>CM033687.1:28115759-29315759 GCA_019514585.1 Dendrobium officinale
TAGTGTGGATGTACGCTTTTCCTTCGCTTTTTAATCGAAGGTTGGAGGAAGGACGGGGTCTGGTGACCGTTGTTGTGTGAAGGATGTCCGTGCAGTGGCCATAGTAGGCGAAACGGATGTTCGGGGTAGGACTGTAGGTCGACTAGGAGACAGAGGGGTCTGAAAGAAATTGTCTGGTGAAGGGTTGAGGTCGGTAATATTGTGCATATGTAGGCGCGAAGGTCGGTAATCTTTAGGGACCATAGTTCGAGGATGATGGGGTCTGAATGACCGTTGAAGATAGGAGATTACTTGGAGTTAGAACTCTAGAACGTCCGGTAGTGGCCCAGTAGAAGTCTGGGCCTCAGGTGGTGTTCTGGTTGAGCACAGGGTCTCAAGTGGTTGTTCGACGGAGCAACGACGTCAAGAGATGGTCCGACGGCTGTGGTTCGACGAAGGTGAGGGCCTCTGGAAAATGTGAGGGCCTCTAGCAAAGATGAGGGCCTTTGGTGAAGGTGAGGGCCTTTGGCAAAGGTGAGGGCCTTTGGTGAAGGTGAGGGCCTCAGGTGTTGGTGAAGGCCTTTGGCAAAGGTGAGGGCCTCTGGTGAAGGTGAGGGCCTCTGGCGAAGGTGAGGGCCTCAGGCGGTGGTCCGGAGGCTCCGGCGGTGGTCCGACGAGGCTCCGGCGGTGGTCCGGCGAGGCACCGGCGGTAGTCCGGCAATGCTCCGGCAGTGGTCCTCGCGAAGTTCCGGTGGTAGCCCGGCGAGGGTGAGGGCCTCATGTGGTGTTCCGACGGTGGTCCGGCGAGGCTCCGGCGGGCGAGGCTCCTGCGGTGGTCCGACGAGGTTATGGCGGTGGTCGAGGAGGAGCTTCTTCCTTCTCTTCTCCTCTTCTCTTCTTCTCTTCTTGCTTGGGTCCCCTTTCAAGAGAAATTAGGGGTCTATTTATAGATTTTTTGGAGTGGCATGCCCTGTAAATAGGTGAGAGATCAAGGGTAAATGGGGAGTGGTTGGATGGACGACCAATATTGAACCCCTTGATCATGGACCGTTCGTCAGGCATTTGGAGGCCTTAGCGATTTCGAAATTTGGTGATCTTGGGCTCGTTGGATTCGTCTCGTCGAGCCGTTCGATTCGAGTATAAGCTCGTTAAAATCGGAGACCGTTTGGTAACTCAAATTGTGGTTTGAACCTTCTAACAACGCTTCGGGTCCTTGATTTGGATCCATTCGGGCTCGGATTGAGTCGAATTTGGTGTCGTTGGGTTCGTATTTCCGAGACGCTCAGTTCGACTGTAAGTTTGTTGACATCGGAGTTTGGATGGTCTCCGAAATAATTCTTGAAGTATCCAACTTGATTTTGCATCGAGATTCGCGCCCGTTTAAGATAATTTTTTGACGACGTATCAATACTATATATAATAAATGTAATTTTTAAATATTAAAATAATAATAATAATAATAATAATAATAATAATAATAATAATAATAATATAAGTTTGATGTTTTCAGAGTGTAGCAGTGCAGTTTTTATTTGGTAAGACTTGCACATTTTTCAAAAAACATTAATAAAAAGTTGTAAATGCATTTTGGACTTCTAAGCTTCATTCTTCTTCCTACACAAACTACCATTTTTCAAAAAATATTCATAAAGAGCTCTAAAAGCATTAAAAACATAGAGCTTTTATTCCCAAACATTAATAAGAGTACAAAATTAAAAAAAAAGCAAACTCTGCAATCGACCTGCACGATCTTCTTCTTCCGTCGACGGCTGCCTGTTTTGCCTTTTCTTTTTCTTTTTTAACAAACTCATGAGCCGACCCCGCGAGCCCGCTGTTACTGTCACGAGCCGAGCTCGACTCCTGAGCTTGACTCGAGTTTGAGCTCGAGTTCAAGCTCGCGATATGGCTGATGAGTTGAGCTCGAGTTAGGCATGGCTCGAGCTCGACTCGACATGTTTACACCCCTAGGTATGCTACTTATTATTTCACATTTTTTATTAATTTAATAGTTTAATTTTGTTGCTTACACCTAAGAATGCATCTTTTAGCTTGTGTCTCACTTTATGAACATAAAACTCCTAAATGCTTGGTTGTGCATTTTTAAACCTTGGTCTAACTAGAAGTCATTGTTGTCTACATAATTGTTAATTAATGATTAATTGAGATGTTTTTAAAAAATGATCAATTGGGATGTTTATTTTAGATTAATTATGATTTATTTAGTCTTATTAAGATTGATATAATCAAACCGAACATAATAGGATATCTCAATCAAACAAATTTTTAAATCTTGGAAAGAGTAGCCAAAAAAATGTGCTTGGATTAACCTATATTTAACACCTATCATACAAAAAAAAAGAAGTGAGGATTTAATTCAAATAAGACTTATTAAATCCGAACGTACAAGATTGACTAAATCTTATTTGAGTTAAATCCTACTTACAGCAAAACAACCCCTTAAAGTTGCTTTTTACTAATATCTCATGCCTTTTGATATGTGCTTAGTCAAAACATTGCTTTTAATATCTTGACAGAAACTTGCTGTTCTAGACAAAACATTTGTACTCTTTATAATTATATTATGCTGTCTCTTCTTATCACATAGCTTGCCCATATATCTTTGGATTCTATACGTCATGTTCTGGGGAATAAGGATTCTGCATGTGACACTGCTTTGAGATTATAAGATTTAATCAGATAGATGAGTAGCTATAGAAAAAAACATCAGATAAATCAAACATTTTAGCATAAAGAAATATGTATATAAGTAAGTGCCATCTAGTGTCAACGAGAATAGAAATAGAGTATATACGAAATTACCACTAAGAGGTTTGTTATATTTAGTGTTATGTTTGTGAATATGTTTGGAAGGTGAGACAGTCATTCTGGTTTAGCAAGGATTTAAGAGAAAATTCAGAGGCATGAAGACGGAGTATACTCAGTTGGTTGCAGGATGGTGCAATCTAAAAAACAAACTAGAATTGCAAACTAAACTCTTCATTTCCTTAAAACATAGACAAACAAAACCTTAGAACAGAACCACACTTTACAACTTTAAATAAAAGGACACAACACGTTACAACTTCAAATAAAAAAAAGAGAAAAAGGGCAAGTTGGCAAGAACTCTAGCTTTGCTCGTGAGGTGAAGAGGATATGAGACGAAGCTGAAAGGGTCACATTCAAGCCTCGGTTTGGTCGGAACAGTAGGTGGGTGATGTTTCGGGCCTCGAGTTCAATGCACAATAATGAAATCTTAAGAACGTAAGAAGAAATCTCCCCAAGCCAAAGAGTTATCGCATTCAATTGCAAAGTGAGCGTGATGGAATGCTTCTTAATTATTTCCTTAATTTTAGGCCTCAAAAGAAATTAAAAGACACATTTGCCCCATCCCTCTTCTAGCCGCCGGCCTCTCTCCATGGGATTTGAAATTTGAAATTTGAAATCTCCCCATGAGACATAATTGACTTTCCTAAATTAGATCCTTAATTTTAGGCAATCTTCTTAATTGTAATTCAATCCCAATTTGAAATTCAAATTAAGTTAATTGATTGCCTTCCTTTAGGAAATTTCCCTCATATAAAATTCTAAGAATTCCGTGCAGATTTTTTTTTATTAAAACTGCTTTAATTATGTGGCCAGCCTCAATACTGAATTCTAAATTCACTTGAATTTTAAATTCAAATCTGAGGACATTCAATCACCTCATCAATTCCTAAATGCAAATCAATGAGCTTTAATGATTCCTTATTCTCCCAAGCCGTTACCTTCAGCTTTTCTCATAGCCATTAAGGCGTGACTCCTCCTTTTTCCCGTTGCTTTAATTACTTCCTACAACTCCCATAATTCCTTCTTCACATCCCACCTGTTTAAATGGCCTTAGCCCCACCTTCCAAATTCTGTAGAGGGAATTAGGAATTAATTCTTTATTTCAATTTCATTCCCGTAACTCCCCACCTGGCTGAATCTCCCAAATTCCCCAATGCTTGCAGTTATTTCTTAAATCAAATCATTGATTTAGGAAATCAATTCCCTTCTTCCCCTTTTCTCTCTCCAATACCTATCTTGACTCACGGCTAAATCCTCCATCTCAGGTTTCTATGCTTGGGAGCAAGGAGAATTAGAATGAGAGCTTTAGACTTTATTCCAGCAATGCATGGGTCTTAGGACAAGTTCGGTCAACAGCAGGTTGTAAGTCCCCAAATCCCGCCAATGAGAATGCTAAAATCTGGACAGATTTTTCCTTTGTTTTTAAGCAGAAATTCAGTGGAGAGGAGCGGCGGGATGTAGAGAACAATTGGGGAATAATTTTCCCTATCCCCCTCTCAGCTTTGGGAAGGGATTAATGCTTGAGCGGGAATTCCCTGGCTGCAGCCTTAGAAGGCAGAAAATTCCACGTTAGGTGGAATTTGGAGAGTGATTTGTGGGGGAAAATTAATGTACAGGTATTGGAGAAGTTGGCCAGCAAGGGAAATAAAGAGTGACGGGAATATGGGGGAGAATTTATTTCCAAAATATAATTTCAGGTTTTAGGAAATAAATTAGAGCTTGGGCCTTGAACAATTTCGGTTAGGAGAAGATTTAGGGGTTTTGAAATATTTCCAAAAGAGAGACTTAGCTTAAGGAAATAAATCTAGATCCAAGCCAATGAAGGGGCCGGCGGCATTAATGGGCAGGAGGGAATTTGGGGATGAGGTGTCATGCTTGCATAAATGTAAATTTAGGATTATGAAAGTAATTAACCAAATCCACTTGAATTTGAAATTCAAAAGAATTGATTTAAGAACTTTCCTATAATAAGACTTATAAATATAGTAACTATTTGAAACTCAAATTGATTTGAATTAATTCAAATAATAGTTACCAAATTTATGCAATCTAATTTAGGAAGGAATGAATGTCATGTGGAGACGGTGGAGGTTGGATGGGTCTAATTTAATTTGGAGGGATTAATGACTCATCTCCTTACAATTCAAATTTGAATTTTGAATTGGAGAGTTAAAACCTTCCAAATATGGAACAACCTCAATTATGAAAGATTTTTAAATTTGAAAGTTGAAAACCAAAATTGTCATGGATTTTACCTCTCGATTTTACCAACACAAATTAGGAAAGGGGGGTAAGTGGGAAAGGGAGATTCACGGGTTGGATGGGGGAGGTGGCCGGCGGGTGAGGGAGTTGGTCGTAGGCTTGGAGAGGAAGGATGGGGGTCGGATGGGGTGAGATCCAGCGGCGAGGGTGGAGGATGAAGACGATTAGAACAATAAGGAGGAACAAAAAGCAAGAGATAAAAAAACAAAAGAGAGAAAATAAATGATAGACGATAAAAACCGCGAGCCTCGGACTCTTTCGACGACTGACGGGTGATCCGTTGCCCTTCTCCAAGGGACTTCAAGCCCGGACCCATCCTACGGCTGGTGACAACTTTGATTCCTCTCCATAGGAATCTCATTAACGCTCTCTCACAAAGAACAAAAGTGTGGACACAAAATTTTTTTAAATCAATTCTTCATCCCTATTACAATATCTTAAGGCCCTATATATAGGCCACAATATGAGAAAAATCAAAATTACAAAATTGCCCCTTGGGACACAACACTCAAATAAGCTATCCTAGGGGTAAAACAGGAAATACATCAAATAAGAATTAAAATGCATAAAATAACTCATAATTGAAAATTTAAATAATGGCCGTCGATTTACGACGCCGCCTGTGATAAATGCGCCAAATCTTCGTACCAATGTCCGCATCATTCTCCCCAGGTGGGAGAATACTCGACTCCGTCGAGTAAGCATTACAACTGCTCATGTACAACTCTGGATTGTTATTTGGAAGCACTAAACCCATGGCCCTTTTGCAACGATTTTCAAACAGCCCCGGTTGCCCCCAAGGTCAACTTGTTTGTTGCACTTTAGCTCGCCAATTATGGATGTCACTTCCAGAGCTTCATCTACATTCTCTGTTATAGAAGTTTTAACTTGGTCAAGAGAAACCTTTGCTTCTGTAGGAGTGGCAATTGAATCAACCAAATCTCCCTCTGTATTATTTGCAGTCACGCATTCCTCCTTGTCAACCAATTCATCTTTTTCTTCATGTTCTTCCTTGATCGCCTTATGTTCCTCTTTGATTTGCACAGTGATTGGGAAATTGAAAGCTTCATTGGCCTCCATCCATTTGTCCACTCTATCCCTTACCTCTCTGTCTCTTAGTGTCATTTTTCTATCCTTTGAGGAAGGGGATCTTGCAGGTGTGTAAAGCGATGGGTCAGTCCTACCTCGCATTTGGTTCTCGAGTCGTTTGACGGTGGAAATCGGCTAAGTCCGCTTGATTCTCCTTGAGATGTTGACTAATGGCGCCCAGTTGACCCGCCACCTAGTCTAGAGTCCTTCCAAGTCGATCCGAGTCCATGCTCTGATACCAAACTGATGTAGAACGGGAAAAACGGCTTTGCTAGGGAGAGGATTTCTTCTCCGAAATCTGAGAACAATGTCAGTTTTGTTCACCCAAAAACCTGAGAGAATTCAGATTTCCTCTTCTTTGTCTTGCTTAGACCTCTTGAGATGAATGAAGGTGATGCTCTAGAGAATGATCGAAGAGAAGAAGTTTCTCTGATAATTGTGTTGGTTAGAGAGCCCAAAACCCAAACCTGAAATAAGTTTCAGGTTTCTGTGAAAGAGGAGTTTGGAGAAAACAAAGAAAAAAAGAACAAGACAAGGGGCAAGAGGGAGTTCGATCAGCAGCAGAGAGGCTTGGACAATTCCTTCCAAAGTGAATTGCTACAATTGTGGAGAAATTTCCAATGGCCAACAATAATGGGAAGGGAGGCGGCGTGATATTGAGGAGTTAGGAAAGTTTTATTATTTCCTAAACCAAGGCTGTAATTTAGGAATAGATTTAGGAAATATGGCTTAGGTAAATTTCGGCCAAGGAGTTGGAATTAGAAATATTCCAATGAGTAAGGAAAAGGAAATAGGAAAGAAATCCCAATCCCAACTCAATGGAAGGAGGCCGGCAGTATGGGTATCCAGGGGGGTTATTAATGAGAGCAATTACAGCTTCTTATGTTGGGTTTTAGATTTAGGAAAGATTTAATTCAAATCCTCTTGAATTTAAAATTCAAAATTAGATCTAAATCAAATACTTTCCTAAAATAGAAGAGCTAATTTAGGAAATATTTTGAATTCAAATTTGAATGAATTTGAATCACAAATTAATTCCAATTGATCCCAACCGAAATTAGGAAACAAAATAAGAGAAACAACGGGGTGGTGCCGGTGGCTAAAGGGGCTAATTAAACTCAATTTGAATTTGAACTTCAAATTGAGTTAATTAAGAAACTTTCCTAAAATAGACTATTTAAACTTGGAAAGATTTTGAAAATTCGCAATGATAAATTTTGAATTTCAAAATTTTCCCACATTCAATTTAATCTAAAATAAGAAATAAAATTGGATGGGGGAAAAGGAGGGGAGTGGTCGGTGGCTAGGAAGATGAGGGGGCCGACGGTTGTGGTCTTGGCCTGCTGCCAATTGGGGACGGATGGAGGTGGCCGAGGCTATGGGGAATTTTTAGTAGAGCTTGGTGTATGGAGGAAATTGGGGGAAATTTGGTGGAGTTGGATGTGACGAGGATGAATGATAGAAGGTGGCGAGGGAAGACGAAAATACAAAGACGGAATAAAGAAAACAAAAACCAAAGATAGAGGATAAAACGAAAGAGAGAAAACAAAAATCGAAGATAAAACGAAAGATAGAAGACAAGAACCGTGAGCCTCGGACTCTTCCGACGACTGACGGGTGATACGTTGCCCTTCTCCAAGGGACTTCAAATCACGAGCCCGGACCCATCCTGCGGCTGGTGACAACTCTGATTCCTCTCCATAGGAATCTCACTAACGCTCTCTCACAATGAACAAAAGTGTGGACACAATTTTTTTAAATCAATTCTTCATCCCTATTACAATAGCTTAAGGCCCTATATATAGGCCACAACATGAGAAAAATTAAAATTACAAAATTGCCCCTTGGGCCACAACACTCAAATAAGCTATCCTAGGGGTAAAACATGAAATACATCAAATAAGAATTAAAATGCATAAAATAACTCATAATTGAAAATTTAAATAATGGCCGTCGATTTATGACGCCGCCTGTGATAGATGCGTCAAATCTTCGTACCGATGTCCGCATCAGAATCGTTTGAATGAAACGAATGAAATAGGGCACAGTAGCTGAACTGGCCGGTTATTGAAAATCGGGACCGGTTCAACAGTTCGGTTGTCGAACCGTCAGTTCTAGTTGTTTGATACCGGTTTTCTGCGAAAGCGGTTCTAACATAAACCGTAACCGGTCGGTCCTGTCCGATTTTAAAAGCCTTGGTTATGTGTCATCAATTTATGATTAAATTTGTATTTTTTATTTGATGTTAATTGTTTATTTATATCAATTATTAATATGACTAGTGGCACAAAAAGGAAAGATTATGCATGAAAATATAACACTCAAGTTGAAGTGCCAAGCGAAGGTGCGAAGAAGATATATGTTTATATGAAATGTAATTTCTGCGAGAAGCGCATAACTAGTTGTGTCAAGAGGTTGAAGGATCACCTAATATGTATGCATGTCAATGTTGTACCGTATGCAAATGTATCTTGTGAATTGAAAAAAGAAATGTATATATTACTTAAAAAAAAATTTGCCACCACAAAAGTGTTCACACAAAAAAATATGAAAGAGATGATAGAAAATTCTTCTTATTATAGTTCATAGCATGAAGGTTCTAATAGTGTAAGTCAGCTACTTTCTTCTAACCGAGGCACTCGGGGACCCATGTATAGATTTATGGTTAATATTGATGTTGAGGAAAATACAAACACTCAGGATATTCCTTCTCCTACTACTACAAAGGAACTCAGGAGCAGAATTTGTTTAATTATTGTCATATTCATCTATGAAAATGGTATAACATTCAATGTTATTAAGAGTCCATCATGAATCAATATGTTACAATATGTTGGAAGCTATGATATATGATTACAACTTCCAAGAATGTATGTGCTGAGGACTTGAATGCTAAATGAGGAGGTTAAAACAACTTTAAAAATGGTGGATGAAGTTAAAAATACTTGGATTGAGACAGAGGTGACAATAATATCAGATGGTTGGTTAGATATTCGACATAGAAATATTATTAATTTCTTAGTTAACAATCCATATGAAATTGTTTTTCTAAAATCAATGGATGCTTCAAATTTTACAAAGGGTGCACAACTATTGTTTGAAATGTTGGATATAGTTGTGGAGGAAATATAAGAGAAATTAGTAGTACAAGTTGTTACTGATAATGCAAGTGGATACAAAGCTGTAGGAAGATTGTTAATAGAGAAGAGACCTCACCTTTACTGGACTGTATGTGCTGCACATTGCATTGATTTAATGCTTGAGAGGTTGAGATAGTTGCCTCATCATAAATTTAGCCCTTTTAAATGCCCAATTCATTAATAAGTTCATTTACAATTACTCTTGGGTACTCAATTTTATGAGAAAATTTATTGAAAAGGAAATTATTCGACCTGCTATTTTGAGATTTAATACTGCATATTTACCATCGCAGATATTTAAGGAATTAAGACGACCTTTGGAAGCTATGTTTGCTTCTAAAGAATGGAATAAAAGTTTATGGACCAAAAAACAAGAGGAAAATATGTTAAGAAGATTGTTATGAAAGATGATTCATTTTGGTGTATTACAAATTATGTTTTAAAGATAACATGACTATTAGTTAAGGTGCTTAGAATAGTTGATGGTGAGAGGGCCCCGATTATGAGATTTATTTATAAACTAATGAATATGGCTAAAAAAGATATAACAAAAGATTTGAGAAGTGAAGAAGGTGACTACAAAGAAATATAAAAAATTATAGATAAAAAGTGGGATCGCCTATGACACCAATACTTACATGCTGTTACATACTATTTAAACTCTCAATTTTATTATGATAATAACTTCCATGTTGATAAAGATGTGAAAACTAGTTTGTATTCATGTATGGACAGACTTATTTCTAAGTGGACTACCCCAAAATGAATAATCAACTTGAGGATTTTCATTTGAAGATGAAAATTTTTGGATTTAGAGCAGCGCAAACATGCTACAAAACACGATCTTCCAGTATGTTTATAATTTGTATATTTATAATTTTAAATTTTAATGTTTATGTCAAACTCTTATATTTTAATTTATATTCATGATATATTTTTCATTTTCATGTAGAATATTGGTGAGCTCAATTTTAAGATGATGTTCTTGAATTATAAGCTTTTGCAGTTAAAATTCTTAGCCTAACATGTTTGGCTTCTGCATATAAGCGTAATTGGAGCACTTTCAATCAAATTCAAATAAAGAGAAGAAATTGATTGACTGTAGATTGAATGAACAAATTAATATATGTTATGTTTAAAAAAAAAAAATTGAAGGATAAACATCGCAAATTACAGAAGCAAGGAAATAGAGATAGTGAAATTGACCTTTTGGTTGTTGATGATTTACAATCTGATGATGAATGTGTTACTCTTAAGAATACTGATGTTCCTGAAGTTGAAGCTGAGAAATTCATGTCAATCAGTAGATGAAACAAACAACCATTATAGATATTGAAAGGTTTGCTGAATTGATGTTATTTTTTAACTCCCAAGTATACAAAAGAAAGAAATAAAGCGAGATTGAAGCTTAAAAAAATTAAAAGTATTCTTAAATATAATGAATTATTTTTATGTTATTATTATTTTTCATTTAGAACTAATGAATTATTAACTGATATAAGGGATAATGAAAAAAATATTATAGATGGAGAATAGTTTGAGGATGCTTTGAAATAAATTATGAGGGGTTTTTTTGACGACAATCAAAGTGAAGATGAGCTTGCATTGAGTCTTGATCCTAAGGGTGTGTTTTATTTTTAAGTGAGTTTATTTTGAATCTTGTGTTTCAATAATATTATCTTTAGAACAAATCATCAAGTTCATAATTGACTTAATATTTTGTCATATTTTGTCATTATTTATAATTTTAAATTGTCTTATTTTTTCGTTTTGAGGCTTACGCCTCGGTCAGCCTCGAGGCTTACGACGCCTCGATTTCTGATTTTAACTTTTAAAACCTTCTGCATCAATTCTCCCCTAGTGGAAGAATCTCATCCGCTGATGAGAATGCTTAAGAACTTCCATGATGTTTCGAATGCGCTATTTCTGACGTGAGATCTTCCTCTTGTATTGGAACTTCGGCTTATTGATTGATTTGATTGTCCATATTTTTTAATTAATTTATTATTATTTTTTAAAAAATAGAAGGAAAAAAAGACTTACATGACAATCCAAGCTCTCTGATGCCAAATTGATGCAATCTAATTAAACAAACTAGAATTGCAAACTAAAGACTTCTTTTTCTTAAAACATAGACAAACAAAACCTTAGAACATAACCAGACCTTACAACTTCAAATAAAAGGACACAACAACTTATATCAAATTAAAAAAAAAAAGGACACAACAACGCCATATGACTAATCAAAGATTCGAGAAGAAATATATAGGTGGAATGAGAACCGTGGAGAGAAGAATAGATAGAAGTTCGAGACGAAGTTTTAGAAGATAGGAAGGTAGGGGAAAATTGCTTGCAAGCTATATAAACCTGCAGGTTTCACATTCCAAATATTATTCACAATTCACCCTCTCCAACTCTAAAGGAAATCAACAACCTTATATAGGAGAAAAAGGAGAAAAATATATTAAATGCTTTCCTTAATGAGCCACCCAAATCATCCAATAAAATGAACCCAAAACAGCCCACTTAATGTGAAATTAAAACACTTTAGCAGAGGAATCATCAAGGAACAACACACGAACAGCCATCATATTGAAAAACGAGACAGCAACATGGAGGAAATAAACAACCAGCATAGAGAAAAACAGGACAACAACAAGGGGAAATAAACAACCAACGTAGGGAAAGCTAGCAGCAGGGAAAAAGGAACCAATATGGGGAAGACCAACAACCAATCATGGGAAGACTAAACAACCACATGGGAAGACCAAAACAACCACAAAAAAACCCACTAAATCAGCACCTATCTTGACTGCATCCCAGGAGAAGGGAATGGTAGTTGGTAGAAATCAAGTTTTGTTAAAATTTTGTAGGAAAGGGCTGTGTTTTTATTTTGGGTTTTGACCAAGGTTCCTCTTGGGGCATGTTTATTGGGTTTAGCTTATTTTTTAGTCCTAAAGCTTCAAGTCATTCATTTATTAGGTTTGAATTTATTATTTAATGGCACGGTTTTTTTTTTTTTTTTAATGTCAGAATAGTTGAGATAGACTGACTGTTTAATCGGATGAAGAAATGAAGGAATTTGAATGATAGAGAACCTTAGAAATGTTTAATTTTTCTCGCTTCAAGTCATTTACTTATCAGGTTTGCAATTATTATTTAATGATATGATGTTAGTTGGTGTCAGGATAATAGAGATAGACTGCCTGCTTAGTCAAGTAGATAAATGAAAGAATTTGAGTCATATAGAATTGTAATTAAAGCGTCTCTGAAAAAAGAAATGTTAGATTTTTCCTGCTCAAAAGTATGAATCGTGTGAGCTTAATAAATTTCTATGGCAATGCAGAGGAGATAGTAGGTATACCAACATTTAACAAAAATAGATTTTGTACCGCTTGAATGCTATTTGATTATGCCACAATATGTGAAGAAAATGTAGTATCATTTCAGTTTCACTAACAATACTTTGTTGACAACATCACCTTTGATGTTGTTCTCTAAAGCTAATCATTAGGGAGATGATCCTACATTTTTGGGAGCAAAGTGTGCTTGACCTCCTTAATGATGCATTCCTCCACAATATGTGATTTATCGCATTTTTATTTCACTCCCTCTATAAGAGCATAACCCACCTGTGGTTGAAGAATTTTGTACGTGACTCTAATCTATTAGTCAATATCTGAAAATTGATCACATGAAATGCAGATGGTTTAACAGGATAAAAGAATTGATTGTCGCTAATTTTCTTTATATAAATAAGAGCATATTTAGAATAGAATATTTTCTTAAACAATTCTACTAGAGTTTTAGTCTTTGCATTTTAACTTTCAATCACAGGCAGGTTGTGTGCTCATTTTTAAAGAATAAGAGATGACGTGCAAATGAGGTAAACTGTAGAAGGTATAGATGCACTTTACCATGTTTTAGTATGAGTAGGTGTTTCATTGATTGCCAAAAATGTTTTTGTTATGATTATTGCGTAAGCATGGCTTTGTAAAGCAAAAAGCTTAAACAGGAATGTCAGTTATGTTAGAGATCATACCTTGAATGTTGAACATTGGAAAGAAGCATATCCCTGTTTGTGCTAAGGAATTGTGCATTCTCTTCTTACATTGGCATCATTCCTTTCTAATGAATTGATTTTCTCCCAATGGTCCAGGATTAAGTAATGAGGGTTAACTAGCAAGCCTTCTTGTAGTCTGGGTGCTTCTATTCTATACTTAAGATAGAGTAGGGGTAACTCATAACCCTTCTTTAAATGCATATAAAGGAAACTTTATAGATTTATTAGAGAAACCCAGAATTGATTTGCTTTAGAATTTAATTTAGGAAATGTGTTTGCTCACAACTTGTAGGAAAGACCTGATATTTTAATTGTTATGATATTATTGTTTAGGAAATCTAATCTTTGATGGTGGAGCTTCTATCTAATTTGATTTTCAATTTGGATCAATGCTGATTTAGGTTTGATAGCAACAGATTTTATTTGCTACACTTAAAACTTAAAAAAACTAATTATCGTGTCCACAATTATGCGCTTGATGAAGAATTAGGGTGTTCCTATTATGCTTTAACCAGATGATCTATGTTAGGATGCAATTAGGTTTTCCTACGATAAATGCCATTCATGTAATAAACATGCAAGAGGATCCTAGTACATGGAATATGTTAATAACTGAAATAATCTTACTTGAAGGTGGTGAATTTTTTAATCTTTATTTTGCTTTGAGGATGATGAATTTATTCATCCTTTGCCTTTGATATTCTCTTGATATTCCTCTAGCTGATTCCTCCTTGATTTTCCCTCTATTCTTATCATCTCTTGTTCTATCATTTTTTCTCTATTTTTTCTTCCTTCCCTCTTTTGGTCTTTGTTTGATGCACATGAGAGAGATAATCCAAAAATTTAGGGAGATAATAACAAGTGAGTGAGAAATAATATGTTAATGAACTTCTATCCTTGTTAACTTTTGTTTTCCCCCAGTTCTTAATTCTTTTGATGTTAATTTTAGTTTTATTAGTCTTATTGGTGCATCTTCTACTCTCCCTTGTACATACCTAGACCACATAAGTATATTTTTAACTACTTTACCTAGACCACATAAGTATATTTTTAACTACTTTATCTTTAATAGGTATTATTGTCATGGTCATCCCCATAGAGTTATTTTTTAATCAATCATTCTTTGTTTTAATGCACATTCATTGCAACGTTCTAATTTATGTTTTTATCAACTTAACTTGATGGAATCTTTATCACCTATGAGTCTATGACCCCCAATCATATGACAAAGCTAATCTGAGTGCAATTCTATTTCGTATACATTTATTCTGTATTATATTCTATTATTCTCTGATAGCATAATGCTCCTATATCACATCTTTAATCAACCACTTAGTCTTAATTCTAAAAGTTATATCACCATAGTTTTTTCTTTCTCCTTATTTAAGTATAGATCTCACCAATTAGGATTATGCCATTTGTAAATAGCATACACCAATGCATACCTTATTTTGACTATTTTTGGTATGCATCTCTATAACCAATATAGAAGGAGATATACTTTTAATAATGTTCCTTGGCAAATACTTCGGTCACTCCTTAATTATTTATAATGTTAGACCATGCTTCACCATACAAATATTTAGTAACTTCACTGAGCCTTTTGCATTTGGAACTTGGATGCTGTATTTTCTTTTAGATCTATCCTTAAATCTAGATTTAATAACTTGAAGACTATTCAGCTGTGCAGAGTCCCTTGCCTTTATAACTAAAAATGAATCTTAGCTATTGTCCTGACAACAACAAGATGACACGGTAAGAGGAATAAATGGAAATTAATTAGAGAATATTTTCCTATTTCAGTTGGATTACATCAAGGATCAACCTTAAGCCCATATTTTTTTGCTTTAGTCATGGATGCTCTCACTAGACATTTGTAAGAGGTTGTACCCTGGTGTATGTTTTTGGCTGATGATATTTTTGTTGTTGTTGATAAGACTAGAGAGGGAGTTGTAGGTATACTTGAATTATGGAGGTCAACCTTAGAGTCTAAAGGTTTTTGTTTGAGTAGATCTAAAATTGAATATATGGAGTATAGTTTTAGTAATAATAGATTTAGTGGGGGGATTGTGACCTTGGGTGGTCAAGTCATAAATAAGAGTAAACATTTTAGATATCTTGGGTCTATTGTTTAGAGTGATGGTGAAATAGATGGAGATATTATTGATAGAATTCAAGTTGGATGGTTGAAGTGGAGGAATGCATCGGGCTTGTTGTGTGATAGAAAAGTCCCTTTGAAACTTAAGGGAAAATTCTATAAGATGGTAGTGAGACCTGCAATGCTTTATGGTGTAGAACGTTGGCCATTAAAAGAGAAGCATAATATTAAGTGTTACAGAGATGAGGACCAGCCTTAAGCCCATATCTTTTTGCTTTAGTCATGGATGTTCTCACTATACATTTGCAAGAGGATGTACCTTAATGATATTGTTCTTGTTGATAAGACTAGAGAGGGAGTTGAAGGTAAACTTGAATTATGGAGGTCGACCTTAGAGTCTAAAAGTTTTCACTTGAGTAGATCTTAAACAAAATATATGGAGTGTAATTTTAGTAGTAATAGACCTAGTGAGGGGATTGTGATTTTGGGCGATCAAGTCATTATTAAGAGTACACGTTTTAGATATATTGGATTTATTGTTCAGAGTGATGGTGAAATAAATGTGGATATTATCAGCAGAATTTAAGTTGGATGGTTGAAGTGGAGGAATGCATCGGGCTTGTTGTGTGATAGAAAAATACCCCTCAAACTTAAGGGAAAATTCTATAAGATGGGTAGGTAGTTTAGTATTTTGGAAGTAGGGCCGACATCTAGAGAGCTTCCTAATTGACCCTGGACTTATGAAGGGTGAATGCTCCTAGAGCTAATGCAATTAAAATTTTAATTTAATGAGTTTCTAATGCAATGCATGCTAATTGAAAAGTTTAAATCAGATATGCTTGAGAGTTTAAAAACAAGCTTATAGAAAAATAATTTTTAGAAAAGACTGGGCCTCCCAGGTCCGGCACTTCATCCTTATAGGCCAGATTATCCGGACTCTACCTGCAGGCAGGGAGATGTCTTATTAGAAGGAGAGAGAAGAATGCATTTAATATGCATGTGACCCCGGACTGTTCCGGCAGTTTCCTAGGTCGTTAGGTTTCTAAATTATTTAAGCCTTAAAATATTAGTCTTTAATTACAAGTAAAAACTATTTTTTTTAGTACTTTAGAGAGCCTAACGAAAATAGACCATACACATGAAAGAAATAAACCTAGAAAAAACAGGTAAGTTCTAATGCGCATGAAAAATATACACATCGATATAAATCCACCATAAAAAGTAAAGTAAGAAAAGTTCACAGCAAGTACAGTATAAGTACAACCCAGGGTCTGTAGAAAAGTAGTGGTGGCCATGTTCCATCGACAACAACCTGGATTCTAATCATAGTAAATGATGTAAGTCTTAAAAGCCGGTATTTTCATTTAAAAGTCTCTATCTTCGAGTGGACTGTCCTTCTCCGGATCACCTCCTTTTGAATCGTCTCCTTCGGGCTCCGTCTGGTTCGTCCCCCAGAAGGGTACCCAAATGACTAAGAAATTCCCCGAGAAGGGGCATCTCTTATTCTCTTTGGGTACCTTATATTTGAAATGCTGGATTTTTAGACTTTCACAACTCAATATAAATATAAATTACATTTGAAAAATAGAAAATCTAGACCCGGACCTGCATGGTTATCCTAATAAAAATCATCTCAAGCAGTTTATATTACATCACAAGCAGTTAATAGATGCAGAAATATAAACACGCTTGGCCACGCTCTTTTAATTTTAAAGGGGGCTGAGCAGTTTCTAGAGCATATGCAAAAAATAATATTAGTATTAAAAGCTTTAAATCATTACTGCCACTTTTTTTTTTAGCGCTGCAGGAATGTGGCCACATGCATAAGACTAGATTAATACGAAGACGGTCCTAGCCCATGGACGTTCTAACGCACAAATCACATATGCAAAGTATAAAAAGCATAATAAAGAAATAAACAATAATCACCACAAGTTAAAACAATCAAACAAATCAATATTCGTGCAATAAGACAGATCATCATAGAAAGTATAAAGAAAAATAGAAAAAGGTAAACACCGGCCCTAATCCTAGAGCTAGAAGTGGTGCCCTAGCACATCTATGTGTGTGTAGCAGGCTTGTGTGGCTTTGGATAGGTCCTATGTAGGGTACTTAATTCAAGTTGTCTAAAGTTTAGATTTGTTGAAGGCTAAAAGGGGAAGCTTTAATTGAAGTATAAATATTAATGAATTAGGATCTATTTTATTTCATTTTAGTTTGTTGATCAGTTTTAATGCTTAGGGTAGTGATAATTAAAATTTAAGTTATATTAGCCAATTTTGGAAAGTCTCGGGTCCTAGGTGCTAGGCTGAGGGGTCCAAAATGTCACTATGGGAAATATGCTAGGTTTGGGGGTTCTAGCACTTTTTAAAAAGATATATAGATCTAAGTGTAGTGACTTAGATCTAAATTTTTTTTTGAGAAATTCTTACCGTTAGATCTTCGAGGTCTTCAAACGGTTGAGCTTGTAGATTGTCCTCATATGTTTCTCTAGTTGAAATCACGAACAAATTTACTCTAGGTCAACCGGCTCGAGGCCTTAGACGGATCTAGCCTTGGTCTCGCTGGAAAGTCGCCGCCGGTGGGGTTTGACTGGTAGATTTGAGTAGAAGAAGGTGCGGATAAGTTGGAAAAGCTCTTACCAAAAAAAAGTTCGAGTTGAGAGTGGCTAGGGAGAAAATAAAAGAAAAAGATCATTTGAAATCCTATTTCCCTCTATTTAAAATCTATACTCATGATCAACGGCTTAGAACTATCATATGGCTCATTTTGTGCCGCTTTCTCAATTTTATTGTGCTTTGCACAATCTTTTAATTATTTGATGCACTTTTTTCATTTTATAGAGATAGAGGTATAGGTAGTAGAGAGGACAACCACCTCGGCAGTTAGTTGATACAACTCCAGTTGTTAGCCCGACGATAGTTACTCCTGCTGTTGGACGACGCCCACGTCATCCCGGACAGAGATAGCAGCATGAGCCTGCTCAACCCTAGACTAGTCCAGTTGTGGTAGCCCCTCAGCAACCTGTTAATCCTACGGAGTCCTGCCACAGTAGGTGGGTTTGGAGACGTTGACAGGAGGATACTTCTGTCGAGCTAGTACCGTCAGTGGAGACATTACGACCAGTTGAGGCAGTACAATCAATTGAGGCAATACAGTCAATAGAGGCAGTTCAGCCAGTGGATATAGTAGATCAAATGAATATAGTAGTTTCTTTCGGGTCTGAGTTGGTCCCGAAGACTTGTGATGTGGATACAGTAACTCCTCCTGATGGATCACCAGACCGAGTTGAGACAGCTTTAGCTCTTGGCCCCTATAGGATCACTTTCCCTCCTGGTTTCGTTCCTTCATGTTTTAGAGTTTTTGATGGGTTTGGGAACCCGAGGCAGCATGTGGCTTAGTACTGTGCTATATGTTGCAACATAGGAGGAAACGATGCCCTGATGTTGTGGTTGTTTGTTAGTAGTTTGATTGGGGTAGCGTTTGCTTGGTACACTGACCTCCTCAACAACTTAGTCCCGACATTTGCAGAGTTGGAGCAGCTGTTTATACAGAGGTTTGTCTGTGTAGAACATCGGGCCACAATAGGGGAGTTAGTGGTTACTAAACAATGTCCTCGAGAGCCATTATAGGATTACATAGTCAGATGGAGAAATCTTAGCCTATAGTGTGAGCTCCAATTACAAGAGCAGCATGAAGTATAGATTTTGCTAAAGAATACAGATGGCCCTATAGCACCTTACATGAAAGGTTTTAGTATAAGAACCTTCAAAAAATTGCTAACTAAAGTGATCAGTTTGTAGGATAGTATACCCTATGCAGTCCCTCCTAAGGTTGAGAGTCAACCTTTGCGTAGACCTCAGCGACAGGAGTCTTTAGGGGCACCTCCTCCTAGGAAAGGGGAGGTACACAGTACATATGGGCCACCAGATAAGGGAAAGAAGCCCGTGAGCAGTGCACTACAACCACGACCGTAGGTTCAGCAATCTAGACCCCCTTATATAACCTCAGAGAGGCAATTGTCTTTATAGGAGAGACTTAATAAAGAATATCCCTTTAAAAGAGAAAGCATAAGGAAGATATTTAAGTTCCTTATTAAGAAAAATATCTTGACATTCCCATTTAATAAGAAGGCGGATGAAGAAGAGCAAACATCCACTATATTGCTCCTTTCACCGACATATTAGGCATGCACTTGAAGATTGTTTTGTTTTCAAGGATAAGGTGGAGAGTCTTATGGCCACTGGGAAGATACATATTCAGGATAGTGATCTGGTGCAGCCTCAGGGCAAGGCTACTCAGACAGTGCAGCTGATTTCAAACTCCAGCCACCGTGACAGTCAGAGTTACAGTCAGGGCAGTAGTAGCAGGTCATCCCACAGTTCTGGAGGAGAGTGACAACTAGCATTCTCCAAGAAGACCTAATAGATGATTAAGCAAGCTGTATAGAGTTCAGAGGCAGTTGAGAGGAGGTCTCCCCAGGCCAAGTCGACAATTGCCACTCCAGTTTCTTTGCTAGTATCCGTTTCTTCTCTTCCTTCTTCTGTTATAGTGCCAGATGAGCACATTTCTTTTTCTGCTTTTATTTGTACTAAAAAAATATATGAAAGAGAAAAGATTATTGTGACCACAGAAGGGAAGGGGGCACAACACTTACGCTGAAGGACTTTTGAGTTATTTTTGCTTTCTTGCATCTTCTAGCTCTAATATCTTTATAGTGATGACTGATGAAAGACTATGATCTCTCTATCTCATTCCATGTGTGAAGAGATTTCTTTTTTTTTAATTAAAATTTATTTTAAATTGAAATTGAATTTAGAAGTGAAAATTTTCTTTGTTATCTTGTAATTCTATCTCATATATAACTTTAACATGCTGATGAATAAACTTAATAATTTTCTCAATTAAGTTAATTTTTATCACAAGATCGGATTTGTTTTGTAGATTTTTCTTCCTTGTATGAGAAAAGTGAGTTTTCTTCTCTTGTATTTGTAAGATGATCTTACAACTGAGAGAGTTTTCTTTTAGAGATTTGAAAAAGAAGGCGGTTACAAAAAATTGAAAAGATGTGTAAAATGCATCAAAATTGAAAGATGCACAAAGTGCATCAAATAATTAAAAAATTATGCAAAGCACATTAAAATTGAGAAAACGACACAAAATGAGCCCTAGGATGGATCTAAGCCGTTGATTATGAGTATAGAGCTTTAAATAGAGGGAATTAGGGTTTCAATGATCTTTTTTTTTTTTATTCTCTCTCTAGCCTCTTTCAACCCGAACTTTTTTTTTGGTGAGAGCTCTTCCAATTTCTCCGCACCTTCTTCCACTCAAATCCACCAGTCAAACCCTACCGGCGCCGACTTTCCGGCGAGATCAAGCCCTCGAGCCGGTTGACCTAGAGTTCATTTGTTCGTGATTTCAATTAAAGAAACATGCGAGGACAATCTACAAGCTCAATCGTTTGAAGACCTCGAAGATCTAACGGTAAGAATTTCTCAAAAAAAAAATTAGATCTGGGTCACTACACTTAGATCTATATAGCTTTTTAAAAAGTGTTAGAACCTTCAAACCTGGCCTATTTTTCATAGTGATATTTTGGACCTTTTAGCCTAGCACCTAGGAGGACCCGAGACTTTTTAAAATTGACTAATATAACTTAAACTTCAATTATAACTACCCTAAGCATTAAAATTGATCCACAAACTAAAATGAAATAAAATAGATCATAATTCATTAATATTTATACTTCAATTAAAGCTTCCCCCTTTTTGCTTTCAACAAATATGAATTTTAGGCAACTTGGATTAAGTACCCTACATAGGACCTATCCAAAGCCACACAAGCCTGCTACACACACATAGATGTGCTAGGGCATCACTTCTAGCTTTAGGATTTGGGCCGATGTTTACCTTTTTCTGCTTTCCTTTCTGTTTTTATGATGATCTTGCTTGTGACATGAATGTTGATTTGTTTGATTGCTTTGACTTGTGGTGATGATTGTTTATTTCTTTATTATGTTTTCTATGCTTTACTTATGTGATTTGTGCGTTAGAATGTCCATGGGCTATGACCGCCTTTGTACTAATCCAGCCTTATGTAGGTGGCCGCGCTCATGCAACACTAATAAAAAAAAAGGGGCAGTAATGATTTAAAGCTTTTAATACTAATATTATTTTTTGCAGATGCTCCAGAAACTGCTCAGCCCCCTTTAAAATTAAAAGAGCATGACCAAGCGTGTTTATATTTCTGCATCTATTAATTGCTTGTGATGTGATATAAATTGTTTGAGATGATTTTTATTAGGATAACCATGTAGAAGTCCGAGTCTAGATTATCTATTTTTCAAATTCAATTTATATTCATATTGAGTTGTGAAAGTCTAAAAGTTTGGCATTTCAAATATAAGGTACCCAAAGAGAATAAGAAAGGCCCATTCTTGGGGATTTTTTTAATCATTTGGGTACACTTCTGGGGGACAAACCATATGGAGCCCGAAGGAGATGATCCAAAAGGAGGTGATCCGGAGAAGGACAATCCACTTGAAGACGGAGACTTGAAGATAAAATGCCCGGCTTTTAAGACTTGCGTTATTTACTAGGATTAGAATTCAAGTTGTTATCGGTGAAGCTTGGCCACCACTACTTTTTTGCAGACATTGGGTTGTACTTATACGACACTTGCCATGGACTTTTTTTACTTTACTTTTTCTGGTGAATTTATTTTTATGTATTTGTTTTTCATGCGCATTAGAACTACATGCTTTTTTTAGGTTTATTTCTTGCATATGTATGACATGTTTTCGTTAGGCTCTCTAAGGACTAAAAAAATATTTTTTACTCGTAATTAAAGACAAATATTTTAAGACTTAAATAATTTAGAAACCTAACGATCTAGGGAACTGTCGGAACCGTCCGGGGTGCATGCATATTAAATGCATTCTTCTCTCTCCTTCTAAGAAGATACAAGGCCACTTAGGAGCCCTCAAGACGTCGGCCTTAACTTCCGAAAAAACTAATCCACCCATCTATCTTTCATAAAAGACTGGACAACATGATTTTGAATCGATTAGGTGGTTAGCTGGCTCCCTAATCCTGGCCGGGGTAAGTTCAGGTTTTGCACTGCATTAGCTATGACACAGGTGTTAGTGTTGTGTGTAGAACACTAAATCCAAGTTAGATTTAGGATTCAAGGCTTCTACATTAGGTCTCGTAGTACGCCTAAATGGTAGATAAATTTCCTTCTCTTCAGGGGCTATAAATTCTGTTTATCTGCGTCACATAGATGACGCCACTTTCATCCTTTTTCTTTGCGTGTTTTGGGTGATTGTTTTCTTTTCTCCACTTTCTCAATGCCTTAGTCCCTCCAGATGCTGAGATGAACCTCGCATGTTGATTAAACCCCTTTAGCCTGTCTTTCTTTTTTAGTAGGAATTTCCTAGTCTCCCTTTTGTGTGCCAATCAAGCTTGTGAGGCCTGCAATGCTTTATAGTGTCGAATGTTGGCCATTAAAAGAGAAGCATAATACTAAGTTAAGTGTGACAGAGATGAGGATGCTCATGTGGATGAATGACTTTACCCTTAGAGATAGGATACGAAATGAGCATATACGTGAAAAGGTTGGAGTAGCTCCAATAGAAGATAAGATTAGAGAGTGTCGCCTCAGATGGTTTGGTCACATAAAACGGCGACCTTCCGATGACCCATTTAGGAAAGTAGAGGTATTAGATTTGACTTATGTTAAAAAAGTAGAAGCATACCTAAAAAGACTTGGTTAGAAAATATTAGGAATGACCTTTCTTTATTAGATTTAAACGAGAATTTGACTTTTAATAAGACACAATGGAGAAAAAGAATTCATGTAGCCGACCCCACGTAGTGGGATAAAGGCTTGATGTTGTTGTTGTTGTTGTTGTTGCAGAGATGAGGATGCTCTGGTGGATGAGTGATTGCATATACTTGAAAAGGTTGGAGTAGCTCCAGTGGAAGATAAGATTAGAGTGAGTCACCTTAGATTGTTGGTCACATAAAACGGCGGGCTTCAGATTCCCCGGTTAGGTAAGTAGATGTATTAGATTTGACTTATGTTAAGAAAGATAGAGGAGACTTAAAAAACTTGATTATAAAATATTAGAAATGACTTTTCTTTATTAGATTTAGATGAGAATTTGACTCTTAACATGACACAATGAAGAAAAAGGATTCATGTAGCCGACCCCACATAGTGGGATAAAGGCTTGTTGTTGTTGTTGTTGTTATTGTAGTAGTGCTAAGAGGTATAATCTTACTTTGATTGGTTACTCTTTTGGCACTCCATAACTACTGATGTTAGACAATGCTTCGCCATACATATGTAGTAACTTCAATAGGCCTTCAACATTTGGAACTTGGATGCTCTTTTTTTCTTTTAGTAAATATAAAAAATGAATAACTTGAAGACTTTTCAGCTGTGCCTCCCTTGCCTTTATGACTAAAAAATGAACCACACACAGCAAGATGAACACAGTAAGACGAAGAAGTGGAAAGAAATTAGAAAACATTTTATGCTTGGAAAGAATTTTTCATCTGTATTGCTTAAGAGTTATTGTTGGTTTGAATGTAAATTTTTTCACTTTGATTTGGTTGTCATCTTGGTAGCGATATGGAAGGATTGAGAATTGAAACTGAAAAGAGGGTCATTCTGAATGCATTTTTTCTTTTCTAGCTCTCTCTCTCTCTCACAAGCGGGATTTCTGCTCAATAATGAGGTATTTTTGACGATCTGGTTTATCAACTTCACAGAGAGGAGGAAAGAGGGAATGGATGAAGGTTTCCCGGAGAAGGGAGAGACCGAGAGGATATGAGTTGCGGTTTTGATCCTATTTTGGATCAGCTGTTTCTGAATCCTGTTGCGGCTCAGCTATAGGTGAATCTGAAGCAATTCCCGGAACTTACCAGGAATAGGCTAATGGCGTTAAAGTCTTAATTATTTTAAGATTTAATTTTTGGTCTCCTTCAAAATTGGATTGGCTGTCTGTATTCTTTTTATATTTTCTTGCAACTGCTCAGGTAAAAACTTATTTGGACTAATATTAAAAGCTCATAATAGAAGTTATGGTGACATAAGAACTATGTGTCTGATTGGTAAAACTTCTTATGAATTCTTATCAATGAATGGTCATTTTTAATGATCAATAGCCTGGTTACTTTGTTTAACATGTTTTTGATATCAAGTAACTTTCTTTTGTTTGGTTCAACAAAGAGAGGATATTTTTTAACTTTATTTCATGGTTCATAAGGTTTGCTAGCATATGTACTGCGCAGGAGTTATTTTATAATTCAGTCTATTTCTAGCTGACCATCCAACTTGTAAATGTACTAGTCGTTACATTAGTCTTTTATCTTATTTACTTGTTTTCTTACTATCCATCACAGATCGTGGATATTATTCAGTGGAGACTGTAACACTTTTGGTGGCCCTGAAAGTTCGTTTCAGGGATAGAATTACGATTCTTAGAGGAAACCATGAAAGCAGGCAAATTACTCAAGTGTAAGCGCTTTATTTTCTTGACTACCAGTTTAGTTCTGAGCATAATTGTGGACACTCATAAAATGTCATAGGCCGTTAACGTAGATGTGTAGCATATTCTTCTTGAGAGAGACTTTAACTCTGGCCGGTGTTCTTTCCTTATTGTGAACAAATCAAACACTATTTTGACCCATGATTTTTTTGAAAAACATTTTGTTTCAGTTTATTATTTACTTGGTACTAATTGTCAATATATTGCAACTATAACATATTTTGGAGATGTCATTTTTATCATCAAGGAAACTTGATCAATGTTTAGATTTATAGAAAGTTTTTAATGGAAACCTAGGCGCACATCTAATCTTGTTATAACTTATGTCTTCTAATATGTAAGCTTCCTTTTGATTTTCATTCAGATATGGTTTCTATGATGAATGCTTGAGAAAATATGGGAATGCGAATGTGTGGAAATATTTCACCGACCTTTTTGATTATCTACCCCTTACAGCTCTAATAGAAAATCAGGTTTGAAGATATTTTCATTTTCTAACCTATCTGTAATGTACTGCCGTTGCATTTTTAGGCCTTAAACTATTTGTTGTTGCAGATTTTTTGTCTGCACGGTGGCTTGTCCCCCTCACTGGACACCTTGGACAATATTCGGTCCCTTGACCGTATACAAGAAGTATGCTCCATTTCTTCACCTAAGAACTCTGTTCTGCCTGCTTATTTTACATAAAATGAGATTTTGTGTTTTGCATGCGATGTAATGAGCAAATCTCTCATTTATCTAAGTGTGATAAGGAAGTCGGATTCTTACTCTGATCATGAAATGAAGGAACGGGAATTTTTAATTAAATGCCTGTAGTGTGCTGAATGATTTGTCCTTCCAAGGTTTAACTGCTGCTAGATATTAAACAGATAATTTTGCACTTTGATAACCGTCTAACTTTGCACCTTAAACAGTGAGATTTTGATTTATCTGTATCCTTAATAACTTTATTAAACAGGAACAAAGTGTGTAATTTAATGCGAAGATGTCAAAGTTATACCATTTTTTGGTCTCTTTTTCTGTTGTTTAGAGAACTAATGGGTCCAGAGAACATGGATAATCTTATATTATGTGGGCGGTAATGATTCTAAATTTTTTTCATAGATAATTACAGTCAAATGAGCACCTTCATATAATATTAGACTTGAAACTCTGAACCTACAGGCTAGTGAGTTTCTTTTCAATGAGAACCGAATGGTGATGGCTCCTTTGTGCAAGAAACTGTAGACACTCCTAAAATATAGATTGCATTAAGAATTGCCTTCGTTATACTTGAACCATGTTTTCTATGTCAGCAGTAGAATTCTAGTCTATTATCTTAGATATGATTTATCTCTGCATTAAAGGCTTGGTGATTGGTAATATGGCTAGACAACACTCCTAAATATGGATTGCATGTTTATTTTTTTGAGTTAGTCTCATAAACACAAAAAGGCCCATAATTCTATTCAAATCTTTTGATTTATTCAATACATTTCTATCTGCTTTTCTTTAAAAGCAAATTTAACAATGCATTTAAATCTTAGGTCCCACATGAAGGGCCCATGTGTGATCTCCTATGGTCTGATCCCGATGATCGATGTGGGTGGGGAATATCGCCAAGAGGTGCTGGGTACACATTTGGACAAGACATTTCGCAGCAGTTCAATCATACCAATGGCCTCTCTCTGGTTTGCAGAGCCCACCAGCTTGTAATGGAAGGTTTCAATTGGTCTCAGGTGTGTTAATTTAATGTTTGCTACAATCTTCTAAGCCTTTTGGATTGATTAAACGAAAGCTATATATATGTTTTTGGCTGCAGCTTTTTAAAGTTTCAGGCCGATATTACTCTTTTACATTTTGAATCCCTTTTCTTATGCAAGAGAAGTGGAGTGAAATCGAGTAGTTTCTTTATTTTTATCTTTTTGATCTGCTAGGTCCTGTAAGATTTTGAGGGCATTATGTTCTTAGGATAGCTCATTCTGATTTGATGACCAAATGTCCATTTTTATCATATATGTAATCTCTTACTATGCAGGATAAAAATGTTGTTACAGTATTTAGTGCACCCAACTACTGTTATCGTTGTGGTAACATGGCAGCCATACTGGAGGTTGGGGAGAATATGGAACAGAATTTTCTACAGTTTGATCCCGCACCGAGGCAGATTGAGCCCGATACGACCCGCAAGACTCCAGACTATTTTCTGTAATTTTGATAACTTTATACATTTGGTAGTGGTGCTTATCCACCACAAGGTGTGTGTGCAGTAGATGTGTCTCTGAGCAGTGAGAATCATCACCCTCATTCTTTCATGTGAAGTTTTTGCTACCACTGCCACCATTCCAATGCTAATTCTAGGAAACTTTGAGAAAGTTAATATTGTGCACACTTTGTATTTGAAGAAATGACAGGGAAGCAGCAATAACAAGCAGAATTTCTCCCCTCATACTGATTTTGCCCATCCAAAAGAAAAAAAACAGAAGAAATTTTCAACACTGCAGTGGCTCATCTTTCTTATACTACTCCTTGATTGCTGTTGACCTTTCTGCATCATCCAATTGTAGTGCTCTGTGAATGCTCCAAGATATATAGTCCAGAATTGCTTCATTGATGCCAAATAAACTGGCATCTGTAAGTTGAAACTTTATTGATGTGTTTAAGAATATTTCAGGAACATTTATTTTCTTTACTATCTCAATAATCTAGCCTTGATTAATTTTACACCGTTTACCTGAGTTTGTGCTGCTTGCTTCCTAAGCCCTATCAGGTGGTTCAAGTTGCAGCCAATTGAATTTCAGTTGGGTTGGCCTCTTCAGGGTTTTCACTACATCATGAACTGAAATTTTTTCTTGTTTACAAGGTTTTTTTTTTAAGCTGATCTCATACTGCCAGAGTTTGCCTATTACTAAGTTTTGAGGTCTAGGTTTTCCTGAAAGTTTTTCCTTTTTTAGAACATGTTATTAGAATAACTTTGATTTATGAAGAAGAAAATGGGAATATAGGGTTTCAGTCGCAGGTATGTATGAAGTTCTATTATTAAAGCAGTATACAATTGTTGTTTTAGGACAAGTTATTACGTGCGGTAGATGAGAGCAGTCTGAGCTCAATGGAAATGGATCATATCACCTCTTAATCGGTATCTCGGTTTGGTATTATTCAGTACGAGTTTGGTACTGGACGATGTGATTGCATCTGATTCGCCTCTAGACGGTAAGCTGTGTTCGATGTCCGCACAGAATAATAAAAATGTTCGGTTTTATACCTTTCTATTGTTGCTGATATTGCCGAAAGTGTGTACGGTTGAAAAAAAATTAGTGCAGCAAGCTTTATTTGAAAATTGCTGCAGAAGCTCCTTTTCTTGAAATGAATGTTCTACGTCTTAAAATCTCGCTGCAATTTGACCTCTTTTACACAAGATTACGAATGAAAATAGCAAACCATTCTTCTATGGAGAATTAAAAGGAAAATGATTTTTAATGCTATACACCAATAATTTCAAGTCATAATTTTTAAAGCCAGTTTTAATAAAAAAATAAATAATTAAAAAGTTTTGGATTAAAAAAATTTATTTTAACAAAAATAATAGAAAGTTTTAAATTTTATTTAGAATAAATTTTTTTTATCGCTTAAAGTAAATTTGTAATATAAAAATTTCTAATTAAAAAAATTATATTAAAAATTACTTTAAAAAATAAAAGAAAATTATTCCAAATAAAATGTTAATCTTCTAAATAATATATCACTAAACTGTAATTTTTACTTCATAAAGTACATAATTAAAGTAAACAGTTATAAAATATATGACGCAGAAGCAATCAATTTTGTTCTTCAGCTTACCCTCTACAATGCTCTCATAAGAAAAAATAAAAAAAAAAATCCTTAGTAACTAAATAATAATAATGGTAATTTTTTAAAGTTATAATAGCCTTTTAAAGGAATATTACTTCTACATTTAAACAAAGCAGTGATATATAGTGGTAAGAAAAGAATATGATAGCACATAAATAATATTTGCAAATAAACTAATAAATACAAAAACTTGTTTGGTGTTAGATTTGTATCTCGTCCCTCCATTTCAAAACTTGTAAGAGAACAACCCTAAACCCTAAATTTAAATGTTTCATTACGCAATTTAAGCTTCATTTGGGACAGCTTTCTACCTACTTAAGGCCGTTTTCTCGTTTTTTTTACTAGAAAGCTGCTTTAAAAAGTAGTAATTGAAACCGTTTTTGCTTCAAAATTACTAGTTTTCAGACCATTTTAATGTTCCCATGACCAGTAGTTTGCTTGGGAGTTCAGCCGGGCAAGGTGCCAGAAAAGTTATTCTTTTACTGCCAAAGAGAGAGAGTAGTTGTGTTTGTCTTTGCTCTTAAAAATTACTAAAAAGAAAAAAAAAATATGAAGGAAGCAATACCTCTCAAAGTCAATTTCTGCCACATAAAGAAAGCCCGCAATATTGCTGCAAAAAGTAACAGAAATGTTAATTTAAACTGATCAAATTTTATCTTTTAAAAAAATTTCAAATATAGCATTATATTAGATAGGCTTCAAAATTTTATCATTGATATATGAGATTTAGCGATATTTTTATAAATTTAAAAAGAATTAGATAGCTTGCACAAAAATTAGTGGATACTAAAAAAATGATATTTATTATTTATTGTTCTTATGTTCCCTTTGATTGATTAAACAAATTGCCAAAACAATGATTGAACCAACATTCTCTACTATGAAGATAATAAAAAATTAATTAGCGGAATTATATGTGAAACTCTTAAATAAATGATTGTCTTGTTCCTTATATTGAAAGAGACATATTTAATATTATTCATAATGAAAAAACTCCACAATAATTTCAAAATATAAAAACTAATAAAAAAAAAAAATATAAATGAAATATAAGAATAATTTTTCTATATCGTATAATTTATCATTTTTATAATAACGACTATAACAAAATAAATAAATAAATCATTAATGCCAATCCCAATCCAGATGAAATAGGTTGAAGGTATTTTCAAAATCAATAATTTATGCCTTGTAGAAAGAAAAAAAAAATCAAACTATAATCAGACTTAGCTCTTACAAACAAAATAAGATCAATGATGCTCTGAAAAAAAAAAAAAAATCTCTGATTAAATATTGTGTCTACCCACTAGGAGGCTACCACACATGATATCATGTGTTAGGGAATGGGTTAAGAATATCATTTTTCATTGGATAATTGGTATACAATCTAATATTTTCCTTCTCACAAAAACAAATCCAGGATGAACATACTTAAATGTGTATATAAACCTAATAATTGGTAATCTTTCTATTCCTGTTGGCTATATATTATGTAACATGTCTATCTTGATGTGTATATAAACAAACCATCATGTTATGGATGTTGAACATACTTAAATGTTTTGGTGGCAGATTTACTTCATCTTTGAATGACTTATTTCCAAACCCAGGATGGAAATTCACCCAAGTATTTGTGGTGGCCACCTCTGAAGTACATGAAAATTGTAAGTATTGTATGTGCAAAACTCCTTGTATACTAGGACTGAGTTTTTTTGGTTTAAAGATCCTAGATCACTTGAATGTTTTTTGGATTTGATTCAGCTTAACAAAGCCAAATAATGAGCAAAGTTTGGCTAGAACCAAAATGAAATTGAACCAAAATGAAATTGAGCCAAGCCTGGATAGAAACGAGCTAGCTCAAGACTGAATCTAAATGTATATGTATGTATATATGAACGGATTTATATATGTATGTCTGTGTGTATGTTGGACTAAGAATTTATTTTAGCAAATCAAAAATCAATTGAGATCAAATTAGGTTTTTGCTCAAATCAAGCTTGAATTGAAGTTAATAAGGCATATCTAGTTTGAATAAAACCAAAATATAATCAGACTTAGCTCAGCTCAACATCATATTAAATAAACTTCGAGCTAATTTGAGGTGAGGTTAGCACTACTACTCAAGAGCAAATTGTTAATAGCCTTGATGACTTCAAAAATCATCAAACATAACTAGTTATTTGAATAGCTTCATGGACATTCTCAATGTTTCTATGACAAGCTTCAAATGAAAAAAAAAAAACTTTTTACAGGACATACAAGGATTATGAGCGTCCAAATGACCAATGACTTGCTAGCTTTTAGCTATAATGTTGGTTATCTTATTAATAATAAGTCTATTAGGGCAACATGTACACAAATCCAACACTCTAAAAAACACTTTTACATAAGAATTATAAATTAATCAAATCAAAATTGACTCAAATAGGTTCAACTCGAGTTTAGGGTTAAGGTTCTTGGCTTGAAATTTATTTCGAGTCTAGGGTGGCTCAGTTGAAAATCAAATTCAAATTGACTTGGAATTATTGTATATTATATATATATTGGTATTTTGTTGCTCAAACAGGAGGTCCTAGGTTTAGTCCCTCCCTCCAACCTTATATTTTTTTACAATTTTGAATAAACTCAAAATTAATTTCGAGCTAAAGGAAATCAACTCATTTTAAGTCAAGTGGGCTCGTCTCCAAATTTAACCAATTTTGAGTCGAGCAAAACTAGCTCAAATTTTACTTATTTCTATCCTAATTTTTTCACACAATCTTCAATATATTGTATATTTGTCTATGAATATTATAACATAAATGGATAAAAATTTCAACAACATTCAATTCAAAACTCTTAGTGCAACCATTATGCATACTTCAAAGTATTATTAGATTACTCAGAATTCATGATCTTAGCACAACATTATTTTTTCATCAATTTTGTGTTGACAAATTGTCTAGATTGGTCGTCATTGGCCACAAAAAAAGGCATGTGATCTCATTATTTGCTTCACTTTCATAGTGGTTGGATGAATAGTTATTAATGGCGTGCATTATTGTGTACGACGCAATGAGATGCACTACTTGCAATAGAGCACAACTTAAAAATGGTAAATGTTATTGCTACCATATTGAAAGATGTTAGATATCTCGTCCAATTAACCTAGTGCTTACTGACATAAACAACTAATTACAACAACGACAACAACAACAACATCAAGTCTCTATCCCACTATATGGGGTTTACTACATGAATCCTTTTTTTTTTTCCATTGTGCCCTATTAAGAGTCAAATTCTCGTTTAAATCTAATAAAAAAAGACCATTTGTAATATTCTCTAACCAAGTCTTTTTAGGTCTACCTCAACCTTTTTTAACATAAGCAAAATCTAATATCTTATCTTCCACTAGAGCTACTCCAACCTTTTCACATATATGTTCATTTCATATCTTGTCTCTATGAGTAAAGCCACTCATACACTTGAGCATCCTTATCTCTGCAACAATTAACTTAATATTATGCTTTTTCTTTTAATGGACAATATTCTGCACCATAAAGCATTGCAGGTCTCACCACCATCTTATAGAATTTTCCAATAAATTTGAAGGGGACTTTTCTATCACACTACAAGCTTGATGCCTTCATCCACTTCAACCATCCAACTTGAATTATGCTAATAATATCCTCATATATTTCTTCATCACTCAGAACAATAAATAGACCCAAAGCATCTAAAGCATGCACTCTTATTAATGATTTGATTGCCCAAAGTCACAATCCCCTCACTAAATCTATTATTACTAAAATTGCACTCAAAATATTCAATTTTAGATATACTCAATTGAAAACCTTTAGACTCTAAGATAGACCTCCATAATTCAAGTATACCTTTAAGTCTTTAACTACCTCTCTAGTCTTATCAACAAGAAGAATATCATCAACAAAAAGCATACATAAGGGTACAACTTCTTGCAAATGTCTACTGAGAACATCCATGACTAAAGCAAAAAGATATGGGCTTAAGGCTATCCTTGATGTAATCCAAAAAAAATAAGAAAATACTTGTAAAACCACCTTATGTTTGAGCACAAGTAGCAACTCCTACATACACATCCTTAATGACTTGAATATAAGCATTTTTCTTTTCTAAAACTCTCCAATAGCACTTCCATTGGAACTTTATCATATGCTTTCCCTAAATCAATAAATATCTTATGAAGATCCTCCTTATTCTCTCTATACTTCTCCATCAAACCTCTCAATAAATGTATAACTTCCATAGTAGACCTGCCCGACATGAATCCAAATTGATTTTGAACAAACATAGTATCATGTTGTAAACTAAGCTCCATAACTCTCTCCATAGTTTTAAAGTATGACACATTAACTTAATTCTTCTATAACTCGCACAATCTTGTGCATCACTTTTATTCTTAAAAATATGAATCAACACACTCATTCCATACTCATTGACGTAAAATGTTCAGTAAGCCAAGAAATTCATTCATCTCCTAAGAATTTCCACACCTTTATTGAAATATCATCAGGTCCAATAGCTTTTCCACACTTCATTTTTTTTAAAACCTCTCTAACTTCAATTTTACTAATATGCCGATAAAAATAAAAACCTTTATTTTCATTTAGGATGATAAGGTCACTAAAGTCAATCATATTCTCACAATCTTCATTAAAAAGTTTAGTAAAATATGTCATCCATCTTTGTTGAATATACTCTTATAATAAAATCACTTTTTGATTTTCATCATTAATGCACTTCACTTGAACTAAATCTTTACTAATCCTAGCTCTCAGCTAACTTATACATATATCTCTCGTCCTCCTTAATATCTAATCTATTATGTAAATCATTAAAAACTAAAATCTTTACATCGTATATTACTTACTTAGACTCCTTCTGGACCTCTTTATATCTTTCCCAATTATCAGAGTTTTTATATATAAACTAATTTTTCATAACAAATCTTCTTATTTTTAATATTTTCTTGGACATTTGGATTCCACTACCAACTATTTTTACTATTAGAAGTTTTTTCCTTTAATATTCCAAGTACATCTTTTGCAATATTCTTAATTAATAGTTATTTTTTTCCACATAATAATAATTTCCTCATGCACAGACAAAATATTAAGATCTAGAATCATACTCTCAAAAATATTTTCTTAATATTTTTTAAATGCCCCCATCTAATCCTAGAACAACCTTTTACTTTATTTTTTTCTATTCTGACCATTCATTTTAATGTTTAAAACTAATAAGCAATATTGGGTACGTAAACTTTCACTCGGAATATCTTCACAATCTTTGCAATCTAAACAATCTATTTTTCTTATAAGAAAATAATTAATCTGCGTTTTACTATATCCATTCTTATAAGTGATTAGATGTTCATTTTTTATTATTAAATAAGGTATTAACAACAACAAAATCATAAGTTATAAAAAAAATTTTAATATGGTCTTACTATCTTCATTAGTCTCTTCAAACTCATAGCTATCATAAATGCTTTTAAAATCATCTCTCTTTCTATCAACATGTCTATTTAAATCTCTTCCAATAAAAACTCTTTTTTTAAGAGATATCTTTTGAAGTAATTCTTCTAAGTTATTCCAATATTTTAATTTTGAAAACATTTAAACCTACTTGAGGAGCATAACCATTCGTAATATTAATAATCATAGCATCAATAATAATTTTTAAAACTATAATTCTATCTCTAATTCTATTAATTTTTACAACAATATCCTTCAAACTCTTATTTATAATCACACATACACCAATTCTAGTATGACTCCTACAAAAATACTATAGTTTAAATCCTAAACTATCAATCTCTTTAGTATTCTCTCTCACCCATTTAGTTTTCAAAATGCATAAAATATTTATCTTCCTATGAATCATAATATTTATTAATTTCATTAATTTTCTTATAAGGGAACTTATATTCTAAGTTCTTATCATAATTTTAATTTCATGGACTAGCTTATTTGCCCACATCCGTCCATGATGTGGGGACTCTTGCCTATTTAATACCGCACTCGAATACCAATGCAGCAACCCTTGCACATTTCTCACTATATTCAAGCCATACAACGCATCACTTATAGGGAACGCTCTAACATTAACACAATATATTAAAGGATTCATTTCATGATTATTCAAAAATTTTATGCTGGTTGTCGACTACCTAACACAACCTTCTACTTTTGTCATCAAAGACTTGGGACCTGACAAATACAATGTTACATAAACAACCATTTATTAAAATAAAATAAATTATGCTACAAAACTACTCAAATAAACCTTTAAAGCTAAATTTTGAGTCGTAGTAACTAGCCCTTTGTCCCTTAGTAGTCACATGACAAACTAACGTGTCATGAGCCTTGGTCATTTGAATAAAAATCTTCCATGCCACAAGTCCTTGACCTTGCTTATGACTGCGAGCTTGCATGAACCCCCACAAGCAATCATCCCATCTATGATGCATGAAACCCGCAAGCCTGCTCCCTCTCCCTCTCCCTCATCCTATATGCAATTTGGGGAGTCACTGCAAGCCCTCATTCCCACTATGATTCGAGAGCAATTATGAATTCTATTTCGCTAATTGTCCATGATCACATCTGCCTTTGTGCATTCCTTCAGCAAGCCCCTAATATTATCTGCTTTCTAATTGACCATCCGTTAGTGTTATCACGTCTGCAAGCAATTCCATTGCGAGAGCAGTCAATAACCCTCGTCATGGAAATATGCTTTCCTTAAAGTATTTTTTTATCAGTTTTAAGTTAATTCATGTTTTATTGTTATTTTTTGCTGATAATATATGCTTTATTATTAATTTGGAAGACTAGACTAAAAATATTTGAAGGAAATCTTTCTTCATAATAAAACAAAAAAAACCTAGCGTAGAAGTATGATTTTCTTCTTGACAAAAAGGGTACAAAAGCTCTGAAATGTATATTTTATGATAAAATAATGAATGGTGAACTAACAAGACATAAGCAACATTTTGTGGAGTGAATAAAAATGCCAAAAAATTTTCTTATTCTCAACATGTGAAAGATGAAATCAAGTTCATAAACAACAAGAAAGAATTATAAGAGTAGATCAATCACTAACCACATTTTAATGAAGACAATTTTGATGCTTATGATGAATTAATGAAGACAAAAAAAAGTCAATCTTCCACATCTACCACTAAATTGAAAGAGCCTAATGGCCTTTGGAGTTTGGACACATATCTCACTCGTAAGATAGGAGAGTTGTGAAGAAAAGGAAAGGACAAATGCAAAAAGAGATGGAAATTCAAGGAAATGAGAAATAGAGCAATTATAACTTTTGCAAAAACTCCTTTGATGTAATAAAACATGACTACTCGGCAGTGCTGGAGGTTAAAATAATTTGATCGAGAAATTAAAGCTTCAATTAATCAATATATTCAAAATATTTTATTAAGTAAAGCGACAGAACACAATTTATTCCAACCTCATAGAGAATATTGTACAAAAATATGGTTGCACTCTTATGGTTGATAGCAGGCAATCTCGAACAGAGAAAAATCTGGTGATTTTCCAATATATTGTTTGATAGGTGTTATGCTCCAAGAATTTGTTGCAACTAGCTCATGCATATACAAATAATGCCATAAAAAAATGTTTGAGTTGTTAAGAAATTACGTTTATCAACTCAAGCCCCAAAGCGTAATAAAATTCATCACAAAGAATGCCCAAAATAATGTCTTAGTAATCGTTCAAGTTAGTATTTATAACTTTTTCATTTGAATTAAATTATTTTTTATTATATAAAAATGCATATGCTTTCGTCAATGACATTCAATAGTCATTATTATCTTAAATCTTAATACTCTGGAAGTACTTGAATTCACTAGTCTTTACTATCATGATCTTAATAACTGATAGGCAAGCACTTGATGAAATATTACCTACTTTTCTATTTGATTTTTTGTGCTACACATTGTATATATTTGATAATGGAAGACATTTTTAATATTTGAAAGTTAAGGTGTGTATTTTATAAGGAGGTGAGGCATTAATATCTTTAAGGTTTGAAAATGCGTAATCAAGTATTTAGATGTTCTCTTTTCTTGAGACAAGGCATAACCTCAAAATTAAAAGCCATCAAGGCTGCATGCAACACTAAATAAGAAGTCTCTTCAACCCCTAATTTAACATAAACAAGCGGTCTAAGATCATAGTTTGTGAATTCAAAAATCTTCCCAACTCGTCACTAAGAGGATCTTTATTGAAATCATCATTGTCCATAATTGCTTTCTCTCCTCCCTCATTTTCAAAGTAGGAAAATGGGATGCTAATAATAAGAGGAGAGACATTGGAGGAGAAGCATCAGTAGAGCAACAACGAAGGAACAAGAGTGAGTGAGGGTGTAAGAGTCCTGCGGCATGTGGCTGAGTTTGAGGCTGTGCAATTCTTCCTAAGCTTGGTTTGGTTTAAATATAGTAAATAAGTTTAATTTTTTATGTATAAAATTTATGAATGAAAATTTTAAAACCTAAACCCTAATTTTTGAGGTTTATGCATTTCATAATTCTAAAATTGCATTAGGGCAGGCGTTCAGGTGCACACCTCATCCCCACTGAGGTGTATGCATCATCTAGCAAGCATGATTCAAACACCTCATTGCCTTCTTTAAAAAATACTTTGATGTCTGCCTTTAAATCATGTATAGCTGAATTCATACACAATTCAAGTTGATTGATCTACTAAGAAGATGCATCAATTAGAGCTCATTAGTTAAATCATTTAAGACACATTTTGCAACAACTTTCTTGATATTGAAGAGATTTCATGTGCAACAATTGGATCTAAACTGAATGCTCACTTGTTAAGTACTTGACTTGAGCACTTACACAAATGAAGCAAAAGCCAAGAAAGCGCATCAAACCATCATGAACTAGTACTTTTGAAACAATGTGCATTCCTTCACTTTGTGGAATGCTCATAAAAAGCCCCAATCAGTTAAATTCATGAGGCAATAGATAGGTCTAAGGAAGCAGTAGCTGAATCATTGAATGGAAAAGAGATGTATCAAAAGGTGCTTGTAATCATTGTAGAGAGGGGTAAAGTTCAACTTCATCGCAGCGCATATAGCCGATCATTTCATAAAACCACAATACTTATTTAGCAACCCACCCATAGCAAATTAATAAAAAACTATCGACAATCCACATACATGCATAAAAAGAATGGCTCATGAAAGAGAGAAGAAAAAAAAAATTAAATGACGAGTTGAGTGCTACAAAAGCAATGAAGGGACTTTAGCACTTTTGTAACTAAAAGATAGAGATCACATGAGCTCTAGGTAAATTAAGTTTAATAAGTAATTAATATCTTCCACATCATTACTTGGATGCTTAGATATTAACTATACAAAATAAAAATGCTTGTAATAGATGCAACCTATGGTTCATTTAATCAAACATTGTGCACTTTTGAATTAAACTGCTTTGCCTAGCAATAGTGCAACTAGGAGTGACATAATTGCAGAACATTTGAACATGTTAGATTTTAATAGTGAATACCAACTTCTTAAATTATTACAAATTAAGATATTATATACCAAAATAGGTATACAAAAAGGCCTTAAAAACATGCACAAATCTTTTACTTTAGGTTAAGTCCTTTGGGAAATTAGTTTTTCCAATTCCTCAAGCTATAACATTAAAATTGAAAAAACACGTTGCTATCAAAATTCCTGGTAATCTTCTGGTTCATGAAAGAACCAAATACATTAAAATTGATGGTAATTCTATTTGAAAAGCAACATTATTAAAGAATATCAATACAACTTATGTTCCAGTTCATAACATGGCAGTAGATATTTTTATCAAGTTTTCAAGCTATGACACAAGCTAGAGCTTAATTGGAATCTATGCTCCAAATGGATAGTGTATTAGCTTGTTAGAAAGTACAGGATTGAAAATAGCATTATAAGAAAGCTTTAATTATTTCTATGCATAGTACTATCCTTAATTGAGATTATCTTATGCTTTCTTACTTGTATTTTCCCATATGAAGCACGATTCTCTATCAGTAAAATACACACAGTTTTCCCCCATTAATGAATATTAAGGACTAGATTTTTAATTTAGCCTATATGTTTATGAATTTGCAAATTAGTATTTCTCTATTTTGAACAATATATCTTATTTGTTGATTTTAAAAATTGTTAATTGATTATGAGCTACATTTACTCATAAAATGAAACGCATCAAATTTAACATGCTTGTTTAAATCTTGAATTATAACTATGTTCTACATTTGTATATGATTTTGATGTCATTTTAAAAATGGCGCACGTCGCAAATGCTCCATGTGCTATGGCTCCAGCGTTGTTGACACTCTGATTAGGTGGGAAGGAGTGGCACATCATGGTCGAATATTTGACAATGGCATCTGAAATCCTAAGAGCCACTACTCTTTACCACCAATGGTAAGACTAATCTTTATATGCATAAGTTTGATTATATGTAAAAGATCAACTATTTCTTCTATATTTTCTAAAATAAGGCTTTGATTTTGTGAGAAGTTAAATACTACCTTGCAGAAGTCAATTATCCGAAGCAAAAGAATTTTCAAAAGCCATACCTTGACACAAGATAATACTTGACAATTTTTTGCGGGAGGAAGCAGGTCTCTTAGTAGGTGCACATATATTTAAAAAGAGAGATTCTTGTCTGTAGAGTGCCATTGAGCAAAGTTTTGGGGTTTGGAAGAAAATATGGGTTATGACATATCAGGCAAAAATTTTCATTTTAAAACAAAGAATGATTGTTTCTGCAACAATGACATCACATAATTACATGTGCAGAGACCCATCTAGAGAGGATCCTGAATTTCAAAGGAATGATATTGAAGAGAACTACGAACATCCAAAGACATACGCTCATAACATTGGCAACAAATAAAAGAGGAAGAGTACCAAGCACATGGACATGGATACATAGCGGGTTGTTTAAAAGCTGTTAATAGTTTGGAAAAGAATTTAACGTTATTGCAAGCATATCAACGAAATTCTCAATCCACCCTTCTTAAAAAGAGAGCTTTCTCAAAATTTTCAAGAGAAACATGTCAAGAATTTATTTGCTCTCATGTTCTTAATGTACAATGTTTTCCAATGGGTGTACTTCTGTGCATGTTATATTAAAATATGAACACCTGAAGATACACTAAAAGCATTCTGGTGCTTGCTCTTTCATTGTACCTGGTGGATACATAAATTAGTTTCTTTATTTTTGGTTATTGGTGGATTATATCTCTGAAATTTTATGTCAACTATCGCCATATGTTTATGCTATCATCTACAGGTTTTTTGTTTGCAACATATGGGGAGATGCTGCCCCGAATCATTTCAAGAAATGAAAACATCAACTTTATAATCCAATATTTGTTATAATTTTTATATTTCTTAAATATTTAAAATTATAGTCAGGTTTCTTTTTTTTATTAAATTTAATATAATAATATTTCTCTAACGATAAATTTTGACCATCTATCACATTTTTTAAGAAATAATGAACGCAATCATTATCTTTTGGGATGGCAAAGCAGGTGCATAACAATTTTACCAATCAAGAAATTTGTTATTTGATTTTGTACAGCATTTGCACCACAGGTGCAACTAAACAGCCTCTGCTACTTTACTTGTTTGCATAAAACTTCTCAAACTACTCTATCGAATGCAACAACAAAACCAAACGAACCTTAGATCATTGAGGAGACCAAGAGATGAGCAAATACTTACCTGGATAAAATTTGATCCGACTCCTTTGCATATGAAATGGCAAGAATGGCATGAACCAAGTCATAATTTATGTTAACAATGACTGCCCGAGTAGGATCTGAAAGAGGCTCTGCACCAATAGGGAGAGCTGATCGAGGTGCTTGTGGACCACCAATTCTAAAAACAGATATGTCACCAAAATTCATACTAAGAGAGTAAGGAGACAAATCATTGTTGAGCCCATAGAAATATTCCTGCAAAAAGTTAATTTAGTTAAGGTATAATGCTCCCACAAAAAACAGGTCTTTGTATTAGCTAGATATAAACAATTGTAATCTACCGAGCTCCAAATGTCTGACAAAAACCAACATAACCACACAATAACAACCACAACATCAAGCCTTTGTACCACTACGTGGGGTCGGCTACATGAATCCTTTTTTCGTCATTATGTCCGGTTAAAAGTCAAATTCTCATTTAAATCTAATAAAGAAAGATCATTTCTAATATTTTATAACCAAGTCTTTTTAGGTCTACCTCTACCTTTCATAACATAAGTCGAATCTAATACCTCAACTTTCCTAACCGGGTCATCGGAAGGCCTCTATTTAATGTGACCAAACCATTTAAGGCAACTCTCTCTAATCTTATCTTCCACTGGAGCTACTCCAACCTTTTCACGTATATGCTCATTTTGTATCCTATATCTAAGGGTCAAGCCACCCATCCACCCATCCACCTAAGCATCCTCATCTCTACAACACTTAACTTAGTATTATGCTTCCCTTTTAATGGCCAACATTCGGCACCATAAAGCATTGCAGGTCTCACCACCATCTTATAAAATTTTCCCTTAAGTTTGAGGGGGACTTTTCTATCGCACAATAAGCCCGATGCAAAAACCAACATAACCATCCTCAAAAAATCAAGATATAGAGAATGGAGATTAAACTAGAGTTTGTATGAAACGCCATCATCCAAATTTTCTTCAATTAGTTGTCGTTTACTGCTATTATTGTCTAATAGTTACCTGTTGTCTTCTTCAAAATTTCATTGAATGCACTGCCAATTTATTACTGAGAGTTGAAGCACATTTTAGAAAAAAATATAACCTTACTTAACTTGATGGATTTCTTTTGGGAGAGAACTTCAAACGTGGGTGATTGGAATCTGTAAATGAAGCTTTTAATGAAAATGGAGCTTTTTACTCTTCCAAAGTTACTAAGATCACTAGGAATCTGTGCATGAAGCTTCAAAAGAAAATGGAGATTTGTACTCTTCGAAAGTAATCGAGACCACTTTCATCTGTAAAAACAGTGAAATGATTGGCTCCTTCATCGTCATGCAGTTGTAGCTATCTTTCATCCTCCAGCTACTAACGCAATTTGGAAGCAATGCTGTTTCTTTTTTCTTTCCCATGATGTGCAGTAAATAAAGGCCATACAAACTTAGTTTTTCGATGTAAATTTAATTTACAGCTTACCAACAAATCCAAAATGCAGTTAAAAGGAGAGGAAGAATAAGCCAAAAGAATTCTAAATGGGCGGGTCAAGAAATAGGTTAGCTAGGTGCTTCCAGGGAGTTCTCTTGCATGCCTAAATCGAGTGTGATTAAAACTTCTTCTTATATTCTCGTGTCTCCCAACATCCGAGGAAGAGATGCCTCCCTTTGTGCTCTTGTATCAAGAAAAGAAGAAAAACACCTAATTATCAGGGATAAAAAAAGAACCGTGTGAGTGATTGAGGCATCCAGGTACATGCAAATACTAGGAGATTCTTCCTTTGGAGAAGACTCTCTCACTTGTATATAATCACAGATGGAAGGGAATCTAGACTATTATCTTTGCAATGAGGTGACAAATCTATCCACAGGAGTACTACAACATCCTTATCGAAATATGGGATGAACTTTATTATTATCACTCCTTTCACATCAATCTAATAGCTTTACATAAATATGGGATGAACTTTATCATTGCCAAATTTATCTCTGGCCTTCACTAATTCTTACAATATGTTCAAGCTCAACTAAAGGCAAACTCTGCTATCCCAAACATCACCACTACTCTCTCTAAAGTTTTCTAAGTCATCGAGTTATCTATTTGTCCTTCTTTTGATCCTAATCATATAACTCTTGAGATGGAACAAGGGATGGTCATAGTTATCGAGGATAAGGTGGTCTTAGTGAAGTTTGTAATCATGGTCACAAAATTTTCCCACCACTCCATCACTGACAACGAACAAATCACTCTTCTGACGGTTGTCAGGAGTAATGGGGGTTTTCCTTCTACTGCTCAACATGACTTTGTCCATGTTAATACTGATTCCATTGGCACTTTTTTGAGCTCTATGATCATTTCCCAAAAGGACTTTATGCTTGTTTTTTATTCTCATATTATCTCCTCTTGCTCGACTACAACTACTCATTTAATGACTTGAATTTTAAATTTTGGTACTTTTTCCTATATGACAAATAATTGATAATTATTTTCATTCCTTGTCATGAACGACCTCCCACCTGTTATTGTTGCCAATAGCTTTTCTTCTTCAATCTATACTACTATTATAAAAGGGGCTTGAGTTTCCTTCCTCCAACAAATTTTGTTCATCCATTCTACTTACTTTTTAATTATCTTGGCCGTCTATTCTATTAAAAATATTTAATAAATAAAAAAAATTCACATTATATAAAACTCATTTAATTTTATGACCCCTTGAGATTCCTAATTTCCATTTTCCTATTTCTATTCTTCACTGCATGTTTTAATAAATAAAAAAAAATTCACATTTAATTTTAAAGTCCCTTCAGATTTACTAATTTCCGTTTATTATATTAAACTGACATTTTGCTTTCTCTATTCCTGTTCTCTACTTTTGCTACTTTATTTATTATATTAATTCTGCACGTTTTTATTCTCCACCTTTTATTTCTATTCCGTTTCTCTTTTTTCCTTTGCTGCAAGTGTAAACCTACCCTAATATCGCGATGCTTCGTCTTCGCCCCCGTCTCCATATTCTTCGGCTTGCCCTAGCTTTCCACTCGCCGTCAAGTAGGTTTCTCTCCAAGTAAATCAGTCTTCTGAAATTCTTCAACGTCTTGCTGCCTTTGCTCGCTGTCATCTCCTCCGGTAGGTTTCGTGGCCTCAAAATATTAAATGTTAGTAACTCCCGGCATTTAATCACCCGCTTATTCATTTCGTGTTTTAAACTTCTTAAACGTTTCAGGATCCCTTCTCCAATTAATTTGGATGCATGAAGATGAATTCAACCGTCGAAACGTTGCAACCTCCGACCGTTCGGTGGCTGTAAGATGACTGTCGCATGTTCTCTTTCTCCCTTATATATTATTCTCACATGTTTTTCCTTTAGCTCTTTCGTTTCTGGATCTCCACTTCAGCGAACCTGTGAATCTCGACACCATTTTGGCTTCAAATTTAGGTAATTAATTTTATGATGTAAATCATTTATCAAGTTCATCTTTAGAAGTGAATATATTTCTTGATTTGTTTCATAGCCTCAAACGTCTCAATCGAAATCGTTACCTGTTTCAGTTTGTATGTCTTCGTCTTCTTCTTCTTTCTTTCCAACATAAAAGGATCAGGTATTTTATCAATTATGCAATTTTCTATTTAATTAGGTTGGTTGTGGTTTTATGAAACTTGTTTTGTTTATATTTTTTGTTTAATGCTTCTTAATCAATACTATAGATTGCTATTTTTAATGCGAATTTTATACTTTTCCTGGTTTTGAGTTTGAATTTATATTAATATAATTAATTCTTTTTATTGTATTATAATTTTGGGCTAGGTTTTAATTCATTGTGGGTATAGAACTTTGTGAATTTTACACATTGTTGTTTTATTGAAATCTTTTTTTTAATGCTTGTGGAATTTGTGCTATTTATCCTAATATAGGATTTTATCTTTTCATTTTTATGTAATATTGTTTATTTAAAATTTCAATGATTCCAAAATATTATGTTACAATTATCCCCAATTAAATTTATGAGATTCCTTGTTCACATTATTAAGTGAAGATTCATGATTCTTTTATGTTCCTATCCTATGACAAATATTACACGGTTTCTAATGTTCAAGATTTTTAATCAGAGGCAATTTATATTAATTCATATATAAAATTTACCTTTATAATGGTTGTCATATCTTCTCTTCTTCATTAAATTATTTCTCACAAATATCATATAAAGCTGTATGGAAACTTAAAACTAACTAATTTTATGTAACATATAAATAAAAATCTGAGATATATAGGTACATAATTGCTTCAGTGAACCGGTGAAGAGCTTATACAAGTAGCAGATAATAGCCATAGAGATGTTATAATGTGTAGAACAAGAACTAATTAGTAGTAATCTCACTTATATTGTTACAATTATTCCTAGCTATAGTTTTCTTGTAAAGAAAGCCCAAATTATTTTCACCATTGGTTAGCCACATGACTTTAGATCTCTAGATGATCAAGAGGACCAAGAAGAGTAACAAGAAGCCAGTTGATGACTAATATCTTTAAAAACAAGATTAATTATTTATGATTCTGAACGAATATAGTCCATGGCACAACATAGAATGTAAACAATTATTCCCATTGTTGTCAAAAGTTCTATTCATTTGCGCTTTTAAAGTTAAGCAATTTGATGCAAAGTCCCTCGAATCAGCTCCACTATGAAGTGCATCAATGGGTGCACATAGCTTTTCGTTATTGAGTGTATCATTATGAATTTGCTTTTTATCCATTTCAAGTGAAATGTTATTGAATATTTGTATTTGATATTGCCTCTACAAACAAATATTCATGAAACGAGCATTGGATCTTCACTATGTCTGCTACTAGCTCACCAAAGGAGGAGACCGATAACTATTTTCCAGGTTTGATAGCAAGTCATCAGATAAAATTTTGAATGATGGATTGGTGATATATATTAATTGATCTAGACTGTGCAAAAGCAAATTTACATTGATTATAATTATTTGAATAATAAATTTTTTTTTTTCACCTTAACATTAATAATATAATTAAAATATTTATAATATGAATTTTTATTTTTAAATTTTTAGTCACGTGCATTTAATGCACGGGCATTTTTACTAGTCTATAAAAAAGGCTGTTCATCACTCTCCTTCCTTAACTTTACACAATATTTTTTATATTCATATATTTCTATCAACTTTTTATCTATTCATTAACTAAAATGTCTTATCAACCATTTATCTATTCATTATCTGACTAGGATTTACAAAATTTCAATAAAATTTAATCCTTGTAGTGTCTTTTAGGATCTTAGCATGAAGAAGACAATTAATGTAGTTGAACTATTATATCTCAGTAATATTATTTTCATTGTCCTATCATTGATTCCCCTTTATCAATGGAACTATCATCCGGGTCATCCTCCTCACAATATGCGATGATTCGTTGGGCATTCTTCATTTCAAAATTTGAATGTAATGCCTGTGAATTTTCAAAACATCATCAAGTTTCATTTCCATTGTCTTCCTCTTCAAGTAGTAGTGAACATTTAGACATCCAGGGACCAAGTCCAATGCCTACCCATTGGGTTTTCAGTTTTCCACTCTGTCATTGACCATACTAGGGTTCCTTGGGTTTACAAGTTGAAGTGTCGATTGAAAATCTTGTTTTTATTTAAAATATTCTACCAAGAACTTGAAGTACACTTTTCTATTCAAATTAAATCTCTTTGAACTACTAATTCTCTTGAATATATGAAATCTTCTTTTAGCTATATTCATGACGAAAATTATAATATACATCAAACGTTATGCCCATATACGCCTAAAAAAAATGGGGTGGATGGAAGCTAGCAACATCATCTTTTTGATGTTGCTCGCACCTTATGTTAGACATGCATGTTTCCAACAATTTGGCGGGAGCCGTTCATTCGATTAGCTATTGTTAACCTCTCGTTGACCTATCTACCGCAGTAAACATAAGTGAAATAAAAAAAAGATCGCATACCTAGAGGGACGTCCGACCACGAACATCGTCGTGCTCGCCATACTTCGAACACCCCAACGTCACTTCTTCCACGACCTCATTGTGTCGTTAAAACGAGAGAGAAAGGGGGCTTTCGCACTGCTCTCCCCACTTGAGATCCCGCAAGCCCTCAGGATTGAAGCCCAACCGCAAACTATCTGCTCAGATCTTCCTCACTTAGTCGCCTCCTTCATTGCTGGTCGATTTCGCTCCTTCAACGACGTCCCTTTCTTGTCGGATAGGAAGTTACGACATTTTGATCGGAAGCAAGGGGGGAGTTTGCCGGCTGTGAAGGTAACTTTCACCCAATCGCGTGCTTCTTCGGCCAGATCCCGTAAATCTGCCGACCCGCCTTCTTCGTTGTCGGTCGACTTTGCTCCTTCGAAGACGTTCCCTTCTTGCTGGATTGAAAGCAAAGAAAGGGAGCTCGCTCACGTGAAGGTAACCTTCTCCTTTTCACTAGCTTCTTCGGCTCCTTCCCTATTGTTTGACTTCGCCCCTCCAGCGACGTTCCCTTCTTGCCGGATAAAAAGCAATTATTGGGAGCTTGCTTGCTTAGAAGGTAACTTTCTCCTTGTCGAGCGCTTCTTCGGCCTAATCCCGTAAATCTACTAAACCGAAGGTTAGTTGGAGAGAAAAATAAATAAATATATATTTAATCATAATTATTTAAATTATTTTTTATTAATTATAATTATTATAATTAATTATAGTTAATTTTAATTAAGTAATTATAATTAATCTAATTAATTATAATTAAATTTAATTAGAATTAATTTTAATTAATTATAATTTATTAAAAATTAATTAATATTAATTAGTTCTAATTAATTACAAGTTAATTATAACTTATTATTTTAATTAATTTTAAATTGTAATTAATTATTTTTAATAATTATAAGTAATTAATTAAAGATAATTATAATTAGTTAATTAATTATAATTAATTAATGTTAATTATAATTAATTCAAAAAGAGAAAAAAAGAAGAAAAAAAGAAAAAAGAAATAAAAAAGAGACAAAAAAAAGAAAAAAAAAAGAGAAGATGGGAGAGGGGGATCCATTTTGTTCAGTTCCAAATCCCGTTCTCGACATGCGTGATGCGCTGATAGACCCCCTATACGCACTCTTGTAGCACGCTGGGGGAAATTCGATGCGACAGGTGCGACGAGGCGGATAGGTCCTATACACGCTCTTGTAACGTGGTGGGGACAACCTTAATACCACGTTCTGACGCCGCTAACACAATCCTCGACATCAGCACCGCAGATACTGCTACTCAAGGTATAATATTCCAAATCTCATTTTCGACGTTTAAGGCGAACCGAAGAACCACCTATATGCGCTCTCGTAGCACGGTAGGAGGGAGTCCGGTGCGACGCATCAGGCGAGGTGAGTAAACCCTATACACGATCTTGTAGAGTGGTGGGGAAAGCCACTCGTGTTTTCATATTTGTACTTTGGAGCCCCCATACATGCTCTTGTAGCGTGGTGAGATGAAAAGATGTACAGCCCGGTATCCCCTGACACCTACCATATACACTTTAGTAGCGTGATGAGATGACCCAATTTCCCGCAGTTTCTCCCAAACAGGGGATATACCGGGATGTTGCCGAAATTTATACAGAAGTACACAGGACCTGAACAATAAAGAAGGATTAAATTGAGCAACAATACAGATGACCTATACCTGAACATGAATGCACAGAACTTGAACAGATGCACGGGAGACTTATATAACAGGGGACCTGAATTGAACAGCAGGGAACATAACCTTAAATCTTAAAATGCATAATTAAGATTAAAATGCAAATAATAAATGCATTCAAATGAATACAAGCAAACAAGCAGGAGACTCGTGACGAACATGACCTCGATGCATACAAGAAATTAATGTTAGTCAATTCACAACAATTTCAAAATAAATGCCAACCATTAATGCCTGGATACATAGCACACAATGAACGATGCTGGTTGATATATGATAGATGTAGTGGATTCCTACAACAGTCCCTACGAGGTCAAATGCATTGTACTTGCAAGCAATAACAATCAACTACAAAGTATCTCCCATATGCATTAATGAAGGCCTTGATGAAATCAACAACCAACTACTGAATGTATGGATGTCTCCCGCATACATTAATGAAATCTCTAACACAAACAACGGTTTGCCTGAATATTGAGATGGCAACACTGGCAATTGATAGTGGAAGACCCGTCGCTGCAAACAAGTACAATCAACGACCACTTATGAATGATGAAGGTGGATATGAAATAAGTACAACGACTCTCCTACAAGTACGTTTAAGAGATTATAGTGCATATTCCCTACGAGCAGTGATAGTTGATATGATACTTGTGGATAACAATAGTAAGTATATCATGAATACAATGAATCCCCTGTGGACACAATTACATACGATACTTATAAATAACAGTTGGAGATATGTGCTTGCAATCAACAACATGTAACAGTTGGTATCAGCATGCAGATGAATACACAAATCTACCCACAATCAACATCTGATAACCAATGACGAACACGTACAATACCTACAATAGCGACGATTGAGATACTGTAAGTACGAAGAATCACCTGTGGACATAAGTGCGTACGACGCCAACAACAGCGGTGATTAAGATGTTGTGAGTATGTTGGATATAAAGACAACTCGATGTACGAAGGAAACTAATTGATGCATCATCGAAGAAAGACTCCGACGATGGCAGGAAATATACCGAAGACTTTTGATGACCATAAGTATCTATAAATTGCAGCAAGAAACCCGTTGATCTACTACCAATGGGAGGCCCAATTATGGCATTAACTACACAAAGTTAAATGGTTTCATGAATGATTCTGTAAAGTCAAAGAATGAGAACTTTAAAAAAAATGAACGATGCCGCATTATATCATCTCTCTAGAAATACAGGGCTCCCGAAAATATGCTGCATCACTCAAGTAAGGATCCAGGGATCAAGCCCCTCAACTTAACGACCTGCCTTTATGGCAAGTCAGGGACAAATCAAAATGACGATGTACCAGTCGAGCCCTTAGTTTCATCATCTTGTAATATATCATATATCACAAAATGACCTCATGTCGTTTAGATGTGTTTATCTAATCAAAATAAGGGTCGGTTGATTCCTAGATATGATCTCCCGATGAATGAGAAAAAAAAAAGTCCACATCAGGACAATGAGGTGCCTCATGACAACCAGATAAAACACAATGATTCTCCTTTAAGCAAATACAGTGAATCAGTAGTAAAAACCACGAGTCGATGCAGCGTCATGCAATGCCATCGGATCCGCTACATCCCAACAAGCGGACAGAAGGCGTGTACAAACTTCCAAATAGAATGTTGCATTCAAATTGTGGTTGCCCGCACAACCAAGCAGCGTCAAATATTCCATATACACGAGTATCTCCCATATGCATTAATGAACGCCTTGATGAAATCAACAACCAACTACTGAATGTATAGATGTCTCCCACATACATTAATGAAATCTCCAACACAAACAACGGTTTACCTGAAGATTGAGATGGCAACACTGGCAATTGATAGTGGAAGACCCGTCACTGCAAACAAGTACAATCAACGACCACTTATGAATGATGAAGGTGGATATGAAAAAAGTACAACGACTCTACTAAAAGTACATTTAAGAGATTGTAGTGCATATTCCCTACGAGCAGTGATAGTTGATATGATACTTGTGGATAACAATAGTAGGTATATCATGAATACAATGAATCCCCTATGGACACAAGTACATAAGATACCTATAAATAACTATTGGAGATATGTGCTTGCAATTAACAACATGCAACATCGGTATCAGCATGCAGATGAATACACAAATCTACCCACAATCAACATCTGATAACCAATGACGAACACGTACAATACCTATAACAGTGATGATTGAGATGTTGTAAGTATGGAGAATCACCTGTGGACATAAGTGCGTACGACGCCAACAACAGCGGTGATTAAGATGTTGTGAGTATGCTGGATATAAAGACAACTTGATGAGGACATCGTCAGCGATTTCGACACGTGTACCATCGGAGACGCAGGAGATCGACGACCACGATCAGGAGTTTTTATTTTGAGTCACTTTATGTAGTATTTTATTTTATTTTTATTTTTTTTTAGTTTTTACTGTTTTACCCTTATGGGTGGTCATTTGAAATTGTAGCGCCGAGGGAATTTATATCTTTTAGTTTTTGTTTCATTTTGGCCTATTTATAGGAGGCCTCATGCATTGTATTAGGGGATGAATTATTGAATGAAAAATTTGTGCTTGTTTGATCTCTTAATGAGTTCATGAGAGGAGAAGATCTCTTTGTGAGTTCTTGAGGAAGTGGCGCTTGAAGATCTCTTTGTGAGTTCTTTTATCTTATTTGTATTTTCTCCTTAATCTCCTTTCTCCCCCTCTTCCTCCACCACCCCTTTCTTCCTCCCCGCCGCCTGTTGTTTAATTTCCTCCACCATAGCTCCCCTCCTTCCTACCCACCCGACGGCCTATCACCACCTCCCCTCCTTATGTCAACATCACCACCAAACCACATCTCCACCCGCCGGCCCAAGCCCCCTCCCCCTCCACCGGATCCAATTTTCCCCCTTTCCTCTACATGCCGCCGGTCCACTCCATTGTGATGATTTTCCCCCCATCATAAGTGCTTTCCTAAATTAAGCCAAGCAAAGAGGGAAAGGATTCGAATTATTTGAAATTCAAATTTTGAATTTCAAATACCTTCCTTATTTGGAATTCCAAATTAGGAAAGTGAATAAATCTCAATCTAATTTGAATTTCGAATAGATTGGATATGATAATTCCTTTCCTAATTTACATAGCTTGTTTTGGAAGCTATTAAATCCCTCCACAAAATCGCCCTCCCTCTCTTAATGCCGCCGGCCCCATGATAGGCTTTACCCCATTAAATGCTCCTTTAATCCCTCAATCCTAATTGAAATTTGAATTTAATTTCAAATATTTTCCCTCCAAATCCACTTAAGCTGAAATTAATTTCAATTTTTCAATTCCCCCCTCCTGTCTCTCCTGGCTGGACCCATGCCCCTCCTCCCCACCTAATTTTTCATCCAAATCCAGGCCTATAAATCAAAGGGAAATTAACTCCAGCCCTCCTTCATTGCTGTCCACACAGTTTCCCTCCCACCCTTTCATGCTCACGTGCACCCAATAGGAGGAAACGGCTGGAATTTCTCCTCTCCAACGTACTGTCCAGAATTCTGGACAAGTTCTAAGTGCTGCCATGGGACTCATAACATAAAAAGCTGCTGTCCAGGAGAACTACAGCAACAGAAACGGCAGTTCTGCTATTCCCAAGTCCTCCAGCTTGCTGTCCAGCTTCCTGGATTAGTTCCGTAAGCTATCCCAGGGATAGAAGCCTTGAAAACTGCTATCCTGAGCCTACAAGTTGCTGTCTACAGATTCCAGATTATGCTAGTTGGCTGTCCTCCACCAAGAAACTGCTAGAGTACTGTCCAAAGGCTACTATTTACTTCTCCAACGGACTATACCTTGGGCACCATTCGTCTCCTAGTGGCATTGCTCGGTTTGATCTCAATCTTCCTCCGTTAAAGCCCCACCGTCAAGAGCGTGAGTGAGGGACCCAAGGTGAAAGTTCTATTTGTTAGCCGTGGATTATTGTTTTTGCCATAACATTACACTCTCTATTTTTATGTTGTTAAATTGATAGCATCCCGTTAATCTAGTTGTAACCGCATGCCTTACATAATTTCTACTTGATAATTCTGAAAGCTTAACTTGGGTAAGCATTAATTCTATAACTAGCAACGCTTTCATAATCTTATATTAAAATCCCCAAGAAGTTCTTGTTTCCATGCATATGTTTCACATCACAACTCGATGTACGGAGGAAACTAATTGATGCATCATCGAAGAAAGACTATGACGATGGCAGGAAATATAACGAAGACTTTTGATAACCGCAAGTATCTGTAAATTGCCGCAAGAAACCAGTTGATCTACTACTAATGGGAGGCCCCAATTATGGCATTAACGACACAAAGTTAAATGGTTTCATGAATGATTATGTAAAGTCAAACAATGAGAACTTAAAAAAATGAATGATGCCTCATTATATCATCTCTTCAGAAATACAGGGGCTCCCAAAAATATGCTGCATCACTCAAGTAAGGATCCAGGGATCCAGCCCCTCAACTTAACAACCTACCTTTATGGCAAGTCAAGGACAAATCAAAATGATGATGTACCAGTCGAGCCCTTGGTTTCATCAGTTTGTAATATATCATCTATCACAAAATGACCTCATGTCGTTTAGATGTGTTTATCTAATCAAAATAAGGGTCGGTTGATTCGTAGATCCGACCTCCCGATGAATGAGAAAAAAAAGTCCACGTCCACATCAGGACAATGAGGCGCCTCATGACAAACGAATAAAATGCTATGATTCGCCTGTAAGCAAATACAAGAAATCGGTAGTAAAACCATGAGTCGATGAAGCGTCATGCAATGCCACCGGATCTGCAACATCCCAACAAGCGGACAGAAGGCGTGTACAAACTTCCAAATAGAATGTTGCTTCAAATGGTGGTTGCACGCACAACCAAGCAGCGTAAAATATTCCACCCCCCCCCCCCACCCCACAGATGCACTGTAACATGTATGCACATAAGGGTATGTGTAATCACACGACCAGCATGGGTCCCGGCAAGCGTGTTACGGGTATACACATAACATCTAGGGATGCTGCACGGGTCAATAAATGAACCACAGTTCGAGCCTGATCCTTCTATACAGATAGATAGAAGTCGACACGGCTCGATCAAACAGATGTACGGTCATGGTGTCGACTAGAATATCTGTTTTATACGTATATATAGGATTTTCAAGGTCGATGACAAAAGAAATTCATCAACAAAAATATAAGGCCATGGGGACCCAATCCTCTGTCGATCAATCAACCATTTAAAAGGCGTTTGAGGCGATAGCCTTGAGGCGCGCCTCGAGTCGAGGCGTTAAGTGGGCGAACTAAGGCGTAAGCCTCGGTTGTTCGGACAAAACATACGCCTTTTTCATTTGAGGCGTACGCCTCAGGGCGCGAGGCGTCGAGGCGATTGAGGCGCTGCCTCGAACATTTTTGTTCGCTAGTCATGCGTAAAAATAGAGATTAGGGCTTCTTTGTAAGCATTTCCGCCGCTCCCTCTTTTTCATTCCCTATTTTCTCTCGTTCGTCTGCTCGTTATCTTCCTCCCGTTCGGTCGTGTGATCCCTGCTCCCGCCGACTTTCCCTAACGACGACTTCAACTTCGACTTTGACGAGATCGACGACATCGAGGACTTCGACGATTTCAAGTTCGACATCATTTGTCTCCTGTTTTCTTCTTCCTACGTCGTGTTCAACGACTTCGACGAGTTTGACGACTTCGACAACTTCAGCTCCTGCATCGTGTTTCTTCTTGCGTCGTGTGCAACAAGCTTTGACGAGATCCACGACTTCGACGGCATCCAAGCTGCGTCGTGTTTCTTCCTACGTCGTGTTCGACGAGTTCGACGGCATCCAGGACTTCGACGAGATCCACGACTTCGACAGCTCAGTCGTTCGTTCCCTGTTTTCTTCCTGCACCGTGCTCAAGGTAAGCTTCTTGTTCCTGTTTTTCTTCATGCTCAATTTGATTTCTCTTACATTACTAACTATCGTTCAGAGACAATAAGTATTAGGATCTATTACTAATTTTGTATTAGCTCAATTTGATTTCTCTTACATTACTAACTTAAGTTTTAGAATGTTATTTAAGTATTAGCTTAAGGTTTAGGGTTTGGAATTATAAATTTCTATGCCTAAATGGGAACAAGAACTTTGAACATGTATATATTATTTGCATGATATTACTATGTAACATTTGCCATTCTTTTTCATTCAGTTAGGTGTATAGGTGAGTTTATTTTTAAGTGAGTTTATTTTATATTTTGTATTCCAGTAATATTTTCTTGAAACAAATCTTCAAATTCATAGTTGACATAATATTTTGTTATTTTTTGTCATTATTTATAGTTTTAAAGTAATTTATTTTATTCATTTTGAGGCTTACGCCTCGATCCGCCTCGAGGCTTACGCCTCGCCTCGCTTAGAAAAAACGCCTCCATTCCCGATTTCGCCTTTTAAAACCTTGTGACCAATAGACGGAGTCGACAAGGTCCAATAAATGAAATTCCCAAATGACCTCAAAACACTCCGATGATGGCCATGTTGAACAAAAAATCTCAATCGGAGGGGTTAATTCCAAATACTTCAAAATGCCTCCCAAAATCTCACACCCATGAAATCCAAAACTCTAAAAAAAATTCTAAAATCTAAATGTTTAATATTGAAATTTAACCATTAATCACTTAAAACAAAATCAATCCACCTGATGCAGGACTAATTAAAATGATATGTTTGTGACTTCATTTTAGACTTTGCACAACTTGTTAATTAGAATAAGTTCCGAATAAAATTACTAGCAAATATCCACGGCGAATAAAACAATTAAGGAGTTAATCTTGCCTAGGTTAAATCACATGCGCCAAATGTTGAACGTTCAAGATAATCAAGAAAATAAAGGCAATGCAAAATAGTAGGCTTCAAGTTAATCCCTACTCTAACAATGAGACGTAGGATGCATAGAAGATTACACTCAATTCCTACAAATGACTAGGCTTGGCAAGAGCGATTGAAAGAGCTTTTGTGATTACAATCAACCAATTGAGAATTTGGATTTAGAAGAAATTGAATGCAAGTAAAGAAAGGAGAAAACCTTTGTTTAAGGAGACGTAGAGATCCTCCACTCAAGACATTTGAAATGCTCTTCAATGGTGCTGTAGTGAAATTGGTCCAGCGGAAACTGCTGGACAGCAGCTTGACTTGGTAAAGCAGTAGCTTGGAGGCTTCAAGTTGCTGGAAGAACAATGTTAGCTGCTGGAATTCTCTGGCTGAAACCTGATAAGGCAAAGTACTCAACGTCCCATGGAGTTTGGAGAGAGATCTAGCAATCGGGCAAGGTTTCCTAGAGGCTGGCAATAATAGGAATTGCCTTCAAATTAATTCCCGATTAATGAGACCTTCTCTGGGAATTAATTAAGCCGTAACTTGCTCAAAGGCGGCTAAGAGAAATAGCTGAAATTTGGAAAAGTTTCCAAATCTGGGAATTAATTAAGCCGTAAATTGCTCAAAGGCGATTAAGAGAAATAGCTGAAATTTGGAAAAGTTTCCAAATGAAGTTGAGCAGAAAATAGGAAATAAATTCTAAGCCGTCTCTATAGGGGCTGGCGGCAATGATAGTCCACTGATCCTTGGTGAATAAACTTTAAGAGCTTCCTAATTTGAATTTTAAGATAAGGAAAGAACCAATTGAATCCAATTTGAATTAAAATTCAAATAGGTTTAATTTTGGTAACTTTCCAAAAATAAATTTTGGGTAGATTTGGAAAGATTTCAAAATTAAACTGAAGGAGTTTGAATTTTAAATCTGTCTCAAAATAGACTCATCCAAATTAGGCAATGGGACTCCATAGGAGAGGGGGTGGAGGGGGAAAACGGCGGCTAGGTGGTGGTGGCCGGCAGCAATGGGGTTCGGGGGGTGGGGTTTTGGCCGTGGGGTGAAGGGGAAGGGGAGGGGATTTTGGTGGACTAGAAACCGGCGGCTAAGTGATGATGGGAAGGAGGAGATAGATACGAAGAACGAGGAGAAAACATGATAACGAAAGAAACCACGAACCCGACTTATCTAGGTTGGTGGGTACGGCGCGAATCTTCCTCTCCTAGGAAGCTCTCTCCATTAGAATTCTCAAGCTCTCAATGCTCATGCAAGAAGGAATTTTCATAATCAATCATTCATTGTCTTGAAAATAAAATAAATGGGCTTTAAATAGCCTCATACAAAAGACTCTAACTGACATGACACAAATGCCCTTAGGCTTACACATGACCACTCCCATACAAAAGGGTACAAAGGGAAAATAAATAAACACACATAAGCAAATAATAAAATGCATGAAAATAAAATACATCGACTCAAAAATATAACGAATCGATCGTGGCCGTAGATCGGCGTCCAAGTCGCTGGTAAACTTTCCATGATGATCTGATGTCCCCATCACCACCATTCGTGATAGTTTGCCGGGGTGGACGAATTGAAATTTACTTCAGCTCACATAGAGCTAATGCTTAGTCGAAAATATCACTAGTATTCATTATCAAAATAGTCTCATGCTAGTAAGGATGTGGTACATGTCCTCTAACCAACAGTTTCGCCACCAAATGACATTATAGGTAAACGGTTATGACCCAGGGGGCCCTCTGAACCGAGTGGTTTTGCCACCAAATTTCACCAAGAGATAACGGTTATGGTCAGAGCTAATACACTCCTTAGTGGAATCAAATCCTTATACATGAATAAATAGAATATAATCGATATGATACAAAACCCTCTATTAACAAAGGTGGATTCAAATTTATCCCCTTAGGGAAACATTCACCCCAGATCTATAAGGTACCCTTGGACGAAGCAACCCATGGCTGCCGACAAGAATCCTAATATAAGGTTGGGTCGTCTTCTCTGACTAAGTAGACCAGGGACCAAGATGGTCCGGGACGACGGAACCATGTGATCATGATCAGGTCCATCATTCATTCCCCCACCATCCACTTTAAATGCAAGATGGTGTAATTTTCAATTTTAAATATTAAAATTTTCAACCAAATCTTCAAATTATGAATATCCATGCTGTTACTATACGCCTGATACTATGTACCTATGGATAGAACGTATCTGATCGACGACTAGCATTAATCGAAAGTTCTCTCTCGTTATCGGGAGGGGTAATTAACCATATGCAATGTTTAAAATTGCGTAATCAGATATTGAGGTGTTTTTTGTTCGTGAAGTGAGGTGAAAGCCTTAAGGCATTTTGATATGTAAGCCTCAAAATCAAAAGATTGCATAAATATAAAATGATATATTTTTTATGTACTAATGAGTAAATAATATAAAACATAAAAAGGCACAAGATAAGAAGAGAGCATCTTATACTTGTTATTATGCATGCCCAAACCACATGTCCATACAAACATAAGTCTAACAAAAATAGATCTAAATATTACATAAATAAAAAGTTTTATCATTTTCATTTTTTTACACTGGCAACACTTCAATCAAATGACATTAAAAATTGCATGTCTAAAACAAAGCAAGATTGCATAAAATTTAAAAGGAAAAAAATTCATCAAAAATGAATGAAAACCAAAGGAAGATGTCGATAAATGCGATGAAATAACAAAAACATCACATTTGAGTGCAAAGAAGAAGAGGAACTAAAGCTATTTCACCTTTGTCAATAAACAGTAAACTCCAACCACGAAGAAGAAGAGCTTTCAACGGTCGGTCAAAGGAGACTCCAGCCCAACTTCCAATAGAAAAGAACTCCAAGCAAGAGGTGAAGAGCAACTCTCGGTGGAAGGAAGCCGACGCCAGTCGAATGGAAGGAAGAGGAGAAAATGTCGCTAGAAGAAGAAGGGAGAAGAAACCTCGTTTCGGTTCGAAATGACCGAAGACGTGCGCGGGGATGGGGTGGGGGGGGGGGGGGGGGGGGGGGGGGGGCGGTAGTAAATAGAGATATATTAGGTTAGGTTTTTTTAAAATTTTAAGAGGCAGACGCCTCTAAAACATAAGGCGAGGCGCGCCTCAGTGAACTTGAGGCGTACGCCTCAAGACCAGCTCTCATTGCATAGGCTTTGAGGCTTAAAAGAACGACATTGCGCTGAGGCGCACCTCTTATTGTGCAATTTTAAACCATGACTATAGGGGCTTGCACCTATAGGAAACCATAACTCATATCATAAAGTCCTCACAAAATGAGGGTGAAATCTCTGCGTAGTGTCTTATCTACAAATCCATATGCCTTCCAAAATTTACCCCGAAACTTAATTCCATCAAAACTGCCCCGAAGAAAAGTAGCGGGGGAGACCGGGGCCAAATTTTCAGAGCCCACACCTCCATATGCATATCACAACCAATTCAAGCAAAATTGAAAAGAACGATGCTCAACTAATGTGAAGCTAGGTGAATCGGGTTCAAAATGCCTTGATCATGATCGAAATCGCTCAAAAAATACCTATTCACAAATCACACCACATTGATACATCTGGAATACTGAAACCCAAAAAGGATATCTGTATTATAAGGTCATCGCATGAAGGCGAAATGTAAAATTTGCCCATGCAAAAGGCGACAACACATAATTCGAGACATGTGAATGACATTTTTTATGAGAAAATGACATGTAAGCTTTACACACACTAACTAAATTGGTTAAAAATAAAATAAATTAATATTGTCAGGACTACATAATTATATACACATAATTAAAATTAAATCAAAATCAAATAATTTTTTTCAAATATCATCCAAATCGTTAGTTGAATATCTATTTTTTTGTCGCAAGTAATGAGCAGTGCCTAAATGTCTCGATGTTCCATCTCGTATTACCATCCAACCATAGAAAAAAAGCCAAAATCTAAACCTACTCGCACTAGTCTCTCCCATTTTACAGAACTCCTTAGCAGGCCTCTATTTTCCCAATCTCCTTCGTCTCTCCCTTCCTCTCGATAGATCAGATGAACCATTAGCATGACCACATCACCTTCAAATTCTCTTCTCCCGCCTGCTCACACTTATCCCCTCTATTTCACAAACCACCCATCCCTCAACCTCCTCATCTTTCTCTTCCTCAGCCTCTTTTAGTCGCACGCGACAACGTCGTCCAACCTATACTCCCCTGTGTATCATAAGTCCTAACATGCAACTGGTCTCTCTCCAAAACTCACAAACCCTCCGCCTCTTCCTCCCCTTGGCTCCTACATGATTTCCTGAAACCCTCATTAGCAAAGGAGCATGAAAGTTGTAGCAAAAGCTCACAGGTGAAGCCACCAATGAACTATCTAACCCTCTTTCTCTTTATCTCTAGCATTTTCCTACTCTCACTCTCGTCCTTCCTTTCTCTCTCCACCTCCATCTTTCTCTTTCTCTCTCTAAATATAGAGAGAAATCTCTCCCTAACTTTCCCCTCTTGCTCTCTCTATTCCTCACACTCTCTCTCTTTCATTCTCTCTTCTCTCACTCATTTAGAAAATAAAAAACTTAAAAAAAAAAAAGAAAAAAAAAAGGAAGAAAGAAAAGCCAAAAAAATAGAAGAGAAAATAAAAAAAAAATTGTGTTTGATTCTTGTCATCACTAGCATTACTATCTCACACACAAAGATATAAAAGGCAACAACTCAAAACTTTCAAAATTCCAAGTGTAAAGCATTTGGTGCGATAAACAAAACCTGTGCGCTTTTCTTAGCACAACGAGGAAAAGTAGTAGGCAACATTTGTGACGTAAAGAATAAGCCTCGTGCACACATTTCTTAGCACAATGGAGAAATTCAAATTTAAGAACTTGTGTGTATAATTTCAATATAACCAGAAAATATCGCAAATTTCAAATAACAAATAAGACTTATGCATGTTTTTTATGCATTGTGAGATAAAAGACCACCACCGCCCTACTCGTCTAGTTTTGAGAGAAAACCATTTTAAGTGTAATCAAGCTAACTTGTCACCACCACTCATAGTAGCTGACCGCCACCACCCTACCAGCCACAATCACCAACGCCGCTGCCAGCCAGCCACCCACTGTCGTTTGTAGCCAACACAATGGCCATATACTGACTTCAGCCTAGCTCTGGCTGACAGTACTTGACTATAGTATGTTATAGATATGTGATTCTGCATGAGTACGACCCCCCAACCCATATTTGAACGCATCGGTCTCCACTATAAAAATATGATTAAAATCTAGGAGAGATAAAATATGGACTGTAGTCATGGCTTTCTTCAATCTCTCAAAGGCATGGGTCGCTACTTCTCCCCACAAGAAGCCATCCTTCTTCAGTTGCTTAATCAAGGGCTAAGCTATAGTACTGTATCCCCTCACAAATCTCTGGTAGTAACCAGTCAATCCTAGGAAACCCCTTAACTCCCTCAGGTTCCTAGGCAAAGACCACTGTTGCACTGCCTCAATTTTGGTTTGATCAGCCGCCACTTCCTTCTGGGACACCACATGCCTAAACTCCACACTAGCCTAAGCTAAGTTGCACTTCTTTAGGTTGGCCCTTAGCTGATGCTCCTGTAGAACTCCTAAAACCACCCTCAAGTGCTCCAGATGCTCCTCTTCAGTCTTATTGGTACACCAGTATGTCATCAAAGAAAATCAGGACAAACTTTAGGAGGTACGACAGGAACATGTTGTTCATCAAAGACTGGAAAGTAGCGGGGGCTTAAGTAAGCCCAAATAGCACCACTAGAAACTTGTAGAGCCCCTTGTATGTCCTGAAAGCCGTCATTTGAACACCTGCCTCCTTCATTCTGATTTGATGATAACCTAACTTCAAATACAACTTGGAAAATATCACTACTCCATACAGCTCATCCAAGAGCTCATCAATCACAAATAGGGAACTTATCCAGCATTGTCCCCTTGTTTAAAGCTCTGTAATCCATACAAAACCTCCAGCTCCCATCCTTTTTCTTGACTAATAAGATTGGGCTAGAGAAAGGACTCACACTTGGCCTGACGATCCCCACCTCCAACACCTCACGAATAAGCTTTTCCATCTCATCCTTCTAAATCTAGGGATAGCGGTGCGGCTGAACACTGATCGGTGACACCACTTTCTTCAAGGTAATGGCATGCTCCATCTCTCTCTATGGAGGTAGGCCCTGGGGAGGTTGAAAAATCTAACTGAACTGTTATATGAGCGGTTGAACTGAAGTAGGAATGTCTCCCTCATCCTCTAGTCTGAACCCTTCCAAGCGTTGCAACTCTACCAAAATTCTTCTTCCCACCTCCTGTATGGTCCTGATAAGAGATTTGAGAGATACCCCAGCATTGGACAGCTCGACGTTGCCCTGAATCACCATCCTCCTTCCCCTAGTTACCACTAGCTCCATTCTTAGTGCTCCCCAATTGACCTTGGTATCTCCCAAGGTCTATAGCCATTTCATCTCCAGGATGACATCAGTGCTCCCCAACTCCAGTGAAAAAAAGTCCTCCCTCACCTGGATCCCTGAATAGTTAGCACTACCCCCCCTACATACTCCTCTAGCCATCTCCACCTTTCCCGTTCCCATCATCACCTCGTAGCCCCCAGTATCCACTAATTTCACCCTTAGCATATCTGCAATCTGATCAGAGATGAAATTGTAGGTTGCCCCACTATCGATCAGCACCACCACCTCTTTATCAGCTATTTATCCCTTGTCACAATACTCTGCCACGGTCCCCTCCTGTGTCAGGGCGAAGAACTACTCATAGAAATCTCCTCCCTTATTGGTTCGAAAACATTCTAGTAAACAATCCTTGAACTCTCTCCAGCTCCGAATGAATCGTCTCATATCCAATCATTGGTATCATGCCAATGCCTTCCCTTCTAAGCACAGTCCTGTAGCTGTCAATTTCTCCTACTCTGTCAACCCGTTGATTGCAAAGTATCGCTCCACCTTGTAGATCCAGCCATGTGCGTCCTCGCCCTCAAAGATGGGCATCTTCAGCTTCCTCACCTTCGGGTCACCACCATTTCCCCTGAATCCTCCATAGCCTCCTATTCCTCAAAGAGGAGGTGCTCCCTAGTTGTCACGATCTTCCCTCTGACAATCATACCCAAACACTTCATCAAAATCCCCTCTTCTTCTTTCAAAATCAGCACCTCGGCGATCGAAATCATCCCCTCTCCTCACAAAATCAGCACCCCTTCTTTCGTAGCCAATGCTCATATGCTCACTTAAAAGTGATTCTATATGAGGCATTCCGTCTTCACCCTCCAAGATCTCTACTCCTGGATTTTTCCGTCACCTAAACGTGTTAGGGTTCCTCACCTCTTCCATGGTTGTCGGTAGTTTCCTTTGCTTCCGATGTAGCCGGATTGGGTTTGGCTTCTAGCAATATCTTCAACATGTCTTCCACCACGGCGAACTTTTCCTCCATCCTTTCATTAACTGATGCGATCTGATTTTAAAAATCAGAAATCTCCTCAAAATCTGATTTGAGTTGCCCAAGTTCTCCCTCCAAGACTTCCACTTTTCTTCCATCCATTGGTTTCCCTTAGATCGACGTGCTCTTATATCAATTTGAAGAAAACAACCACCATAGTGCAGGAAATTGCTGAATTTCAGAGAAATTCATCAAATTTGGTGCAGAAATTCCAAGCATAATAGAGAAAAACATCAAGATAAAATCCAATTCAGCCAAAGAACAAGAAAAACAACAAACGATACAAAAATCTTCAGTTCGAGGGAAGATTCAATTCTCCAAATCTCTAACCAAAGTATAGAGCCCAAAAGCAAAACCCTAAATCTAAAATTCAACCTCCAAATTCAAGATAACCCTAAACCTAGCAAGAAGAAAGTAATTAAAGCAAAAGGAAAATTACATAATTCCTAAATAGCCCCTAATTCAAAATTTTCACTCCAATACAAAGCTTAATTAGTGAGCTAGCCCGCCGTTTGTAACAATGAACCCGTCTAGGATGGACCGGTTCAGCCGGCCCTTGGGCCGGCCTAACAAATTCATTTATATCTTTACCAAAGCTCTAAGATCTCTTCAGTTTTATAATATTTGCATCAAGCAGAAACAAATTGATCTTTATACACCAAGTTGATGGGACAATGTTATCATGGAAAAGCATTGGACAAAGATATGATTTTATTGATATATTTTATCTTCATAATTAAGAATATTCTTTTGATATCTATTTTTTTCTATACTTCCTATTTGCCTGTACATAAGCACTAACATTCAATTAGTAAGATACAACAAAAAAATTTCCTCTCCAACAATTTCAACATGAATGTGCCAGAGCAGCAAAGTGATAACTTCCTATCTAACAAAAAAAAAAAAAGGTTCCTACTATTGGAACTATTACATCTATTAATAGTATAATCCTGATTCATAAAGAAAATTTCTTTTGCTAGGGAAAAAACTAGCATGATATAGAACCAAACAAAAAGTAAATACTAGGTAACTTTGCAGCAACATGAAGAATATGGCAGAGAAAAACTTACTCTAATTCTGTAACTTCTAGACATCTGACGGACTTTCTGATTCCTCAGTACCACACCTTCTGACTTGTGAAGCTTCACAATGTCTACATGAGGTTTGCTCTTCAATACATCTTTTAACATACTGAAAAGCTTCTCCTACACAAGAGTTCCTCATAAATTAAGTTCTAAATTATGATTTTAGAAGAGAGATTAGAAAAAACTTTGTATCCGAACACTCAGACATGGATAAAATCAGTCTACATAGCAGTAGATAAGAATAGCGGGCTATTTCTTGTGTAACATATAAAATTAGGTTATTTACAAAACTAACATCCTACTATCTTTATTTGCAATCCGACCATACAAATTTTGAAGAGCTTAACAAATCTCCACCCCATATTTTTTTTTCTTTTATTAAATTATCAATGAGTTTAATGCATCTCTTAACATATTGAAAAGCTTCCCCTGCACAAGGGCTCCTCATAAATTAAGTTTTAAAAAATCATTTATAGAAGAGAGATTAGAAAAAACTCTATATTCGAACACTATTTGATAAAATCAATCTACATACATTAACCCATATTTTTTTGCTTTCGTTAAAATATCAATGAGTTTTCCGTTATACAAAAAAGACAAATTCTTTAGTTGAGTATTTTGGACTGAGTGTTCATTTCTTAAATATTCAAGTTTCAGCTAGAATGTGAATAATTTTCAAACAAAAAATAAAAAACCATGCTCTACAGATAATTGTCAGGATTCTCTAAAAACTTTCAAGCAGTCTTTATATATCATTAAACACAGAAGGAAAAAGAGAGAAATAGAGAATGAGAAATATAGAGAGATCAATCCATCTTTGGCAAGAAGATATGTCTACCTGGATGCAGTGCATATGGGAAAAGGGGAGCAATGAGCATTATGTTTAGAGAACCATGCATTTCGTTTCATTGATCAAGAGATAAAATGAAAGTTTGCTGAAAAGTGGAAGTGCAAGTAAACATAAAAGCCATTTTTCTTTTATTTTCAACGCATATCCATATCAATCTCTAGTAGTAACAATTACTTGGAAATACAACAACAACAACAACATCAAGCCTTTATCCCACTACGTGGGGTCGGCTACATGAATCCTTTTTCTCCATTGTGTCCTATTAAAAGTCAAATTCTCGTTTAAATCTAATAAAGAAAGGTCATTCCTAATATTTTCTAACCAAGTTTTTTTAGGTCTATCCCTACCTTTCTTAACATAAGTCAAATCTAATACCTCTACTCTCCTAACCGGGTCATCACAAGGCCGCCGTTTTATGTGACCAAACCATCTAAGGCGACTTTCTCTAATCTTATCTTCTACTGGAGCTACTCCAACCTTTTCACGTATATGCTCATTTCGTATCCTATCTCTAAGGGTAAAGCCACTCATCCACCTGAGCATCCTCATCTCTGCCACACTTAACTTAGTATTATGCTTCTCTTTTAAAGGCCAACATTCGGCACCATAAAGCATTGCAGGCCTCACTACCATCTTATAGAATTTTCCCTTAAGTTTGAGGGGTACATTTCTATCACATAACAAGCCCGATGCATTCCTCCATGAAAAGGAAAAAAAATTAAGGGACCTTGAACCAAATCAATAAGAAATAAAAGGAAAACAAGTTCACGAAGTATAATAAAAAGAAATATAAAATATTATCAACAAATTACCTGTCCCAAAACCAGAACAACATCTGCGTTAAAAATATTGATTGCTTGAAGAAGTAACTGCACCACCAGATAACCGATGTAGAAATGTCAGACAACATGATAGAGGCTGATGAAGAACTATAGAGTATCCCAATAAGCTACAAACTCGCATTACAAGGTACCTCATACCCTAAACCATCAGTCCACCCCATTGTGTTGATAACCATGCCAGCAACTTCATATTCAGAGATGCATGAGAATCGTTTCTCCAGAGTTTGAGCTAGTTCCTTCATAAGAACTTTATATAACTCTACATTCGCACTGTCAGGTTATAAATCTACAGATGCTTCTCGAATCTTGATGTAAACAAAAAAACTTTTGATGCAAAAATATAACCTAGTAATCTAAGTCCTTGATTAGTGAAAATTAACATGATACTTGGAAAAAAAGGCAAAGAATGTGAAGATATTCTATATTAAGATGGCTTATTTAAAGTACCTTGCACTAGTATGGCCATAGAAATAGACGACAGGCATCTCAGTAGGAATTTCCCAAAAAGCATCCATAGGCATTTCGACAGAGCTAGCAGCAATACACCCAGGCATGGAAATAGATCCCTGGCCAATATCCAAGTCCACGAGAGTAGGCTTCCAGCTTCTCTTGCAAGCCCAGTTAAGCAGCATTCTACACAGACTACTTTTACCTGAATCTGTTGGCCCAACAACAATAGTACGAGGGCCCTTGAAAAAAAAGTAATCAATACTCAGTAGCCAGAAAAGAAGCTGAGACGATTCTCCCATGCATTAAACGAAATGATGTATGAAATTGGAGATGACTAGTTTTGAAATGACTTATGGCGCATTGAAAAATCTACATTAAATAGCACACATAAATATTGATGCAAATATGAAACTTTATGAAACTATTGAGTGTATATAACATACTTCAAAGGTCTCATTTATAACCCCAAATATAGTAATTTTTAGAATCCATTAAGATATAATCTAAAGTGCAAGTTTCCAAAAAATTTCAGGCAAGGCAAAACAACTCTCGATATTCAAGAACAAGCAAGAAATCGCAAGTACTATAGTGCCGACCGAAGGAAGCAAAAAAGAAAATCGTTGATTGCTACAGTCCTGAGAAGCAAAGCTGCTAGTAAGATACCACCCAACTGCTAATGTCCCAGGGAAAAAAGAAATCATAAAAAGGACATGCAAAAAGAAAGGATCATTGAAGCTACAACCCCCAAAATCAAGTGTCGTAGAAGGAATATCATTGATGCTACAATTTTGGGAATCAACGATTGATGAAGGATTTTGCATCAACCACTTTTCTTTCTAATTTATTGATATTAATTTGTTTATTTTATCTTATTGGTAAATATTTGATCATCCTTTTTACCTGCTCAAGCCATCTAATTTAGTTTTCATTACCTTATGTTTAATAGGTGATACTCCTATCACTCCTCTAACACAATCATTTCTAGATCTATTTTAAATCGAATTTTGTCACACTTATATTTGAACATTCTCATGTTTTGCTTTACTCAACTTAGTTATTAGTGATTTATTTATTGCTCATCACTTGAATCCAAATAATATAACTAGTGAATACTAGTTTTATAAAATTTATCTTTAAATCACTCTAATATTCCCCTATTACATATTATACTTCTTTACTTTCACAACCCAATATGAACTATATGAAAAATATTTCCATCTACACCGAAATTAACATGTAAAATAGCTCCAAGAAACTTAGATATATGTCATGGAGATATCAATTGATCTTCCAACAATATTAACTAAAACCCATCAACTTCACACCCACTAAAATTATATATGATATAATTTATCTTTGTTCCATTAATCCTAATTCCTCTTTAAAAAATATCTCCAATAATCTATTTTTTCATTTATTTTAGCCATGATCTGACCTACAAGAACTTGGTCATCTACATATAACATACACCTGCATATTAAAAGACTAAGGTCTGAAGTCATAAAAAAAACACTAGCATTCGCAAAAAGTTTCACAACAACACGGAAGGTTAGCCAAGCAAACTTATACCTGTGAATTACCGGTTCTAGCACGAGTCCTTCTCCCATCCAATATAGCATGGACATTCACATAGCTCACCATAGGCGTCTATAAAAAATCAAAAAGCCATGTATCAAACAAAAAGTGGCAAACTCAATCAAGAAAAGCCTGAGAAACGAAGGTTAACCACAAAATCTCCTTTCTGAAACAAAATGCTCACTCACTTCATCTGCCACGTACTCAACTTCGCTGATTCCGTCCAATTCGATTGTCGCACCCTTCCAAGTGAAAATCTGCCATAAAGGTCCTGAAAAGTTTCAAGCTACTGAAGTAGGGCAAGTGATGAGTGTGGGAAAAGAAATTACGGCAATATTTTGGAAAGCGGGAACAGTGATCCACTTCTCCGGCGGGAGCTCGGCGCCGAAAACCTCGGCGGCGCCGGCGGTGAGGCGGAGACGGAGAGTAGCTTCGGGGCCCACCTCCACCCTCAGCTCGCTCTCCTTCTCCAGCACAAACTGCCGACTTGACGCCATTGTGGCGCCGTCGTTGGCGGACATGTACCCCTCTCTGTAGTTCGTTTCCCTCTTCCGAAACCTAAAGGGAAAATGCAAATCTCCGTCTGAAGCCTCTATATCAATGAGAATATATAAATGATTTCAGGTGTTAAATGATAACTATATCAATGAGAATATTTCGAATGTTATGCATTGCAATTCCTTTAAAAATTATCAAATCAAATATTTATGTATGTTAGATAGAAAAAATTTAATAAAAATATTAAGAAATAAATTTTTGTTATCATATTAGATATCATTATAATTAAAAATAATTTGAGTATATATATTTAAATTTAAATGCTACTTTTCAAGAACTTTTTCCATTCAATATCATTTATATATTATATCAATTGCATCATAAGCTTCAACTCTTTGTGTTTGGCCAAAAGTGCAAGATAAATAGCATATAATCTTAAATACAAGTAATTAATATCTAAAAAAATTAAAAAAATTGCAAAGGAAGAAAACTGAGATTTAAGTGAAAAAAGTAGCATATGCAAATGTTAATGTATCTTGAATCAATGGTGAAAGAATTTCGGTAGGAGAATGTCACGATCCGGAGCGCATTTGAAAAGTTCAAACCATAAATTGGATGTTTAACTATTTCCAAACTAACATGCTTATAGTCGAATCGAGCAGCTCTACGAGACAAATCCAACGAGTCCAAGATCACCAAATTTTGATATCATTAAAATATTCAAATGCCTAATAAATAGTTCACGATCAAGAGAATCAATATAGGTCGTCCATTCAAACAACTTCCAACTTATCATTGCTCTCCTTCTTATTTATTGGTTATACTACACTCAATATTTATAAATAGATCACTCATTTCTCATGGAATAGAGCTCAAACAAGGAAGATAAGATAGAAAATGAAGAGAGAGTAACAAGAATTCTCTTGCCACCAAACTTCTCATTAACTAGGATATAAGTGCATCATAGTTTATATATGCTAACTTTCATGTTATTCATTTGAAGATGTTTGTCAAATATCAGTCCAATAGCAAAGATGGTGTTTCTAGTTAGTAAAATGTGATTTTGATCGGATAAGACAATCTAAATGAGAACCACCAAAGGTTCATGGTCAACTATTTTAATGTATTATAATATTTCATATAATATGACAAACAAAAGTACTTTCATGTTATTCATTTGAAGATGTTTGTCAAATATCAGTCCAATAACAAAGATGGTGTTTCTAGTTAGTAAAATGTGATTTTAATTGGGCAAGACAATCTAAATGAGAACCACCAAAGGTTCATTGTCAACTATTTAAATGTATTATAATATTCTATATAATATGACAAACAAAAGTATCTTAATTTACCCCCCCTGAATATAATTTATAGCTCTGCCATTGATCATTTCAATTCATAAAGTAATTCCATTTAGATTCATTTCATTTCAAGACTTTTAATATTATACATATACAATATTTTTATCTAAAATTTTCTTTTTTTCTCAAAAATAATTCAACCGTCACAGGAGCCATCATCTAATTTAGTACCAATGAAAGTACTCCTTTTTTAATTTATTTTTCCTTTTTCATAACATTTTTCATATACGTGAACGGGTACATTGCGTCCCCAACTAGTATCATAAGGGGGTATGCTCCATCAGTCAACATGCACATGCAAGTATATATATCTAGTCATTTCATGTAAATAGTATTCATTACCTTTATATGATAATACGAAGCATAATAATTTAATTCTCATTTGACTCAATATGACTAATCATTGTATATGAGAGACACATCATGATCTAGCTTGCAATAAAGACTTAATAAAAGAAGTATTACTATCTTTCGATGCATATAATTTAAGAGATAACAAAATAATTACTATAATTAAAAGGACATGAGTACTCGATCCCTTTTATTAGGTTTGCTCGCTCTTAATTTCCTTGCTCTGACTTCAATAAAATGACACCTATAATAATACATGATTTCATAACAGAGCCCTGCATTAGGTACCCATACCCACACCCACCCATGTACCCCACCCATACCCAATGGGCATGGGTGGGTATGGGTATGCTCATGACATCGTGGGTGGGTATGGGTGGGTACTCAACATCAAAGGACAACCGATTTATATTACTAATTATCATATACATGCAGTATATTATAATAATCTTTACTATGCAATGTGCAACACTGAACCGCGTCACAACCATGATAAAATTTGATATGTGGCTTGAAAGTTTGCAGTTAGAGAAAATGGCAAAAAACCTCAAGGCCATTAATCTATGACATACTGCATTCAATAAGCGTGGAAAGTGGGTGGGTGTGGGTGGGTATGACATCAGGAAAGTCACCATAGGTGGGTGTGGGTGGGCAAAGCCTGCCAGCGAAGAGCGTGGGTACCCAATGGGTACCCAACCAGGACCCCATGTAGGGCTCTGTTTCATAAAGGTTATTTTAACTTATATATAATCATATCTCTCTCTAATTAATTATTAAGTATACTTAAATAGTTCTTATTTTTAAGTAAGAGAATTTGTTATCCCCTTTTTAATAGTTATATATATGAATTATGATTTAATTATCATTAATTAATAATATTGTCATATTTAATAACTTTTCATTTAAACTTAATATAACCTATTTAATAATTTAATTAAAAGAAATATATCCTATGCTCTCACTCTCTAATTTCATATTTATTTTATTAATTGAATTAAAATTTAAAATATTCATTATCTCTATATATATTTATTTAAACTATACTTTCTTTATGACTTATTATAATTACTCATCTTAATTATCATTTTCAAATAAAATTTTATATCTTGTTTAACTACCATAAATTATATAAATTGCACTTTTTCTCCTTCTTTTTATTTATTAAATATACTTAAATAGTTATCATATTTAATTTATTAAATTAAGAATAAAATTTATTCTCCTTGTTTTCTCATTAAAATATGAATCATAATTTAAATTGTGCTAGAATAATTTTAAAATTTTTCTTTCTCTATAATAGTTTTACAAAACAGAAAAAAAAAAGTCCAAAACAAGCCCATTACAAAATTTTTAAACCAGCAGATTTTGACTTCGATTTGGGACGGCTTTCTTACTACTTCATAAAATAGCTTTATTGTACAAAATTTTAATTTTACGTCAAGAAGAAATAAGAAAGTCGTACCAAATGAAGCCAAAATCTTAATGGATGTGTGCGCGAAATTTTGTTTTTGGCAATTGAATGTAACACATGATTTTCAGCATATTTGCAAGACTTGAGGGATGTTATAATGGAGTTAAAGTTATGCCTACTTGATCGGTAACGAATTACATAATGCTCAGATAATGCATGCAAAAATTGGGAATTGATGTCTTATTGCATGTTTATTTGTTTAAGTCATGCAATTGTATGTTATACTTATATGATACTATTTATATTTTTTTAATATTATTAAGTTATTAATAATAAATTATAAATAATTAATTTAATTTTCTCATCACAAAAAAAATTAAGAAAACTATGTTTTAATATATTTTTGCATTGCAATTATGATAATTTAGTTGCTGAGATTTGCTTACAAATATGTATGGGAACCATTATTATTTTCTCTAATATTCTCTCTTCTCCATATAAAATTTTTCATTGATGATTTTAAGGCTTTGTTTTGGGTCAGCTTCCTTATTGCTTCATAAACTAGTTTTTTTTAGTAAAAAATTAATAGCTTAAAAGAATTTTGTACTAAAAAGTTGGTTTAATAAGCATTAAGGAAAATATTTCAAACTAAGCCTGAGACGGCTTTCTTATTGCTTCTTAAAGTAGCTTTCTAGTAAAAAACTAAAATTTTTGTTATATGAAGTTTCTTTAAGAAGTAGAAAGAAAGCCGTCCCAAACGAAGTCTAAATCTTTGATTAGTTATATGCTTATTTGAACTATTTTTTAGTTCAACAATATTTATTTGCCTTTCAATAATTAAAATATAATTTATCTTTCGCGGCATTAGTCGATAATTATTTTAGCAAAAAACCTTGATTTGTTCAATGATGCTTACAAACATTGTTGTCCTAACAGCGAGGCAACGATGTTTTGGCTACTTTTGAGATAGTTTTTATTTTTTATTTTTTTAAAATCAGCTTTTATGTTAATTTTTTTTTATTTTTAAAATTTTTTTATTCCAAAATTACTTTATAAAACAATAAAAAAATTATGAAGCCTTTATTTGTATCCTAGCAAAAATTGATAATGGTATGGAGGTTGATCCAGAGAAGGGATGATTGTAAGAATTATGGAGTTGAAGCAAGTCATATCTTGCCTTTGGCTACTTTTTAGTTAAAAATTTCTTAAAATATAATTTTTTTACTAAAAAATAATAAAAAAGTTGTCACAAACCAAACCAATTGTACCAAAAAAAAAAAAAAAAAAAAAAAACGCCAATCTAAATGAGCATAAATCAAGCACAAAAAATATAATTGGAAACTTCTTGATCTTATTCGAAGGACTAAACGATCTCTAAATCTTGCGTGTTTATAGAAAAAATAAGCATATTAATGAGAGTAATTAATAAATAATAGTTGAATTTGTTAAAAGTAGTTTATGATCGAGAGAATTAACACACCCTATTCAATAGAGTATGTAAGAATTTTGGTGAAAATCACTAAAAGGCAACTAAATTTAAAAATTGTCTTCATATTCTTCCCATAAAAAGGATTTAAATTAGAAAGACCTTAGAGGCATAATGAATCCTATAACTTTGTCCATCAAGTAAATCTGATGATCATTGTTAGCAATTGATGACATAAAAGTTTCATTAGAAACTGTTTTTATATTGTTTTTTAAAGTAATTTTTAAGTATAAGAATTAAATTTTTTTTATTAAAAATTTATTTTAAGAATCAATAAAAAAAGCGGTTTCAAATAAGTCAAAGAGAAATAGAAGAAAAAACATTTATTATCAAATATAAAAGTAGACTGACATTGTTCTGCATCTGATGACAATTTCACAAGGTTACATAATATTATTTTAAAGACTATATTGCACAATACGAGACAATATTGACCATTAGTTGGTCTTATTCTTCAGTATCTTTAGCTATGAGGCTTTCACATGAAACTTTTATTTTTGACTAAGGACAATAATTGAAAGCAGCCACTTCCACAGCCCTCTACTGTGTACTAAACCACCACCACAAGGATGGTGGTCGTGTCCGTGGCAACCTCCTGCTTCTACGAAGCCTTTAGCGGCTGCCACCTCCGTCGCCACCGCCACCATCACCACCGCCGCCATCTCCACCGCCACCATCGCCACCGCCACCATCACCACCACCACCACTGCCATCTCCACCGCCACCATCACCACCACCGCCATCGCCATCTCCACTGCCACCATCACCATCGCCACTACCGCCATCGCCACTGCTTCCACCATCACCGCCGTCACCTTCACCCCCACCGTCCCCTCCTCCGTCGCCATCATCAGCTACGTGGTAGCCAGAACTTGATTTTGGCTTGCTAGCCTGCTTCAAGGACCTTGCGAAGGAAAGGCAGAAGCTAATGCTAAGCAGAACTAACAATGCAAGAGCCGTGAGCTTATTGCTTGTAGCCATTGTTTGTTTATGGAATGGTGGATGAGAAGCTGTGGTGGCCAAATGAGCGCTATTTATAGCCGAGGGCTTGCACTACAAAGTAGGTTTATTATGATAGAGAAGCAGAGGTTTCAAATTAGGATTATTAGAAGGAAAAAAAACAATGTGCTTTAGATCAAACAATTCGGCTGGCTTTGAAATTTTGATTAGGGCAAATGTTTAAATCTTTGTGAGGGAACTATTTAGGGCAAATGCAAACTAATGCATCATTCTAATCATCAAATGATTTAGAAGATTTTCTTAGGTAAAATTGTTTAGCCCAATAGACTGCTTTATTTTATCTGTTACCTAACCCTTTGATAAAGATTGCTTGATATTTTTTTTAATTACCTTTAATTTTCTATTAAATCATGAATGAAATATACTTGAAATCTATATTTTGTACCCATAAGTATCAACTTAGTTTTTCAAAAGTAAGAAGTAAAATGAACATCACTATCAAAGATCACTATAGGAAAATCATCTATTACCGGCAGCATTTTTCGACTGAAATTGATCATTTTCAGGCAAAGTTGGAATTTACCGACGGCAAAATTTCTACCGGTAAAACCAACGTAGGAAAAATTATTTATGGTGGTCTTTTCCGGTGGAAAACATGCGGAATAAGGCCTTCGAAAAAAAAAACTAATTTAAAAAAATCTTTTCTTTGAAAAAGAGTTCTACAACATATGAGACTTCATTAGTTATGAGATGACAAAAATATGCCATGTTATAGAGAATGTCAAGCACTAAAAATAGTAGCGGAGCCAGGATTTTTTATCTGCAGGGCGCAAAATTTTGACTTTAAAAATACCTTGAAGTTTTTTTATTTTAGTTTGAAATTAATTGTATGGTTTTAATTTTTTTTTATTTTTAATTATAAGGAGATAAATTTTATGATAATGAAAAAAAAAAAATTATTGTCATGCTCATCTAAATTAATTTCAACACAAATTTATTAAAATTATATATTATCATAATAATTTGTTTCAATTATTCTTCTACCGTATATTTTCAAATATAATTTAAATAAAAAAATATAATAACAAAAAATATTTTACAAAAAAATTAGTAATAAAATATAATAAAAAACTGCATCTTATTATATATATATATAATATATATAAATATATATATATATATATATATATATATATATATATATATATATATATATAAGCATATTTTGAGCTACTTGATTTAAATCTAAATATTATAATTCTCCTCTAATGTAATGTTGGCTTTATATTACATAAAAAATCTTATAAACAAAAGTTGAAGTAAAAAAAAAAAACTAATAATCTAAAGATGGAGAGAGAAAAATAATATCATCGCTCGTGGAGAGAGAGAGAGCTAGGGAAGAGGTTGTCATTTATAAAAACAAAATTTCAAAGAAAAAGAGAGAGAGAGAGAGAGAGAGTAGAGAGAAGATATGTAGATGTGCTGGAAAAAGAGAGTGAGAGCCTAAAGAATTTTTTTAAAAACAAATATATATATATATATATATATATATATATATATATATATATATATATATATATATATATATATATATATATATATATATATATATATTAAGCATATTTTGAGCTACTTGATTTAAATTTAAATATTATAATTCACCTCTAATGTAATGTTGGCTTTAATTACATAAATCTCTTATAAACTAAAGTTGAAGTTAAAAATAAAAAAACTAATAATCTAAAGATGGAGAGAGAAAAATAATCTCATCCCTCTTGGAGAGAGAGAGAGAGAGCTAGGGAAAAGTTTGTCATTTATAAAAACAAAATTTCAAAGAGAGAGAGAGAGACAGAGAGAGTAGAGAGAAGATATGTAGAAGAGCTGGAAAAAGAGAGTGAGAGCCTAAAGAATTTTTTTTTTCAGGTGCCCCCCCACCCCCCGAGGTCACTCCTTAAATTCGCCCATGACTAAAATTATGATAGCAAACTTTGCTTATGTCATAAGTAGTCCTACAATAAAACATATCTTAAGGTCCATAAGGAACATGTAATGTTAAATACTTTTTATTTATAATTTTAGCTTAATTAGAAGTGAGAAATATGGGATAACTCTAGGAATGTCTTTCTTTGGAACTTTTATTTGGTCCGGTGAACGTACGTAGAGCTACGTTTGATCGGCACTAAGATCGCAGGCACAAAACGAGAAATACCCAGAAATATCGAGCAATACCAATAATAACGAGAAATATCATTATGTTAAGACAAAATACCGAGTAATACCGAGCAATACCGAGTGTTACGGGCTAGAATATACGCGACGGTAGAATTTGTAAATTCGCGTCTAAGCATTGTACGAATATTCAACATACAAATAGAAAAGAAAAAAAAAAAACACTAGGATTTTTACGTAGAAAACCCAAAAGAGGGAAAAAACCACGGGGCCTCGCCCAGTTGAAAAGTTCCACTAGTGTTGCGTAAATTACAAGAAGCTGATTCGTCCCACAAGTTAGGACAATCAGATTTACAATAAAGTTCTTATGAATTGAAACAAAGTTACGAAGTTATGCGAAATCCTGGCGTTTCTCGAATATCCGGCAGAGTTCCGGAGTATTCAGGCGGTGGGAAGAACTCCGGCGGTGGTCGAGGATCAGATGATTCTCCTTTTCCCCTTTCTCTTCCTCTTCTTCCTCTCCTTCTTCTTACTTGAGTCCTCTTGTGTAGAATGAGGGCTATATTTATATTTTTTTTGGAGTGACATGACTTGTAAATAGGTGTGAGATCATGGGCGAATAGGGAGTGGTCGAATGGACGACCGATATTTAACCCTTCGATCGTGCACCGTTCGTTGGACATTTGAAGGCCTTAGTGATGTTAGATTTACTGGTGGTTTTTACCGGAGGTTTATCCATATTTACCGGTGGTTTTTACCATTACCGGCGGTCCTCCGACGAGAAATAAACCGCCGGAATATTCGGTCTTAGGCCCGGATTTAATTTTTGAAGTTTCCGGGTTGGGTTTTGCATCGAAGCTTCGTAGGAAATTTAGTACCGGCGGTTATTACCGGCGGTCTAAGTCGGCAACGGTTTGCCGACGGTTAATACCGCCAGCAATTCAACAACTATATACCGCTGGTTTCTCCCTGACTTTCTAACGGTCGTTAACAGACGGCGGTTTAACCGCCGGCTAAACTGCCGGTGACAAAAATTAGAAAAATTTGAAAACCGGCGGTCCATAAACCGCCGGTAATAGCCATTTTTCCTGTAGTGCCTCTTCTTAAGCAGAAGTGAAGGGATTTTTCTCCTTCTTTTCTTTTTCCCTGGCTTTCTGACAGTCGAGGCTTTATGTTATTTTCGAGTGGGAAATTTCTCCTGCTCGAATTAGCGCCCCTCTTCTTGTGCAGAAGTGAAGGGATTTTTCTCCTGCTTTTCTTTTCCCCCTGGCTTTTTGACAGTCGAGGCTTTCCGCTATTTTCTAGTGGGAAATTTCCCCTACTCGAATTATAAACAAATTTTTTTTTTATATTATATCAATATCAGTAAACTATTAGCTCAGTAAATAAAGTCATCATTCTTTGCCCATCAGTACAACAATTATCTCCTTATAACTTTTAATTAATACACATAAATCAGTAGAGGATAACATTAAACCATAATATTTAAAGGAAAGCCTGTCAGCCTACCATCCTGTACAGGTCAATCAGTCTCTAACCAAAGGGTCCATTAGTCTTTACATAAAATATAATTGAGCATAATTAAAAAAATATTATAATGGTAGGCAATAAAAATCATATTGAGCAAAAGTTCATATTTTTAGAATTTAACCAAATTTCAAATATTGAATAAAATAACATTCCGAAGCTTTAATTAAACTAAATCACTATTTTTAGACATCAAAATAAATTTTTGAGTGAGAAAAAAATTACTATATTTTCAAAATCACTTAATGAAAAATCTTAAATAAAAATAAAAAGTATTCATAATCTCAATCTCTATAACATACAAAAAGTTATAAGGTGAAGTTTTACAAATACAAAATTATTCACTTTTTTCAGTAATGAAAATACAAATTTGATCAGAAAAAAATATAAAAAATATACAAAATATTTAAAATCAAAAAATAGGATAAAAGTTCCTTACAACGATACGAGTAATTTTCCTGATTGGCTCGATGGACAAAAATCCCGTTACAGCCTCCAAAATTGGGTTTCTCTTTTTTCCTCTCTTTCTCTCTAATTCTTATAAAACATTTATCCGTTATGCCAACATGAATAGGAGAAAAGGAAATAAATGCTTTTTTATGATAATGCTTTATGATATTTTTATATAATATAATATATTTTTTAATATAATTATTTAATTTAATCAATTTTTAATATAAATTTCATATAAATCATTCTAGGCTTTAAATTTATAGAAATATATTTATAAAATAAATCATTTTATTTAAAAACATCGATGAAACTAATTTGTAAATTGGACATATAACAGTCCCGAAATCCTCATTTATATTGATAGTTGTCAATTTCTTAAGAATTTATACTCGTGCTAAAAATTTACAAGAAAATTTGTTCAAGTAAAATACTATAATAATAATACTAAGGCAAAGACGATTTGCTATTTGGAGTTATATTTGTTGCAAACTTTCAAGTACTGTAATTTTGATGATAAGAAATATTATTGTGTTTGTTACTATTTTGTCTTATTTATGTGATATTTTGTTTTGTATTTGTGTATACTAAAATTTCAAGAAATCAGTCCAATGTTCACTTGCAATTTTGATTAGCTCAAGATTGGGCAGACTAGGGTTACAATCAGTTTATATTTTATTCTATATTTTCTTCTTTTTTGAGTCATATTATGTATTTGGGTGGATATCATTGCTGAGTAACCTTGCACACATACAGGGGGAGAGATAAAAATGTTTTTGAGAGAGTATTTTTTTAATAATTCATACGTACTATACGATCTTAGTTTTGTACTGTACAAATTTTTTTTGTAATATACGATTTTAATTCATACTATATGAACTATTATGCTATGTCAAAATCCTAGCCACAAAAGATTAAGAAAGATATTGATTATGTACTGATCGTACAGTAAGATTTGGATCGTATTGTATACCATAATTAAAATCTTTCTTAATTAATCTCATTATATATGTAAATATAATTATGGACAATTATTATGATTGATAGTACTATACACAATAATTCATATTGTACGATTACCCGTGTATGAAATTGGTCATCCCTTGGATCATACCAAATGAAATCCAAGATTTTTGCACTAATCGCATCGTATGATATACACGGTACTGGATGATCACACGTGTATGAAGTTGGCCATCCCAATGATCGTCTCAAACAAACAAAAGGAATTTGCTGCATATCATACCGTACGATGTTTGATCGCACTGTATGATGTATTATAAAAGTTTAATAGTTCATCTAAACGATCTTGCTGGATGAGTCTGAATTGAACTGATCGTATGATCTGATACGTATATCATACTGCATAAACATAAGTTAGATGGCTTAAAATTTAGGGTTTTTTTAAGCCAGCTGTTTAAGGGTTTAATATATTCTTTTGAGATATATTTTGTTGTTTATTCTTCTTGAGAGAGAGCATGAGGGAGAGAAGGAGTGCTTGATAAGAGAAGAGAGGGAGATTTTGTGAGGAGAAGTTGTGAGGGGGTTCACAAGGTTGCTCCAAGCAAGAATCTTTCCTAGTACTTACAAGCGTCTGCTCACTACAGAAAAATCATCTATTATCGATAGAATTTTCTGGTGGAAATTCATAATTTTTGGTGGTTTTCAAATTTATCGATGTTTGTCCACTTGGAACCCATTCTCCCTCGCCCGCCAGCCCGTGCGCTAGAGTCTGCTGTGGGTCTCCGAAAGGATTCCGCTCGTGTGGTTCGAATGCAAATAGTACGATCGCACTATCCCGTAGGACAAAACGGTCGTAGACCTTTATAATCGACACAAGCAGGCCAATGGAAGAGCAGATGGAGTTATAGATACGATTAGCCATAGAGGATAGCGGCTTTCACCTACCAACCTCGATGGATAATAATATCTATAACCCAAAAGTTCACGAGATTTCCCCTATTCGATACATCAGCTCGAATAGGGTTTATTTGATTGTGGGGATCGGTTTCCTACGGGCGCATGCCCCCGTAGTTAATTACATCTTAGACCTCGATCTAAGAAAACTCTCGATTAAGAATGTTGGATTATTCACTTCTTGATTTGGTGCACAGATAAAGTTCTTAAATTCTACTCCAAAGAATCTCTTCTACTTATCTTTAATGATGATTAGACTTTTTTGAATGGATAAAGATATAATTAAAATTTTGAGTTTAGAAGATCAAAATCGAATTACTATCCTAAGAGAAATGACAGACTCAAAACACAGATGAAAGGAAACACACTGAGGGGTGTACAACCTGGACTTATGCTTGCCTGGAGTGAGCTGCCAGCTAACATGCTAAATACAATCAATCGCCCTATATGTATACAAGATAGGAAGGCTCTATCCTAGAAAATCAAGGATTCGTAGTTCAAGAGATTTCAATCAGTGACTCTATAATATGCAAAAGGTTTACCTAACGCCATGTATGATGCATAAAACAGATACAAAATATCCCTAGATCTATTGATGTAATGCATGTATGTAAGTGAAGTGTAGCATGAAGTAAGGTGTGTAAAAACAAATGCATGCATGACATTCAGAGTACATAAAAAGTAAATAAACACACCCTAAGGGTACCCTCCAGGCAAGGTACCCACACAGAAAATCATCATAGTCATGCCCACTTTGTGTGGGAAAACAGCGATGCCCAATGGCATAAGTAGGTGGCCTACTATACAGGCCTAAATGACCCTAATGGTCTCTAAGGCTCATAGAAAAAAAAGAAAAAAAAAGGGAGGGTATCGTACCCAAAACAAGAAGGCCAAAATCCTAGCAGAAAAACCACGATGCCCACTTCGTGTGGGAAAACAACGATGCCAACCGGCATAATAGGTGGCCTACTCTACAGGCCTAAATGACCCTAATGGTCACTAGGGCTCACAGAAGGGGGCAAGCTTTGACCTATAGGGCCAAAGCTTCGTCAGTGAACTAACCTAAGGCTGGCTACCTAAACATACTAGAATATCTATTAACAGGAAGTGTGTGATGTGAAGCAGTTTCGGTATATAATTAAGAGTTTTGAGTTGCAGAAATTATACCTGAATGTGGCGCTGCACTTAAAAGCTTATAAGCAAATGATGTCGTTTAGCTCCCGATCATTAAGCTCCAGTGTACCTCGCAAGAAAAGATAACAGAGAAATATATATATGAGCGTAGATGCCGTTCAGAAAAGAAATGCAGATAAATAACAAAGATATAACTAACAGGAAATTGAATATAGCTAACAGGAAATTCAATAATTGCATTTATAGAGCATGTGTACGTAGTAAACACTGAACAACAAAAGAAAGACATTAGCCTAACCCAAAGCTAGTAGTCGTGTCCTAGCAAACCAATCTAAGTTTGTGTAGTTTTGGATGGGTCCAATGTAGGAAAGTTTAATTATAGTTGCTTGTATTTGATTTGTTAAAGGGGCAAGAGAGGGATTTTAGTTTAAGTCTAAATATTAGTACTTTGGGATTGATTTTAGAGGTTTTATTTTAGGATTTGATTGAATTATTTAGTTGATTATAAATTAGAAAGAAAGATGAATTATGTGGTTTATTATCGATTAAGGGGTTAGATTAATTAAGTTTGCTATCAACTGGTTCGTGGCGTTGTGCCACCAGGCTCGAGGACCAGGCCTCCTTAGGACACTTAGCCCCGCAGCCCGGAGTAGTCCATCCTAAAAACCAAGTTAATATAGTTATATTAAAAGGTTTGTTGATTGATTTTAAGAGGTTAGTTTATGATTTGATTGAGTTTTAGGTGAGTTAGTAGATTTGGATTTTAAAAGATTTTTAGCTTAATGAATTTTAGTTTAGATTCATTCCTCCTAGTTTAATCTATATCTTTTAAATCTTAGATTTGTTATGAGTGGACTATTAGATTTGTTGAATCTAATTTAAGGTTTGTATTTTAGAGATTATGAAATATTAATTATGGTTCGAGTACAAATTAAGTGTTTTAGTGTATTTGTTAAACATTAAATTAAGATTACCTTTCATTGGTTGATTATTAGTGAGTTAATGAATATTAGATCTAGAAAGATGTGTCACTAAATTTAAGCTTTGATGTCTCTATCCTATAAGGAGCATGCATCCTAAGTCTATGTTATCCAAGACTCAGTCCTTAATTTTTGTCCTTAGATGTCACTAGTGTTATAGGGAACAAAAGGAGATGTTTTTCTAACCCTTCCAGACATTCAAACATGTATTAACAGGTTTAGTGATCTATAAGTGAGATGAGACAATAAATAGTAGAGTAGTAGAAATGCAAGAAGAACAAAAACTACAAAATACCAAAAAGATGAAGAAATGAGAAGACAAAACAATAAAGGAATGTGGGCATTTTGTTATTGGACATGCTTCTTCGAAGTCAAGCATGTCTCTAAAATACCATTCATTCCTATTCAATGTAAAATGAATAGGAGAGAAGGGGTTTTAATGCCATTTACTATCCCCACGATCCAAGTAAAGCACTTGATATATTTGACTCAATCCAAATAACCAAACTATCCTCTAAACAGACTCAAAACGATGAGGAAAACTCGAGTTCCCAAAATTAAAACTAAAACGAGATCTCTTTCCAACCGCCATATTCTTCTAACCTTATCTTTTAAAGGCAAACCCTAACAAAAGAGAAACAACTCATAAAAGAAAGACCCTTTCATCCCAAAAGAAAGATCTAGAAAACTTCCCAACATAAAAATTACTGATCCCAAAATAACCTACGAAAAAAACTCACGAGTGAAACGACACATAAAACCCCTTATCAAAAGGAAAACGAAACAAAAACATCAAAAACCTCTTTTTTGACACAAAAGACAATCAAGTGCTTCTTATATTTGGACTGGGGTAAAAACCATAAAGCTTTCCAACGAGAAAGTTGTATAAAACCCCTCGTTGAAAAGCCTTCATAAAACTAAAATCACCCAACCTCTCAACATAAAACAATTCGCCAAATATGATTCACAAAAATTCATCAAAAAGCTCTCAACCCATAAAAGTTAATGTTCATAAGTATTTCCGATATAAGACAGCTTATAGTACCTCTCTTTCCAAAGACTACTCATAAAACTTTTCGATATAAAGCCATTTGTAAATCTTCTCAATCGCGAAACAAATCACAAATACCCTCAATATAGAACAAACCATAAAGCTCTTCGTAAAGTTTCCAAGAATAGAGCAACTAATGGGGCTTTAACATGAAACCACTTGTAAATATTTCCAATCTTGAAGCAAATCATACAACACAAGCCAAGTCACGTTCTTTTATACTCAAAATACTACCCAAAATATGACCAACCTGAGATACCTATTGATAAAATAAAATAAAAAAAGAAAGGAAAAGGAAAAAGAACATGTATGCTTTCTTATATTTCTCAAAAGAAACTTTGTGAAAGAGTATGAATGCTTGACAATGAGGAGAGAAATATACAAATGTCCTCCCACAAATTCATGAAACCCAATCAATGGGTGGTGTTAGACCATAATTTCAGATGTAAAGCTACCCCAAATATCCTTGAATAAGTTTGTTAATGAAACAAACATTCATAATCAGTAGCCATTGCCAAAACTATGCTACAGGATTCAAGAATGATAAGGTGTATCTTGCAATGATAACTCATCAACGAACTTTTCATCTTCATGTTATATGCTATCAAGAATTTTTAGAAGAAGCTTAAACATAAACTTGTGAACACACTCCTGTGCCAAATATATGATATTGTAAATCAAGAGCTAATCACATAGAAAAACTAATGAAGTGTAGAAAGGATGTTTTTGAAAGTCATAAATAAAGCTCTAGTTATATGACAAGTTACCTCTCTCGATCCCCTATAAACATCACAATGAAATCCTATACTTGTGAGAATAAGGATTGAAAATACTTCTCCAAAACTCATAAATTTTCTGACGTAGAGAAACATCATGATGAAGCAAACTTTAAAGTTTTCCAATGCAAATATATATATATATATATATATATATATATATATATATATATATATATATATATATATATATATATATATATATATATATATATATATATATATATTATATATTAACATAAAGCCACTCTTACAGCTTTCCTTCATGTGAAATAAATTTTGGAATTCTTCCAATGGATCTCACTTCTCATGTTATGCAAAGATCCTTTTTTTTTTAAAGGGACTCATGACCTTCTCGACTTAAAGTTCATAACTTCTCCCAAAGCTCAAAGGGGAATTTCATCAAACAACCAATATACAACAACTATAAGGCCATATAAAACAAATTTATGTGAAGGTCATGCTTTACCGTCACACACTTCTAAAGGAAACTAGGCTTTATTCATGTTCTTCCTCTCAATGCTAATGTTTACTGACTTTGAACAAGAACTATCACAACATGTCAAGACAAGTAAACCTATCCTCTCATATCAAGTTATTTTCAAGAGCACATATGAGCAATCCTTCCTCATTATTTAAGGATATAGAAGTAAGCTTCAAAGCGAGAAAATCCACATCACCTCTTAAAATACTATAAAAGAAAATACTCTCCAACCAAATTTTCACTTTTATGGATTCACACAAGTGCTTAGGAATTCTTGGTTGTCTCCAAACTACCATGCCATCACCACAAGAAATAAAGTTTGAACAACGAGGTATTCTCAAGTCTCAACATAATAAGAGCAAGACATGATGAATATATAAAAGCCATAGCGGATGACATTGGAGTCTCTCCAACCAACTAATTGATGCTCATGAGAGTCTTCAATTTGAAAGCACAAAAACCTCTAACTAATGATTTCCGAGAAACTCATCCATGTGTGCAAGACTATCACATAAAATCTCAATATAAGCATAAATAACTATGACTTTCTCTTAATGCCGCTTCACCAAATATTTGGTGTGCAATGGTTGTAAGATCATACAAAACGAATCACCACAAAAGATCATTATTTATACACCTATTCGATCAACTTTGGATAAGCGACCTACAAGGAACTTTCCACTATCCATGCCATTACTAACTTAGTAAGAAAATACACATGTACGCATATAGGAAGGAAAAATCAAAGGATCATTAAGTTTCAGATTTTTTTTTTAAATTCAAATGATAATGCTCTTTAGAATGAAATACCTATAACTGAAGGCATTCATATGGTAGTATTCAACCCAATGTCACAAGATTTTCTTAGGTTTCTTAAGAAAAACATAGAACCTGCTTTGCTACTCATATCCAAAAAAAAAAAAATAGATGTGCAGGGAAGAAGTAGAAGCTATATGATGAATGTTAAAGAGAAGATGAAGAAATGGTAAAACAAGAAGGAAAAGTAGAAGAAAAGAGTAGGAGAGTGATTACCTGCCAGAAGAAGACAAGGCAAAGCAGTTTCGATCACTAGGGGCGGACGGAAGCTAGGGCTCGGCGGGAGCAGGGAGTCGGGGGCTGCCGTCGGACAAGGCGACAGGTCCGAGATCGCCTGGGGCTTTGACACTTCTTAGGCTTCGTCGCTGGAGGTGGGATCGGACGAGGAGGGAGATCGGGTGGCTAGAGCTCGGCGAGACTGGTGCCATGAGAACCACAAGAAGACGGGGGGAGAAAGGTAGTATACCTGCTCAGGAAGAGTTCGGCTAAAGCCAGGGATCGACGGATCGGCGTCTATGGTCGCTACAGCTCACAGATGGGGCTGAGTAGGCTGGCGTCGGGTTTGGCTGAGGGGCGACTTGGGCCTTCAGGTTTGGTTGGAGAACATCGGAGCAGAGGGACGGACAGGGCTTCGGAGTCTGCCAAAGCCACGGGTTCGGTCTCTCCTTGCTCACGCAAGAGAAAGAGAGAGACGGAGGGAGGTCGGACGGCCTTCGGGCTCGGCTGGTATTCGCGAACAGAGAGAGAGAGACGGGAGTAGGGAAGGAGTTCCGCCTCCTTGCTTTTGCGACCCCAGAGTGAGGGAGCCAGGGAGTGGGATGGAGGCTTTAGCCTCAATTAGGGCGCCAAGGAAGAGAGGGTAGATCGGAGCCGTCCGATCAAATTCCTTGATCCAACGGTGGGATTCAAACCGGTTTGGAAATTCAATCAAACTTTGATTAGTATCTAGCTAGACCCAAAGGACTAAAATAAAGTTCAAAATTGAGTCAAGTATGGTTCGATCCGGGTCAACTCGAGCTCGCCTCGACTCGACCAAAATTAATTCACTAAAATAAGATAAGATAAAATCAAACTCGAATTAACGTCGATTCGAAACGAATCGGGCTCGACGAGGCCCGATCAATACAATAAAACATAGTCGATGACGAATCAGGACAAAAACGAGGTCAACATCTGCTTGCACCACCCCACCCAGAAGCCCATTCTCCCGCCCCTGCCAGCCCGCTCTCTCGCGCCCGCGTTTGTGTGTGCCCGCTCCCGTGCCTGCTAGGTGATTCAAACCCGGGTGGGTTGGGGAAAATCTCAAACAACCAACCGAATTGTTGGACATACAAATACATTTTTAATGTCAAATTTTTATATTTAAACTATATATTGATCCAAAATCAAGTAATATTTAAAAATACTAATAAAAATGATACTAATTAATTTAATTATAAAAATAAAAAATGTTAATTTATATAAAATAAAAATTAATATTTACTAATTAAATTTAAAATAAAAATTAATTAAATAGTTAATATAATTTTTAATCATTTTTGTTAAATATTTTTAAATAGTTAAAATTTTAATAATTTTAATAATTTTTTTTTTAATTTCATTGGAAATTTGAAAAAGCCGTCGGAAATGGATGATTTTCTTGTAGTGGCCTGGAATCTCTATGATTCTAAAGAAGAAGTTGTGTAGCAAGATCATGGTTCTCTGACCATCACCTAGAGGGTAAAAATAGAGTTGTGATTCTCTAACCATCACAAGGAGGTTGAAAATAGACTTGAAGTTCTCTTCATGTAAAAGAGTCACGTTCTCTATCGCACCGAGGGGGTGAAATGACATCTGTACAGGCTTCTCCGCCTTACTGTGGGAGAAAAAGAAAAGTCACTTCTATTTTGTGCAATACTTGGAGAGGGAGTCTCCAAGGAGTGGATGTAGGCTAGTTTGACCGAACCACTATAAATTTTGATGTGTTCTTTCTATTTATTTTTGCATTTTAATTTTTGCACTTTTTTGTGATTTGATCTGTGTTTGAAATATCTAATTTTTGTTATTGAAAAATTAGTTCAACTTCCATATCAAAGGGTTTTAACTTTTCATTCGTTAAAGAAAATTTTTAAATAACCAATTTCATCCTGGGACGAAATAGGTTCGTCCCGGGACGAAATATTTCGTCCGGTACGAACAGTTATATCAAAGGTCAGTTCCGAAAACTGCAGAACATTGCCAGAAACTGCCATAGTCGGTTCCCTTCATCCTGGGATGAAAATATTTCGTCATGGACGATCAGAAATTAGAAAAAATATTTTTCTTCAGTTCCTATTCATTTCATTGTTCTTACGAGGAGATAACTGACCTGATCGTCCCGTACGATTAGTACAAAATATTTAAGATCTCCTTAAGTGTGTGTGTTTTAATTCACTCAATTTACAATCACTCCCTTTCAAGTTTATTTTAAAGAAAAGTACAAGCTACAAATCATAGAGTATTTCATGATGAATTGATTTTGAAGTCTTCGTTTATCTGGAGTTTGATTGTTCTGAAATATTAGTACACACAAGAGCAAAAATAAATATTCCAAAAAATGTTAGGAGATAACAACACATAAAATAATAATATTTGGAATCATAAAAAATATACAAGTTGCAAGAATGTAAAACATGCAAATAGCAACTTTCCTAACAATATATTTATATATATTCCTAAATAACCCTACTCTAATTTCATATGTCTATTCCTTTACAATTAATTATTTAAACTCATAGGTTATCACATAACCTATGATTAAAATTAATTATTGTAAAAATCATTCCATAGAATATTAGGATCACTTTTATTTTGTTCATGATTGCTTTATCGTGTGATATTAATTAGTGTTTAAAAGGGTTAGAGAACATTGATTTGCAATCCTATAACATAGTGACACTAAGGACAACAATTAAGGACTTGGTCTTAGTTAACTTAGATCAATCTAGGTGAACTACACACATCTCTTTTGGGGTGAAACTCAAATATAGAAAACTAGTGTCACAATCCCTTAATCAAATATACTTCGATTTGACATTAATCGACCTCATAACAACTAATAAATTAAGGATCTTTTTCTTTTATTTTGATAAATTCAAATAAACCAAATAAAATTCCATAAAGTCTAAATCAATCTCAATAAACCCTAATCAACCATAAAATAAAATCACAATCATTCAAGAATCAAAACTCGAGGTTCAAATGTCACTAAAACTAAATCAACCCTTAATTAAGCCATCAAACTTCTAAAAAAATGTAATAAATCAAATTTAAATCAAAAAATACAAGTAATACCTCTAACTGACCAGAATTAAACTCTTAACCAATGAAAAATAAAACCAAATTGATTTGACAGCATATTAAAGCTTAATTTAATTTTAAGAGAAATTCAATATTTATTTGATTTACTTAATTAATAATAATTAAAAATTCCAATAAATTCCCAAACACTTGGGAATCCCTCCTTAGGTCATTCCTGACCTTAGGAGCTGATTTCAAGGAATTGGGAACTCATTTGGATAAAAAATCACAAAGAATCCCTTAATTAAACAATTTAAAAATTTCAATAAATACGTCAAATTTTGAAAATTCATAACTAATTCAAGAAAAATCCAAATCAATCAAACTCAGTTGCTTTCAACTCATAATAAGATCTAATATTTATAAAAAATGTCAAAATTCCAGAAAGTCATTAAATTCAAGAAGTCAACATATCGATCAACTTTAAGTCAAAATTAGTTCAGAATTTCAAACATTCATAACTAAATCCAAAAAAATCCAATTTCAGCATACTTACCTTCTAACTGATCGTCTTAAGGTCTAATATTTTAATAAAATGCTAACTTTCCAGAATTTAACATTAAATAAAAATTCAAATTTTGACCATTTAATTAAATGATTAAAATATTCAAAAAATCCCTAAAAATTCAAAAATTGTTTTAAAACTCCAGAAATGTCTAACTAACTTCTAAAATCAGCAATCAAACACTTATAAATAAAATCCATTAACTTTCAAACCTTAATCAAGTTAAGCTACTTAATTATACCGGGTACTAGTGGGTAACCCAGGCCTACGAGGCTATTAGCTTAGCCCTAAGGAAGGTGAAATAAACTTCACGGCCTCAGTGAAAAACAAAGGTGGTATCCGACCAACAATTAAAATCAACCTTAAAATCAAATTCAAATCATTAAAATATTCAATAAATAATTCAAAGTTCTAAACATAATAATAAAATTCATTAAAAATTAAATTAAATTTTGATTCATCTAAACTAAGTTAATTTGATAATTTGATTGATTAAAATTTATTTTAATCAAATTTGATTATTAATTTAGATTAAATGAATTAAGGCCTTTATGCCTAAAGCCCGATTCCTTTTGGAGAGCTTTAGGCATTTTGATTTAAAGAAGCCTTTAATATATCTAAACAACCAAGAGATCTCCTATGTGTTATGCATGACTCCTTTTAGGAAGACACTAATACATTTGGATTTGGAGATCTTTAAATAAATATAATAATACACCGACCTTATATGACGTGGTAGATTCCTTCGGGAGGGCACGTAGTATTGCATTTATAAGATCCCTTTTTTTTCTCTCTCTAATAAAACTTAAGGAACTCTCAAAATGAACACTTATCTTCTTTATAAGACGAGTGTGCATTTTGAAAGTCCTAGGACTTATAAATTGATAATTTCCTGCACTTAGGGAATTATCAATCTATAAGTTCTTTATAATTAAATCAAATAATTTTAACATTTAAAATTGGAATAATTCAAAATTCAAATACACTCTATTTAAACTTCAATTAAATTCCCATTTGACCTTTAATAAATAAACTCTAATAATACATGCAATTTGAACAATAAATTCCTATAGGACCTATCCAAGCCATACAACCTCTTTCACACACTTAGATGCTTGCTAGGACAACCAACTCTAGCCTAGGTTAGGCTGGTGGTTTGTTTGTGGGTGTCTTGCCTAGAGGGCACATATGTGTGATTTCTTACTTTTCTGTACTGCATAACATGCATATTTATTTTCCTGTTTATACACCAGAGAGCGGAGTGAATAAAGTGAGGGCCATATAGTACTTTACTTTTATGTCTTTACTTTCCTGTATTTATAACTGTACACAACACACTCATAACATGCATAATTATATAACTGCTTTACTCTCCTGCTTTTACTTACCTGCAAAGTAGAATGTTCTTAGAGATTGATGTACTTATAAAAAAATGTAAAGCTTTATTTTCTTAGAATTGTTGTATATAGATTGAGTATGTAAAGTGCCTTGAGTATGTAAAAGAATTAAAGATGACTGCTTATATATACAAATGAGGCTCCAAAAAGTAATATCCTCTACCATGAGGAAGTTCCTTTTTAGAATTCCATAGAAGACCTGGAGCCCGAAGACCCTAAGAAGTTGTATTTAATTCTACTCTCTTATAGGATTAAAACCCAGGCTTGTTGTCGGTGGAGCCTGGTCACCTTTACTTTCCTGCAGATCCTGGGATGTACTATGTAAATTTTATATTAATAAAATCAGCTCTTTTATATACAACTATTTCATACATCATTCGCATACGAGTAAATTTTTGGTTTTTGTAAGCATATTCCATTGCATTTGTTTTAGATTCTTTAGTAATTTCTTGATTCCTAGGATAGAGCCATCTTAAAATCTTGCATCATCGGTGAATTGTTGTGATTAGGATTGTTAGCTGGCAGCCCACTCTAGGCAGGTGGTAAGTCCAGATTGTATACACTTCTCTCTGCACATTCTTTCTAATCAATTCTAAATCCTCTAAATTCAAAACTCTATATTCTAAAGCCTAATCGTGAAAATTTAAATTAGCCCAAATATTTAATTAAATTTATATATAATTTTGGAATCAATTAGTCTTCATTTAAATCGATAGTCTTCTCTCAGGAGATGTAATTAACTATAGGGGCTTGCCCCTATAGGGAGTCTAGATCCCAGAATAATCTAAACCCCATTTTAGTTTCCTTTCTGAAGTGGGGGAAAGATCTGTGGACGTAGATCATTACTTTATCCATATTTTTAAAATTTATTTCTATAATCAAATGATAGATAGATAGTTGATCTGCTCTTACAGGCAGGTCGAATATCTCATATATTTGATTATGGAAATAAATCTATAATTCATCAGTCTAATTGGGTCGATAGGATAATATGCGAATCGTTCTTCGGGATGATTTGTATACTCCCTATGCTGTACCAGATTAGAAGAATGAATTACAGTTCTCCTTCTTTAAAACCAATAGAAGGATACTAGTCCGTCCTTCAGAGCGGCCTAATATTCCGACTATACGGATTTAATTGAAAGTGAATATTCAAAATATAAATAAAACAAACTATTTTAAATAATTAAATAAATATATAATTTATTTTAAATAAAAAATAAATTTTAAAATTTCCTCTCCTCTCCTTCTTTTCTTTTCTTTTCTTTTCTCTAAATAAAAATATAAGATATAAATTCCCCTTTCTTTCTTTCCTTCTCTTTTATATATAAATAAATATATTTTTAAAGTAATGATATTTTTAAAAATTAAAAGTAAACTATTTATTAAAAAAAAATTAGGATTAGAGTATTTTTTTTTTAAAATTAAAGGTATTAGGAATAATTTTCTCACAGCTCTATCTGCTAAACCTTGCTAGCGATGCTGACATTTGCTCTAAAATAAGTAACTCACACGACTAAATCACTTGGTGACGACATAATTAGGTTGTTGACAAAATCAGAGCAGTCGATTGCATTTCGATCTTGATTTAGGAATATATTTGAATTCATTAAAAAATTAATTGGACACATTATCACACTAATTGGGCTAGTTTGGGTCAAATTCAAGTCTGAGTAAAACTCGCACTACATGAAATTTTCTTATTGCTGGCAGCCAATATTCACTTAAAATAAAAAAATTCATTCGAATAATATGCATTTCTCATGAAAATGTAGTCCAGAGTAAAACACGCGTCAGAAAACTTTGTTCTGACAGAATTGTCCGACAATATTCATCATTTACTAGGCATTTTTTCTGGCACTTTTGACGCAAAAAATCCGGCGGATAACAAGTCAGAAAAGCTTGTCGGACCCAGACCGGCGGAAATGAGCAGAGTGAATGAGAAGGAAGATGTTCTTGGAAGAAAAATATGGCTTTTTTCGGCGATATTTGTTGTGGATTTTCCATCAAAAATGGTTTTGGCGGCATTTCCGTTGAAAAGCTTTCGTTGTGTTTAGGTAAGCATGTGGGTTTTTTGGCATAAGTTTCTCTGATAATTTCCAGCGTATTTCCACTGGAAGTTAGCGATGATTTTAATAAAATCGACAGCTTTACCGGTGGATTTAATTTCAAAAAATCTCTGGTGATTTATTCACCGGAAAACCCCCAACACAATTGCTAGCGGAACATTTGCCGGTTACATCGCCGTTAATACCGGTGGATATATTTCCATTGTTATATGCAGTTTTTCATGTAATGTTAATTTTACTCAATTTGAGTTGGTTCAAGTTCAATTTGGTTTGATTGTACTAATTTGTTAAAATTAAATTAAAATTGATGCCAATTTAATTCGAATTGGGCTCAACGAGTCTCTATTAAGAATATGAAAGCACTTGTAGAGTACACATGCAAAAAATGAGGTCAACATACGTTTCTTCCTGTCGCATCCAAAGTCACACTTCCTTGTCATTCTTCTTCTCAGTTGTAGTCTCACCTCCATCCTGTTTTCTTCACAGCCGAAGTCGCGCCTCAATCCTATTTTTCATCTCAGCCAAAGTCCCACCTCCTTTGGAAACAGAGCTTTCTCGTTGTGAAGATATCCATCTTTCTTCCTTGTGTGCAGTTCTTCGACTAAATTGTTGCATCCAAAGTCACACCTCCTTGACGTTCTTCTATAGCAGCCAAAGTTGAGGAGATAGGAGCTTGGTCATTGCAAAGGTATCCATCTTTCTTCTTTTAGTGTGCTTCTTCATCCAAATCCACCGCTACCACAATACATGCATTTTGCTGATGATATTCTTCTTTGTTTTTGATCCAGCTACTCTGCAAATAACCAGAATATTTTATATAACCAATAGGTGGCTAATTTGACAATAAAGCTAGAAAATGTCTGAAAATTACAAGCAGACGTTAACATTTAGATACGAGATGAGTTTAAACCATGTTGTAGTAATTATAGAACTGTTTGAATGTGATTGCATATTTGAAAAGCTCAATAACTGATTATATATAGGGCTACGTTTTTTTATTTATGCTATGGATTTTAGTAGATTTGAGCAAGAAATTCCACCCAAATATTGAAACGACAAACGGGTATCGTATTTTGTGACGGAACAGTCCATCGCAAATTATGGCGGAATTTCCGCCACAATTTATGATGTCATTTTTGTCGCAAATCCGTCGTAATTGGTGACGGAATTATGACGGATTTGCGACATTAGGCAAAAATGAATTATCATTTTTTTGAATTTAATTCTGTTGCGAATCTGCCGTAAAATATTTGTGATTTGTTACTTCCGTCGCAAATACATTTGTGATGCGACTTTTACCGTGGAAATTGAATTTGTCGCAAACTGAAATTTGCAACGGATTTGGCTTGTTTTGCGAAACTTATGACGATTTTGACCTCTAAAATCAATTAATTTTTTTTTTTAATTTATAGGCAATTGCAAACGGCTTGCGATATTTGTTTTTAAAATTTCTAAATGTTATTTTGAGTGCTTTTAAAATTAAACAGAAAATATTATTGAAAAAACATACAAAAAAAAAAAACATATTTTAAAAAAATAAAAATCATTTTATAATATGTTAAAACATATTATTATGAGATCTGTTTTCAAAATTATATATATATATATATATATATTTCTTCTTAAACCATAACATAATTAGTAATCTTCTTAAACCTACGAGCAATATCTGAGCTCTCAAAGTTAATTTATAAACTGCTAAGTTAAAATTGAATGGTGGAAACAAATCACACGATATCAGGTTGATGAGATGAAGATAAAAAGAAGAAGAATTAAGTTTCCTATTTTATATGTAAATAAACTGATATCTAACAAATATTTTAATTAGTCTTAAACTCTTGAATTTATTTTAATATAAAAATATATAAGTAATAAATATTATATTAATTTTAAACTATATTTTAATTATTTAATAATAAAATTTTCCTCAAATAATTTTTTTCGTCTTCGCTCTCGTCAATCTTGCCGGCCTTAGCCCGCCTAAACCTTAAATAATGTAAACTTGACTATCATCATATCCTTCCAAAGAATCACCAATAAAAAAAACTAAGGAGAATTGATTTGCTATTCACTTTAGTTTATATTTGACTCTTTTATCAACTCCTTAGCAGACTTAACTTGGAAGCTTTGCCTATCAACTAAGAATTCTTGTGTTCTAGTATTGCGTATGTAATGTATGTGTGAGTTTGACTTAATTGGTCTAAACGTAAAAAAAAAAAAACTCTGCCCAACATTATTAACTGACATATGTACAAACAAGATGTCATAGCATCAAAGCTAGTGGAATGTTAGTGTGGTCGGGTTTCACAACCAATACTCAATATAAATTAATTAGATTTTTATTTAATGATTTATTAATTATAATTTTATTTTATTTTATTTTTTACTTTCAAATAACATGCATATACAATTAGCATTTTTAGTGTATCAATAATATTAAATATTTTAATAGAAAACAGGCCATTTATATTATTAATAAAGAAGACGAAAAATTATATGGGCAAGTCTACGAAGTGAAGTCAAGTCTCCTAAGAGCGAGCTAATAAAGGAGTCAAATAGAGACTAAAATGAATTGCAAAGTTTACGTATTTATTTTTGATTGGTGATACTTTGGGAGGGTATGATGATGGACAAAGTTTTCCACATAGGAGATTTAGTTAGGATAAGGTCGACCAGTGCTAAGAAGAAAAAGAGTTGCATGAGGACATTTTTATAAGAAAATAATTAAAATATTACTTCTAAATTATATAATAATATTATTTTTTATATAGTATATTTATTTGAAACTAGCCTCTAGGATTCTACCAGTTGGCTAGGATTTACCAAAGGCTTTGGGTGTACTCGAGATTTTTTTAGAGAGGTTTGGCTACACATAGGAAGCATGGGGCCGCACATTTAATCATAAAGGAGTCGGATTTGCTGATCGTCGTCCAGCGCTCCATAGCACTTTTGTACTAAATAGAAATTAAAAAATATGGGCTTGCATGTACTGGGTTGCTACAACTAACCTACTTTAATAGTATTTTTTAGGTAAAATTATATAAGGTTTAATAAAATTAACCTATATAAGAGGTTTGGCAATGTAGTTAGAACATCTAGTTAGAAATCCCAAAATATGGCCGAGTCTTAAGGGATATTTGGATTGTTTTGACTAAAGATCTAACCAAGCCCATCAAGTTAAAAACAAGGTTTCTCATGGTCAATTTATTACACCACTAAGTAATTAAGCCAATGAGAGAGACAGAGAGCTTAAAACACCGGCTGAATTTTGTGAGACAAATTAGGGTTAAGTCAAGAAAGAAGTATTTCTTATAGTTGACCATGGTCAAACCATTTTTATGAGATTTGATTTGAGCTGAAAATAATTTATTGATAAATAATTAATATGTTCCTCCAATGATCTTTCCTAAATTAACAAAGATTTTATAGTTATTATAAGGTTATACCCTAGTCAACTTTTTAATGAGGCTAATGAAGGGTTTTTAGTTTGGCTATGTTAAGGAAGAACATATAGAATATTCTAAGAGGATTGGTATGAGAATTTACTAAGAGAACATATAGAATATTCTAAGAGGATTGGTATGAGAATTTACTAAGAGAACATATCAAATATTTTAAGTTGGCTAGTACCCACCTGATACTGACAAATACAAACCCAACTTATGTATTAAGTGGGTTAATCCAAATCAGGAATTTTCGTATTTGGCCTAGGTTTGATTTTTTTGGATATGTCATATATTGACACCTATAAAAGGCTATAGTTATTTTTCAAGATCCTAAGCATTCACTACTGGAAAAGTTAGCATTTTTGTTGTGGACTTTGCGATGGAATTTTTTTTGTAAAACATTAAGATGGATTTGTGGCTGAAATTTTGGTTGTTTTATTTGCAGCGGCTTTGCGGTTGAGTTGTGGCTAAAATTCAATGTCAAATTTGCGATGTCACAAATTTGATATAAATTACCCTATCTAACTGACTCATTAGCATTCATTTCAATTATTATCCCTGTTCTCTCGACCACTATCCTCTGCCCTTCAGCTCTTGGACTTCGCTCACCTCCTTCGATGACATTCCTTCTTGTTGCGTCCGAAGTTACACTTCCTTACCATTCTTCTTCTAAACCGCATCCTCACCTCCATCCCGTTTTTCTTTGCAGTCGAAGTCGCACCTCAATCCCATTTTTCTTCACAGCCGAAGTCCAACCTCCTTTGGAGACAGAGCTTGCTCGTTGTAAAGATATCAATCTTTCTTCCTTGTGGGCTTCTTCGACCAAATTGTGGCATTCAAAGTCACACCTCCTCACCATTCATCTTTAGTAGCCAAAGTTGAGGAGATGGGAGCGTGGCCATTGTGAAGGTATCCAATCTTTCTTCCTTTTGCGTGCTCTTCATCCAAATCCACCACCGCCACAAGGTATGCATTTTGCTGATAATATTCTTCTTTGTTTATAATATAGCTACTCTGCAAACAATTAGAAGAATTTGTATAACCAATAGGTGGCTAACTTGACAACAGAGCTGGAAAATATCTGAAAATCACGAGCGGATATTAACATTCTGATACTGGAAGGCCTCAAAGATTGAGGAAGGCAATTGGTGGAAATATGCCTGCGCCTGTATCGACCGATCATAAGAGTGAGGATATAGTTTCTGCTTAGATTGTTTGTATAGAAATTTTTGATGAATTTTATTTTATTTTTTATATATAAGAATTATTGATACTATAACAGTGTTGTAGTAATTATAGAATAATTAGAATGTGATTATCTATTTTTGCATTTGGTTTGTGATTATACAAAAATATGTTTCTTATGTTTATTTTAGTATTGTTTGGAAAAATATTAGCATTATTAACTAGTGCTTTTAAAAAGCTTGGATTGTTATTAATGGAAAGCTCAATAATTGATTTTATATTGATTTGAGAGAGAAATTCCCCTGGAAATATTGTAATGATGAACAAGTATCGTATTTTGTGACGGAACAGTCCATCGCAAATTGCGGCTGAATTTCTGCCACAATTTACGACAACATTTCCACTGCAAATTCCGTCGACTTCAAATCTGTCATAATTTACGACGCAATTTGAGGCATTTCACAAAAATGAAGATGCCATTTTTTTTCAAATTCAAATTGAGGAATGAATTACTTCCGTTGCAAATACATTTGCAACATAACTTTGTACGTTGTATAAACTAGCACACACAGAGAACACAGGATTTTTTACGTGGAAAACCCTAAAAAGGGAAAAAACCACGAGGCCTAGCCCAGTTGAAAATGATTCCACTAGATTTTGAGTCGGTTACAAAAGACTGAATCACCTCCAGGGGTGAACAGATTACAATCAACTACTTAAGTAAGGCGTCGGGTCCTCGGCAGGACGTAGGGACTGAATGTCGGGCCCTGAGTAGGACGTAGGGACTTAGTGCCGAGTCTTGAACAAGACGTCGGGTCTTTGGCAGGAAGTAAGGACTGAATATTGGGTCTCGAACGAGACGTCGGGTCTTTGGCAGGACGTAGGGACTGAACGTCGGACCTTAAAGTGGTGGTCCGGCGAGGTTCCTGCGGTGGTCCGGCGGTGGTCCGACGAGGTTTCTGCGGTGGTCCGGCGGGTCCGACGACGAGATTCCTGCGGTGGTCCGGCGGTGGTCCGGCGAGGTTCTGCGGTGGTCCGGCGGTGGTCCGGCGGCTGTCGAGGAGGAACTCCTTCCTTCTCTCTCTCCTTCTCTTCTCTTCTTCTCTCTCTCTTGCTTAGATGCTCTCTTGTGAAGAATGAGGGCTCTATTTATAGATTTTCTGGAGTGGCATGGTCCGTAAATAGGTGTGAGATCAAGGGCGAATAGGGAGTGGTCAAATGGACGACCGATATTGAATCCTACGATCGTGCATCGTTCGTTGGACATTTGGAGGCCTTAATGATGTCGGAATTTAGTGATCTTGGGCTCGTTGGATTCGTCTCGTCGAGCCGTTCGATTCGAGTATAAGCTCGTCAAAATCGGAGACCGTTTGGTAACTCAAATTGCAGTTTGAACCTTCCAACAGCGCTTTGAGCTCTTGATTTGGACTCATTTGGGCTCGGATTGGGTTGATCTTGGTGTCGTTGGGTTCGTATTTTCGAGACGCTCAGTTCGACAGTAAGCTTGCTGAAATCGGAGTTCATATGCTCCCGGATTTAATTTTTGAAGTTTCCAACTAGCTTTTGCTTCGAGATTCGTGCCCAATCAAGCTAATTTTGTGATGACGTATCAGTTGCCCCCCTATTTTCGGACGTCGAAGCCCCAGGAGTCCGAAAATATAAGTGTCGACATTTTGCGTTGGCCGAATAGCAAAAATAGCTTTCCATAAGTTGAAATTTTGCAAAAATCAAGCCAAGGAGGCCTCGATGAGCTCTGAAAGTGCCAAAATTGAGTTCGGAACGTCGAAAAACGTGTCCGGGGACCCCAAAAACGTCGAAAACGGAGTTTCCGGGACGAAAATCGGGCCCAAAATGGGCTAGGCGGCCGCCGGCCGACCCGGCCGGCCGGCCGGCCGGCCGCCGCCGCCGCCGCCGGGCGGCACCGCCTGCCGGCGCCGCTGGACACGCGCGCGGGCGCGCCTTGGGCCGCGCGACCCGCCTGCGGCCCGCCTGGGCCAAGCCTTGGCCAGCGCGGCGCGCCCTGCCTGGGCCGCGCCTGCGGCCCGCCTGGGCCGCGCCTGCCCCGCCTGGGCCGCCTGGGCCGCGCCTGCGGCCCGCGCTGCAGCTCGCCTGGGCCGCGCCTGCGGCCCGCGCTGCAGCCCCGCGCGGCGGGCTGCTGCTGGCCCGCTGTCGGCCCGCGCGGCGGCCCGCCTGGGCCGCCTGAGCCCGCGCGGTCAGCCCGCCTGGAAGCTTCCCACCGCCTTATTTGAACGAACGGGCGGGTCTGTTCAGCCCACCGACCTAGTGGGCCCCACCTGTGCAGAAATAATGATTTTTTAGGCTTTTTTAGGCCTTTTTTGGCCGTAAAAATGCCTAAAAAATCCGAAAAAAAATCCAAAAAATTCCGAAAAAATTCAGAAAAATTTAGAAAAATTTGGGAAATTAAAAATTCTAGAAACTTCCACTCTTTCTCCCAAAAAAAAACTATAAATAGGCCCTTCAAGCCCTTAGAAAATCACTCCACTCTTCTTCCTCTTCTCTTTTTTTCTTCTTTCTTCTCCTCCTTTCTTCTCTTCTCCCTCTGTCCTTTCTATTGAGGCCTTCCCTCAGTTTTCTGAGGCCCCTCTCTTGGCAAGGAAGTTCGGAGATCTTCTCCCTCTGTCCTTTCTATTGAGGCCTTCCCTCAGTCTTCTGAGGCCCCTCTCTTGGCAAGGAAGTTCGGAGATCTTCTCCCTCTGTCCTTTCTATTGAGGCCTTCCCTCAGTCTTCTGAGGCCCCTCTCTTGGCAAGGAAGTTCGGAGATTTTCTTTTTTCCCCCCCCTCTCCCTCTAAGAGAAATGTCAGGTGATCGCCCCCTACCGAGAGATCCTGCGATCCGGGGGGACCCCGCTGCGCCGCATGATGGCGAGCAGAGGCCAAATAAGGAGGTGGATGTGTCAGCGTCGACTGTTACAAATGACTTCATGTTCCTTTTTCGCAAGAATTATTACTTTCCGAATGATGTGAAGACAATGGTCCCGAGGAGGTCTGATCGGGCGAATCTTCCTCCTGCTGGGTACGTGACTGTTTCTGAGGCCCACTTGCGGGCTGGTTTACGTTTTTCGCCTCCTACTGAGCTGATTGAAGTCTTGCAATGGTGCGGCGTGAGCATATTCCAACTTTCATTTAGGGCAATGTCAGTGGCTATGGGATTGATTGCTCTCTTTCGGGATCGAGGAGCTACTATGACCCCGGAGCATCTTTCACGGATGGGTAAGTTCACCAGCGATACATCTGGGCGTGTGACTTTTAGATCCAAATTGGATGTGCGTACCCGCGATTCTTCAAAGAACTGGATCAATACTTTCTTTTTTGTGAAGAATGATTGGGGCTTGATAGAGAAGTGGGGGAAAATGAGGGATCTGCCATCCCCTCTGCATGTCAGTGAGGAAGACATAATAAGAATTTTGAAAGTTTCTGATCTCGAACATCTTCTATTTGAGGTTCGTCATATGAGCAAATACACTGAAGAAGAGTTCTTATTCAAGGTTGGGATTTCATTTCATACTGGGAGATCTGATGCAAGGAAGTTGAAGCCGACATCCAGGATTCCTGAGCCCCCTGCCCCTGCTTCAAAAGCGGCTCCCAAACGACCGGCAAGGGTTGACGACCCCCCGATTTCGAAGAAGAAGAGGTTGGAAGAAACGAACACTGACAAGACCTTACCTGACTCTTCCCCAGCCAAGCTGCATATCCCTGATGATGTCATGAATCATCAATGCCTCGGACATAACAAGACCAGTAATTTGGTGAGTAACATCTCCTAATATTTTTTTATTTCATTTGCATTTGCTTCTGAGGTGACTTCTAATGAACTTTTCTTTCTATTTTCAGCTGTCACGTGCTGTGATCGCAGTTAATGACTGGAACACTGAGTTTGTTAAGATCAAGTACCTCCAGGGAGAGTTCAAACGAAAATATGATCAGAAGGTTAAGGAGGTGAAGGTGCTTGAAGATGAGTTGAGCGAGTGCAGGACTGAGCTGGCTAACTCAATGCGCTCTGTAACTCTCCGGAATCAGCAGGCAGATCGGCACCAGATAGATCTTGAGGAGGCTCACGCGACGATCACCAGACTTTTGAGAGAGCAGCAGAAAGTTTCAGAGGAGAAGATTGCGTCGCTGGAGATGAAGGATAAGGAGTCTCAGGCCATTATAGCTGAGAAGGAGGCTGCCTTGTCCAGCTCAGAACCTTCAAGAGTTATTGAAGACTTCAAGAAGTCCATAGCATTCAAGACTATCGTCCAGGATCACGTTGAGGAGGCCCGAGATCACATCTATGCTATAGAGGTGAAGGGTTTGGAGCAGCAGTGCACTGAGGACGGATTTATTAGAGGCTTCTTTAAGGGGGTTCGCCTGATGCAGCGAAAGACCGGAGTTCCAGCCGAAGAGGTGACCCCTAGCCAGGCTTCAGCTGACTTTCCTTCAGGCTCTGATGGTGATGAGGTAGAGAGTGATCTTCGGAAGGTCCTCGATCTTGATGCAGATGATGAGATAGTAGATGTTGAGTAGGCTTTCTAGCTCCTGTTGTTTGTTTTAGTTTGTCTTTTTTAGTTATTGTGATGTACCTGATGTTTGTACTGTTGTGTGATATCTACTTTGACTTAGTAGTGGATTATCGTTCTGTTGCTATATGACTTAAATATTCCAGTGTATTTATTCATTCTGAGTGAATTTCTTTTATGCTTGTTGAAGGTATTTATCTTCCAACCTGTGCTTAAAAGTTTAAAAGGATCCTCTAAGGATGTACTGTTTACTTTAAGTTGTACGCCAGAGCCTTGCTTGATGACGCCAACCTGTATGAAAGAGGTTAAAAGAATCTATAAGAGATGTAAGACCTATCCGAGGTTGTGAGTCAGAGCCCTGCTCGATGACATTAACCTGTGTGGAAGAGGTCGGGAGAATCCACCAAGGATATAAGACCTATCCGAGGTTGTGAGTCAGAGCCCTGCTCGATGACGTTAACACCAAGGAAGAGGTCGGGAGAATCCACCAAGGATATAAGACCTATCCGAGGTTGTGAGTCAGAGCCCTGCTCGATGACGTTAACCTGTGTGGAAGAGGTCGGGAGAATCCACCAAGGATATAAGACCTATCCGAGGTTGTGAGTCAGAGCCCTGCTCGATGACGTTAACCTGTGTGGAAGAGGTCGGGAGAATCCACCAAGGATATAAGACCTATCCGAGGTTGTGAGTCAGAGCCCTGCTCGATGACGTTAACCTGTGTGGAAGAGGTCGGATCGAATCCCCCCCCGGGATTGATCAACTAACGATTGAACAATTAATCATCAACTGCTCAAAATTAAAGTTCAAAACTTAACAAAGTCTTTAACTGCTATTAAACGAAGAACATTGCTCCCGAAAACAGTTTAAGGGAGAAGGAAACTAGAAAACACCACAAACAAAGTCCGAAATTAAAGACATATACAGTAAGCAAAAGACATACAACATTCTAAAACGAACGACACGATTACGCTCTACTGATAGTATTTGCGGAGGTTCTCGATATTCCAAGTTCGAGGAAGCATCTTCCCTTCAGCATCCTTTAATTTGAAAGTCCCTGGCTTCACCATAGCTGCTACTAGGTACGGACCTTCCCAGAGGGGGGGAGTTTGTTTCGTTGAGGGCCTTTGCCTGCCGCCTCAATGCTGCGTAGGACCAGATCTCCTACCGATATATGTCGTGGCTTCATCCTTCTGTTATAGTGACGGGCAACTCTCTGGTGGTAGGCAGCAACCTTAAGTATTGTCCCGTTTCTTACTTCTGGAAGGAGAGGTCTAGGTTGTGCCTGAGTTTTTCGTCGTTGGTATTGGAGTCGAAAGTTTGCACTCTATGACTGGGGACTCCAATGTCGACTGGAATGACAGCCTCTGTACCAAAGCAGAGGTTATACGGTGTCTCTCCTGTTGGAGTCCTTGATGTCGTACGATAGGCCCAAAGGACGTTTGGGAGCTCGTCAGCCCATTGCCCCCCAGCCTTCTCCAGCCGTGTTTTCAGTCCTCTCAGAATGGTCCGATTAGTGACTTCTGTCTGTCCATTAGTCTGAGGATGAGCCACAGCCGTGTGTACTAGATGAATATGGAGATCTTTACAAAATGTGGTAAAGACCCTTCCGGTGAACTGTGTCCCGTTATCAGTAATAACTTTTGCAGGAATGCCAAAGCGACATATTATGCTCTTCCACAGAAACTGTTTGGCATTTGCTTCAGTGATCTTCGCTAGTGGTTCTGCTTCTACCCACTTCGTGAAATAGTCGACAGCTAATATGATGATGAATTTTCGCTGTCCCGTGGCCATAGGAAATGGTCCCATTATGTCGATTCCCCATTGGGCAAAAGGCCAGGGACTCTGTAATGTCGATATCTCTACGGCGGGTAGATGAGTGAGGTTGGCATGCAACTGGCAACTGTTACATTTTCGTACAAGTTCTAATGCGTCTTGTTTTATCGTCGGCCAGTAGAACCCTTGTCTCAGGACCTTTTGGGCTAGCGCCCTTCCACCCAAAATGTTCCCCACAAATGCCCGAATGTACTTCGCGAAGTGCATAATTTGCCTCCGAAGGAGGAAGGCATTTGAGGTATGGCCCCGTGAAAGATCGTTTGTATAACTCTCCGTTAATAATGGTGAAGTTGGCTGCTTGTCTCCGAAGTCGTACTGCCATAACTGGGTCTTCAGGAGAGAGATCCTTCTTGTAGGAGAGCTAGAATGGGATCGATCCAAGAAACTTCTTTTGATTCATCTATTGATTGAAGTACCCATGAGCCTTGAATGCTCGGGAAGTGGATCTCCTCAATGAATTTCCTTTTAAAAACATCTCCCGTTGTAGAGGTCGCTAGTTTGGAGAGTGAGTCTGCCCTTGTGTTTTGCTCTCGAAGGATATGGATGACCTGATGCTTTGCTATTTGAGCTAACAAGGTTTTAACTGTCTGACAGTATTGAGCCAAAAGTGGGTTGTGAGTATCGAATTCCCCTTCTACTTGAGAAGCAACCAGTTGGGAATCAGTGTGAACCACTAAGTCTTGGACCTCGCAATCAATTGCAAGCCTCAATCCAGCGATCAAAGCTTCATATTCAGCAACATTGTTTGTTGCTGGGAACTTCAGTCTAAGCCCGTATTCGAGTGTGGCTTTCTGCGGGGAGATTAATAAGATTCCAGCGCCAGCACCAGAATTCCCAGAAGCTCCATCTACATACAATGTCCAGCAGGAGGAGGAAGGAGACACATCGGGCGATTCCTCGGAGGTATAGCTAGTACATTCGACCACAAAATCGGCAAGCACCTGTGACTTGATGTCGGGTCTAGGTAGGAACTGTATATCGAACTCTCCAAGTTCTACTGACCATTTGATCAATCTTCCGGATGCCTCGGGTTTTTGAAGAATATTTTTCAGCGGTAGGTTTGTATAAACCCTGATCGCATGTGCCTGAAAGTAAGGTCGTAACTTCCTGGCTGAGAAGACCAACGCTAAGGCTGTTTTGTCTGCCAATGGATAACGCATTTCAACATCTGAAAGTACCTTGCTGATGTAATAGACTGGACGTTGAATTGAATCATCTATCCGAACCAAGACCGAACTTATAGCTTGAGAAGAAACGGCCATGTACAAATACAAAATTTCTCCTGGAATTGGCTTTGAGAGCAGCGGTGGTGAGGCTAGATAAGTCCGGAGTTGTTCGAAAGCTTCTTGGCATTTATCAGTCCATTGGAATCCCGAGTTACGAGCTCCTCTGAGAATCTTGAAGAAAGGCAAATATTTATCTCCCGAACGAGCTAGAAATCGAGAGAGTGCTGCAATCCTTCCATTCAGTCTCTGAACTTCTTTGATGTTTCTAGGGGGTAGCATGTCCCTTAGGGCCTTGATCTTTTCCGGGTTGGCCTCAATCCCTCGGTGGGTAACCATGAACCCAAGAAACTTTCCTGAGGTGACTCCAAATGCACATTTGGAGGGGTTGAGGCGCATGTTGTAAGATCGGAGGAGGTTAAAACATTCTTCCAAATCTGAGATATGCTGAGATTTCTCGAGGCTCTTCACCAGCATATCGTCCACATAAACTTCCATGGTACGCCCAATAAGGTTCTTAAAAACCTTATTCATAAGTCGTTGGTAAGTTTCCCCTGCATTTTTGAGCCCGAATGACATTACCAGGTAACAATATAACCCTTTATCCGTTTGAAAAGATGTTGCCTCCTCATCGGCGGGATCCATTTGTATTTGGTTGTATCCGGAGTAGGCATCCATAAAGCTTAACATCTGATGTCCGGAGGTGGCGTCGACTAGCTGGTCTATTCGGGGGAGTGGGAAGCTGTCCTTGGGGCAAGCTTTATTGAGATCTGTATAGTCTACGCACATTCTCCAAGCCCCACTTGTTTTTCGAACCATCACGACGTTGGCTAGCCAAGTTGGGTAGTGTACTTCCCTTATAAATCTTGCTTTTAGAAGCTTATCAATCTCCTGTTCGATTGCCAGTTGACGTTCTAGGGCGAAGTTTCGTTTCTTTTGAATCACTGGCTTACATGCTGGGTTGATCTTCAGAGAGTGCATGATTATTTCAGGATTAATGCCGGGCATATCAGCCGAACTCCATGCAAATACGTCTTGATTTGTGCGTAGAAATTCTACGTATTCTTTTTTCTCTGTATCTGAGAGGAGTGATCCGATCTGTACTGTTCTCGAGGGATGTTCTTCTGATAGGGAGACACAGGTAAGATCTTCTACAGGGGAGGCCCTTTGAGGAGTATCTTCATTCCGAAGATCAAAGTCTTCGATGCTTAGGGTAACTGATGAGTGTGGTTGAGCCTGCCTAAGATAGCATGATTGTGCTACTTGTTGATCTCCTCGTACTGTTCCGATCCCTGATGGGGTAGGAAACTTGAGCTTTAAGTGGGGAATTGAAGCAACAGCAGCCAGCCCCGAAGATTGTTTGAAGTGGTCTTCCAAAGATTGCGTTGTAGGCTGATTCGGATTTCACCACAATGAACAGAATGGGGTGCTCAACTTGACGGGGGAATTCTCCAAGCACAACCGGAAGAGTAATGGTTCCTTCGACTCTTACAGGCCGGTTGTCAAATCCGTACAGTGGACCAGCAGCAGGCTGGAGTTTCTCTCTAGATAGGCCCATGCTAAGGAAAGTGGAGTAGAATAAAACATCTACTGAGCTTCCATTGTCTACCAAGATCCTTTTAACATTGTAACATGGGTTGCCGATTCCTGCGCTAATCACCAGTGGGTCTTGATGAGGAGTCTTTACACCTTCTAGATCAGACTCCTTGAAGGTGATGGAGTGATCGACATGAAGCTTTTTTGTTGGTGGCTCCTTGTTCTCGGCGATTAGAACTTGGCAAGGCGTTGAAGGGCCTCCAGCAATAGTTTCAATTTCACCGACCATCTGGCGGTTGTTCGTCGACTGTTTTTTTGTTGATCTTGCCCCCCAGTCGGAACGGTTTCTTCTCGAGCTGTTGGATTCTTGATGAACTGTCGGAGATATCCTTGTCGGATCAGTCTCTCAATTTCCTCCTTGAGCTGCCTGCATGCTTCAGTGGTGTGTCCACGACTGCGGTGGAAATGACAATACTGTTCTTGGTTTCCGGTATTAGGCTTTAAAGGGTACGGCCACTTTACACTCTCTTGGTCTCGGATAGCCATTAATACATTTGTTCGGGATGTATTAAGTGGCGTGTACTCTTTTTCTTGTCGGGGATCCCGTCGTGGCTGTGAGGGTCGAGGAGGAAGATTGTAGTTTCCTTGCTTCTTCCTTTGCGAGGGGGGATTCTCCGTCCCTGGGGATTTTTTTTCGCTTCCCGGTTGTTTGCTCGAATTGCTTTCTATGAGCATTGATGGCTTCGTCGGCAGTGATTTGGGCCTCTACCCGATGGATTAAATCCGCATAAGAGTGGACTGTTTCTCGCATAAGTGCCGAGTAGAAAGGGCCTGGACGAAGCCCTCCAAGAAATACACCTCGTAGCAATTCGGGATCCACCCCTGGAATTTGTCGGGCTTCTGTAGAAAACCTTTGAAAATACTCTTTGAGAGATTCACCCTCGTTCTGTCGTATCCCCGAAAGGTGGGAGGAGTCTTTAATCATCCTTCGGTTGGCGACAAATTGTTCGACAAACAATTTGGCCAATTTAACGAATAGGGGAATGGACCGAGGGGGTAGGGAGTAGAACCATGTCCGGGCCTGCCCTTTAAGGGTGGCCGGAAAAACTTGACAGAGCAGAGCGTCTGGGGCCTGCTGGATATGCATAATAGTGCGGTAGTGTGATCAATATGTTCGTAGGGGTCTGAAGTCCCATCATAAGAATCAATATTTGGGAGTTTGAATCTTGCCGGAACGGGATATCGGAGGACAGCTTCGGTAAAAGGTGATGACTCCTGAATGTCCCGTTGGTGAAGGGACTGCCTAATACCCCCTGTGGGGAACTCTTCTCGGACTAATCTTCGTAACTCATGCCGTAGAGTATTACGGGGGAGTTCAGTGACGCGCTGTTGGTCCAAGTCCTCAGGGACGTCCGGTGGCATATGCTGTCGGTGACCCATGCGCGAAGGATGGGTAGAGCTTGCTGTATCAGCAAGTTCATTCTCTGGACGTGTAGGAGGACGCATCCTTGGTGGAGGAAGGGGGACTTCGACATGAAGAATGTCTTCAAATCCTGGCTGATCTCGAGGGAGAAGAGCATCTTCTTGGGGTACCGGCATTGGTCCTCTAGCTCCCCTTAAAAGCTGAAGGATCTCATTCTGAGATTCCTCCATTTTTCTGATACGTTCTTCTAGGGACGGCCCTGGAAGTTCCTTCTCCTATAGGGTGTCGGTTATTGGGGTGAAAGGAGGCAGATGCCTGTCGTCCTTGATTCAGGGACTGATTCCTGGATTGGTGTGAATTAGAGCGGGAGGTTCCCATGATGCGATGGCTACGCCTATTGACCATTAGAGGATTCCTTAGTGTAGTGGGATTAGCTTTCCCACAGACGGCGCCAATCTGTTGCGGGCTAGAAATTACGCGGCGATAGAGATTTGATTCTACGTCTTAGCGTTGTACGTATAACTAGCACACACAGAGAACACAGGATTTTTTACGTGGAAAACCCTAAAAAGGGAAAAAACCACGAGGCCTAGCCCAGTTGAAAATGATTCCACTAGATTTTGAGTCGGTTACAAAAGACTGAATCACCTCCAGGGGTGAACAGATTACAATCAACTACTTAAGTAAGGCGTCGGGTCCTCGGCAGGACGTAGGGACTGAATGTCGGGCCCTGAGTAGGACGTAGGGACTTAGTGCCGGGTCTTGAACAAGACGTCGGGTCTTTGGCAGGAAGTAAGGACTGAATATTGGGTCTTGAACGAGACGTCGGGTCTTTGGCAGGACGTAGGGACTGAACGTCGGACCTTAAAGTGGTGGTCCGGCGAGGTTCCTGCGGTGGTCCGGCGGTGGTCCGACGAGGTTTCTGCGGTGGTCCGGCGGTGGTCCGACGAGATTCCTGCGGTGGTCCGGCGGTGGTCCGGCGAGGTTCTGCGGTGGTCCGGCGGTGGTCCGGCGGCTGTCGAGGAGGAACTCCTTCCTTCTCTCTCTCCTTCTCTTCTCTTCTTCTCTCTCTTGCTTAGATGCTCTCTTGTGAAGAATGAGGGCTCTATTTATAGATTTTCTGGAGTGGCATGGTCCGTAAATAGGTGTGAGATCAAGGGCGAATAGGGAGTGGTCAAATGGACGACCGATATTGAATCCTACGATCGTGCATCGTTCGTTGGACATTTGGAGGCCTTAATGATGTCGGAATTTAGTGATCTTGGGCTCGTTGGATTCGTCTCGTCGAGCCGTTCGATTCGAGTATAAGCTCGTCAAAATCGGAGACCGTTTGGTAACTCAAATTGCAGTTTGAACCTTCCAACAGCGCTTTGAGCTCTTGATTTGGACTCATTTGGGCTCGGATTGGGTTGATCTTGGTGTCGTTGGGTTCGTATTTTCGAGACGCTCAGTTCGACAGTAAGCTTGCTGGCCACCATCGCCGTTACCGCCGCCACCTTCGCCCCCACCATCCCCTCCGTCACCATCATCAGCTACATGGTAGCCAGAACTTGATTTTGGCTTGTTAGCCTGCTTCAAGGACCTTGCGAAGGAAAGGTAGAAGCTAATGCTAAGCAGAACTAACAATGCAAGAACCTTGAGCTTATTGCGTTTAGCCATTGTTGTTTATGGATTGGTGGATGAGAAGCTGTGGTGGTCGAATGAGCGCTATTTATAGCAGAGGGCTTGCACTACAAAGTAGGTTTATGGTAGAGAAGCAGAGGATTCAAATGAGGAGGATTATTACAAGGAAAAAAAGGAAACAATGTGCTTGAGGTCAAACAATTCGGCTGGCTTTGAAATTTTGATTAAAGACTTTGAGTAATTTTTGTTCTATATTGCATTATAGAATATTTGAATTATTTTGCAAGAAAATTATCAGAATGATTAACATTTTTTTAAATTGCCCAAAAATAAATTTGAAAGAAAGATAATAATATTAGTTGTATTTCACAATATAATGCTTTATAAGAAAGAATTTTATGAGTAGAAGAGATTCAGGACTCATAGAAATATCAAAAGGCATGAAAAAAATTAAAGAGTAAAACCTTAATAAAATTACATATAATCATAAGAGTTTCATTATTTATCTCTTCATCTTTCATCAAATTAAGGATGCGTTTGGGTTGACTTTTTTACTACTTCTTAAAATAATTTTTTAGTTCAAAATTAAAATTTTTATTTTAGAAAATGACTTTAAGAAACAATAAGAAAACCATTCAAACGAAACCTAAATCATGATTTAATATAGATTTCAATCTTGCATTTTCCTTATATAGATTTTGGATTTTCTACATTGTACTTATGACCTCAATTTGTAATAAAAAAGTGAATAACATGGCTCCCATAGTCCCACATATGTTATAAAAAAATTCCACAAAATGGTAGTGATAAAGTGTATGCAAAATTTCTTTTTATCCTCATATGTTTTTCAATTAAAAAGCTTCTTTAGTTAAATCATGAAAGAAGGTTGTGTTTTTTTTTCTGCCTTCATAACTCTTATGATAACTAAATATGTCATAGGTGTTGTTTATAGAAGATGCTTGAAGTCCTCTAGATAAAAAAAAATAAAAAATTCTAATGTGAAGAGTTTATGTTTATAAATTTTCCACCATATTAGAAATAAAATGTTATAGCTCTCTAGTAATTAACCAAGTGTTTTCCAAATCAGATTGATTTTTATATCTCACAAAGAATCAATGTTAAACAGTGCCATCTATGGGTGCTTCTTCTGATATTAAGTAGGCCTCCTCAAAGAAGAAAGATTTCTGATGCACTTGATCTTGAGCAGAGTTCAAATAAATTGATCATTAATTCTTCCATTACTTAGTTTAAAGATAATAATATCCTTTTAAAAAATTTTCTGAGATACTCAAATGTTGACATTGAAAATATCAACAATTCGATAGAGTTTAAATTGCTCCTAAGAATTAGTTTGAGATCACTATTCTTAGCCTTATTCGCATATACTTCAAATTTTGCTGGGACTCTCTGCCTACTCATGGAATTTTTCAAGCATTCCCCAGTAGTAAATTCTCATTCCAATCCTCCTAGTGTTTATCTTGAGGGTCTCTGTTAGATCTGTTGATTCTTGTTGAATTTAAAATAGGTTGTTAAACCTAAACTAATGTCCCAAGGCTAACAAAAGAGGGGGGGGGGGGGGGGGGGGGGGGGGGCTTCTGGGGGGGGGGGGGGGGGGGGGGGGGGGGGGTAATTTAAAAATTACTTCTCTTGGATTTAAAATGTGAAACCAGTTAATGATTCTTAGCAATTTAATTTAAGTTATTTGAAAATAAATTTTCAAGCACGGAATTAAAATTTCATTAAGTAGCGGAAATTAAAATGACACAAGGATTTATAGTGGTTCGGTCAAACACGACCTACATCCACTTCCTGAAGACTTTCTCTTCAGGTATTGCACCATATTACTAAAAATGACTCTCCTTTGTTCCCCACAGTAAGGCGGAGAAGCCTTTACAAAACTCTCTTCCACCAATCCCCGATGTGGTAGAGAACCATCGTCCTTTCACACCCTCTAAGTGTAGACAGAGTACCTTCGTCCTTTCACACCCTCCAAGTGTAGGCAGAGTACCTTTGTCCTTTCACACCCTCCAAGTGTTGGCATAGAACCGTCATCCTTTCACACCCTCCAAGTGTCGGCATAGAACCGTCATCCTTTCACACCCTCAAAGTATTGGCAGAGAACCGTCAGCTGTTCACACTCTCTAAGTGTTGGCAGAGAACTAGATCTTCTTCAAAGATCTTCTCACGAGCAATCTAGAAAGACAAAAGGAAGAGTGAAAAACTCAAATCACATACAAAGATCATTACCTTTGAGTAACCTTGCAAACCCTTCACACTCCACTAACAAGAAATCTCTCTCAAACACTCTCTCCTTTAATTGCCCTTGAAAATTCAAGAAGCAAAGATATAGAAGCCAGTCTTTAATGGACCTTTTATACAAAAGACACGAAAAATCGTCAAAAAAATTGAATTTTTCAATTTTGAGCTTGCACGATTGTACTATACGATCGTATGTTCATACGTACGAACAATTCAAATACTGTTGCGTACGAATCTATTGTGAATCGGTATGAACTCATTTCGTACGCAATCATCGTCCGGTACGAACTAAGTTTTGAAAACCATTTCAATTACTTCATTATTGGATGAATTGAGCTCAATTGATTCTTAAACCACCACTATTTGGCCAATTAGCCCATTTACCTCAAATTGTTCCAAATGGACCATATTGACAACCATTTAAAATTTACTTGTTAATCACATTACTTGTTTTATTTAAAGATTTTTTATTTAATTACGTACTTCTTTTCTGGATGATATTTTAAAAAATACTTTAATTAGTTTAAGCTCTCAAATTTATTTTAATATAAAAAATTATATATGTCTAATAAATACTATATTAATTTTAAACTATATTTCAATTTTATCGGCCCACCTAAACCTACAATATTGTAAACTTGGCTTTTATCGAATCTCCAAAGAATCACCAATAAAAAAAATTAAGGAGAATTGATTTGCTATTCATTTTAGTTTATATTTGACTCTTTTATCAGTTGGTTCTTAGGGCATCTCCAACCGAATGCTAAACGAGTGTATGGAGTCGTTCCGTCGCTCTAACCGAACGCGAAAATTTCCGCCATTTAATCGCAGCTGAACAGTGCGACGCCAATATTGGCGTCGCACTGTTCACTCACGCCATTTTTTGCTCTCAACCGGAAAAACGCGCGAAAGGAGAGCGATCGTTACCTTCTCAAAAACACCTAAAATTGCGTTCGATTGGAGCACCACCGCACCATTTTGAAGTTTTGCGTTACTTTGCCGTGAAAAAAGAAGTTTTCGATTGGAGCAGATTTGACTTCACTTCGCAAATTTACCTATATAATATATTTCATGGATCATGCTCATTATATTATTAATCATTACACAAAAAAATTCTTCTTAATACCGTAAACTAATCAAATCTCTTCCGACAAAACTAAATGCATTAAACATTAAAAAAAAGTAAAGGAATTTTTACATAATTAAAAGTGATTTCTTTATTTGAATATAAAAAATAATATTAGAAGTGATTTAATCCAAAATAAATTCATGTACTTATTTCCCAAAAAACAAAATAAAGGATATCCAATTTCCACTATTATGGGGCACTTAAAGACAAGGACATATTTAAAAATATATATAATAAATAATTTAATTATAAAAAAATATATTAGAAAAATAAAAAAATTGATAAGTCGTCCGTTTAAGGGATGACTTACTACTAACGTGGCAAGCAAGTCGCTCATAAATGGTTGTCTTGAGCCCACTAAATATTGATAAGCCTGAACCAAACCTAAATATTAAACGGGTTCATTCGAATCAAGAATTTTTGGATCGGGTCTAGATTTGATTTTTTTGGTCATGTCGTATGTTGAAACCTCTAAAAGGATGTAGTTATTTTTCAAGATCACAAGTAGAATCACATACATATTTTATAATTTATCATTCATCATTTAAAAAATAAAAATAAAAATAAAAAAATTAAATGTGAATTAAAATATCTCAAATCATCTTCTTCCTTCAAGTGACTTTGATTACAACTTTCAAGTACTCTGTCCCCACGAAGCTTAGCTGGAAGCTTTGGTTGTCAGTTAAAAGGTCTTCAGTTTTATTCTTTTGTACGTGATGTATGTGTGAGTTTGACTTAATTGGTCTAAACATAAAAAAAAAACTCTTACCAAACAATGTTAATTGGTAGATGCACAGACAAGATTGTCATAGCATCAAAGCTGGTGAAAGGTTAGTGTGGTCGGTGCTCTCTACTAATAATTAATATAAAATTAATTTGATTTTTATTTAATTATTATTAATTATCTTTTTTTTTTTTTTTTTATTTTTACTTTTAGTTTGCTGACTTACACAATTAGCATTTTTAATGTATCAATAATATTAAATATTTTTATAGAAAAAAGCCATTTATATTATTAATAAAGAAGACACAAAATTATATAGAAGTGAAGTCAAGTCTCCTAAGAGCGAGCTAATAAAGGAGTCAAATTTAGGCTAAAATGAATTGCAAATCAATGCCCCCATTATTTATATATTTTTTATTTTTGATTGGTGATACTTTGGAAGGATATGATGATGGACAAAGTTTTTCTCGATGGAGGTTTAGGTAGAATAAGACAGACCAGAGTGAAGAAGAAAAAGAGTTGTATGAGACATTTTTATTTAAAAAAAATTAAAATATTACTTTTAAGCTAATATAATATTATTTATTTATATATTATATTTATTTGAAATTGGCCTCTAGGATTCTACCACTTGGCTAGGATTTACCAAAGGCTTTGGGTGTTCTCAAGATTTTTTTAGGGTGGTTTGACTACACATAGTAAGCATGGGGCCTCACATTTAATCCTTAAAGGTGTAAGATTTGATTTGATTCAACAATATGTGATGTAAATAGGTTTGTACATGTTTGATTATGGATCAATGCATAATTAATTTCCTTGTTTCTTTTGAACTCATTGGAATCCTAATCAATGTATGATTAAACTCTACTTAATAACACCTTTACTGCATAATCTTAATCTTTTTAGAGATCGCAAAATAATAAAAATAATCATAATATTTGCACTTATCGTATATAAAAAGTTACGCAATAAAAGTGCGATAAATAAATTGAAAATGTATTTTTATTGATTTACGAGAGATTAAATTCCTCAAGCTCAAAATCAATGAAAATAAAAAAGAGATTTTAGTTACAACAATTAAAAGACTTTTCTTAACTGAAGCTACATATAAAAATAACCAAAATCATCTTTCTTTTTCTTCCCTTTCTCCTCATGGTCTTCATTTCACTCTCTTCTTCCACGAAAAGTCAGACTAGAATGGGGGAGGTGGAGGTGCTGTGGGGCGCTACCAAGTACCGTGCCTCTACGCTCCAATTTAAATAGAAATTCAAAATTTCAATTTAAAAAATCTTTTTCATATTCTAGGTTATTACAACTAACCTACTTTAATATTATTTTTATGGTAAAATTATCTATGGTTTAATAAAAAAATTGATATAGGAGGTTTGGTCATATAGCTAGAACATCTAGTTAGAAATCACCAAGTATGACTAAGGCGTTAGGGGATTGTTTTGACCATAGACCAAGCCCATCAAGCTAAACACAAGGATTCTCATGGTCAATTTAATGCACTACTAAGTAATTAAGCAAAAGCGAGAGACAGAGAGCTTAAAACACTAGCTAAGTTAGTGGGACAAAATAGGGTTAAGCTAAGAAAGAGGTATTTCTTAGAGTTGACTAAGGTCAAACCATTTTTATGAGATTTGATTTGAATTGAAAATGATTTAGTGATGAAAATTTAATATGTTCCTCCAATGGTCTTTCCTAAATTCAACAAGATTGTATAGTTATTATAAGGTTATTCTAGCTAAGCAAGGGTTTCTAATTTGGCTAAGCTAGGGAAGAGCATATAGAAAATATTCTAAGAGGATTGATTTGAGAATTTACTAAGAGGACATATAAGCAGAAATATATAATTAGCATTTTAATGTATCAACAATACTTAACATGTTCATAAAAATCAAGTCAATCAAAAGACACAAAATTATATAGGAAAATTTGCGAAGTGAAGTCAAGTCTCCTAACATGGAGCTAATAAAGGAGTCAAATATTAACTAAAACGAACAAAAAATCAATGCCCCATTAATTTTCTTGATTTGTGATACTTTGGAAGGATATGATGATAGACAAAGTTTACTTCCTTGGAGGTTTCGATAAGCTAAGGCCGATGCGACTGAAGAAGAAAAAAGAGTTGTATTAGGACATTTTCATTAAAAAAATAATTAAAATGTACTTCTAATTAATATAATATTAAATATTTATATATTATATTTATTTCAAATTGGCCTCTAAGGTTATACCACTTGGCTAGGATTTACCAAAGGCTTTGTGCGTGCTTAAGATTTTCTTAGGGAGATTTGATTACACATAAAAAGCATGGGGCCTCGCATTTAATGCTTAAAGGAGTAAGATTTGATTAGATTCAACAATATGTTATGTAAATGGGTCAATACTCGTTTAATTATGGATCAATGCATAATTAATTCCTTATATACTTTGAGTTCATTGGAATCCTTTTTTTTGGGGCATTTAAGCAAATTAAGGTGACTCACACACACATCGCATACATGAGACTCGAATCCAAGACCTCTTAGTTGGTACCTAAGCTCCCAATCAACATACCAAAGTGAGTAGTGTAGCTCATTGGAATCCTAATAATGCATCATTACACTGTTGTTAATTACACATTTACTAAATGATGTTTATCTTCTCTGAGATCCCAAAATGCTAAAAATCTTATATCTAATCTTTCCTAGAATTTTATTTATGTTCTTCTTGTTGCTAAAAATCTATACCTTCGCAACTAGAAATAAAAATCATTTTTATAATATGCAAAATCATATTATTATGAGATATGTTTTTAAAATTTCATATATATTTCTTCTTAAACCATAACATAATTAGTAATCTTCTTAAACCTACGAGCAATATCTGAGCTCTCAAAGTTAATTTATAAACCACTATGTTGGAATTGAATGGTGGAATCAAATCACATGATATCAATTTGATGAGAAGAAGAGAAGCAGAAGAAGAAGATTTCTTTTTTTATATATAAGTAAACTGATATCTCATGACAATTAAGCTAACCAAGTCACACATTATTTCATCAACTGTTACATATATACCACAAGACAATATTGATCATTGCTGGGTCTTATTCTTCAGTAGCTTTACCTAGGAAGATATGAGATGCAACTTTATTTATGGGAAAGGATGATAACTGAAAGTAGCTACTTCCACATGCCTCTACTGTGGACTAACCACCACCACAAGGATGGTGGCCGCATCAACCTCCTGCTTCTACGCAGCCTTTAATAGTTGTCACCTCCATCGCCACCACCACCATCTCCACCGTCATATCCACCACCACCATCGCCACCGCCATATCCACCGCTACCATCACTGTCATATCCATCGCCACCGCCAAATCCACCGTCACCACCGCTACCGCCCCCATCACCACTGTCACTACATGAAAATGCGTCATTACCGTCGGACTTACCGGCGGATGATTCGTCGGTAAAGTAACGTCACAATATCCGACGGAATAACCACCATAATGTTACTGGCGCACAATCCGCCGGTGTTTCGCTAGCATTTCTTAGGTCTCTGGCACATTCGTCGTCGGTAATTACCAGCGGACGTTCCGCCGTACCGTGCGCCAGCTTACTTAAACTCGACGAACTGTTTCCGTTGTTTAATTATAATTAATACTCATACCAAATATGGCCATCTATCTTTATATGAATGCTTCATATTCTATTTTTGAAATTAAAATCCCAAGGCAACCCTCTGTATTCTCAGTTGTTATTATACATTAAATTGCAAAACTCAATCTTGCTCATCAATTTATTTCTTCTAAAATTATTTTGTCCCTTCATTGTATTATAAATAATTAATAATTCTATACAAGTGTAACCTTATGTATTCTCAATTATTACTATACATGAAATTGTGAAACTCCTCATATTAATTATTTGAAATTAAAATTGTTAAAACTCACATTAATTAATTATGAATATTAATTATGTATAATTAGCACTCATATCAAATCTGACCATCCATCTTTATATGAATGCTTCATATTCCATTTTAGAAATTAAAATATCGAGGCAAACCTTTTGTATTCTCAATTGATATTATACATTAAATTGTGAAGATCCTTGCATCAAATATCTGATTAGGTTGTAGAACTCCTTCGTAAAGCCGAAACCAGAGAAGGGATCACCAGAACTTGTCTGTAGCATTGTTGGAAGAAAAAGCTTCCCTAGCGTGATGATCAGAGTTTATCTTTGACATTAGAGATGAATTAAGTAGTCAACAACTTCCATTACTCTTCCATTTTTCACATATGCATATGAGCTTAACTGAAATGTTATGAAGTAATCAAATTGGTCTAATTTTATATTTAATGTTTGTATATAATTGTATTAAACATTAATTCAACTTACGTTTTTTCTAAACAAACAATAGTAATTGTCTTTATTATTATATAAATGTTTACAATAGAAAATTTTTTGTAACCAAATTATCCATTTTTTTATCTTAAAAAATTATGGAAAAGAAGAAAATAAATAATATTCAAATGCAAAATTATATGCATGATGCTATATTATGTCAAAATTCTTCATCTTCTCTAAATCAACTTAAAAAAAAAATTTTAAAAGGAATCGAAGTTTAAATAATACACTGAAATCTATATAATTAAAAAAAAAAATAAGATATTTCATCGACATCTCTTTTTACTCAAAAAACATCTCATATTACTCAAAGTTACAATTACAAAATATGCAATCATCTTATTTACAAATTTCTTAAAACTATTCAAATTATTTGGTGAAACAAAACAATTATTTTTACGGAAACAAACTATTTTTATTTATTTGTCAAAATTTTGCTTTTCAACATATAAGTATTAAATTAAAAATTGTGGCTATTTAAGTTTAAAAAATTTTCTAATACAAAGGACATTTTATTATAATTATATGCATGTATTGAAGTTGATTGGATCATAGCGGTTCTATTGTCTTTGGATAATTTTTAGATTTTCTATAGATATTCTTATGTAACAATACTTAATTGTTTCTTAAAACTCTACATATATTCTTGATATTATTTATATTCAAAAATTTTTTTTTTTAGTATATAAAATTTTTGTATATAATTAATTTATAATTATATCATGCTATTTTAATTTCTTTCTAACACATATAATTTATTTATATTTTTAAATAATTCATATTTAAAAATCATTGATCATATTCATTAATGTATTTTTTTTCCAGTTAATATCAAAGAATCTAATTTATTTTCATTATCTATTATTTCAGTTGGCCAAAAAATCTACCTTTGTTTTATGTACAAGTAATCTTGAAGTTTACCGGTCAAATGGGAAGGCTGTGTTTCTTAATGAAGATTCTGTGAAATATCCATCAACTATTTTGAATATTGAAGCAAATCAAAGTTCAGGCGTTAATGAGAGAGGTGCTACATTGTATAAAAAGGAACAAGTTCTTCGAAAAGTTTCTAAGTGATGCTAAGGAATCTGTTGTTAATGAAAGAGATAAGGTTCTTATACCGGAAGTATTACTAAATTCAGATATGAATGAAGTTCGTGAATGCAACAATGGAGTCTTGACCAGTTGTGACAATATGAATGTGGAATTGCTTGAAAGACCAGTTCCTGGGAATCAACCTAATGCTTGGGAGAAAAAACAGAACATCAGAGTGGAAGACTTGGATTTGGGAATTTCTTATCTGAAGATGGAAAAACTATTAAGCTTCAATGGCAGAAGGTGTTAGAGAACTCTAAATAGCTACAAAACTCTTTAGTAGTTAAAGTTTTTGGGGTTGAAATTCCTTTCTCTTCTATCAGTTTTGACCTGAGGAAACAATGGGCAGTTTATGCGAAATTCCATCTTACAGCACTTGGGAGAGGATGGATTTTATGCTCATTTTATGACCCTAGTCATGTGGAAGTAGTTTTAAACAATGGTCCTTGGTTTGTAAACGAAAATATTATGGGGATTGATAGGTGGTCGCAAAGTTTTAATCCAAATTCCCTCAAAGGACTTACAACTCCTATTTGGATTAGACTCCCACACCTTCTGTTGCATTGTTGGGACGAAATCAACATTTGCCTCATTGCCTCCATGGTTGGCAAGCCTTTCTTGATCAACGGAAATATGTTTCAATGGTCAAGAAGAGAATTTGGAAGAATTTGTGTTCATATTGAGCTGGATGCAAAACTACCGACAGGAGTATGGGTTGGAGGTGAGAAAGACAAATTCTATCAAAAGATAGAGTATGAGAGGATCCCTAGCTTATGCTTTGATTGTGGAAAGATTGGGCATGTCAAAAGCAATTGTGCCAAGTCTATCATGGAAAACAAGTTGAAGAATGTTGTGCCTAAAAAGGGAAATCTGGAAATAGCAAAATGAAAGATGTATGATTGGAAATTATCATAATATGGATATTATTGAGGGGTCGGGCAAAGATGAGTATGGGCCGTGGTTGATGGTGAAATATGGAAAGAAAAGTTTTTCAACAATGATCAGAGGAAGCCTCCTCAACGGGCAGACATTAAAAGGATTTTTGTTCCTTTGAAGAACAAAGATAAAAAGGATGGAAAAAGCATGGAGAAGGAAAATGATGTACATCTGGAAACAGAAAATCAGCAATCAATCAACAGTGAGCAAGACAAAACTGTATCTACAGCTTCAGAAGTTCTATTAACCAAAAATTCTATGGTTCTCAATGATGGGAACAGTTTTAAGGCTCTTGTGGATCTTGAAGAAGAAGGGGAGATTGTCCAAATTATTTACAAAGAGGCAGAAGACAAAGAGTTAAAATTAGTGAAGAGCAATGAAGACATAACAATTGTTGATATCAAGAGAAGTATAGAAAAAGAATTTCCCTGGAGATGAAGTTCCTACATATAAGGAATGTGAAAGAAAGGAAGGTGGTTCTCAATCATCAAAGAAGAAGATTTCTAAACAATTGAGGAAATTGGGACCTATTAGTTCCTCTACCAGATTAAGAAGATTGGAGCTTGAAGAGAAAGGTACCATGGGGAGGCATCCCCCTAATCCCTTTTAATGTATTCCATTGCATTTTGGAATTGTAGAGGAGAAAGGAAGAAGAATGCTTCTCTATACCTTAGAGAATTTGTAAAATTACATGATGTGTATTTCTTGGGGTTGGTTGAAACCAAATTAAGTTCCATTGATAGAATGGAAGTTAATCTTTTGATTGGTGATGATTGAGAATTTGTTTATGTTCCTTCATCTGGATTATCTGGCGGGATGGTGATTTTATGGAAGAATAAAATTGCCGATTTTACTGTTATTAACTACTCTTCTCAAGTGGTCATTGGAGATTTGAAAGTGCACAACAAATGTCCGATGAAGGATTGCTACAGTGTATGGCAACACAGAAGTACAGAAGAGATATGAATTATGGGATATGTTGGATAAACACTCTGTTGAGGATTTTCCAATTGCAATAGGTGGAGATTTCAATTGTATATTTGCCAAGGAGGACAAAATTGGTGGAAGAAGATTTATTTTTTCTCAAGGTCCAAGGTATATGAAAGATTGTTTGATGAAAAATGATTTTCATGAAGTAGTATTTATTGGTCCAAAATTCACTTGGAGTAATAATAAAAGTGGAGGAGCTAGAATTCTTGAAAGATTGGATAGATGCTTCATTAATTCCATTGCTTTGTGCTCTACTCAAAGGTTGGTAGTAAGGCATTTGGCTAGAATAGCCTCGGACCATTGTCCAATTATTCTAAACTTACTTGATTCTTTCCCTCAAATTAAGAATAATATCAAGTTTGAAGATTGTTGGGTTTCTTACAAAGCTTCTTTAGCGGTGGTGAAGAAGGAATGGAGAAAAAAGTATCAAGGAGATAGTGCTCAAGGGATGAACAAGAAATTCCAGAAATCATTGAAATCTCTTTTCTATTGGAGCAAGGCCAAACTAAAGGATCTTAATAAAATAAAAGAGAAACTTATGGAAGAAATTTTGGAGCTGCAAAACAAGGAAGCTACATATGGATTCCTTTCGAAATTTGATTGCTGGAACCTAGAAAATAAGGTCAATGAGGTGAACTCTATTATGGTTAGATTGAATGATTGGTGGAAGCAAAGGGCCAAAGTGAAGTGGCTTGTAGATGGAGCTTCTAATTCAAAATTTTTTCATTCATATGCCAGTGCAAGAAGGAATTCAAACAAAATTATTAAAGTTAAAAATGAAGATGGGGAAGTCGTGGAAGAACAAACTTTGATTGAAGAAACTTTTTTCAGATATTTTGAAAATAAGTGGGAAGATAGACATTGTGAACTTCACAGTTGGCCAGCTGTTGTTAGAAGCTTAAATGATGCAGATAGGAGCTTGCTGGAGGCAGAGTTTTCAATTGAAGAAGTAGAGAAAGTGCTGAACCAATTGGGAGGTAATATTTCACTTGGCAAAGATGGTATTACATACTCTTTCATTAAAGCATATTGGAATATCATAAAAGAAGATTTCTGGAAAGCTCTAAAACAATTCTTTTACAATGGAGTTTTAAATGAAGAATGGAAGGAAACTCTTATTATACTAATTCCAAAGGTATCAAGTCCTCTTTTGCCTTCTAATTATAAACCTATTAGTCTTTCTAATTCAGTGTACAAAGTGGCAGCTAGGGTCTTATTAAATAGGTTAATTGAAGTCATTCCAAAGCTTATTTCTAGAGAGCAAATAGCTTTCATCAGTGGAAGATGCTTATCAGAACATGTTTTGGTTGCTCATGAAGTTCCACAAGATCAGGTTCTCCAAAGCAGCAAAAGGTTTGGTTTCGTTCAAAGTAGACATGGAACAAGCTTATGATTCCATGTCTTGGAAAGCTCTAAGAAATGTGTTGAGTTATTTCAATTTCCCTCCTAAAATATCCAAGCTAGTCTTGGATTGTGTAGAAGATTCGAAGTTTGCTCTGATTATAAATGGAAGAAACTCAAATTGGATTCAAGCCAAGAGTGGCTTTAGACAAGGATGTCCATTATCACAAGTTCTCTTCATTGTATGCGCTGAACTTCTCTCCAATGTTTTTTCTCAAATCTCTTGTGGCATTAAGATCAATTCCAATGGCCCGAGAATATCACATTTATTGTATTTTCGAAGCTAACAAAAAGGTAGTGAAAAAAGTGAAGCAAATCTTATATGACTTTTGCAATTGGACAGGCCAACGTGTTAATTTGAACAAATCTTCCATGTTGTTTGGAAATCATGTTTGTAGAAGAAAGAAGAAGACCATTGCAAGGATAATGGGATTCAAAACTGTGAAAGAGTTCAACTATTTGGGATTAAAGATGGCTTTAAGAAGACTATCCTATGACGATTTTCCAGTTTATCATTGATAAAACAACGAAATTACTTAGCATATGGGGAAGTAAAATTCTTTCTGTAGCAGGTAAAATAACTTTAGTGAAATTAGTTTTACTGACTTTACCGGTTTACTTTGCTTCACATTCCCTGCTACCAAAACGAATTTTGGATGAGTTAGATAAACTCTGCAGAAATTTTATTTGGATAAGTCAGATGGATCAATGGGTTTGCATTTTGTTAGTTGGGAGGATATGTGCAAACCCGTGAGCAAGGGAGGAAGAGGATTATTTTCCCGTGCATCTAAAACTGTTGCATTAAGAGCTAGAATGGCATGGAGGTTCTTTCAAGACAGAGAATCGCTTCTTTATGAAGTGTTGGATGCTAAGTATGGAGAAAAACTGAAAACTGGTAATAATAGAGTAAATTGCTCCTCTTCTTGGAAATTATTGAAGGAAGGTTGTAAAATGTTAAAACCAATTGTTAGATGGACATTGGTTGATGGGGAAGATGTAGATGTTTTTAAAGACATATGGATCTTGGATAAGTGCATTAATCGTTGGCCTACTTTTGTTGTTCCACATGATGATGTAGCTGTTTTTGTAAGAGACTAATTCAAGATGGATGCTGGAATGTACCAAAATTGTTAAATATGTTTGTTACAGAATTGGTATCTCTCATTCTTCAGGTAAAGATTGATCAAAACGGTGAGGGAGACGCTATGGAACTCGTTCAGCAAAATTCTAGTTTGACAATAACTGGAATGGCGTTCAATGCTATGTTACAGCATATCAGTGAATCTCAACATTGGAATTGGTTTAAAAAAATAAGGCTAAATGCTCGGGTGGAGTTGTTATGGTGGAGGGTGTTCAAAAGAGCAATACCAACTTAAAATTCTTACAGCATAGGAGGTTAAGGGAGAGAATGTTATTTGTCCAAGAGGGTGCATTGCAATTGAAGACATGGAACATGTTGTTTGTACATGTATTAAGCTAAAAGAGGTTATTAACCTTCTAAATCATTGGGGATTTGGCATTCCTGATTTTCAAAGATTTGAAGAAAGTATTTTATGGTTGGATTCATTAGCATTGAAGAAAGGTTTGTTAGCAAACTTATATTGTAATGCAATCTTCTTATATTGGAAAGCTAGAAACAAGAAAGTACATGATGTATTGGAAGAAAGTCCGACATTCATTGCTTCAAATGCCATATGCTATACATCAACCCATCATAATTATAGCCATTTTCCTTTGGGAAACTGGGATACCAATCAGTTGAGTAGACTGTCCAATTCTTGGCAACCCCCTCCACCCGAATGGCTAAAAGTCAAATGTGGGTGCTTCTCTTCTACCGACCTATAAAGCTGGAGTTGCTGGAGTTTTTAGAGACTGTAAAGACAAATTTCTATATGCTTTTGAGAGAAATTGTACCCATTGGGATATTGCAAAATTGGAGCTTCTAGCAACCCAATCTTTGAAGGAAGTAATAAAGGACTGGATGTTCAAGTATAAAGGTATCATAATTGAAGGTGACAACTCCAATATCATTTCTTTTATGCAAAGGATCTGGAAAAAAGGTAACTCCTTAGAAGAAGATTTTGATTTTCTCAAAGAATTTAACTTTGCTATCTTCAATTGTATTAGTAGAGATAGTAACAAGTTAGCAAATTATTGTGCTAACTTAGCTATTTTTAATAGCTTTAGTTGGGATTATGTCTCTTTCAATAAGGTTCCTCCTTCCTTCTATGACATTTTGAAGGAGGAATCCACTTTGTAGTTCTTTCTTTTCTTTTTTTTTTTCATTATAAAAGCTAGCTTCGGCTTCTCCTTCAAAAAAAAAAAAAAAAAAAGTATACATAAAGTTATTCAAATGTATGTATATTTTCTAATTAATTATGGAGATAGAATTTATTGAATTTTGCATGATATTTTTTCATATTGATGTAATTAATTTAAATATTCAATCTTGAGAAATATGTGCTATTAATTTTTAATACTAATTTTATGATTTTCATTAATATATATTACAGTTGTAATTCTATTATGTTATTTTAAACACTTTTGAATACATATTATTTATTAATAGTGAATCTTAATAGTGTTTTTTTGCATGAACTTTTGAATAAAAGTAAATAATTCAAACTTTTTATTAATTAATTAGTTGGAGGTTATAAAAGATTATCATGGGTGAAAAATTTATCATAAAATATTATATAGTCTTTATTGTTATAATATTTATTATGATAAATTCTTTCTGATACATCATAAAAAAATTATCTTGATCGGGCACGAATTTTGAGACAAAGTCAAGTTGGAAACTTCCGAAATTAAAATTGGGACCATCCAAACTCTGATTTAAGAAAACTTATAGTCAAAATGAACGTCATGGAAATACAAACCCAACGACACTAGATTCGACTTAATCTGAGCCCAAATGGGTCCAAATAGAGGACCCAAAGAGCTATTAGAAGGTTTAAACCACAATTTGAATTACCAAACGGTTTCCAAATGTTACATGCTTATAATCGAATCGAGTAGCTTGACTAAACGAATTGAACGAGCCCACGATCGCAGATTTCTAAAATCATTAAGACCTTCAAATGTCTAGTGAATGGTCTACGATCAAGGGATTCAATATCGACAGTCCATCCAACCACTCCCCAATTACCCTTGATCCTACTCCTATTTACGGGCCATGCCCCTCTAGGAAATCAATAAATAGACCCCTCTTCCCTCTTGAAAAGGGGGCTCTATAAAAAAGAGAATACGAGAGAGAATAAAGATCACTCTTGTCTCCTCGCTCATCCTCAACCACCGCGTGGAGTTCCGCCGAATCACCACATGATGCTCGGAGTTCTGCCAGACCACCACCTGATGCTCGGAGTTCTGTCGAACCACCACCTGAGGCTCGGAGTTCTGTTGGACCACCACTCGAGGCTCAGAGTTCTGTTGGACCACCACTTGAGGCTCAAAGTTATGTTGACCATCACGTGAGGCCCAAACTTTTGCCGGACCACCACCTGATCCCCGGAGTTTTGCCAGACCACTAGCTGATGCTCGAAGTTTTGAAAGAACACCACCTGTGGCCTAGAATTATGTCGGACCAATACCTGAGGCTCGGACTTCTGTCGGACCACCACTTGAGGCTCAGACTTCTACCAAACCACCACCTGACGCCAACACTTCTGTCGGGCCACCACCTAAGGCCCGGAATTCTTCCGGGCCACCACCTGAGGCCCGAACTTCTATCGGACCACCACATGAGGCTCGAGCTAATGTTTATCGGACACACCTGAGGCCCAGACTTCTGTGGACCACCACCTGAGGCTTAGACTTTTTTTGGACCACCTCTTGATGCCCGGAGTTCAATCGGACCACCACATGAAGGCTCGAACTTCTATCGGACCACCACCTGAGGCCTAGACTTCTACCATGCCACCACATGATGCCAAGAGTTCTACTAGAGTACCATCTTACTACTATAATCTTTCTGACCCTAGTCTCCTCTCGACTACAGTCCTTCCGACCTCCATTGCCTACTATAGTCCTTATAACCTCCATTGCTATACAACGATCCTTCTGACCCCTATCTCTTATTGACTATTGCTAGGGCTACAAGCGAACAAAATGTTCGACGAGCTACTCATTGTTTGATTCGATTAAAGCTCATTTGTGATCGTTTAATTAACTAAATAAACAAACTTGAATAGTATTTAAATACTCGATTCTTAAATAAACAAACTTAAACACTAATGCATTTGGCTCATTTATGTTCGCGAACAACATCATTTGAAGTTCGTGAATAAACTCGACATTAAGCTCGATAAGAAGCTCGATAAGAGCTCGATTCGTGTTCGATTTTGAACTCGTGAATAAGCTCGACAAAAATAACTTGTTTTCTAAATAATTGTAGCTTTATATGGCTATTTATTTATAAATCATCATCTTTATTATTGTTGCTATTAGAAAAATTCTGTGAAGATAAGATTCACTTATAAATCATTGTTTTTGTTACATAGACAATTGCTTTTATTATAAATGTGTTCGTTCATAGATATGTTCATGATAGAGTTTGTTTGATAGTTAAAAAAATTTTTTAAATATGTTCACGAACATAATCAATGTAATCGTTTGTTAGGAAGCTCAATAAAGCTTGTTTGTTAAGTTAATGAACATCTAAAAGTAGAGCTCGTTTATAGCTTGTTCATGTTTGTTTGTTTAAAGCTCGATAAGCACTAAACGAACGAACATGAACTGAACATGAACCGAACATGAACACTCATTAATTTAAATGAACCAAACATGAACACAAATAATAAATCTAAAAAAAAACATGAACCAAACTTGAACAACCTGATATTAAATGAACACAAACATGAACACTCACATACTTGACTCGGCTCAGTTCGTTTGGAGCCCTAACTATTGCCCTTCTAAAATTTGTCATACAGTCCTTTCGATCTCCATCGTGAGACAATAGTCTTTCTGACCCCGATCTTCTGTCAACTACGATCTTTTTGACCTCCTTCATCAGATAACAGTCTCTATGACCCATGTCTCCTTTCAACCTCCATTGGTACTACAGTCTTTCTGACCTCTATCATATTGACTATAGTCTTGCCAACCAAACGAACATGTCTATATTAATTATTGCAACTCTCACCATCTAATGTGCTCTATATGATGTACATTTGTGACATTAAGCCAATGCCTTCTCCCAAGGAAGGGCCCATTTGTAATTGATTGCATTACTAGTGGAATCATTCAAATTTGGTTAGGCTCTCTAGTGTTCCCCCCTTTTCAGGGGGTTCCACATAAAAACTCTGGGGTCTCTTATGAACGCTGCACCCTCTCTCTTATCTTCTTGTGTGCTGGATATTCATATAATGCTAAGATGTTAAACTTCATATTTCTCTACTGCCATGAATATTTCAAGATGCAACAGTTTGACACTGTCTATGGGAAAGTGGTTTCCGACTGGGGGCAATTTTGTACTTCGGTCTCAAAAAATCTACCCATATCAACATCCTGATATTAGCCATTATTACATTAATCTCCTTAAAATTAGATGCAGATTGGGGGGGGGGGGGACTTTGACTCCAAAAATGGTAAAAAAGATCATCCCTTGCTTTCAACATCAAGATGATATAAGGATGTTTTCAATTTCAGCAAATATAAGGATATTTTCAATTAATTATAAGCGCTATACAGTCCAGTGCTAGACTTCTACTCCTTGGGCAAGGTCTTAATCTCAAGCTCAAAAACGTAATAACTGTCTGAATAAAGACCATTCTTCACCTTTGATTTGTGATACACGCAACATTCACCCCTCCCAAAAGATAAAATTGATCCCAAAGGGATTTGATTTGACCTCTTCCACACAATTTAGTGTCATCAAGCAGGGCTCTGACATATAACATTAGATAGATTATACATTCTTGATGGATTCTCTTTACCTCTTCCAAATAGGTTAACATTCTCGAGCAGGGCTCTGATATACAACATCGGATAGGTAAAATAACTTATGAGGATGTCAATCAAATCTTAAATCTTTGATTCAAGATACACACTATCTTTATTATTTTTTCAATAACTAGATGATTGATCCTAAGAAGATTCAATATGACATCTTCTATATAGGTTAACATCATCGAGTAGTGCTTTGGCATACAACCTCGGATAAGTCATACATCCTTGGTGGATTCTCCTGACGTTTTTCATATAGTTTAATATCATTTAGGAGGGCTCTGACATAAAATCTTGGATAGATCACACATCCTTAGTGGATTCTCTCGACCTATTCCATATAGGCTAACGTTATCGAGTAGGGCTCTAACATACAACCTCAGATAGGTTATATATCATTGGTGGGTTTTGTCAACTCTTTCATATAGGTTAATTTCATCGAGCAGGGCTATGACATATAACCTCGGATAGGTCAGACATCCTTGATGGATTCTCTTGACCTCTTATGTATAGGTTAATATCATCAAGAAGGGCTCTGGCATAGAACCTCGAATAGGTCATACATTCTTGATGAATTCTTTCAAACTCTTCCATATAGGATAACATCATCGAGTAGGGCTTTTACATATAACCTTGGATAGGTCATACATCATTGATTGGATTCTCTCGACCTCTTCCATATAGGTTAACATTATCGAGCATGGCTCTCACATACAACATCAGATAAGTTATCCATCCTTAATGGATTCTCTCGATCTCTTCTATATAGGTTAATGTCATCAGAACAGGGCTATGACATATAACCTCAGATAGGTCATATATACTTGATTGGATTCTCTCGACCTCTTTTATATAGGTTAATATCATCGAGTAGGGCTCTGATAAGGGCCTCAGATAGGTCATACATCCTTGATAGATTCTCTCGTCCTCTTTAATATATGTTAATATCATTGAGTAGGGCTCTAACATATAACCTTAGATATGTCATACATCATTGATTGGATTCTCTCAACCTTTTTCGTATAGGTTAACATCATCGAGTTGGGCTTTGACATACAATCTAGGATAGGTCATAAATCCTTGATGGATTCTCGATCTCTTCCATAAAGGTTAACATCATAGAGTATGGCTTAACATACAACCTTGGATAGGTCACAGATCCTTAATGGATTCTCTCGATCTGTTCTATATAGTTTAACTTCATTGAGTAGGGCTCTAACATACAACCTCAAATAATTCATACATCTTTGATGGATTATCTTGACCTCTTATATATAGGTTAATATCATCGAGCAGGGCTCTAAAATATAACCTCGGATAGGTCATACATTCTTGATTAGATTCTTTTAATATTTTCCATATAGGTTAACTTTATTGAGAAGGGCTCTGACATATGACCTTTATTAGGTCATACATCCTTGATGGATTCTCTCGACCTCTTTCATATATGTTAACGTCATCAAGAAAAGATCTTACATATAATCTTGAATAGGTTATAATCATTGGTGGGTTCTCTCAACCTTTTCCTTATAGGTTAATATCATTGAGTAGGGCTCTGACATACAACCTCGAATAGGTCAAACATTCTTGATGGATTCTCTCAACCTCTTTTATATAGGTTAACATAATCGAACAACGCTCTAAAATATAACCTTGGATAAGTCTTATATATTTAGTAGATTCTATTAACCTATGCTCTCTTGCTCGTCGACAGACTTTTATTAGACTTTTACCAGATGTCAGACTTCTGCCCGTCGCCAGACTCTTGTTAGGCTTCTACCTGATGCTGAATTTCTACATGTTATCAAACTTCTGTCCGTCGCCAAATTTCTTCTTAACATAAGAATTTTACCTGACGCCAAATTTCTACCCATCGATGGACTTTCATTGAACTTCTACTCGACGTCAGACTTTTTTGCCTGTCGTCAGACTTTTATTGGGCTTCTACCTGATATTGAATTTCAACCCGTCATTGGACTTCTGCCCATTGCCAAACTTCCTCTTGATGTCGAACTTCTACCCGACGCTAAATTTTGGCTAGTCGACAAAATTTTGTTAGAGTTCTATCTGACATTGAATTTCATCACCAAATTTCTTCCCGGCATAAGACTTCAACCCAACTCCAAATTTCTACTACCCATCAATGGACTTTCATTGGAATTCTACTCGACATCGAACTTTTGCATGTCATCGAACTTTCATTAGGCTTCTACCCGATATTGAATTTCAACTCGTCGTTGGACTTCTGTCTATCGCCGAACTTCCTCTTGATGTCAGACTACTACCCAACGCTGAATTTTAGCTAGTTGACAAAATTTTGTTGGACTTCTATCCAACATTGTATTTTTGCCCGTCGCCAAACTTTCGTCGGGCTTCAAAATGACATTGAATTTCTACCCGTCATTGGATTACTACCCATCATCAGACTTTCGCTAGGCTTCTCCCTGACATTGAATTTCTACCAATCATCGAACTACAATGCATCACCAGACTTCTTCCAGACATCAAACTTCTACCTGACGCCAAATTTTTGCCCGTCTTCAAACTTTTGTTATGATTCTACTTGATATTGAATTTCTACCCAATTGTCGGACTACTACCCATCACCGGATATTTGTCGGGCTTCTCCCCGACATTGAATTTCTACCCGTTGTAAGACTCTTGTTGGACTTCTACTCAACACAAAATTTACACCCATCATCATACTTCATCTCCACATCAGACTTTTGTATATTGCTAAACTTCCATCGATTAATGTTAGACCTTAGTAGAATCTCATGAAAAAGGAGGAGGAAACTCTTACTATGTGAGGGGCCCTAGATCTGCATAGTGGATACCACCTGATCAGGATTAGGGGAATGCCTCAGCGTGAGGGAGAAAAAGAGAGGAAGAAACTCCTACTTAGTGAGGAGGGGCCCTACACCTTAACAGAGGATACCACTTGAACATGATTAAGGGAATGCCTCAGCCTGAGGGAGAAAAAAAGAAGGGGGAGAAATCTTCTTCTTACTAAGAGGGGCCTTAGGGCTTAATAAATTTTTTGGCCAGGCAGGCCATGAGCGGACTGGTGCATGGTCTAGCGGGCTAGGAGAGTCTGAAGCTTGATTCTTGTGTCGGCGGTAGGGCTAGCCTGCTGGCCGGCCCATTTGCATACATATCTAAATTTTTGGCCAGTAAAGACCAAATCAGACATTTCTAAAGTCATCGATATCATTTTTTGATATTTCAGACTCAATTTTGACACTTTTAGAGCAATTTGAGATCTCTACACCCAAGTTTAAATTATTTCAAACTTTTAAATCATAGAAAAAATTTCTTAAAAACTATGACACATATTTTTAGAGTTCTAAAACTTTGATGTCCAAAAAATAGGGGGGCAACTGATACATTATAAAAAAAATTATCTTGATAGGGCATGAATCTCCAAGCAAAATCAAGTTTAAAACTTCCAAAATTAAAATCGGGACCATCCAAACTCTAATTTTAACAAACTTATAGTCAAACTGAACGTCTCGGAATTACAAACCCAACGACACAAAATTTGACTCATTCTGAGGCCAAATAGGTCAAAATTGAGGACCTGAAGCACTATTGGAAGGTTCAAACCATAATTTGGACTAACAAAAGGTTTCCAAATGTGACATGCTTATAGTTGAATCGAGTGGCTCGACGAGACAAATGCAATAAGCCTAAGATCGTAAAATTTTGACATCATTAAGACCTTCAAATGTCTAGTGAATGGTCTACGATCAAGGGATTCAATATCGACCATCTATCCAAACCACTCCCCAGTTGCCCATATTCCTCATCCTATTTATGGGCCATGACACTCTAGAAAATCTATAAATAGACCCCTCCTCCCTCTTAAAAAGGGGGATCCAAGCAAGAGATCAAGATAGAGATCGGAGATCACTCTTGCCTCCTTGCTCCACCTCGACCACCGCATGGAGTTTCGTCGGGCCATCACCTGACGCACGGAGTTCTCCTAGACCACCACCTATGGCCCAAACTTTTACCTTTCCACCACCTGATGCCTGGAGTTTCGCTGGACCACCACCTAAGGCCCGAACTTCTGTCGGACCACCACCTAATGCCCAGAGTTTAGCTGGATGACCACATGATACCAAGAGTTTTATCGGACCACCACCTGAGGCCTAGACTTTTGTCGAACAACCACCTGAGGCCTAGAATTCTGCTAGACCACCACTTGAGGCATGAATTATATCGGACCACCACTTGAAGCCTAGACTTATTTTGGACAACCACCTAAGGCCCGGGCTTCTGTCGGACCACCACCTGAGGCTTATAATTTGTTGGATCACCACCTGATGCTCAAAGTTCTATCGGACCATCACATGAGTCCGGGAATTCTACCAGACCACCACTTGAGGCCTAAAATTTTTCCATATGACCATCTGAGATGCATACTTCTATCAGACCACCACTTGATGCCTGAAGATTTTTAAGACCACCATTTGAGGCCTGGGCTTCTGCCAAACCACCACTTGAGGCCCAAAATTTTGCTAGACCACTAGTTGAGGCCAAAACTTCTACCGGACCACCACTTGAGGCCTGGACTCCTACCAAGCCACCACCTGATGCCCAGATTTCTACCAGAGTACCACCCTAGTACTACCGTCTTTCCGACCTTAGTCCCCTGCTGACTATGGTCCTTCTGCCTCCATCTCCTACTATGATCCTTTCGACCTCCATCATTAGATAATGATCTTTTATACCCCTATCTCCTACTGACCTCGCCTATGCAGTTCTTCCAGCCTTCATCGCCTATGCAGTCCTTCCGACCTCTATCACCAAAAAAATGATCTTTCTAACCCTGTTTTACTATCGACTATTCTCCTTCTGACCTCCCTCGCAAGACAATGATCTTTTTGACTCCTGCCACCTGCCAAATATGGTCATTCCAAATTTTGTCGCCTACTACGATCTTTCCAACCTCAATCCTATCGATTACGGGCTTACTGACCAAAAAAAATGTGTTTTTGTTGATTATTGTAACTCCACCATGTAATGTGCTCTATATGATATACATTTGTGACATCAAGCAAAGGCATTGTCCCAAGGAAGGGCCTCATCTGTTATCAACTGCAAATACTATTGGATTCATTCAAACTAGGCTAGGCCTCATAGTTTTTCTCCCCTTTCTAGGGTTTTCACATAAAAACTCTGGTGTCTCTTATGAATGTTACACCCTCTCTCTTATCTACTTGTGTGCTGGATCTTTGTACAAAGCTAATATGTTAAACTTTATATTTCTCTGCCGTCCTGAATATTCCAGGATGCAACACTTTTCTTTTTTCATGTATTGTAGTCGGGATCATTGTTTCTTTAGTTTTTTTTTTAATTTTAAATTGTAATTCTTTGAGAATTGGTGAATATTTGATCCCTTTAAAGACTTGTAATTTTTTGATGAGTTAATGCGTAGGCCTGTTGGTGGGTTTTTATAAATAAAAAAAAATATGATAAAAACATGAATGCTTAAAATTAGATGATATATATATTTCATGACAAGACATGAATGCTCCATGGTGGTATTTTTTATCATTTATTTAAATGTCACAGTGTTAATTAATTGTATTATTTATTTATCAAAGTAATTTAGTTATATAAGAATATTAGTGCTAATTAGACTTCAAATAAATCATTAATATAACGAGATTAATACAAGGGTTTTCATTTAATATTTTTTTTGTATTTTTTTTTAAATAATAAAAAGTTTAAATAATTATGTAAACCCATCCGAACTTAATCCCTTACAGAAAGAAAACTTAGAATATTTTGAGACAATTTTTGGCGAATGTTCATACTGGAGAAAAAATGCTACAAAAAATTTATTTTAAAAAAAATCACTTATATTTTAAAGTAAATACTGACATTCAAATTCATCATGCTTAATTCATGCTTCACATAGTTTTTTTTTAAGGCCTTAGTGGGTCTAGAGGCACAATTATGATTTTAAAACTAAGGAGCCAAGAGGGTTTATCCAAAATTAGAAAATAGTACATGTATAATTATATAAAAATATTCTTATAATTTCAAATAAGTATTGTATTCGATTTACCATATGATCCTCAAGTATTTCTCAATTTCGTGAAGCATTTTTCTATAATAGTTATAAGTCACTCAATTCTTTTTTTAAACTTAAGAATTTCAAATTTAGAATTATTTTATCTAATATTCTAAAATATTTATCACTCATTGATCAAATAATTTTCATAGGAGCTATTAAATTAGTTATATGTTGTGAAAGATTAGCATGTGTGAAAAAATTTATCAGAATAATATGATATAAATGCTCTTATGATAAGATGACAATTACATAGAACATGATGATATTTATATTTTATGAAAAGACATAAATGATACATGGTGTTGTTTTTTATTGTTTATTTAAATATCTTAGTATCAATCATTTGTCTTCTTAATTTATTCAAAGTAATATGGCCTGGTGTCTAAATTTATTTATTTATTTTATTTAGTTTATATCTTCTATGTTGACGTGTCAAAAAAGTTTGATGTTTACAAATAAGTCAAATTCCACTCATTTGTTAAGCTAACAATTTTGATGTAGAGCATTAGTTAGCTAATCTATTATCAAACTTTATCACTCGCTTGTAGATCTCCATTAGTTCATTACAAGTGTGCCATACAAGTAATTTAGGTGTCTACATTTATTTATGTTATATATTTTATATTAAGATCGCACATTCTAAGTAAATTATATTTGTTTTTTCTTCTTATATTTGGTTATATTCATTTATTCAACCTATACAAGTGGCTTTATATATGCATTTATTCAATGTATGAGTTGCATGCATTGGAAGTTAATGATGATTGCAATACTCTAATTATGGTCCCTTATACTTCATGAAATAACAAGGAAATGCCTAAATGTGATTTAAATATTCAATGCTTCTTCAATTTTTTTTATTGGAAGTCAGCAAAGAAAATGGTTCTTGTTTGATCGAAACTATTTAGCTTACATTCTTCAATTAAATACCGACATCCAAAAGCTTAGGCATCTACTCAATCCAACGAAGGTCGACAAATCTTTCTGAATTTTTTATTATGTTATCTCATTCTTCAATTGACATCTCTTATTTCATTTGATGAATTCACCAAGCTATAGAAGAACAAACATGTTTTTCTTATAACACAATATGCGTTGTTTTTGTATTTCAGAATGCATTATAAGTAATGTCACTAAAGCAATTAATACAAGAGGCTGTATTATTTTTCATTTTTTCTCATACTCTCCTTAACCTCAATTACAAGATTGAAAGTTAATGGAACGCTATATATGGGACCTCATTGCTAAATTATTATTATATATGACCTATATTTTTATTTGGAAGCATGGTAATACACAATTCATTTTGAGAAGACATTAAAACATATTGGAACCTCTATTATAGTTCATTGTGAAAGATCTTTTCTTAGGCATGGATAAATGATAGTTCATTGTGGAAAATTCTAGAGAATATGGCTTTCAGTTGAGAATATAATTAAAATATTTTTAATATAAATTTATATTTTTAAATTTTTATTCACGTGCATTTAATGCACATGCAATAAAACTAGTCTATTATGAAAGGGGCTTGAGTTTCCTTTCACAACAAATCTTGGCCATTCATTTTAATTAAATTTAATTATTCAAATCAAATCTCAACATTTCATTTTATTTATTACAATTATAGTCATAAGATTGATATATTAATGAAGTAACTATGTATTAACACCTCTTTAATATGTAATTACTTTTCATTTAAACAAATAAATGAATAAATTCTTTAAATTCCCTCATGCATGTTAGTCTTTCTTTAAATTTATTAAATACCCATTTGTATTCCTCTATTCATATCCTTCACTTTATATTACCTTTTTTATATTCCTAATTTTAATTTTAATTATTCAAATATATATATTTTTTAAAAAACTAATATATTAATAAAAAACAAACACGGTTACAAGAAAAAGGAACCCAAAATAAAGGAAAAATACAATCAAAAGTGGCATTTGATTTATTAACTTTTTATATTTAATTAATAATTTTAAAAACATTTAATATATAATAAATTTTTATTTAAGCAAATAAATGAATAAATCCTTTGAATTCATCTATGCCTCTTAATATTCCTTTATCTTTATTAAATACCCATTCATATTCCTTTATCTTACACTTCATTTTTTTTAAAATAATCTTAAGTAAAATTGTAGCTTTTTATTTTAACTATTCAAATTAAATTATGAGCTTTGATCTATTATATTTTTATAATTAATAAATAATTTTAAAAATAATTAATGTGTAATTAATTTTTATTTAAGAAAATAAATAAATTATTTTTTAAAATTCACTAATGCATCTTAGTCTTCCTTCATATTAATTAAATATCCATTTGTAGTCCTCTATTTATGTCCTACACTTCATATTCTTTTTTTATCTTGTCTTAATTTTTATTTTAATCATCCAAATAAAATCACAATATTTAATTTATTATATTTTTATTATTAATTAATTAATAATTTTAAAATCAAGTAATTTATAGTTTTTCTCATTTTAGCAAATAAATAAATAAATTATTTGAATTTCCTAATGCCTCTTAGTCTTTATTTATATTTATCATTTTAATTAAATTTAATTATTCAAATCTATCTTAATCTTTCATTTTAATTATTATAATTATAATTAATTAATAATTATAAATTTATTCATAAAGTTAATGTATTAATGAAGTAATTATGTTTTACACCTTTTTGACATGTAATTCCTTTTTATTTAAACAAATAAATGATTTTTTTTTTTAATTCTCTAATACCTCTTAAATTCTCTAACCTATTTGTATTCCACGATTCATATGATATGCTTCATATTCCCTTTTTTATAGTCTTAATTTTAATTTTAATTATTAAAAAAGAATCGTGGCATTTTATTTATTATCTTTTATAATTAATTAATAATTTTAAAAATAATTAATTTATAATTTCTATTTATTTAAGAAAATAAATGAATAAATCCTTTGAATTCACTAAAGCCTCTTATTCTTCCTTTATCTTTATCAAATACTCATTCATATTCCTCTATCTTATGCTTCATTTTTTTTTTATGATCTTAACTCTAATCCTAGCAATTCATTTTAACTATTACAATTGAATTATGAGCTTTGATTTATGATATTTAATAATTAATTTTTAATTTTAAAAATAATTAATATGAAATTCCTTTTTATTTAATAATATAAATGAATAAATTTTTAAATTCACTAATGCATCTTCTTATTCTTTCATATTTATTAAATATCAATTTGTATTCATCTATTCATATTCCTTTTTTTATTGTCTTAATTTTCATTTTAATTATCCAAATAAAATCATGATATTTAATTTATTATCTTTATGCGATTAATTAATGATTTTAAAATCAAGTAATATATAACTATTTCTCATTTAAGCAAATACATGAATAAATTCTTTGAATTTTCTAATGCCTCTTAGTGTTTCTTTAAATATTCATATGCTTCATATTCTGTTCTTTATAACCTGAATTTAAATTCTAATCTTTCATTTTTAATTATTCAAATTGAATCATGACATTTGATTTATTATCTTTTTATGATTAATTAATAATTTTAAAAATAATTAATATATAAATATTTTTATTAAAACAAAATAAATGATTAAATCTTTTGAATTTCCTATTACCTCTAAGTCTTCATAATATTTATTAAATATCTATTCATATTTCTCTATTTTATCCTACACATTATATTCCCTTCCTTTTTTTATGACCTTAAATAATACTCATTAAATATTCTTTCTTGTTTTGCTATTCCTATATTCAATACTTCATATTCTCTATTACCAGTGTGCATTCAATTCATATTGGCCATTAGGGACTATTTGACTTCCACTATATTTAATTTGCTCCTCTTCGGATCCCACGCTTTGCCATTAAATCTTCACCTTCACATATATGTTCTTATATAGTAGTTTAATTCATCTGCAAGAGAGGAACTGTTCCTACTATTCTCCCTCTCACCGAACGCAAAGACCCAAGTGCATGTGAGAGCGACTATCTCCGCTCCTCTCCCTTTTGACGAATGCAACAACAAAGGAGTTTGCCTAGTTCCAACACTATTGGATTTTCTCTTATTTTATGTACCAATCAAGGTTTAAACTTGATCGTAGCATTATTCTTTGACGTTGCATTTATTATTGCTCTTGTTCGCTTTTTTGACAAGTTATCTAATTTTTTTTTTCAGTTTAATTCATTTAAACCATTATTTATCAACTTTTAAGCTTAATCCATACTATTTACATTTTTCTCTATAGAAGCTCTGTTGAATTCATCCATATTTTAATGCTTTATTGTTTCTCCTAATTGCATGACGATAAGTTCACTGTTTACCCCTTTACAAAAAATTTATTATGAGCGGGCATGAACATATCATGACGCCAATTAGGAGCCGCCATGTCACCCAGTGCACAATGTATTGGGTTACGTGGCAGCTCTTGATTGATGTCCGAATACGTTCAAAGTTTGAACGTAATATTCTCTCTTTTCACATAGCAACAAAGGTTCAATCTTTTTACCATTTATTTCTCTTTGATGCCACTATTTTTTTAATTCACATATTGATAGTAAAATTTTATATATGACATTTCTTTATTAATATATTTATATTTTTATGTTATATTATGAAGATAGTTAATTGTAGATGATCTATTAGTCACTATGTATATATATGTATGTACAATATATATGTATGTATATATATATATATATATATATATATATATATATATATATATATATATATATATATATATATATATATATATATATATATATATATATATATATGTATGTATGTACATACATATATATATATATACATATACATACATATTGTATATTTTCTTGTATACATACATACACATACATATTGTATACATATACATACATATTGTTGCGTCTTGAAGTATTCGCGGCGGTAGAGAAAATATAGAGTTTAACGTCTTATCATTGTACGAAGATCCAGCACACAATCAGATAAGAGAGATGGTACAACGTTTATAAGAGATACAAGAGTTTTTACGTGGAAACCCCTGAAAAGGGGGAAAAACCACGGGGACTGGCCCAGTTTGAACGAATCTACTAGTATTTGCAGTCGATTACAAATGAGGTCCTTCCTTGGGAGAATGACTTGATGGTACAAATGTACATCATATAGAGCACATTACATATTGGGAGTCACAATAATATACATGTTTGTTTGGTTGGAAGGGCCGTAGTTGGCACGAGACGGGGGTCTAAAAGATCATAGTTGGTAGGAGATTGGGGGCAGGAAGACCATTGTCTAGCGATGTTGTTCGGAAGGACCGTAGTAGGCGACAGAGGTCGTGAGGACCGTAGTCGGCAGGAGACTGGGGTCTGAAAGACTGTTTTCTGGTGATGGAGGTCGGAAAGACCATAGTTAGCAGGAGACTGGGGTCTGAAAGACCGTTGTAGGAGGGAGGTACTTCGGTAGAAGTCCGGGCGTCAGGTGGTGGCTTGGTGGAGCTCAGGGCATCAAGTGACAGTCCAGTGAAAGTTTGGACATGAGGTAGTGGCCTGGTGGAGCACAGGGCCTTAAGTGGTGATTCAGAAGAAGTCTGGGCCTCATGTGGTGGTTCGATAGAAGTCTGGGTATCAGGTGGCAGTCCGGCAGAGTCCGGGCCTCAGGTGGTTGTCCGACAGAGGTGAGGACCTCAAGTGATGGTTCGGTGGAGCAACGACGTCAGACAGTGGTCCGATGGAGGTGAGGGCCTTAAGTGGTGGTCTGGCGGAGCAACGGCGTCAGATGATGGTCCGACGGAAGCGAGGGTCTCAAGTGATGGTACGACGGAGCAACGGCGTCAGGCGGTGGTCCGGCGGAGGCGAGGGCCTCAAGTGGTTGTCTGGTGGTGGTCCAACGGAGCAACAGCGTCAGGCGGTGGTCTGGCGGAGGCGAGGGCCTCAAGTGGTTGTCCGGTGGTGGTCCGGCGGAGGCGAGGGCCTCAAGTGGTGGTCCGACGGAGCAACAGCGTCAGGCGGTGGCCCGGCGGAGGCGAGGGCCTCAAGTGGTGGTCCGGCGGAGCAACGACGTCAAGCGATAGTCCGGCGGAGCAACGGCATCCAGCGGTGGTCCGGGGGAGGAGAGGGCCCCAAGTGGTTGTCCGGTGGAGGTCCGGCGGAGGTGAGGGCCTCAAGTGGTGGTTCGGTGGAAGTCTGGCGGTGGTCGAGGAGGCAAGAGCGATCTCCGATCTCTCTCTTTTATCCTTAGGCTTCAGGGTCCTCTTCAAAAGGAGAGGGAGCTCTATTTATAGATTTATGGAGTGGCATGGCTAGTAAATAGGTGAGAGATCAAGGGTAAATGGGGAGTGGTCGGATGAATGGTCGATGTTGAATCCCTTGATCATGCATCGTTCTTTAGACATTTGAAGGCCTTAATGATGTCGGAATTCGGCGATCTTGGGCTCGTTGGATTTGTCTTGTCGAGCTGCTTGATTTGAGTATAAGTTTGTTATGTTTGTAAACCGTTTGGTAATCCAATTTGTGATTTGAACCCTCCAACAGCGCTTCAGGTCCTTGATTTGAATCTATTTGGGCTTGGATTGAGTCGAATTTGGTGTCGTTGCAGTCGTATTTCCGAGACGCTCAGTTTGATTGTAAGTTTGTTGAAATCGGAGTTCGGATGGTCTCCGAAATAATTTTTGAAGTTTCCAACTTGATTTTACATCGAGATTCACGCCCGTTTAAGATAATTTTTTGACGACGTATCATATATATATATATATATATATATATATATATATATATATATATATATATATAGGGGCCTACACATATATAAATATACAAATTTTTTTTTTGGTTAAAACCCTCTATAGGGGCCTACGCGTTAATATCACAAAAAATGGGTATAGAGTCCTTAAAAGGTTCCTCCAGCTCTCTAATGCTCGAAAGAGCTACAATTAAAAAGGAAAAACAAAAAACCTATGAGCCGGTGGATCCTTTTTCTACGAGTACAAAAAGAAACAGAGCAGAAGCTCGGGCTGTGAGAAAACAACACCAAAAAAAGGAAGAGCAGAATAGTCCTTTTCAGCTCAATCTTCCTGCAAGAAAACTGAAGATAACAGAAATAACAAATCAAATTTAAACTAGAGAATACCTTGCGGTCATTGAAGTTCGTAACACGAAGATTATTTTGATGCCTGCAAGGAATTCTCCAAAAAAAAGTAAGAGAAATAAAGTAGATAATATAGGTAAGGTTACCAATGTTATCCCTATAAGGCTAAGAGTTCATAACAGCATTAGACAACCGAAGATACCCCTGCAGAAAACATATAACCCCATTGAAAACCCAATTCGACTTACTATTGTCATGAATAGGGATCATCCTGAAATAGGACAATCCACCTAAATTCTTCCCCTTAAATCAGCCCAGCCAGTACAGATTCAGGCCAAAAAAGAAACCATAAATCCCACCCAGATTACTACAACCAGCATAGAAAATATACCAGAAACTCCAACTAACAGACCTGCAAATAATCTCAAACTAGACATTAAATTCAAAACTAGAAAGACAATTCCCACTGCTCAGACAGAACCAAACATTGTCACAGGAATAATTCAACATCATAAAAATAAAACCATACAGGTAACCAAAACAAACATGGATAAGAAACTTAGATCCAAAACACATGAAACATAAAATATAACAATTCATGGCAACAGAGAAAAGAGCCTTCCCAAAAAATTAAAACACAGACGAAAGAAGAATAAAAAAACCAGGAAAAAGACAGAACATCATGACCAAGCAGACAGTAGTAACCACTAAAACACACCAAGCAAAATCACCCATGACGGGTGTAAGGGAGGCCCATTTTATCTAACAAAATCATGCCTTTAAGTGGAGCTGGAAGATTAATAATAGGCAATTCTTGGTAGAAATCATTGCCAGAGCCAGAATTTGCCAACCAATCCGCACAAATATTGCCTTCCTGGTAGATATGGAAAATGATAAAATTGAAGTTGGAAAGCAAAATTTTAATTTTTTGAATAATACAAAGATCTTTAGGAAAAATAACATTAGTAGTAGATATGGCTTGAATAGCAAGTTTGGAGTCCACTTCAATATGTACATGATGAAAACCCAAATTCAGCAGTTAACACAGAATTCATAAAGATAGGACCAGCAAAAACAGCAATGGGATTCCCTTCAGCATTGCGAATAAGACCACTCATGCCAGCAGTAGCATTCCCAACTGAGCCATCAAGGTCAATCTTAACATAAGGTGGAGCTGGTTTCAGCCATTTAACAATACGATCCATCATATTGGTATTAGCCCCATTGATATCAACCCCAAAGTAACTAGCCAAACGATTACAGTTTTAAAAATTCTTTTGAGAAATAAGATTGACAGCAATAAGACTCAAAACTTTGTTCCTAACATTGGTAATGATCTGATTAGCCCATATTCTAATATTTTTATGTTTAGACTCATTTCTAACTTTCCAAATGTACCAAATAACTAGAATAGGAATTAAGCAATTAATATGGCCTTTACCTTTAGAAAACCAGATCTCAAGAATATCCAGCAATAAATATTGATTACTGAAGTTATCCAAATCAGCAAGGTTAAAAAAATGGCACCAATCCCTTTGAGCAATACTACTAACAAAAACATGTTGAGTACTTTCAATATTAAAACAACACTGACATTGAGAGGCAAAATAAAAACCTTTCTTATACAGATTGGTATCCACGGGCAAATAGCCTTTAAGGCATCTCCAGGTAAGCAAAGAATAGGATAGATGAATCGTCTTATGCCAAAGAGAACCAATGATGTGAGAGACATCACCTTTAATACGAATATCCTCCCAAACTTTTTTAATGCAAAAATTACCAGAAGTTGAAAGATTAAACATGATATTATCTCTATTTTGGAGAATTAAAGGGATACCAACAATTTTTTCAAAAATAAAATCCAGGACCTCCTCCCGAAGTTTAGCATGATTCCAGTCACCATTAATAAAGAAATCACTAACTCTGGTATTAGCAATAGTATTGGTATTGAGATGATTGTCAATCAAAGAGCACCCCATCCAATTGTCTTGCCAAAAAGAAACATCACCCTTCCCAAGCCCCCATTGAATAAATTTCTCGGCTTCCCACTTGATTTTACAAAGTCTTTTCCAAACTGAGGAGTCAGTATTTTTAAAATGACAAACAAGAGGGTTTAGGTCCTTACAATACTTCACCTTCAAAAATTGAGCCCATAAGCTTTTATTAGCTCTGAACCCAAACCTAAGCTTATGAGAGAAAACATGAGCAGTATCAGATATATACTTACAACCAAGGGAACCTTCTTTAAAAACCCCACAAACTTTTTTTCAAGAAGCCCAATTAATGCAAGATTTATTATTGGTGGCTCCCAAAAATAATTTGTTTATCATTTTTTCCATTCTCTTACAAACAGTAGCTGGGGGCTATAAAGTGTGAAAAAGAAATATAGGAATAGAATTGAGAACACTTTTAATTAAAGTTAATCTTCCACCAAAAGAGAGAAACTTAGAAGACAAATTAAGAATTTTTTTTGAAATATAGGGAAAATGTTTTAAAAAAGAGAAATCCTTTTTCTACCTTTATAAATAGGAGTCCCATGGTATTTAATAGGTAAAGAAGAAGGACTGAAACCACAAACTCTTTTAATTCTATTATGCCTACTAATATTCACAGAATTTCCAGTAATAAAATTGCTCTTATTCCTATTGATGTATCAACCACTTATCTTTTGAAAATCAGTTAAGAATTGGATTAACACTTTAACATTATTAATGGAGGCATTGGAGAAAATGATAAAATCATCGGCAAAACTAAGATGTGTAATAGGAAAACCACCAAGAGTGCGGAAAATGAGCTTAGGGTACAACCTGAACAATCTCTCAATCCCTCTAGAGAGATACTCCATGGCAATGATAAAAAGAGAAGGAGAAAGTGGATCCCCTTGTCTAAGATCGTGAGTAAAGCTAAAGAAACCATGGTTAGAGCCATTAAGGATAACAGACAAAAATAATTTTCAATGTTATTCTTAATAAGCAACAAAAAATTTTGATTAAACCCAAACATAGAAAGAATATTATAAAGAAAATCCCAATTTAAGTTGTTGTAAGCCTTGGTGATATCAAACTTAAACAGAATATTACCTCCAGTAATTTTAGCATTGATATCATGAACCATCTCTTGCGCTAATAAGATATTGTCAAAAATACTTCTGCCTTTAACAAACCTAGATTGGTTAGGAGAAATAATTTTAGGTAAAATTAAAGATAATCTAGAAGCAATGATCTTAGCAACAAGTTTGTTAAAGAAAGTGCAAAGGCTAATAGGTCTAAAATCATTCCAAAAAGAAGGGTTGTCTTTTTTAGGAATAAGAACAATATTAGTAGAAGTGAAGAATTTAGGGTAAAGATTCCCATTAAAAAAAATCCTGAACAGCATCAATCACATCCTTTTAATAATGTCCCAAATATTGATAAAAAATTTGGTAGTAAAACCATCCGGCCCAGCAACCGACTCCCCATTCATATCGTGGATAATAGTCCAAATTTCTTCTTCCAAAGGAAGTTGAGTAAGCATAACATTATCATGGTCATTAATAATGCTCGGAATGACATTAGAAAATGAAATAGTATTAGCAATTTTGATTCATATTAAAAATCTCTTTAAAGAAATTAACACCAGAGAGAGTAATAGAGTCATCCGTATTATAAACAAGACCTTGGTTATCCACCAACCTGTTAATATGAATTTTGATTATATTTTTATTAACTAAAGCATGAAAAAAAAGCCATATTTCTATCTCCCTCCAAATGAATAGAAGAAGAAACCTTCTGTTTCCAAAAAATTTCTTCTTGATCTTGCAATTTGAAAAGGTACATTTTAGCATTATCAAGATTCACAAGATTAGAGTCAGAGGGAAAGTCTTGATACAAAGATTCTAGCATCACGACCTTATCTTCAGCTTCCTTAATATTATCAAAAATATTTTTGAACACATGTTTATTCCACCACCTAAGTAATTGTTTAAGTCTACTCAATTTAGCCCAAAGTCTAGCCATACCATACACATTATTGTTAGAAAAAACATTAGCATTCCAATTATCAGATACTATATTCATAAAATCAGGGTGATTAAGCCACATATTCTGGAATCTAAAAGAGAAAGAAGATTTAATTTTGTTACCAGAAATATTCAATAGAAGAGGAGCATGGTCGGATAGCGTTCTACTCAAATGCTGCACTTGAGTTAATTGAAAATTGCTAATCCAGTCATTATTTAACAAGATTTTATCAAGCCTTTGCCAAATTCTAGCACGGCTCCAAGTAAAAGTATTGCCTGAAAAACAAATATCAGTTAAGTTGAAGTTAGAGATCATATCATTAAAATCATTCATTGCATTAACATTAGGAGGATTCCCCCCTCTCCTTTCACCAGCATGAGAGATGGTATTGAAATCCCCACCAACACACCACGGTCCCATAGAGCTTTGAGCAAATTCCACAAGATTTTCCCAAAGGGGAATTCTCCCCAATCTAGTAGAAGCAGCATAAACAAAAGAAGCATGACAACTAAAACTATTAACAGAAATTTGAACATGAATAACTTGTTGAGAATCTGAAATAACATTAACATTAAGATGATTATTTCACATAATCCAAATTTTGTTAGAGCAATTAGCAAAAATATTATTAAAACCCAAATTAGAAGCAGTAGAAACCATTTTATCAACAGTAATAAACGATTCGAGCAAGACCAACAACTGAATATTGTGAATACATATCAAATTCCTAACATGATTTTTGGAATCCAAACCCCCAATACCTCTCACATTCCAAATAAGGGCTTTAATCATTAGAACTTTTGGTATTAGCTTGAGCTCTGGTGGATCGAAGAATCTCCGGGTTACGAGGTTTACTATTTTTCTTTTTTTTTCTTGTTGGTCTTAGGAGAATCCTCGTCCTCTAAAGGTTTAGTAGACATAAGAGAAGAGTTTTTAGCAGCCACATTGTTTTGTAATTCTCCCATACCTTTATCAGGTAAGCTGTTGAGCTTATTACCCGGCAATATTTCACCTTCCTCGCAGTCATCTGCATTTTCAGTTTCCCTCTCGTCATTTTCAAGATTAAGCAAAAAGTTAGGAGACCCTTCATTATGAAGCATAGAATCAATAGAAATAAAAATGCCAGGAATGGTTTGACTGTCTATAGAATTATTCTCAGTAATCAATTCTTGCTCGAGTTCCACCTGTAGAGGTTCCTCACTTAACAATCCATTTTCAGGAGCTATAGTAGAAAGATTTCCAACGTTCTCAACTTTGGAAAGGTCTAATTCCTGATCAACAGGATCCAAATTACCCAGGATTTCATTCTCAACATTGGCAGCCACCGCAATTTCCACCTTTCCAGTGGAGTTGTTGGACACCTTTTTAAGCTCCAGGTGAAGTTTAAAACAATCAGAAATCACGTGACCATGAGCTTTACAGTGGTTGCAAAAATTTGGTACCTTTTCAAATTCCACTTTTTGTAGATATCCAAAAGTTTTAGAACCAACCCATACTTCCTTAGCATGTTTTTTTGTAATGTCAACTTCCACTAAAACCCGAGCAATAGAAGGTCGAGTTCTCGATGCGGTAGCTTGGTCCGTTTGTAATGGACGACCAAAAATTGCACCTAGAGTCTGCAGCACTTTAGAGTTAAAAAAATGAAAGCGTAAATTCGGAAAGGAGATCCAAATGGGCATGATCGGAGACACTTCTTTGACCTCAAAGAAAGGGGTCCATTTGAAGATCCGCATATGACAATTGAGGATAAAATAGGATCTATGCACAAAAATGTGATTATAATCTAAGTCATTTGATAGTTGAATTGCAACGTGTTTAGAATCTAGAAGCCCCACAGAGTAAAAACCGGATAGTTTCAGATTATCGAAAAAAGAATGAATCGCATCAAGATTTGGTCTACGCAGGCCAAACTTACCGACCAAAGTAAAATGAAACGGCGAAGCAAGTTTTAAAACATCATCATCGGAGATCAAAATAGCCGGCACAACATTAAAGGTAGATTGGGTCAGAGAAGGTAAGATATCACATGAAGATCCAGCTAATACATCTTTAAAAGAACGAGATTTCGTAGGAGAAGGAGTCTTTGAATCAAGGTTGAAAAAGCCCTTCTTATCATCTAGAGCTTTAGACGAGATGTTCCCCCAAGGCAAAACAGAGGAAGATCCAGCCATAGGAAAGGGGCCCGAAGGGCCAAAATAGCGAACAAGCACCAGCTTCAAAGAAACTCACGAGGCCACGCAAAAAAATCCCTCCGGTAGCGACGAAGAAGACCGGAGAAAAACGAAACCCTAAAATCGCCCGAGCGGCGCTAGGGCGAGAGCGAAAAAGAGAGGAAAGAGGATGGCATGAATATATATATATATATATATATATATATATATATATATATATATATATATATATATATATATATATATATATATATATATATATATATATATATATATATATATATATATATATATATATATATATATATATATAAGTGGAGAATGAAGATAATTTGGACGCAAGCAAATGGCAGCAATCTCACAGTTATAATGCACGCAAGTAATTATGATTGAACGCTTGAGATGAAGTTGAGATTATGCGGTAATAGGGAGAAGGTGAGGTGGAGTGAAGCAACCTTTGCATAGGTGCATATTATACAATTTTTTTTGGAAAAAAAATTCAATTATAGTTGTGGCAAGAAATCCCAAGAATGTTGTAATTTTTTTTTTGGGAGGGGGGGGGGGGGGGGGGGGGGGGGGGGCACGTGGCCCCTCTTGCCCCCTCCCTCCGCTAGTAAGTGTGTGTATATATATTAGTTGGATCGGGAGTATTCAAGAATTTTTGATCCATGAATTTAATAAAACTACCACCAAGTTTGATATAGAGAAGCCACTTGGTTACATAAATAGATTTTTAGCTCTCCTATTGGTGAGTCCTAAGTTCATTCAAGTCTAATTATGAATATAAAATCTTTTTATAATTCTTAATTTAATATCACTTGACATTGACTAATGCAGATATGGTTCCTAGAGCACCTCACTATAATACACCTAAGTACCGAGATTAAAAACTAAGCTTTCTCAGATTTGAGGAGGGGGGGGGGGGGGGGGGGTTTATTTAGTAGGGAATGCCATCAATTTATTTGCTAACTTAAAAGGAAAGGCAGATGCATATTGATGTTTGTAATTACCATTTAAATTAAATATGAAAAAACTTATTATTTCTTATATAGTATTAAGAAGTAATAGAAATAGTGCAACAAAAGTGCAATTAAAATGTAGTAAAAGTGTAATAAAAGTGCAACAAAAGAGCAGTAAAAGTGCAGTAAAAACACAATTAAAGCATAATTTCTTTGCCCAATTTAATTGCGCTTTTACTGTGCTTTCGTTGCTCTATAACTAATAAAATGCTTTTTATCTTCTAATCTACTAATATTAATATAAAATATGTGTAGATTTTTCATGTCCTTCAGGATGTTACTTAGGAGGAAGCAAAAAATATAAATTTAGACTTAACTGCTATTTAGAACATCCAAATTCAATCTCCTAATGAAATCCACTCAACAACACTAAAGAAATTTTCCACTCCTACCCCTCATTCACCTTTTCAAGCTTACACACAGTCTACCTATTAGGGCCCTCCACTAAATCAAGGTGAGAATTGGGCTAGTGTTCAAAAGAAATTTCTTGGTGCCCTAAAAAAAAATTTGTAATAGAATCGAAGAGAATTTAGGTACCAAGCTTGATAAACTTGAAGAAAATTTTGAACGACTTGAAGAAAAGGTTGATTCTCTTCAATACAAGTTCATCCACCATATAGTCCAATGTAAATTAGATCATGAAAATACTCCTCCATCTTCCTCATCCTCATCTTTTCTATCTATAGAGAAACCCTCCACAAGAGCTACCACTAAAACCCACAAAACTATACATATACTCCCCACATCCCCCACCAAACCAATTTCCACACAAGTCCCCCCATCTAAAAAAAGAACCCACTACATCTGTACATCCAGCACTCCCACTTACCATCGAAGTCCCCACATTTAAAAAAATAGTCCCCACCACAACTACAAATCTAACACTCTTACCTGCCACTCAATTTCCCCCATCTGTAAATAAACCCCCCATCATAACCTGTCCAACTTCAGTGCAAGGCCCCCACTTAGGAAAAATACAAAATAAAAGAGATGATAAAAAAATTTCTATTAATAAAGCCCCCACCTGAAATTCACATCAAGCCTCTCTTGCTTGTAAAATAATTTGTGTTGAATCAATTAAAGTCTCACTTCATCTTGCAAATACCACAATGAAATTTGAAGGAAAGAAATTCCTTAGTACAGATCAACAATTAATTTTGGATGAATGCTTCAAAAAGTACAATTACAAGTAAGTTTGACTTGATTTAAATAAATTACTTCAGTCAGGTTTTAGACAAATAAGGTATTAAAAGCATATCAAAAGCGTAGTGAAAGCAGCAAAAGCAAAATAAAATGGTAGAGATAGCCCATTTTTGTGCTTTTTTAATGCAATTTGGTTGTGCTTTGGCTGTGCTTTGTATGCGCTTTATCTGTACTTTAGTTATAGTTTAGATGCATTTTAGCTGCACTTTTGATGCACTTTGGATGCTCTTTTGATGTGCTTTGGCTACACTTTATCTATGCGTTGTTGTGCTTTACATTCTTTCTTTTTGGCATTGACAATTTTATTTTTGGTTGTAGGGATGACGCTATATTTTCTTTGGGTAACATTGTGATAAAGAGATATGATATTGATCAGTTGGTTATTGATGATTACTTGGATAACGACCTTGTAAATGCGTTTGTTTTTTTGTTATCTAAAAAGAATAAGCTTATAACTAACATATATCAACCCTACTTATAAATCTCTCTAATGCACAAGGTTAATATTAATATAGTATTTAATTTCTTCATGATATTATATTCTCATGCATTAGCATTATCCTTGTTCACTTCATGTAGGTATACAAGGAATAAAAATAGTTTGTGAATTTATTTGACCAACATATTAATGAGAATTCAGTAAAGAAAAATAATCTTCTAATTCTACCAATCATTTACAATAAGCACGGGACCCTTCTTGCAGGCAGGTTGAAGGAGAAACTTTAGAATTTTTACGATTCCTTACCCAATCCGCAACACAAGCAAATTTGTCAACAAGTCATAAGTTAGAGCATAATAATATGTTAATTCTTCTCTTCATATGGCCAGTGAAGTAATATTTGTTCTTTATTTTGTTTAGATAAAAGATATATATGATGACACGAAGGAATACATTAAAAGCAACATAACAAAATGGAATTTACATGGTGTATGTGGATTTCCATCTAAGACGTACAATGTTGACTGCGAAATATTCATCTGCAACTATATAGAAAAAGTAATTCTTTAAAGTAAAGTAGATTGGATGAAATATAAAAATTGGCAAGAAGAAATGCTAAAGTTTAGGGCTGAATTTGCATATGCTCTCTTCCTTTCAACAAAGAAATAGTCATTTTTGTATCTAATTGTACTTCAATCATTAATCTTATACATTTTTTATTTTTTGATTACAATGTGTAAGTGATTCATTTTTTTGTAATCATTTTAGTTTGTATGTACTTGCGCAAAAGAAAAGGTGGCAAAGCATAGCGACAGAGAGGTGATAGCACATCAAAAGCGTAGTGATAGTGCCTAAAGTTAAACATAAAGCACAGCTAAAGCACAATGACAACACTCTAATAACACAACAAAGGCAGATCAAAAGGGCACTTTACTGCACTCTTGTTGCGCCATGTTTTTTTTATTATACAATTAGAGTTTAAAACATTATAATAATTACATAAGTAAAAAAATGATTACATAGAATTAAATATAAAATTGTGTTTAATACAAAAGTAAAAAAAAAATAATCAAGTTAATACTTAAGTGCAGTTAAAAAGCAATAAAAGCGCAGCACTTTAGCTATGCTTTCACTGCACTTATGTTAAGCTCTCTTTTTATTTTTTGATACACTCATTAAGTTTAAAATGTTACAATCATTAGATAAGTAAAAATAAAAAAAATAATATTACAATGAATAAAATATAACATTGAGTTTGAATACTAAAATATTACAATTGCAATTTTGATAAAATGAAATCCATCATCATTCTTGTGTACTCAGCTCCTGATTCTATGGTTTCTTCTCTGATTATGAATTCCTCACTGAAGCATTCAGGCATGCTTGGGAAGTTCATCTATGTTAAAGAAGGATTTTCCATTTCTATTTTTTTTTCATTCAATGTAGATTTCCCTGTTGATAAAATTAGAGTAAAAAAAATAATAGATAAAAATAAATTTTCTAAGAAAAGTATTATCTGAATTAAGGAATGAGAAGCAAAAGGTGCACTTTAGATGCACTTCAGGTATGTTTCAGGTGTGCTTTTTGTGCTTAAGATGTAATAATGGTGCAGTTAATGCACAGCAAAAGCACATTACTGGATCTTTCAATTTCGCACTGCCACCACCTTGTGTATTTCCAACAAACTTATAATTTTTTATATTGCTGTCAAGATTGAAGTCTATATTTTTAACCATATCTTTTATTACAACCAATATGTACTGATCATCCTCCTCATTCCCTTGAGCTCATGTTCTTATTTGATATGCAAATATGTTAATATAATTTTTGAATATGAAACCATTACCAGATTTAGAGGTATTTTTTTCCTTTACCTATACCCAAGTGACTTGAATACATTTATTTTTTATCTCTTATTAACTATCGTAATATTAGGTACTTCTAATGGATTTCATAATATAAAGGTGCCTCAAAACCCTTATATAGTGAGAACACAGCAAACCCATTATTTCAAACTTCTTACAGGTGCATTGAATGCTCTATTATGTTGCATCAAAATGAACAACCCAAGGTGTAAATTGGGCTTTATTCTATGTGTACTTAACTAAAAACTTTAAAGAATTACTTGAGACAAAGTTTATACTCATTCCACCTACACCCTATTAAAATTCTTCCTAAAAAAAAAAAATATAATTTTCTTGAGTAAAATTGAACAGCTTGCTTTAATATTGAGATGCTTTTTATTATATGTACTATTTTGATTGGCTGCATTTATTTTCCTTATCTTGTTCATTTCGGTGCCAGTCATCATCACCTTCTATAAGCCAAGAAAATAATCAGTTATAGAACTTGTTGGCTTAGAAATACCAGAACACATTATTAGTAAAATTATTATGTCGCATTGATAGAATTCTCATGCTAAAATAGTCCTTATTGAGTGTGCCATTGGCATAGTCTATAATGAGTGTGAGGTAATACAACTTCTATTGCCCTAGCCATTGCATGGTCCAGTTCAGTAAATATTATCATTGTATGTTTATAACCTATTATTCGTATAAATATTTTAAATAATCATGTAAATAATTCAATTGTTTCCTCTGACAAAAAGGCCACCCCTAGTAAAATGTTTTGCTAATGATTATTTACTCTACAAATGGTGTACAAACTAAATTATATATATTTTTAGCTTATAACAACTATAAAAAATCACTACATCTCCAAAACAGTCATAATCTATCATACCCATCCAATCAACCCAAAAAAAAAAAAAAAAAAAAACCATCTATCAAACTCATTAATTTGGATGTCCCATGCGAACATGTTTCCATCAACATATCAATCTTTATATAATTGAATCAAGGAATTGGTGTTCCCAAAATCAATATTTTCTTTTTTCTCTTTATGAATGAAATTGTATGCATCTCTTTTAAATAATCCAACATTCTCGATGCCTCTAACTTCCTATGTGAGGTAGGAGAATGCATCAATTGTTCTAATCCCAGCTTATGTTATTGACTTCAGAACTGAAGCTTTCTCATCATCGATACTCCTACATGATCTCAAGAGGTGCTAGTCTTTTGGCCTAGCCATTTCATGATCGTGGGCTTCAATAATTTTTTTTCACAATCCAATTTTCAGCTTCTTCAACTATAAACCCGATTAAAGATGGACAACCCATTCTTGTCTCAGATTTTTTATATTTCTTTTGGAAATTCAAATCAAATCTCTTCTTGAAACTAGCTTTTGAATAAACAAAATCCTTGGATTTTATCATTCTAAAATTTGGCCAGCAACTACGATGATCCTTGCGCACACTAAAGCCACTTTTATAGGTATATGCTTCTTTTTTATCTTTATACACAACCTAATGAAAAAAAAAAGATCATCAATAACACAACAAAATAAAAATAATAGCTCAACAAAAGCGTAGCAATAACATAATAAAAATGCATTAAAAGGTGCAATAAAAGTATAGTGAAAGCATTAGTTAAAGCATAATAAAAATGCAGCACTGTACAGTTAATCCGCAAAAAAGGTACATCAAAAGCATAGTGAAAGCATAGTAAAAACGAAATAAAAACTCAGTTAAATCCCAATTAAAGAACAACAAAACACAGTAATAGCACTGTTAAAGCCCATTTAATGTACAACTAAATCGCAATAAAAATGCATCGAATGCAGTGCATTGAATGTGCAACAAAAGTTCTTTAAAAGTGTCTTGAAAGCGTCACTGCATTGAATATAGTGAAAATGCAACAAGAGCATATAAAAGAATTTGGTGAAAAATACAGTAGAATTTTGCAAAGTTCTTCGGTTCTTAGTATTTAAGTTTTTATTTCTACACGTCTTTTGAAACCCGTTAGAATAACTTCGTGTGAGGTAAAAATTTTTTGATAAGTTAAAATGGTAGTAGTTCCATCCAAATTAACATGTGATTGCTGAAAGTTTTCGTACCTATTTTCAACATTCGTATCCTGTGAGCATTTTATCTCTATGAAATACTGCGAAGTTCTTCTATTTTTTCTTTCTAAGAAGCTATCAGAAGTCCTAAATATTTGAATTTGGAAGCTTTCATGAGTTTTTCTTAAGTGCCAACCCTAAACCTGACTTTTAAAAGGTAAATATTTAGGGTCGGTCTGGTCGGTCGGGTTGACAATACATAAAGAATAAGTAATACACAAAAAAATCCACGGGAAGGATATAGGTGTCTAGTTTTAATTGGAGTTCGGACATAGTGCTACATTCGATCTCCGCACCAAATAATTTCTCGTGCATGAGGTCTTAGGGTTAAATCTATCTACAATTTCAAATAAAGTTTTATATGTTATTCTGAAGACTATGTGTTAACATATGCAAATCCAAATATTGGAAGATGTAATGCTCAAGTCCCTAAATATTTTTCTACTATGTATTAAAAAAGATTGCTTAGTATTCTTTTAATTTCCATTAATTTCCTATTAAATCTTGAATGAAATATACATGAAATCACTATTTTATGCCCATAAATATCAACTTAGTTTTTATATGAAAAGAGTTCTACAACATATGAGGCTTCAATAGTTATGTGAGGGAAAAAATATGCCATATTATAGAAAATTCGTTGATCTTAGCTACCTCTTCAATAGGCCAATTGGTTCACTTAGCCACAATTGACTCAATTGACCCCTTACAACAAATTTGACCAAATATAGCTCAAGCAATATTGGAAAACCATTTCAATTACTTAATTATTGAATGAATGGAGCTCAATTGACTCTTAAACCACCACTATTTGGCCAATTAGACAATTTGCCTCAAATTGACCCAAATGGACCATATTGACAACCATTTTAAACTTATTTGTTAGTCAAATTATGTACTTTATTTTAAGAATTTTTTTAATTATGTTCTAAGAATTTTATTTATGAATGATATTCTGACAAATATTTTAATTATTCTTAAGCTCTTGAATTTATTTTAATATTAAATTATACAAGTAATAAATATTATATTAATTTTAAACTATATTTTAAATTTTTATCAATAAAATTTTCCTCAAATAAACTTTTTCTTCTTCACTCTCATCAATCTTTTTGGCCTTAGCCTACCTAAACCTCCAACGATGTAAATTTAACTATCGTCATATCCTTCCGAAGAATCACCAATAAAAAAATGGAAAATTTAATTTATATTCATTATAGTATATATTTGACTCTTTTATCAGCTCACTCTGAGGAGACTTGACTTCACTTCGAGACTTACCTATATTATTTTGTGTCTTGTTTTTTAATATTATAAATGGCTTATTTTTATTAAAATATTAAATCTTATTAGTACATTAAAAATGCTAATTATTTATGCCTCTAGATTGAATGTAAAAAAAAAAAAGATAACTTAAAAATTAAATAAAAACTAAAAAATCTAATTAATTTTATATTAATTTTTAGTAGCGAACTATGATCACCCTAATCTCCCCCCATCTTTGATTCTATGACAATCTTGTTTGTTTGTTCGCCATCTACCATTGTTGGGGCAGAGTAATTGAAAGTCTTAATCAAAATCAATTGATGGAAGAAGGTGAATTGAGACATTTACAATCACATTTAATTTTTAATTTTTTTTTTAAATGATGACCAATAAATTGTAAAGTATGTATGTGATTCTTATTCAAGATCTTGGAAAATTACTATATCCTTTTAGGGGTATCAATATATAAGATGACCAAAAAATTGACCTAGGCCCCATACAAGAATTCCTAATTTGTATCAACTCATTTGATGCATAGGTTGGGTTTGAGTTTATTAATATCGACTGATTAGAGCATACTTAGGATATTCTATATGTTCTCTTAGTAAATTCTCATATCAATCCTCTTAGAGTATTCTATATGTTATTTCCTACCTTAGCCCAATTAGAAACCCTTCCTTAGCCACAATAAAAGTTGAGTAGGGTTTAACCTTAGATTATTTATAAGATTTTGTTGTATTTAGGAATGACCATTAGAGGAACATATTAATTATTCATCACTAAATCATTTTGAGTTCAAATCAAATATTATAAAAATGGTTTGACTTTAGTCAACTCTAAGATATACCTCTTTCTTCGTTAAGCCTAATTTGTCCCACTAAACTCTACTAGTGTTTTAATCCCTCTGTCTCTCTCATTAGATTAATTTCTTAATCATGTAATAAATTGATCATGAGAATCCTTATGTTAGCTTGAGGCCTCAATGAGATCTATGGTCAAAATAACCTCAATATCCCTAAGGACCTTTGGGATGTTTGGTGATTTTAATTATATGTTCTAGCTACATGGTCGATCAAACCTCTTATAAAGGTTTTTTTTCATTGAACCATAGATAATTTTACCATAAAACTACTATTGTAGTAGGTTAGCTATCTTCCTTTTTTTTAATCAACAGACTTTATTCCATAAATGAAAAGGGTCGTGCAAAAATTGGCTAATAAGGCCAAAACACAAAAGCACAAAGATTAAAAAACCACAGTAAGATACAGATTACAAAGAAATCCAAAAATGAAAAATAATCAAAAATGGAAGAAGCAAAGAAGGGTTTTGAAGCCAGCTGGGCTCAGTATCGCCACCTAGTTACCATGCTTGGACCATCCATTGGAGGCAGATAATACAATAGTAAGAAGTCCCAAATACCAACTCAAATCCACCATTAATTGCACAAATGAGATAGCCACCATGGTTTCCAAGACAAGCAAGGCTATCTAGGAGATGTGCATAGAACCTGTATCATCATAGTCTGGCCCTGATAAATGAAACCAACCAAGTAGATGCCAACAAATCCAATCATCCAACATCTCACAACCTTGCCACCAATCCAACCGAAAGCTAAAACCCACCAACAACCAACCACCGTAGAGGCAAATATAAGCCCACAAAATAGAATAGCACCCAAAAAAGAAGGACACATATAATCCCACTAAATAGGATCCACAAACAGTCAAAAGAAACCAAACAAAATCACAACAACAATAATTATTTATGATCAAATGATTCAAATTTATGCCTACAACCTTTGTCACCCCCAATGGGAAAAGCCTTCTAAACAATGCGATTCACCTTCAAGTTAAACATTTCATTATACTCATCATTGTGCAAATCCAACTCCTCCCCCACACCCCCATAAAGAGATGAGCGGGACTAATCTAACCAATCAGAATGATCCACGCTAGAATCATTCAAATTCAATGCCAATTGAGCTTTCAAATCCTCATTAGATATAATAGAAATCGAAACATAAACCATTTGCACCAATCTTTCCAAAACCACCAAGGAAGAATCAAGAGTAGATAAAGATATTTCATCAGAAGAAACAACCAAAACACATGTAGAATCATTAAAAACCACTGTGTTAACATTACACATGCCCATGTTAACCACATCTAAATTTTTCTTGAGACAAAATAAAAGTTAAATAGAAAGAATCATTCACACCAACAGTAGGAGCAACACCCTCACAAGGTTCATTACAACCTAAATTAACATTAATAACATTCAATTTCTTTGAATCATGTGTAAAAGCCTCTAGAACCATATAAATAGTAGGTAATTCCATGGGACAAATAATAACCCACCATTATAATCGGCCAATTGAAGCCCCAAATCACCAACATCATTAGCAATGGTTCAAACAACAACCCTAGTAACCTCCACTTCAAGATTATAATTCACCCTGTTACCCCCAATATTGAGGTCCTCATTAGTAGACGTAATAAGATACTAAGGAGAATTAAGAGTAACAACACCAATATTTCCATAAACAATAACATTTTCAACAACTCTAGTTTCATTCCCAAAGGACTTAAGTGGGTTAGCAGAATTAGCAAGCACATTCACCGGGATAGAGAGCTCTGTTCAAAATTCCCCTGCACATGCCTAATAGATTTATAATAATCACAAAAGGAAGGGAAAGCTTCCATATCAAGAAGCTGGATACATCCAAACTTATCAAGACTGAGCCACACTTTATCCGGATACTTTTTTTGTGATGTCAAGCTCAACTAAAACATGCGCAAGAGATGCCCGAGAACCAACGGAGGTGGTTTTGCCAACTTCTAAAGGACAATCAAATAATGAACATAAAGCATGAAGAAATGGAGAGAATATATGAGGCTGTAAGTTGGGGAATGAAATCCAAATAGGAATAACATGAGAATCAACATCAATATCAAGAGTGGGAGACCATTTGAATAATTTTATGTAATAATTATAAACATGGTAAGATTTGTGGCAGAGCAGCTGTTGTAATCCAGATCATTCATCAATTTTATCAAGTATGCAGGGAATCAAACAATGTTATTAAAAATCATCAATGAGTTTAAGGTTGAAGAAAAACCCATGGATCGAATCCAAGCCAGGAGGTGGGAAGGCAAAAAACCAACTAAGGCATACTGGAAGGGTGACTTAAGTGCAAGGATATTTTCTTTTGAGACCCAAAAAGATGGTAAACCATGAAAGGTAGATGTTTTGAGCTCGAGAAAACAAACATCAGAGGAAGTATCACATAAGGCATATAAGAAAGAACACAATTTCTTTAATCAATCCAAAAACTAGGATTGAAAAATTGATTCTCCGCCATACAGGCCATGAATAGCTGAAGGGGACTTTCTTGAAGCAAGCAGAGATAACAATGGTAGCAAAGCCACCGAGAGAAGCTCAGGCGGAGAGGCTGAGCCGGAGAATGCTCTAGTTTTGAGAGAAAATATTAATATTTAGATGAGCTGACTTTGAATCGTAGCTTGACCTAATATGGCTCAACAAGAAAATATAAACCTATAACTTATTATTGAATAAATGAAGCTTGGTTAATCTATTCAATATGTCCTAATACATTGTTAGAATTTCAATAAATGCAAATAAACTTTTGGAAGAGTCAATTGGACTCATTGATCTAATTGAACCCAAATTGACCTATTTCATCATATATGATTAATTCCACCAAATTTAATCAATTTATTCAAATTGATTGATCCAGCTATCTTAGATAAATTTAACAAGTCAATCATAAATGCCTTGGTCACAACTATCTCTTAAATAGGCCAAATCGTCACTTAGCCACAATTGATTCGATTGACACTATACACTCAATTTTGACCAAATTATGCTCTAGCAATATTTGAAAACCATTTTAATTACTTAATTATTGGACGAATTGAGCTCAATTGACTCTTAAACCACCACAATTTGGTTAAATAGCCCATTTGCCTCAAATTGACCCTTTTACAACCATTTAAAATTTACTTGTTAATCACATTACTTGTTTTATTTTAAGAATTTTATTTTAAATACATATTAATAATTTCATTTCTGGATGATATTTTGATAAATATTTTAATTAGTCTTATGCTCTTGAATTTATTTTAATATAAAAATATATATATAAGTAAAAAATACTATATTAATTTTAAGCTATATATATTAATTATTTATTAATAAAATTTTCCTCAAATAATTTTTTTCGTCTTCACTCTCATTAAACTTGTCGCATTGGTAGACTTGACTTCACCTCCAATGATGTAAACTTGACTATATAATATTTTTCAAAGGAATCACAAATAAAAAAAAAATTAAGGAGAATTGATTTGCTATTTTTTTTTTGGGACATTTAGGTCATTTAAGGCAAACTCACACACACAACGCATACACATAGACTCGAACCCTGAACCTCTTAGTTGGAAGCCAAAGCTCTCAACAAGACTTGACTTCGCTTCTTTGTCTGTATTATTAATTATTACCTGTCACCTTAGCAGACCTGGCTTTTAGATTACGCTCGTTGTATTATTAACTATTACCCAATAATTTTCTTCTTGAGAATGTAAACAAATAAAAACTATTTTGCGAGAGCTAAATGCATTAATCATTAAACAAAGTAATGGAACTTTAACATAAGTTTTGAGGTAGATATTTATAGTACATATATAGATAGCTATTAATTAAAAAAATAAGTTATTTGAATATAAAAAATAATAATAAAATTGATTTAATCCAAAATAAAATTTTTTATTTACCTCCCAAAAAAATAAAAGATGTCCAATTTCCACTATTACAGGGCACTTAAGGACAAGAATAAATTTTAAAAACATATGTTGATAACCCTAACAGGATATAGTTATTTTTCAAGATCCTATATAAGATTTAAAAAAATAAAAATAAAAATAAAAATATTAAATGTGATTTACAATATCTCAAATCATATTCTTCTTTAAATAGGCTTTGACTACAACTTTCAAGTACTCTGCCCCCTCAAAGCTTAGTTGGAAGCTTTGGCTACTAATTAAGAGGTCTTGGATTCTATTCATGCGTATGTGATGTATATGTGAGTTTGACTTAATTGGTATAAACAACAAAAAAAAAGTGCTATGCACCAACAATATTAACTGGCAAACACACAAACAAGATTGTCGTAGCATTAAAGCTGGCGGAAGGTTAGTGTGGTTGAGGTTCTCTACTAATAATTAATATAAAATTAATTAAATTTTTATTTAACTATCTTTTTATTTTTATTTTAACTTTCAGTTAGCAGGCATATACAATTAGCATTTTTAATGTATCAATAATAATAAATATTTTTATAGAAAAAAAGTCATTTTATATTATTAATAAAGAAGATGCAAAATTATATAGGCAAGTCTACGAAGTGAAGTCAAGTCTCCTAAGAGAGAGCTAATAAAGGAGTCAAATATAAAATAAAATGAATTTCAAATCAAAGCCCCATTATTTATTTATTTATGATTGGTGATACTTTGGAAGGATATGATGATGGCCAAAATTTATCTCGGTTGAGGTTTAAGTAGGTTAAGGCTGACCAGAGTGAAGAAGAAAAAGTGTTGTATGAGATATTTTAATTAAAAAAATAATTATAATATAAATTTTAAGCTAACATAATATTAATTATTTATACATTATATTTATTTGATTTATGAGAGATTAAAATCTTAAAACTCAAAATTATTAAAAAAAAAAAGGATATTTTGATTACTTAAAATGATCAGAAGACTTTTTCTAACTGAAACTACAAATGAAAATGACCAAAATCAACTTTCTCTTTTTCCCTCTCTCTCCTCTTCCTCTCCCTTTCATTCTATTTTTCCATGGCTAGCCACACTAGAATTGGGGAGGTGGAGGCATTGTGGGGCTATAGTTCTTGGGGGAATAATATATACATATTGTTAGTGGCTAGCACCTCAGTGCACGAATCCAACATCGTAAAGCACCAATCCTATGTTGTTACACTACATGTTATATACTGAATTGCTATTGAACTTTGGCTCTAATGCCATGATAATAATTTGTAGCACCGTTATGCACTCAAGCATAAAGTTGCAGTGCTGCCAAGCATAGGGCCTCTGTGCTCCAATTAAAATAGAATTTAAAAATTTTAATTTTAAATGCATTTCCATGTTATAGGTTGTTATAGCTAACCTACTTCAATATACTTTTATGGTCAAATTATCTGTGGTTTAATTAAAAAAAAAAATTATATAAGAGGTTTGGCCATGTAGTAAGAATAAGGGTGTAAGTGAGCTGTGTCGACTTGAGAGCTAGCTTGAGCTTCACTCATTTATGAGCTCACAAGCTGAGCTTATAAAGCTCATAAGTTGAGCTTAAGCTAGAACTTAACCTCATTTTGTAAATGAGCTCACTCAAGTTTGATCTTGATGAGGCTCAGCTTGGAGTTTGCGGGTCTCCTCAAATAATTATTAATATATTTTTTAAATAATTTTATTTTATTATTAAAATTAAATATTAAAAAAATTTATTGAGGACTAGAATATACATGGAAATAGATTTAAGAATTTTCATCTCAGCATTGTACGGATATCCAACACTCAAATAAGAGAAAAAAAAAACATAATTTTTATGTGAAAAATCCTAAAAATAGAAGAAACCATGAGGTCATACCTAGTTGAAATGATTTCACTAGTGTTCGATTATATTATAAGTAGCTGACTCATCCCTGAGAACGATTAGATTACAATAATAAACTATTTGGTCAAAATCCAGTTATGAGTGTAGTTAAAAAATTTGGCGGTGTTTAGTGGCCGAGCGGAGGTTCAGCATTAGTCGGTAGTTGGATAGAAGTCTAGCATCAGTCGGTGGTCGGGCAGAAGTCCAGCGTCGATCGACTACCGGGTGGAAGTTTGGTAGTGGTCGAGGAGGAGTCTAGTGGCAAGAGAACTTAAGTTTCTCTTCTTCATTATCTTCCTTCCTTTCTTTCTTTCTTGGGTCCCCTTCCATGAGAAATGATGGGTCTATTTATATTTTTTTGAGAGTGGCATGACCATTAAATAGGAGGAAGATCAAGGATGAATTGGGAGTGGTTTGAATCGATGACCGATGTTAAATCCCTTGATCATAGATGATTTACTGGATATTAGAATGTCTTAATGATATCAAAATTTGGTGATATTGGGCTTATTGGATTTGTCTCGTTGAGCTGCCTGATTCAACTATAAGGACGTCACATTTGTTAATCAAAATTAAGGATTAAACCTTCCAAATGTGCTTAGGGTCTTAATTTGAACTTACTTGGGCTCGAATTGAGTTGAATTTGGTGTCATTGGGTTTGTATTTTTGAGACGTTCAATTTGATTGTAAGTTTACTGAAATAGAAGTTCAAATGGTCCCAGATTTAACTTTAAAGTTTCCAACATGATTTTGCCTTAAGATTCGTGCCTGATCCACAAAATTTTTTGATGATATATCTCTATTGCCCCCTATTTTTTGATGTTAAAGCTCCAGAAGTTTGAAAATACTTATCACAACATATTAAATTGATCGAATCACAAACAATGATGGAAAATTTGCATTCCAAAATTTTAATAATGACTCAAAATTTATCATAGAAGATCTATTGAGCTCTAAAAGTGCCAAAATTGAATCTATAATGTTAAAAAACTATTATGGGGACCCAAAAAATGTTTGATTTGGACTGTTTGGACAAAAAATTTAGGCCCAAATGCGTTTTGAAGGTCTAATCGGCTGGCCGACTAGCCAGCTGTCGGCTGCCATCCCCGAAGCTGCCTGTGGTATAGTGCTGCCAGTTGTAACCGGTTGCTTAATTTGATATATATATATATATATATATATATATATATATATATATATATATATATATATATATATATATATATATATATATATATATATATAAATTTTATTTGTAAATTGGCGGGCAGCATTGAGCCGCCACTCACCATTTTTATTTATTTATTTATTTAGTAATGCTTTTTAGAATTCCATAAATAGCATTTTGAGGCCCCAAAAATATCAAAAAAAATTTAAAAAAAAGCTTCTAGAAGCCTTTTTCCCTCTCATTTTTAAAAATATTTCTCCCTATTTTTTGAAATATTTCCCCCCTTTTGACCTATAAATACCTGTCTGGGGTAGAGGGAAAATTTGGCCTCTCCTTCCTTTTTTTTCTCCCTCTAACTTTCTTTCAGTTTATGCTTTCTATAATTTTTTATAGGTGGCATTCCCTACTCAAATTCAATGTCCCTCTCTTGTATAGAAATTAGAATTTTGGGCCTTCCCCTATCTTTCTCCCACATTTTTCTTTTTATTATTGAGACTTTTTATTATTTTTGGAAGGTGGCATACCCTACTCAAATTCAGTGCCCCTCTTTAGTATAGAAGTTCAAATGGGTGAACACACCTCCACCAAAATCCCCCAGCTAAAGGAGATCACCTTGTTATCAATTCTGAGGGCTAAAAAAGGTTTAAAAAGTGGCCAAAGTTGATGATGTTTCCTCCACAATTACAAGTGACTCCTTGATCTTTTTTAGGAAGAAATTTTACTTCCCTAATGATCTTATAATGAATGTGCCTAAAAAAGCATATTGTGCATGCTCTCCTCCTTCAGGATTTTTGATGGAGTATGAGTTTAGTTTGTGAGCAGGAATACAATTTTCACTTCCCCTAAAGTTGATTGACCTTTTAGAGACATGTGGAGTGAGGTTATCCTAGCTTTATTATAGGGCCATGTTGATTATAATAGGATCAATCATATTTTTCAGAGATCATGGGGCGGTGTTATCTTTAGAGTGTCTTTCTCATTTGGGTCAACTTACTTATGATATGGATGGTTATATCTCTTTCAAATTGAAGTGGTTGGATATTTGTACTCGAAACCTATCAAAGAGTTGGGTTAGTGGATTCTTCTTTATGTAGAATGATTGACATTTGTAAGAGAAATGGGGCAAGCTAAAGGAGTTACTCATCCCCCTTCACATTAGAGAAGAAGATCTACTAAAGATTATCAACCTTCCTGACATCGACAACCTTTACTATGAGGTATTCTATTTGTGCAAAATGTAGATTAATAATATTTGTTAAAGGTGGGACTATCTTCTCAGATAGGTAGATCACATGCACATATGCTAAAGAAGTTAACCAAAGTCTCAGAGGTGGTTATAGGCTCCTCCTAAATGATCAAAGAATGAGGGTGATTCACATGTATCTAAGAAGAAAAGGGTGGAGGAGGTTTGATAGTTAGTGCAAAGGTCACCTTATTTCTCCATCTAAGTCACATATTATTGAAGATATTTTAAAACATAAATGTGTTGGACATCGACAAGCTGAGAAATTAATTAGTTTCCATTTTCTTTCTTATTTTTTTTTTAATATGTTCATAAGGTTGTACCCCTTACAAATCTCTTCTTATTATTTCAAAAGCTATAATGCATGAATCTTAAAATTGAATTTACCAAGACCTTAAATGAGTAGAATGATGATTTTATGAAGGTTAAGTATCTTTAAGGTGATTATAAGAAGATGTATGATGAAAAAATCAAGGTGATGAAGGTAGTGGAGGAGCAACTAGCAGAATATAGAGCAGAGTGGTTATTATGGCTACTTTAGCCTCTTTATAGAATCAATTGATGGATCACCTTCATATAAAGTTGGTAGATATACAAGAAGTGATTAATCAACTTGTAAATATTAGTAGATCCTTGAGGAGAAGATTGTAGCCATTGAAAATGAGAATAAGTGGCCCTAGAGTTTTTTGTATAAGAAGGAAGTCAAGTCTAAATCAGAATAATCACCTTCCAGAGTTATAGAAGAATTCAAAAAGTTCTGTTACCTTCAAAATATTATCCATGGCTTGTGATCACATATATAATATGGAGGTGAAGGTCTTGGAGCAAAAGTGTATGAATGAAAGCTTCATCAGAGGTTTTTTGAAAGGTGTCCATCTAGTGCAGCACATGAGCAGAGCTGAGATCGAGGGGTTGATACCTAGCTAGGCTTATGGTGACCCTTCTTTAGATTCTTATGGTGACTCTTCCTTAGATTTTTATGGTGATGAGATAGAGAGTGAGTTAGAAAAGGCCTTAGCCTCGAGGAGGATGATGATATTGAGATTCTACAGTGATTCCTTATTGTTGGTTCTACCATTTTATATATTTTAGTGGTTATTATATGTATTCAGTGTTGTCATGTGATGTATATGATGTTTAGTGATATAACAAGAAGTTGTTGATGTTCTTTTCTTTTTTATTTTAATTTTCTCATATACATATAAAATTTACTTAATTTTATTTCAATTTAAATGATGAGAATTATTTTAGTGGGCTCTTTTGACTTGAGCGAATGTCTGAGACATCCTCCTTAATGTTTGACTTATCCGAGGTTCTTTGTCAAAGAATTTGCTTTATAAAATTAACCTCTATGGAAGAGGTCAGATCAAATCCCCCTGGGATTGATCGTCCAATAGTTTGAGTTTTACGATATCCTCTTAGAATGTTTGACCTATACGAGGTTGTTAGTCAAAGCATTTGCTTGATGATATTAATCTATATAAAAGAGGTTGGATCAGTTCCTCCTGGGATTGATCATCTAGTGATTGAGATATAATGTAAATTGTATATTTCTTGAATCATGGATAAAGAGGTTAAATTCTTTATTAGTTTGTTATCATCATTTTTTCCTTTTATAAGTGGAGACAATATCAAAAGATAATGAACAAACACATGACAATATTATGTAAGACAATATAATAGTTCCCTAATATAAGTTAGGGATATAAGAGTTACGTAATACTTAACTTAGAAGGGATACAAATGGGGATAATACAATTACTTGTGAGAGAATATATAACCTAAGACAAGCAATAATTTCAACACCTATTGATAATACTAGCAAATGTTTCCAACATTCCAAGTTTGAGGGAGCATTTTCCTATTAGCATCCTTTAGTTTGACGGTGTCAGGTTTGACCATATTTTTCACCAAATAAGGACCCTCCCATAGGGGAGTGAGTTTGTTGAACTAGGGCCCCTTTCTAGCTTCCTCGATGCTACACAAAACTAAATCCCAGATTGAGATACATCAAGATTTCATCCTCTGATTATAGTGTCAGGCAACTCTTTTGTGATATGCATTGGTACTAAGTGAGGCTACATCTCTTGCTTCTAAAATGATATCCAAGTTATTTTTTAGCTTCTCCTAATTGTTATTAAAGTCAAAAAAATTAATTCTTTGGCTTGGGACTATAATGTCAATCGGTATGACTATTTCCATTTAAAGAAGAGGTTTTATGAGGTTTCTACTGTAGGAGTTCTGGCAATGGTTCGACAAGCCTAGAGAACATTTGAGAGTTCTTCGGCCTATTACCCCCCAGCCATCCCTAGGCATGTCTTCATCCCTTTCAAAATTATCCAGTTTGTAATCTCTATTTGCCCCTTTGCCTCAGGATGGGAAACAATTATATGGACTAGATGAATATGAAAATCCTTTTAGAAAGATGTAAAAATTTTTCTAATAAATTGAGCCCCGTTGTCTGGTGATGACCCTTGAAGGAATGCTAAAATGATATATTATGTTCTTCCATAGGAATTATTTTGCATTAGCTTCAATAATCTTTGCTAGAGGTTCTTCCTCCACCTATTTGGTAAAGTAATCTACAGTAAAGATGATAAATTTTTATTATCCATTGAATATAGAGAAGGGTCCCATTATATTAATCCTTGATTGGCTGAAAGGCCAGGGGATCTAAAGTGATGTAAGCTCCAGAGTAGGTGTATGGGTAAGATTAAAATGCAATCGGTAATTTTCATTCGTTTGAGTGAGTTGAAGTGCATCCTATTTCATTGTAAGCTAACACAATTTTTGCCACTTGATCTTCTAGGCTAATGCTTTTCCTCCAAAATATTATCCACATAATCTAGAATAAAATTCTCATAATGCATAATTGGCTTCTAAAGGTAGAAGCATTTAAGGTATGGTCCAGTGATGGCTCATTTGCACAACTCAGCACCAATAATGGTGAAATTTGCTATCTGTCACTGAGGTCATGTCGTAGCTAGGGGCTCTTTAGGTAGCACACCATCTTGTAATAATGATATAGATGGGATTGATCCAAAAAACCTTTCTTAGTTCATCAATTGATTGTATGTCCCATATATATTTGATACTCGGGAAGTGGATTTCCATAAAGCATTTTCTCTTGTAAGGATATCTAGTTATGGTGGCAAGTTTGGAAGGAACATAAGCTCATGTATTTTACTCTCGAAGAATATGGATGGTCTGATGCTCTTTTATACGGGCTAAGAGAAAGTTTATAATATTATAGTTCTGGGTAAATTGTGGGTTATATATGTTAAACTTCCCCTCCACCTGAGAGGCGACCAATTATGAATCAGTGTGGACCACTAAGTTTAGTGCTTTGTAATTAATTTCCATCTCTAATCTGATAATAAGAGCCTCATACTCTGTTGTGTTGTTTATTATAGGGAACTTAAGTTGGAGCATGTACTCAACGGTGGTAACTCATTATAGATAGATCAATAAAATTCTTGCCCCAGTACCAAAACTTCTAGAAGCTCCATCAACATACAATATCCAATATAAGAGAGAAGGTGAAACACTCAGTGCATCATTGGATACATGGATGGTGCATTCAACTACAAAATTTGTAAATGCTTAAGATTTGATATTGGGTCTAGGCAAGTAGTGGATGTTAAATTCTCCCAGTTCTATAGAGTACTTGATTAGTCTGCTAGACGCTTCTGGCTTTTACAGGATGCTTCTCAATGACAGATTTATATAGAATCTAATTATATGGGTTTGAAAGTAAGGATGTAGTTTCCTAGCAGAGTAAACTAATGTCAAAGCTCTTTTGTTAGCTAGTGGATAATGACCCTCTATTTTATAAAAGTTTTTACTGACATAATTGATGGAGCATTATATAGAATTTTCCTCTCATACTAAGATGGAGTTGATATCATGGATAGAAATAGCTAGGTACAAATATAACTTCTATCCAAGTATTAATTTAGAAAGTAGTGGCAGAGATGCCAAATACTTTCTTAGCTATTTGAAGGCTTCTTAACATTCATCAGTCCATTGAAATCCTGAGCTATGAGCACCTATGAGTATTTTAAAGAAGGGCAAATATTTATCTCCTAAGTGGGCCAGGAAATGAGACGGTCGTACAATCCTTCCACTTAATCTCTGAACTTCCCTTATATTCCTCTAGGGCACCATGTCCCTTAGTGCCTTAATTTTCTCAGGATTAGACTCAATCCCTTTGTGGGTTACTATAAAATCTAAGAATTTTCTAGAGCTGACTAAAGAAGCATACATAGTAGGATTGATTCGCATGTTGAAGCGTTGCAATAGGTGGAAGCATTGTTCCAACTCAAATATATATTGATTTTTTTTAGACTTTTCACCAACATATCTTCAACATATACCTCCATAGTGCACCGAATAAGGTCTTTGAAAACTTTATTCATAAGGCACTTATATGTTGCTTTGGCATTTTTGAACCCAAATGGCATGAACAGATAACTATATAACCCCTTATATATCCAAAAAGTTATTGCTTCCTCATATGCATGATTCATCTTTATTTGATTGCAGCTAGGATAGGCTTCCATAAAGCTCAACATTTGATGCCCAGGGGTGATATCGACCAACAGGTCAATATGAGGAAGTGAAAACTTATCCTTAGAGCATGCTTTATTCAAATCAATTTAGTTTAGCACATTCATCATGCTTAATTTTCCTTTTGATACCATGACGATATTCGTCAGCCATGTGGGATTATGTACTTCCTTTATAAATATAGCCTCCAAGAGTTTATCAACTACTCGATTGTTTACTAGTGATATGGTGTAAAATTATATTTTTTTCTAAATTATAGGCTTGCTCATCGGGATAACTTTGAGGGAGTGCACGATTATTTCAAGGTCAATTTTGGGTATATTAGCTAGATTCCATGCAAAGAGATATTGGTTTTCATGTAATAGATTTACATATTTTTTTCTCTTTATCTATGAGAAGAGACCATATTTATACAATCTTTAAAGAGTGTTCTTCTGATATAGATCCAATTTGAGGTCTTCTATTGGAGAAGCCTCTAAGAGATATCCTCATTCTAGAGATCAAAATCTTTGATGCTAAAGATAACTGATGGGCGTGATTGAGCATACCTAAGATAGCAGGTTGTGCTACTTTTTGTTCTCCACATACAATACTAAGTCCCACTAGGGTAAAAACTTCATTTTAAGGTGAGGAATGGAGGCTATAATCCAAAAAATTGATTGGAGCAATCTTACAAAGATAGCATTATAAGCCAATTATGACTTTACTATAATAAATTGGATGGAGTGCATGATTTGTTGGGGGAAATTCTCTAAGTATAACTGAGAGACTGATTGTCCATTCAGTGGACCTATGCAGGTTGAAGTTTCTCTCTTGTGAGACCCATATTGAGAAAAGTAGAGTTAAATAAGACATCCACAAATCTCCCATTCTCCACCAAAATCCTTTTGACATTATAAAATGAGTCACATATTCCCATATTAATCACAAGTAGATCCCTGATTAGGTATTTTTACTCCCTCTAAATCATAATCATCAAAGGTAATAGAATGATTGATTCGGGACTTCTTCGATGTTGGATTTACATTTATAACTAATAGGAGTTGATTTGATAATAAGGCCCCCCTTGAAATGGTCTCAATCTCCCAAACTATTTAACAATTATTCAATGGTTGTGTCTGCTATTATTGATTTTATCCCGCACTGAGATAGACATCATCTCAAGCAGGGTGGATTTTAAACAAATTGTAAAAGGTAGACTTGTTAGATGAGTATTTCAATTTTATCTTTGATCTGCTTACAACCTTCAGTAGTGTGCCCATATCTGTTATATTAATGATAATATTGATCCTAATTTCTTGTATTTGGGAAAGGGTTTGGCTACCTTACATTTCTTGACATGTGATGAGTGGTGTATACTCCTCTTATCAAGGCTCCCATTATGGAAATGTGAGTCTAAAGGTAGATTATTCTTCCATTATTTATTTTGCTGGGATAATGAGTTATCCATCCCTGATGCACTTTTATGCTTTCCATTTATTTGTTTTAAAAGTTCATGAAGGTTATTAAACCTTTAAGAATTACCCCAAGGCTAATCAAGAGGGGGGGGGGGGTGAATTAGTTATTTTAAAAATTATTTAAAGCAAAGAAGAAAAATCTTTTTATCCTTTTAAATATTTTAAAAGAAGCAAGATTATCCCATAATGCAAAAGTAGCTTTAAGAAGACAATGGAAACCTTGCTTGGAGCAACCTTGATTGGTTGTCCTGTACAATTCTATGATAGTCCCGTATGATTTTGTGGTCATCCTGTATGATTCTGTGATCATACAATGGAAACCTTACTTAGAGTAACCATGCTTTAAAAATTACTTCAAGCATTTATGCTGATTGTCTCGTATGATTTTGTAATTATACTATATGATTAGTTCAAGATACTATACTAATCATCCAGTATGATAGAAGATGATGTGCGATGATCTAAATATTATCTCATACATCTCTCGGGTCATTTTGTACGATCTCCATATATGATTAGAAGAAAAAATTTGTCTTTTATCTTGGATGATGCGGGACGATCAAGTATCATCCCATGTATCTCTTGGGTCATCTACTACGACTGTTATCGATTATCTTGTATGATTTGATCAAGCAATTCTACCATAATTAGTCCCCTGATTAAAGGATCAATTTAGATATGATTATCATACATCGTCCAATATGATTCACCTCATTTTATATGATTAGAACCAAATTGGAATATTAAAATATTTCCTAAATTATGATTGGAGACTATTATTTATAATCATAATTGTTCATCTTATACAATATAGATTATATAATATGATTAGTTTAATCACTTTTAATTAACAGAGGTGCCATAATTATGGTTTTCTATTTTAACTGATCATCAAGTATGATATAGATTATACTGTATGATTAGTTCAAAAATAAGAAATTCCTCTAACTCATCCACTCACTCCTTTAAGTGTGTGTGCGCAAGGTTACTCCAAGTAAGGTTTAGTGTTCTACCCTTAAGGATTTCATAGGGTGTCTTGTTCAACTTGGATCTAACATTAATCCTATTCAAAATATAACAAGCTGTATTTACCACTTCTACCCAAAAGTATTTAGGAAGTGAGTATTTAACTAACATGACTCAAATGGCTTCTACTAGGGTTTTGTTTCTTCTTTCAGCAACCCCATTCAGCTGAGGTGTTATAGGAGCTGAAAAATTATGATCTATGCTCATAATAAGTTTCAAAGTTCTCATTCTCAAATTCCCCACTATGATTACTATGAATTGTCAAAATTTCACAACTAGCTTCCTTTTAATCCAACTGGAGAATGTTCTAAATTTCTTGAATTATTTACTTTTTTGAGATAGGAATCCAACCCAAGTAAACCTCGAGTAATCATCAATAATCATATACCTAAAGACTTTCCCTCTTAAGCTTATAGTGCTAATGGGTCCAAAGAGATCAATGTGAAGGACTTCTAGAGGTTTGCTAGTTTTAATGTCCTTGATTGAGTGGAAGGAGGATTTGACTTGCTTTCCTAATAGACAGGCATCACATAAGTGGTTTTTAGTGAACTTTAGTTAGGGTATGCCTCTCACTAAGTCTTTTTGAGAGATTTTTTTAAGATTTTTTATGCTTGCATGACACAATCTCTTATGTTATAACAAAGATTCATCAATAATAGTTTTTAGGAAAAGAGAAGCAACAGGTTCAACACAGTTTAAACCAAGCATATAAATATTATTGATTCTATTTCCTTGCAACACAGTGTTTCCATTTATGTCTATAATGCAACTGTTAACAAGAATTTAATGCTAAAGCCTTTATCACAGAGCGAGCTTGTGCTAAGAAAGTTATATTTTAAGCAATCTACCAGTAAAATATTTTTAATGTGGAAGTTTTTTGAGTTGCCAATTATACCTGGGCACACTACTTCTGGTGGTGTTTTTTTGAAGTGTTACATTACCTCCCGCCCTGCCTCTAGCAAAATGAATTGATTTGAATCTCCAATCATGGGTCTTGAACATCCGCTGTCTAGGTACCACATGCTCTCATGAAGCCTTTTGTGAGAGAACCCTTATAAAATCATTAAAGGTTAGATTTAGGAACCCAAATAAGTTTGGGTTCAACCTTATGAATTAAAAAATGAGATGCATGCATGCTATGATGTAGTATATACAATATTGGTCTCCACACTAAATGTGTTATATGGTGGATATTACAAGTGTGAGAGATATGTTCTAGCATGCCACAAGAAAAAATATCTAACTCCTATAAATGGATTTACAAGTTTATTAGGGTTATGGTGCATCTTCTTAGGTTTAGATGATATATGCTGCGGTGATGTTTTGACTTCCTTAAGAGCAGTTAATTTTTCTCTCAGTATTTTTTTTATACTTTTAGAACTATATTATTAACTTTTAAATCATGCTCACTACTATTTAATTGTCATACAAGAGTTTCTAATTCCTTGAATGCATTTTCTAATTCAACATGTGATATTTTTTAGGAGTCATGTTCAATAGATAAATCAAGATGCTTCTTATTTAAATTAAATAAAATTGATCTAACAAAGCCATATGATTACTATCGAAAGTGGAATTATCTTTCCTGAGGCATTCATGGTCTTTTTGTAAATTTGAAAAATTAGATTTGAGGCTTGCTTGTACTTTCTTGAGCTTCCTATATATTATGATTTTTTTTTTCAAAAATATTAAATAATTCATCATAGAAAAGCTCAAATACCTCCTCTTGATCAGAATGATCAAGTTCATTTTTTTCCATCAAGCATAGTTTGGTTACCTCATCTTTTGCATTAATTTCAGATGAGTCTAAAATAGAGTGCCTAGAAAGCCTTATGAGTCCTTTGCTTGCCCTTCTTGAACTTAGTTTTTTCTTTACCATTCTCCTTGATTAGGTGAATTTTTAGATTTGGGATTGACCTGGTTTCCCACATTAAAATAAATAATATTAGTAAAAACTTTATAATTTTTATTTGCTTTACCTTTGCTCCATTACTGACTTTTTACTTTTGCTTTTCCTTAGAAAGCTCTTGAATTGCCTTGTTATCAGTTCTATATAATCATCATCCTCAGGTGCATAAGTGTCACTGTCAAAATCATTAACCTTTAAGGCTAGAATTTTCTCCTTTCTCTTTTTAACTACCTCAAGCTAACTTTGACTCATTCCTTGCTCATAGGCAATGAGTGATCCAAGTAAGTTATAAATGGGTTAAATATTCATATCTTCAAATTCAATAATAACAATAATTTTTGCATGGTAGGAGAAGGTAAACAATACAAAATCTTGTTAACTTTTTTATATTTAGTAGGTTCTCTTCTTAAGGCATGCATGAAAGTAATAATATGAGTAAACCTAGTATACATTTCAAAAATAGATTTTCTAGGTTTTATGCAAAAAATTCATAATCAAGAAGCAGAATATTCAACCTAGATTATTTTAATTTTTTAGTTCCTTCATATGTTATGTAGAGTTTATCCCAAATCTCCTTACTAGTAGTACAAGTAGAAACACATATGTAATCTTAAGATTTTAAAGCATAGAAAAAATAGTTTAAATATTTTATAATTAGTTGGGTTAAATCTCTATCATATGTACTCTATTCATAAAATAATATTTCAGTTTTAAATCCATTCACTAAACGAGAAGGTATATAATTTCCTTCCTAACTAACATCTGTTGAAACACGTTCACTATGAATTAGGTTATTAAGCCTAAGTTTATGTCCCACAGCTAATCAAGAGGGGTGAATTAATATTTTAAAAATTATTCCCTCTTTTGAGTATTTTAAATCGAAATTAAACTTTAATGAATTTTATAGAAATAGTTTTTCAACCACAGTTTTAAAATAGTAAATCACAAAAATAAAAAGTAGCGGAAAAATAATGACACCAGTTTTATAGTGGTTCGGAAAAACCAGTTACCTACATCTACTCCCCGGAAAAACCCTCCGATTTTGCACTAAATACCACTAAATGACTCTCCTTTTGCACCCACAACAAGGCGGAGAAGCCTTTACAAAACTCTTTTCACCACTACCCGGTGTGACAGAGAACCGTCATCCTTTTACACTATCCCCAGTGCTAGGCAGAGAACCGTCATCCTTTTACAAATTTGAGCTGCTGGCACTCCCCGAGAACCGTTGTGTCTTTTCACACTATCCCCAGTGAGTGCATCTCCTTTCCATCCTTTCACACTATCCCCAATGCTGACAAAGAACCGTCCGTCCTTTCACACTCTCCCAGTGTAGGCAGAGAACTCTTCATCCTTTCACACACTCCTAGTGTGGGCAGAGAACCCTTCATCCTTTCACACACTCCTAGTGTGGGCAGAGAATCCTTTTACTCCCTTCTAGAGTAGGTAGAGAACTTGAATCTGTTGCTAAAGAATATCTCCCGAGAGCTACCAAGAAATCAAGAAGGAAGCTTAAAGAAGATATTAAAAACCTTGCTTGGATTTATCTTTATGAATCGTTCATAATTCCCTCTCACAAATCTCTCCCTTTCTCTCTCCCAAAGCTCTCTCTCTCTCTTGATCCTTTAAACTCTTTTTCAAGACAAGACAAAACAAAAGATCTCTACAAAGATAGATATGAGCGATTAAATAGAGAGCCTATAAAAGAAGCCCTAATATTTAATTTGTCATCAAATATCATCCAGTATGATCATTAGATCATCATGTACGATTATTATAAAATAGCCCTTTTAGATAGTATAAACCACATTATTCTGTTTGATTAGTTCAAGTATTTGTGCTGATCATCCCATACGATTCTACAATCATACTATATGATTTATTCAAGATACTACATTGATCGTACAATATGACAGGCCATAATTTGCGACAATCTAAATATCATCCTGTATATCTCTCTGATTGTCTTATATGGTCTTCCTATATGATTAGACGAAAAATCAATGGTATTTCATTGTGGATAATGAGTGATGATCAAGTATTATCCAATATATCTCTTAGGTAATATAATATGATCATTACTGATAATCCTATATGATTTGACCGAGCAATTCTACCATAATTAGTCCCCTGATCACATGATCAATTTAGGAATAATTATTATATATTATCAAGTATGATTCACATCATCCTTGTATAATTAGAACAAAATTTAAATATTATAATATTTCCTAAATTATAATTGGTGGCTATTTTTTATAATCATAATTGATCATTATGTTTGATATATATTATACAATATGATTAGTTTAATCACTCTTAATTAATAGTGGTGCTCTAATTAGGGTTTTTTATTTTATTTGATTATCTAGTTTAATATACATTGTACCATATAATTAGTTCAAAAATAAAAAAAATTTCTCTAACTCACCCACTCACTCCCTTGAGCATGCATGTGCAAGGTTACTCATCCTAGGATCCACCAGATATATGATTTGACTCAATAAAGATAAAAGTACATTAAAATTAAAAGTATACATAGACTCAACCCTAATTTACCCAATCCTAAGATGATAGACATTGCTAAAGGACTTGTAGACCTAAAATATTAGTGAGCAGGGTAACAAAATAGATATGAAATAATAATAGTGATAAGGAAACAATAATGTTTGTTATCACTAAAAAATACAATGCTTGAACCCATATTTGTAACATGCTCAAACTACTTTCTATGAACATTAGTGGTTCCATCTACAGAGATTTATTCCTCCACATGATGGCTCAGGTCAGCATACAAGGGAATCGTTTATCTCATAAGTACCAAGTTAAAGGGACTAGGGTGGAGGCATCTAAGGGAAACTCCCTCTAGCAGTTCATGATTCACTCCTAAATCTTGTTAAGCCTCGATGAAAAATTATTGAAAACAGTCCTTAAGTGATTCTTTCACTTTGGTGAACCCAGACATGTGAGAAAATCATTAACAGGTCTTTGATTAGCGACGAATTATTCTACAACACATTGGCCAATTTGATGAATGTGGGGATCAATCTGGATGGAAGTGAATAAAACTAGATTTGAGCTTATCCTTTAAGGGTGGTAGGAATAACCTGGTAGAAGAACACATATGAGGCTCACTAGATATGTATGATGGTTTTATAATGTTCAATATGCTCGTATGGGTCAGATGTTCCATCATAGGATTTGATGCTAGGAAGTTTGAATCTTGTTGGAATGGGGTATTGAAAGATGACTTCATTAATGAAGATATTATCATTTACCTCCAATGGAGAATATTTTTTTGACCAATCATCACAGTACATAACATAGGGCATTGTGAGAGAGCTCATTAATGTACGGTTAGACTAAGTCTTCAGGGATGTCAGGAGGAATATACGATGATATAGTTAGAAATTTTTGTCTCAGCTTTGTATAAATATCTAATATACAACAGAAGAAAAATAAACACTAGAATTTCTATATAAATAATCCTAGAAAAGAAAAAAATCATGGTGCTACACCTAATTAAAATGATTGCAATAGTATTTGATTAGATTATAAGTAGCTGACTCATTCCTAAAATAGACGACGATAAGATTATAATAATCAACCATCAGGTTAAAATCTAGTTATGAGTTGAGATAAAAAATCTAGTGATATTTAGTGGTCAGGTTGAAGTCTAACATCAGCTGGTAGTTGGGCAGAAGTCTGGTGTTAGTCGGTGGTCGAGCAGAGGTCCAGTGTCAGTCGGCTATTGTGTGGAAGTCCAGCAGTGGTTGAGGAGGAGAATGGTGGCAATAGAACTCAAGTTTATCTTCTTCATTCTCTTCCTTCCTTTTTTCTTTTCTTTCTTGTGCCCCCTTCCATGATAAATGAGGGGCGAATTTACAGTTTTCTGAGTGTGGCATGGCTAGTAAAAAGGAGGATAATCAGGGGTGAATTGGGAGTGGTTTGAATAGATGACTGATATTAAATCCCTTAATAATGGACCATTTATTGGGCATTTGAATGTCTTTATGATATCAAAATTCAATAATCTTAGGCTCGTTGAATTCATCTCATCGTGCCCCATGATTCGACTATAATCATGTAACATTTAAAGATTATTTGGTAATCCAAGTTATGGTTTGAATCATTCAAATGCACTTTGATCTTTGATTTATAGTCGTTTGGGCTCAAATTGAGTTGAATTTAGTGTCATTGGGTCTGTATTACTAAGACTTTAAATTTGACTGTAAGTTTACTAAAATCAGAGTACAAGTGGTCTTAGATGTAATTTTTTGAAGTTTCCAACTTGATTTTATCTCGAGATTTATGCTCGATCAAGATGATTTTTTGATGGTATATCAATAATAAATATTTAATAATATAAAAATTAATTAATATTTAATTTTTAAAATTAATAAAAAATTTAAAATATTTAATAGAAATTTAAATATTTAAATATTTAAAATAATTAATACACAGATATCCAGCACACAAATAGGTGAAAAGATTCCACTAGATTCAATTGAGTTATAAGTTTGGTCCATTTGTTGACTAAGAGATGGTAATATTACAAGAGTTTGGATAGTTGGGAGAAAGTCTGAAGGAAATTGGGCAGAGGTCCAACAATGGTTGGACAAAGGTCCAACAGTGATCAGGTGGGTGTTCGACAGTGAGCAGTGATTTGGTGATGGTCCAATGATGGTCAGGTGGGAGTCCGCATCGATCGGTGGCCTTGTGGAAGTCCAGCGATAATTACAGGTAGGGTGGGAGCTCGGTGGTGGTCGGTGGTTGGGCGATGGTTTAAAGATGGTTGGGAATGAGTCTATAGGTGGTCGATGGCTAGGCTGTGGTATGAAAGATGGTTGGGATAAAGTCCATATTGGTTAACGGCCAATTAAAGTCTGCTATGGTCAGCAGCCAGGCAATATTTTTAAGATGGTCAGATGGAAGTTTGATAGTCGGCGATGATGCTGGAGCTCTTAAAGCCTCAGAGCTCTTTCCAATCTATAACCAAAGGTCCCTTTCATGTAGAGAGTGGGGGTCTATTTATATATTTTTTAGTGTGGCATGCCCATAAATAAAAAGATTATTTGGGAAAATTTTGGAGTGCTTTATCAGACGGCCCATACTGATCCCACCAATCATTAAGCATTTTTTAAGTGTTTAAGTGCATTAATAATGTTGGAATTTAACTATCTTAGGGTCATTAGATTAGTAATGTTGATATGCTTGATTTGACTATAAGTATGGCATATTTAGATATCATTAGGTAATCCAATTTAGGCTTTGAACCTTCTAAATAAGCTTCGAGCCCCCGATTTGGACTTATTTCAACTTGGATTAGATCGATTTTGTTGTTTTTAGGTTACATCTTTTTGAGTCGTTTAGTTTTACTATAAGTTTGTTGAAATTAGAGTTTAGATAGTCGCAAAAACAATTTTGGAGGTTTTTAACTTAAATATGCTTTGAGATTCGTACACGGCCATAATGAGTTTTGGTGACGTATCAATTGCCATCTATTTTTGGACATTGAATCATGTATAGTCCAAAAATATTTATATAACTTTAGCATTCCACAAAGTCAGAGCATTCATCAAAGCAAAAAATATAGAAAACTTTACTAAAAAAACTTTTCAAATAGCTTAAAATTGATCATAGAAACTATTTTAAGCTCTAAAAGTGTCAAAATTGAGGCTGGAATATCGAATAATGGTTACAAGGACTATAGAGACTTTCGTAACAGACTTTATTATATAAAAATTTATTATTTTTATGTTCCAATTATTTATTTCTTAAATATTTTTTTTTTATTTATTATTTTATTTTATCGTGAGCTTCTTTACAATAGGAGATTATTATGTGCTGTCTTTGGACCATCCACATGCCAATTAGGACCCACCACGTCATCCGATACACAATAGTGCATAGTAACGATACAAAACATATTGGTGACGTAGTGCATCATCATTGGTATTTGGATGGTGTCCGATTACCATACATAATAATGTCGCCTCAAAGAGAGAGGTAGTTGTAGTGCCGCCTCATTTGAGATGGTAAGAAATAGGGTTTTAATAGTCATATTTAATTATTTTAATTTTTTTCCTTCTAATTGTTTTAAAAAATTTATAATATTTTTAGATAAGAAAATAATTAAATATAGATTTTTTTCTAAATATATATATTTTATATTTATTTAATATTCATCTTTTTTAAAAAATCATTATTCTTTCCCATATACAATATCAAAATATTATGGATTGGAATATTTGTGGTGGTAGAGAGATATATACTTTAGCATCCAAGACTTGTACGAAGATCCATCACATAGACCGAAAAGAAGGAGGGGTGCGAGAGTGGTAAGAGATAATACAATATTTTTTTTGTGGAAAATCATGAAAAGGGAAAAAAATTATGGGGATTAGCCTAGTGAAAAAATGGTTCCATTATTGTTTAATATTGAATACAAATGAGGCCCTTCCATGGGGGAAGGTCTATGCATGATGTAGTAAATATACATAATATAGAGCACATTATATAGTAGTGGTTGGAAAAATTTAATGATAAGGGAGCTATTTTCAAAAGAAAGTTGTCATATTCATTTTGTTTACTGGACAACAAAGGTTGGAGGGACCTTAGTCGGTAGGCAATGGAGGTTAGAGGGTCCGTTGTAAGTGAGCAATAATGGTTAGAAGGGTCAAAGTCGGTGGGTGAAAGAGGTAAAAGGGACCATAGTTGATGGGAAATAGAGGTCGAAGGGACCATAATAGACAGGTGATGGTGATCGAAGGGACCATAGTCGGCAGACAATAGTGGTCAAATGGACTGTAGTTAGTAGGGAATTATAGTCTGAGGGATTATAGTCGGAGGGTGACACTAGTTTGAGGGACCGTAGAAGGTGGTTTGAGGGATTATTATTGTCAAATGGCAGAGGTCATAGGGATTGTAGTAGGTGGGCAATAGTGATGAGAGGGAACCTAGTTGGCAATCAATGGGAGGTCAGAGGGACCATAGTTGGCGGGTGATAGTAATTAAAGGGACAATAGTCAACGGGTCACATAGGTCATAGGGAGCGCAGTCAATGAGCGACAGTGGTTAGAGAAACCCTAGTTGACTGTCGGAGAAACCATAGTTGGGAGGTAATGGTGGTCAGATAGACCATAGTTGGTGGATGATAGTTGTTTGGAGGACTGTAGTTAACGGGGAATGGAGGTCCGAGGGATCGAATTCAGTGCACGATGTTGGTCTGAGGGATTATAGTCAGTTGGCCATGGAGGTTGGAGGGATAATATCTGACTAGTGATGTTGGTCGGGTAGAATTTTGTGATGGTTGGTGGTCTGGTGGATGTTTGGTGGCTGGATGGTGGTTTGATGATGGTTGGGTACATGTCAGGAGGCAGTCGAAGACCCAGTGGAAGTTTGATGACCAAGTGGAATTTTGGCCACAGTTGGCGGCCAGGCGGTGGTCCAATGATGCTTGTCAGAGGTTCTCTAGTTGTGATCTGGTCCACTTACACAAGAAGCCACATGGATGTGTTGATACATATCGTTGTAGGGTGTGTCGCTGATGGCAGTAAGGCAAGGGGCTGATGATGCTCTATCAAGAGCTGAAGGGCTAATGAAGGTTGGGAGGCACCAGGAAAATAATGGCAGTTAGAAGAAGGGTCAATGATGATGGTGGTAGGGATATATTCCATTGAAGGCAATAAGAATCCATGTTGACATGAGTGAACTATAAACATCACCAATGATGCCTGTCGAGTATAGGCCTGAAGGATATAAGGCTCTAATATTTCCTTGAAGAGGGGGTTGACTAGAGATACTTTAAAGTGTTAAATAAAAAGGTCAAGGGGAATCCACAAAGAATGTTTGACCAGTCCATGGTTGCTTGCCGAATCATTGCTTGATGGTGTTAACTTGCATAAAGAGAGCTGGAAAATTTCATTAAAAATATTTGAACTATCTGAGGTTGTTTGTTAGAGCGTTGCTCAATTATGTTAAATTATATAGAAGAAGTCAAGGGAGATCCACAAGGGATGTTTGACCTATCCAAGATTATTTTTCAAAATATTTCTTGATGTCATTAGCCTGTTGAGAAGTGGTTGAGAGAATCAAACAAGGATGTTTAACATATCTAAGATTATTTGTTAAAGCATTGCTCGATGACATTAACTTGTGTCAAAGTGATCGAATCAAACCCCCCTATGATCAATTATACCTTTATTGGGAGGGGATGAATGTCAATAGATTCGACAAAGTTACAAAGTTTGGCCCATCTCTTGACTTAGAAGATGTGATATTATAATATTTTGGAGAGGGTGGAGAAAGTATGATGGCAGCCTGGTGGAAATCCAGTAGTGGGCGAAAGCTGGGAGATGGTTTAACGATGGTCGAGCAGGAGTCTATCTGCCATCAGTGGTCGTGCAGTGGTCTGAAGATGGTTGGGAAGGATTCCAATGATGTTCGGTAGTCAAGTGGAACTTCGATAGTAGTAGGTGGCTGGGTGGTGGTCCGATGATTGTCGGGCATGAGTGTGGCGATGGTCGGCGGCTAGTTAGTTACCTCTTAGAGATGGTAAGTTTAATTATAAGTTTGTTAAGATAGGAGTTCAGATGGTCCCGATTATAATTTTGGAATTTTCCAACTTAAAGAAGCCTCTAAATTTGTGCACGGCCAAGATGATTTTTGGTGATGTTTTAGTTGGCCTCCTATTATTGAATGTCGAATCTTACTAATTTTAAAAAATATTTATATAATTTTAGCATTCCACAAAGTTAGAGGGTTCGAAGGAGTAAAAAATATAGAAAAAGTTATCTCTAAAACTATTCAAATAGTCTAAATCAGAATTTACGGGACTATATATATATATATATATATAAATCCAATTTACAGGAGTATATATATATATATATATATATATATAATTGAATTACTGTAGAGAAAAGGCTCTAATGCCTTGATAAAAATTCCTAGCACTATTGTACTATAAAGCCTAATGCCGCAGCGCTACCAAGTACAGGGCCTCTATGCTCCAGTTCAAATAGAGATCAAATTTCTAATTTAAAATGCATTTTCAAATTCTGGTTTTTTATAACTATTGTACAACTCACCCATGTGAAATAAAGTTTCTTTAAAAATATGAAAAATTCTAAAGTTTAGTGCTTTGATGTGATCTGGTGAGCGCTACTGTGCTATGCCATGATAGTATGTATATGTATATCCTTGCCTTACCCATTGACTCTCTTACTTGGTTGCTTGGCTATGACGAAATTGAAAGAGAGGAACAAGAGAGGAAAGAAAATATCTTTGGTTCATATTTGTCAGCCATTTTTGTTACATATTTTATTCTATTCATTTTAAATTACTAATCTCTTTCTTTTATTTTTAATGATTTTGACTTCTATGAATTTTATCTCTCCTAAATTTCAAAAATATATTATATCCTAATTTCATAAGCTTTCACTATACAAGTTTAGAGATATTTTAGATTTTTTCATTTTAAATGATTTGATAAGATTTTATTGTATTTTAAATGAAGTACTGAATAATATCAGATACAAGACATGATAACTCCACATGATACCCTACTGATCCATTTGATTCACTGATAGTGAATCATGAGGAGTTGGAGATTTATTTTGAGTTATGAGGAGTCAAGGTGATTGATTTATGTGATTCAAGAGGAGTTATAAGAAGTACATTGATTGAGAGTTATATGGGGCGAGTGATTAGGAGTCATAAATGAAGGAGTAAGATACCATTAAGATACACTCATTGAATATGTAAATACTAATACCAACAATCTTATGAGTACTAGATTGATATTGTGACTAATATTAATACTGTTTAAAATCATTATCACTATTTAATATTATTAATTATTATTGTTGATTGTTACTGGTACCGTGACTAATGATATAATAGATTGAAATGTGATGAACTATAGAAAGATAAATTGATATAGATAATCAGTTTAGATATTGATGCATATATTTCTTTATATGATTTATAACATATTATTCTTTTTATCTTGTATTAATTTCAGTTGTAAAATTTTAGTTATTTGCTGGACTATGTGCTCATGATGTGATTTTACATGTTTTTATGAAATGTTAAAGATCCTATGATATAAGGCTCCAGAAAAGATAAAAATATACTTATATTTCTTTTTGTTATTCATTGGTAAGCACTAATTAAATGATTAAAATGAAAGACTCATGAAATTCTTCAATATAGATCATAGATTGTGACAAAATGATTCATAATGATGGTTATTGGAAGAATTCAAATATAACTAGAGCTTTTGAACATAATAGAAATGTAATTTTTGATTTATAATTATTCATTTGAATTTAAAATTTTATTTTGATCATTCTCTCTCTCTGTGTGACTGATATAGAAATAACAAGCATGACATTTTTTTGAAGGTGGGGAGATTATAAAAACTTACATATGTGAGATAATATTATTAAAAAAATATGAAAATTCTGAAGTAGAGCACTTTGGAACTAACCTGGTGAACACTACGGTGCGAGGCCATGAATTATATATATATCCCTTCCTCACCCCATCTACTCCTTCACTTGGTTGCTTGGCCAAGAAGAAAGTGAAAGAGTGAAAGAAGATAGAGAAAAGAGAAAGGTCATGGGATAAATATTATTAGTCATTCCAGTTAGAGAAAATTTATTATATTCATTCTAAGTGACTAATCTCTTACTTCTAATTTTAGTGATTGTGGTTTACATGAATTTTATCTCTCATAAATCTGCTAAAAATTTATTATCTCCTAATTTCATAAGCTTTCACCGTACATGTTTAGATATGTTATAGATTTGAATATTCTTAAAGATTTGATATGATTTTATTACATTTTAATTGAAGTACCTAATGATATCAGATAGATGATATGATAACTCCATTTGACGTCCTACTAATTCATATAATTCACTAATTAGGAGTCATAATAAGCTGTAGTTTAATTGGGAGTTATTAGGAGTTGGGTCGATTGATTCATGTAATTCAAAGGGAGTTATAAAGAGTATATTGATTGGGAGTTATGAAGGGAGACTGATTGAGAGACATAGGTACACGAATAAGATACCCTTAACATACACTCATTGAATATTTGAATATTGATACCAACACTCTTATGAGCACTGTACTGATATTGTGATTGAAACTAATAATTTTTAATGTCATTATTACTATTTAACAATATTAATTAGTATTGTTGCCTCTTATTCCTTATTGTGATGAATTATATAATGTTTTGAGATATGATGAACTATAAAAAGGTTAAATTGATATTGATAACCAGTATAGACATTGTTGCATATATTTTCTGATATGATTTATAGCATATTATTCTTTTTTTTTATCTTGTATTGATCTCAATTATAAGATTTTAGTTACTTTATGAAGTATGTGCTTATTATGTGATTTTACATGTTTTTAGGAAAGAGTAAAGATCCTATGATATAAGGCTTCGGACAAAACAAAAAAGCAACAATATTTCTTTTCGTTGTTCATTAGTAAGCTATAGTTAAATGGTTTAAATGATAGATTAATGTAATTCTTTTAATATAGACCTTGGATTGTAACAAACCTTCTTTAATAGTATTTTATGGTCAAATTATCTATGGTTTGATGAAAAAAAAAACCCTATATAAGAGGCTTGGCTATATAACTAGAACGTCTAGATAGAAATCACCAAATATGCTCCATTGAATGTCTGGAGCAATAAGCTTATTATTTTATGGGGTATTCCAAAACCACTCTTCTTATACTTTTATCATGTGATGCAAGGAAATGAAGAAGTTCCAAAAAATTTCATGATTATTTGATTCATCATGATCACGAAAAGCTAAACCTTGATGCAATAGAAATCAGACACAATCAATACTACTAGCAATTAAATGAGTTACATAGTCTTTTCAATTTTGATTAGAAGGCTTTGTAATAGCAAATCTAATGTCTTGCTTTTGATTCATTAGATCTTCACTATATGCAATGTTATGAAAACTATTTACTTGCCCAACATGGACTTGAAATCTATCCTTTGTTTTTCAACTCAAAATTTCTTATTTATCGAAGCTATCACCACTTGCTTGATCTCCTATTTCAGATATATAAAGATAATATAATAAGCAATAAGCTGAATCTTTGATGAGACTGTACTCTAACCATGCTTTGTAACTATCAAACCAAACTGGATTAAACCTACGTAATTTATTTCCGAATTTTGTTTGAGAAATTCATGGTCATGAGGCTTACAAGTCCCTCTTAATAAGTATGTTCTTTTTTATTGTATCTCAATCATTTGGATGATAATCAGAAATATTGTTTCCTTAATCTAGGGTCAATGGATAAATCATCAAAATTTTCCACACAAAGATGTATATTTGGATTGTGTATTAATATCATTACAATTTAGATCATGCTCAACTACACCAACCTTTCTTTTGAAGTATCACTCCATATCTATAACAAAAAATTTATAATGATATGCAATTTAATATAACAGAACAAATATATGTGCTTACTTTTTAATGAGAAATAATAATTGTCTTGATCCCAACCACCTCTTAAATAGGCCAAATTGTTCACTTAGCCACAATTGGCTAGATTTACCACTTACAGCCAATTTGACCAAATTCAGCTCGAGCTATAACTGAAAACCATTTCAATTACTTAATTATTGGATGAATTGAGCTCAATTGACTCTTAATTAAACCACCACTATTCGACCAATTAGCCCATTTGCCTCAAATTAACAACCATTTAAAATTTACTTGTTAATCACATTACTTGCTCTATTTTAATAAAAAAAATTAATTATGTACTAAAAATTTCATTTTTGGAAAATATTTTGATAAATATTTTAATTAGTCTTAAGCTCTCGAGTTTATTTTAATATAAAAATATATAAGTAACAAATGATATTTTAATTTTAAAATATATTTTAATTATTTATTAATAAAATGTTCCTCAAATAATTTATCTATCTTCAATCTCGTCAATCTTGCCGGCCTTTGCGCCGCTAAACATTCAATGATGTAAACTTGACCATCATCATATCCTTCCAAAGAATCACCAATAAAAAATATATGGAGAATTGATTTGCTATTCACTTTAGTTTATATTTGACTCTTTTATCAGCCCCTTCTTAGCAGACTTAACTTGGATTATGTTCATTGTATTATTAATTATTACCAAATAATTTTCTTTTTAAGACTGTAAACATTAAACAGAAGTAATGGAACTTTAACGTAAGTTTTGAAGAAGATATTTAAAAACTAATTTATTTGAATATTAAAAATAATATTAAAACTGATTTAATCCAAAATAAAATTTTGTACTTATCTCCCAAAAAATTAAATAAAGGATTTCCAATTTCCACTATTATGGGGCACTTAAAGACGAGAACATATTTTAAAAATAGATATAATAAATAATTCAATTATTAAAAATTAAAATTTAAAAATAGATTGTCATAGCATCAAAGCTGATGGACGGTTATTGTGGTCGGGGTTCTCTACTAATAATTAATATAAAATAAATTTGATTTTTATTTAATTATTTGTTAATTATCTTTTTTCTTTAATTTTTTTTTTGACTTTCAATTAGCATGCATATACAATTAGCTTTTTTAATGTATCAATAATATTAAATATTTTAATAAAAACAAGCCATACATTATTAATAAAGAAGACATAAAATTATATAAGCAAGTCTGCAAAGTGTAGTCAAATCTCCTAAGAGCGAGCTGATAAAGTAGTCAAATATGGACAAAAACAAACAACAAATCAATGCCTCATAATTTATTTTATTATTGATACTTTGGAAGGGTATGATTGGCAAAGTTTACTTTTTTTTTTTGGGGAAATTTTGGGGCACAAAGCCCATTCATTGCATAAAAAGATTACAAGTAAGTAAAAAAGCAAAACTATAATCCAACAATCTCAAACAACAAAAAGAGATTTTGGATTCTAAAGGAAAGAAAATTACATTCAAAATTAAAATGAAAGACTAAAAGCTAAAAGCCAAGGACTCAGAAAAGCTCATAATCACGAAGGGTCAAAAGCTCGAAAGGGTCAAAGTATGAGCTTAGCCTCTGGTTGCCCAGTAGACCGTCCAAGAGGAAGCTGAACAAGTTCAGCGTTCATCATCGTCCAATCAAAATTTTTGTCTCCCACAACTGCAAAATCCTCTGACCAAACAGTAAGCCAGAGTACCCAGCACAGAGACAGTAGTGAATAATTCATTCCAGAATTTTCTAATCAGCAACTCCCAGCGGACAAGGGACATAGAATACAGTTTTACTTCCAGCATAGCGTCTTTAACAGCACAGCTTTCTTGATTTTAGACATGATAGTGGTTTTGCAATCAATAACCCCACCAAATAATCTATCATTCCTTGCTCTCCAAACAAAGTAAATTATAGCTGATGCAGTAAGAAGAAATTGATTTCTAGTTTTTGTGCTGTAGCCTTGGTCCCATATACTATCATAAATTTGATGCATGTTTGGCCTCATTAGAAGATGTTGCAACCATGGAAATAAATTTTTTAAAATGTCAAAAGTAAAACTACATTCAAAATAAAGATGGGAAATAGTTTCCCTCTCCACATGACAAAAGCAGCAAGTATTAGGCATCAGAATTTCACGGACTGCAAGAACATCTGCAGTTTTTAAGCCCCCGCGAAAATCCAACCAAGCATATACTGAATAGCGAAGGGCATTCTTCTTATGCCAAATGTGTTTATACCAAGGCATCATATCCATATTATCATAAAATTGAGTGTAAAAATCTCAGTATTTTGGATTCTTCTTGTCTTTCCAGGTATGATTTTCCAATAGTGGATCAATAATCACAGAGTTAATAAGAGAGAGTAGGTGATTATCCAAGCAATTGGGAAGGGCCCATTTTCTGTTTTGAATAAGCTGGGCAACTGGGCAATTAATAAGATAAGAGATGGTGGGATATGAAGAGGTATTTTTAAGTAAATCAGCAATCGAATTACCACCACACCAAGGGTCCCAGTAAAAGGACAGATTACTGCTAGCATTAATAGAAAAGATAATGCAATTTTTTATCTCTATGGCTTTAGCACACAAAATCTTCCAGTAATGAGTGTACTTATAGGTAATCGATTTCCACAAAGAATTGAATCTAGCTCTCCACCAAGAAAATAGCAGAGAGTTATCATTTAAGAATCTCCATATTGTAGTACAGGTATAACTGTGTTTAAGAGACTCAATTGATGGAATGCCCAATCCCCCTTTGATCTTAGGACAACAAGTTTTATTCCAGGAAACAGTCATAAGTTTTTTCTCTTTGATTTTGCCATAGAAGGTAAATCTGGAGCATTTCCTAGCAATTGTTATACAGCAGATTTTAGGTATAATTGAACCTCAGATCCAATAAGCTAAAGTATTAGCTATAGTAAACTTGATAAATTGGATTCTCCCAGCTAGAGACAACGTTCTAGCCTTCCAACCATCTAGGTGAGTAGTGATTTTTTGCAGCAGAGGTTGAAAGTCACATATTTTAAGTTTTTTGTAGAAGATTGGAATTCCCAGGTATGTGATAGATGAGAGAGACTGATGTATATTGAGGGTATTGCAAATATCCTCTGCCTCAATAGTGTTCTTAGAAATAAGAATAGAGCTTTTTAGAGGGTTCACTTTCAGCCCAGTACTACCTGCAAATTCCTGAAGAATAGAGTTGATAGAGTGTGCATTCCTTGTAGTGGCCGAGCCAAACACAAGGAGGTCATCAGCAAACATGAGATGAGAGACAAAGCAGTTCCCAGCTTTGATAGGTTGAAAAGTGTTGTTGGAGACCGCATGATCCAAAATTGAGGACAGTACATCCATTATGATACTAAAAAGATAGGGGGACAGCTGATACCCTTGTCTAATCCCAGAAGTAGAGTTAAAGTAGCCTTCAAGCACCCCATTAATAAAAATAGAGAAGTGGATATTGGATGTACAGGCTTTGATCCAGTTGATAAACATATTAGGGAATCCTTTAGCTTCAAGTAGTTTGTAAAGGAAATCTCTAGACACTGTGTCGAAGGATTTCGTTATGTCAAATTTTGCACATAAGTATTTATGCTTGTCTTTAATATTGAAAGTACCAAGGATATCAGCTGCCAGTAGGATGTTATCAGATATGATTCTCTTATGGATGAAACCACCTTGACTTGAGTGAATGATAAGAGGCATCACTAATTTCATTCTATTAGCAATGATTTTAGCAATGATTTTGTAGAGCACATTACAAAGAGCAATAGGTCTGTAGTTTTTAACATTATTCGCATGGGGTTTCTTGGGGACTAGTGCAATGGCAGTAGCTTTGACCTGATTTGGCATATATCCCGTATTGAAGAAAGAGGTAACAGCTCTAAAAAGTTGAAGTTGAATAACACTCCAAGTAGATTTATAAAAATCGAAGGTGTAACCGTCTGGGCCAGGAGCAGTGTTGGAGTTTCCAGTAAAGACTATATTTTTAATCTCTTCCATTGTGACCGGGGCTAAGAGGGAAGAGGTAATGTGAGCCGGTATCAGATTTCCAGCAAGGATGTCCCTGCCCAACTGATTAGGAGCTGGGGAGTTGAAAAGAGTCTTAAAATTATTAATGAAGACTTTTGCAATATCAGCTTGAGTGGAGTAGGTGCCTTGATCATTAGAGATTGCTTTGATCTTATTATAATTTTTGGTAACATTGATTTTGGAGTATAGAAACTTCAGATCATCTTCACCCTGAGTAATCCATTTTACTTTAGCTCTTTGAGTAATCCAACTAGAAAGTGCTGCTTGACTGTGAGCTAATCTGTTATTGATGTGATGAAGTTTTCCATTAAGATAAGGGTCCAGAGGATTGGTTTGAATCTAAGTGAGAACAGAATGTTGGAGGTCTTTGAGTGTATCAATGTCAGCTTGAATGTGATTAGATTTTGACCACTTTTGTGATTCATAGAATTTTTGAGTTTCTTAAGCTTGAAGTTGAAGGAACATAAGGGACTGCTCTCGTTGGGATAGGAAAAGTCCTCCATAAGAGAACTCCAGAAATCTGGGAATTTAATACAGTAATTCTTGAAGAGGAAACGATGACCATTTGTATTTTCTTTCCAATTTACCAGAATGAGAGGAGAATGATCAGAGCATTCAGGGTCTTCAACTTTATAAAAGGAGCTGGGATATTTGTGAAGCCATAGATCATTAACAAGTACACGATCTAGCTTAATATGAATGGGATTTTGAGTTTGCTGATTGTGCCAAGTGTAGAAGTGACCTACAGATGAAAAGTCATGAATTCCAACATTGAAAATCATATTATTGAAGTCTCCCAGCTTATTAGCAGTAAGGGAAGAGCCCCCCTCTTTTTCCCCCATCTCTCGGCAATAATTGAAATCACCCAAAATAGCCCATGGCGTATTGATTGACACAGCCAAATCTTGAATGTTTTTCCAGAGGGTATGTCTCTCATCTTGAGAGTTACTATCATATACAGCAGTGACAACACAAATATCATTAGCATCAGTAGTAATAGTTCCATGAATAAGCTGGTTAGTCATAAAAAGTGGAGTAAAGTTAATAGCATCCTTATTCCACTTAACCCAAATGCGGCCGGGATTAGAAAACAGAAAATTGTCACAATTGCCTTCTCTAGAAAAGATTTGATGATTAGCAAGGAACCAATCGTTTTGAAAGTTGCTTTGGATAATTTTAGCTTCTAGTATGAAGAGTAGTTCAAGTTTGTGGGTTTGAGGAAGGAGTTTACAGCTTTTTACCTTGTCCGGGTTGTTAAACCCTCTAATGTTCCAAGCTGCAATGTTTGGGAGGGTCATTGGGATTTGTTTTTAGGGGTAGAGGCCTTTTTTGTTTGTTTGCCTCTAGTTTGCTTTTGATTTTGGTTATTTGTGGCTTGGGATTTAGGAGAGTGTGTGGTGGAGCTTGTTGTGTCATTGGAAGATGTGGGTATATTTGGTTGGTGTATACTAGGAGAGGTGTGGGCTGGACTGTTGTGGTTAAGAATGAGTTTGAGTTTGTCTGTGGTAGTGTGATTAGTCTTTGGTGGAGAGTGAGCTTGATATAGGTTTTGGGTAGGGGGATGAGCTTCTTCATCCTTATCTTGGTCAGTTAAGGTCTGAAATTTGTTAGCTATTTTTATAAAAGGAGGGTCTTGAGTTTTTGGGAGTAGTTCAGAAGTGTCTTGAACTTCTCCCGAGGGTGAATTGAGATTAGGAATTATAGAGCCATCTTCTTGTTTGGTTGTTTGGAGCTGGGCTGGTTGAGGAATGTTGTTGATAGTCTTGGTGGTGGGAGGATATTTAGGTATGATGAGTCTGGGTGGTGGGGATGGTCGTGGTTTACGACTAGAACTTCTTCCCCTGTTTGTGACTGTGGTGGTAGGCTTTTGGATTGGGTCTTTGGGACAAAGAGATGGTGGGTGCATAATAGAGCCGTATTGTGAACAATGGTCTGGTTTCCAATCATATTGTACGCGTAAGGGAGTAACCTTTCCATCCACATTAAAAAAGATTTCGTCTGGTAAAGTCGATGAGCTAGTGACTTGCACACATACACGCACAAATGTAAGACGAGTTTTTGCTGCCATAAGGCCATCCACAGATACAACTAGCAAGTTTAGATATACCTTCCGGAGTCCAAAAAGAGAGAGGTAGGTTCAAGATTTTAACCCACAGAGGTATTGATGGAAATTCCTCTCGCTTTGGAACGAAATCAGGAGTCCACTTCTGTAAAATGAATGGCTTTCCAAAGAAAAACCAAGGGCCTCTGGTCCATGCATATTCGTAGTCTTCAAGAGCAAAAAATTTGAGTAAGAAGAAGCCATCGTCCATGGTAAGGAGAGAAAGCTCTCCTTTTAGCTGCCAAGCCTTCTTGATCGTCGAGAGTAGGGCTTCGTAGAAAGGTCTTTTCCCGATGGAGTAACCCACCAGCGACAGAGTCCATTCCGGCGCACCAGCAACAAATTGCTCTGTGGTAAAGTTAGCCGTGAAGTTTTGAGTTGGAACTAAGCCGAGCGAGTGAGAAAAATCAGTAGATATTTGAAGGGTTGAAGTTAAGAGGTTATTCCATAGAGGTAAAATGGAAGGAGGAGGGGTTTTAGAAGTGGATGAGGTAGTGAGCGGGGGAAAACCATCATCGGACATAGGGGAGAGGCTCCCAGCCGGAAGCGGCGGCTGAGAGGAAGCAAACTAGGAAAACCCTAGCAAAGTTTACTTCCTTGGAGGTTTAGATAGGCTAAGGCGGACGCGAGTGAAGAAGAAAAAAAATTGTATGAGGATATTTTTATTAAAAAAATTAAAATAAACTTCTAATTAATATAATATTAATTATTTTCAAGATTTTTTTTTATATCTAATCTTTCCTAGAATTTTATTCATGCACTTCTTTTTGCTCCACTATAACTTCGCAACTAGAAAAAAAGAATAAATATAAAACTCAGAAATAAAAAAAACATTTAATAATATTTAAAACCATATTATTATGAGACATATTTTTAAAATTTCATATATTTTTTATCGTAAAACATAACATAATTAGTAATCTTCTGAAACCTACGAGCAATATCTGAGCTCTCAAAGTTAATTTCTAACTGCTACGTTAAAATTGAATGGTGGAATCATATCACATGATATCAATCTGATGAGAAGAAAAGAAGCATAAGCAGAACAAGAAGTTTTCTTATTTTATATATAAGTAAGCTGATATCTGATGACAATCAAGCTCACCAAGTCACACATTATTTCATCCTCTGATACATATATACCACGACACGATATTGACCATTGAAACTTTTATTTATGACATGAAACTTTTATTTAAGAGGAAGGATAATAATTGAAAGCAGCCACTTCCATAGCACTTGTCGCAGCAAACTACTGCTTCTATGCAGCCTTTAATGGCGATCACCTACGTCACCACTACCATATCCACCGCTACCATCACCGCCATCGCCACCGTCATATCCGCCACCGCCATATCCACCACCACCATCGTCACCACCACCGCCACTGCCATATCCACCGCCACCATAACCATAACCGCCATCGCTGTTGCCACCTACTTGGCCAACACCATAACCACCATAACCACGGGGGCCCTCATCATCGCCTCCTCCGTCCCCATCATCAGCTACTTGGTAGCCAGAGCTTGATTTTGGCTTGCTAGCCTGCTTCAAGGACCTTGCGAAGGAAAGGCAGAAGCTAATGCTAAGCAGAACTAACAAAGCAAGAGCCTTGAGCTTATTGCTTCTAGCCATTGTGGATTATCGAATGGTGGATGAGAGGCTGCGGTGGCCGAATGAGCGCTATTTATAGCTAAAGCCTTGCTCTAATTGAAAAGGTGATAGGATAACAATCACTCATTCATTAAAGATGGGTATTACTCTCAACCTCATCAATGGATGAGATAAAAAAATTTACTTGTTAGTCACATTACTTGCTTTATTTTAAGATATTTTTTTTTTTTGCGCACGAACAATTTCTTCTCTATAGATGATATTCTGACAAATATTTTAATGTCTTAAGCTCTTGAATTTATTTTAATATAAAAATATATAAAGTAATTAATATTATATTAATTTAAACTATATTTTAATTATTTATTAATAAAATTATCCCAAATAAAGTTATTCATCTTCATTCTAGGTTATCTTGTCGGCCTTAGCCTACCTAAATCTCCAACGATCTAAACTTGACTATCATCATATACTTCTAAAGAATCACAGATAAAAAAATGGAGAATTGATTTATTGTTCAGTTTTGTCCATATTTGATTCCTTTATCAGCTCACTTATAGAAGACTTGACTTGACTTCAAAGACTTGATATATAATTTTATTTAATTATTTGTTAATTATCCTTTTTTTTTTACTTTTAATTAGTAGGCATATACAATTAGCATTTTAATGTATCAATAATATTAAATTAAAAAAAAAAACAAGCCATATATTATTAATAAAGAAGACATCAAATTATATAAACATGTCTGTGAAGTGAAGTCAAGTCTCCTAAAAGTGAGATGGTAAAGTAGTCAAATATGGACTAAAATGAACAACCAATCAATGCCCCTTTATTTATTATTATTATTATTTGATTGGTGATAATTTGGAAATATATGATGATTGGCAAAGTTTACTTCTATGGAGGTTTAGATAGGCTAAGGCCGATGTGAGTGAAGAAGAAAAATAGTTGTATGAGGATATTTTAGGGAGGTTTGATTACAGTACATAGGAAGCATGGGATCATCGACGTAGATTTTATTTTGGTATATTACTTGTTTTTTATGTATTGTCAGCCTGACCGACCTGATCGACCTCAAAAATTTGAATGCAGGAGTTCAAAAGATGCGAAATGGGATTTTTTACATTTCACCCGATATTTTTAACTTTTCACTCTCTCTCTCCTCTTATTCGGTTCTCTAGAAGCAATTTTTCTAAACCTTTAGCATTTTCATTCTCTAGGACCAACTGGGGGTAGTAGAAGTTCGTTTACTCTGCTTTTAAAAATAGGTAAAAAAAAATATTGTGCCATTGTTGCGCTTTTACTGCATATTAATACTTTTGTTATTTTTTTACTAATTTTTTCTATGTTTTATGTGTGCTTTCACTGTGTTTTTGCATTCATGGTATCATTTCCTATTGATTATGTAAATAGTTATTTTCATCTTTCAGTTTCTTCTGTTCTTTGATGCGCTTTACCTACGCTTTGAATGCTCTTTGGCTTGATCTATGAAAGTGTAACTAAAGCAAAATAAAGGTGCAGTTGTGGACCTCCGAAAGAGCACCGCGCAAACGAGTCAATTGGAAGGGATAGATTAGATCGTGCATACGACTAACCATTGAGGATAACGGCTCTCACCAGCTCACCCCGATGGGTAACAATATACACAACCAAATCACTGGTTTCCCCCACCCGATACAATAGTTCGAATGGGGTTTAGTAGATGTGGGGCCAAGATTCCCACGGGGCAAGCCCCCGTGGTTAATTACATCCCAGGCCGGAGCCCGAGAAGACTCTCGATTAAGGATCACACATTATCCTTCCCAAGGTGGGATCGGCACAAGGGTGTAGACTAAAAAGTTCTACTCAAAAGGGAGAAAAGGTTCGAAGGATTGAATCAACATACGTGGTTCACACTAGCATTCGGAGGCTCTATGGTACTAAAGAGAAATTGGAGAAAATAAAAGTCAGGCATCCAATCACATACGTGAGAGAAGAGATGGAAGCGACGTCATCCTGTGACGCGGACAAGTAGGATTTATAATCCCTGAAAGGAAAGGACCTACCTACTATTTAAGGCATACTACGAGACCGCATGTAGTAGCCTTGAATCCTAAATCTAGATTGAGCTTAGTATTCTACACAACACTAAGACCCATGTCCTAGCTAATACAGTGCAAAACCTAGCCTGGACTTACCCTGGCCTGGATTGGGGAGCCAGCTAACCACCTAGTCGTTTTAAAATCATACTATCAAGTCAGTTATGAAAGATGGGTGGGTGGGACAGTTCTTTGGAAATAGTATTGACATCTAGAGGATTTCCTAATTGGTCCCGGACTTATGTTGGGTTAATGCCCCTAACTAATACAATTAAATTTTAATTAGTTTGTTACTAATGCAATGCATGCTAGTTGAGGCTTCCAAATCATGTATGTTATATAATTTAAAAACAGGCTTATTAGAAAATAATTTTTAGAAAAGACTGGGTCTCCCTAGGTCCGACACTTCATCATCATAGGCTAGATTATCCAGACTCTACCCGCAGGCAGGGAGATGTCTTATAAGAAGGAGAGAAAAAATGCAATAATATGCATGCAACCCGGACGGTTTCGGCAATTCTCTAGGTTCGTTAAATTTCTAGATTATTTAAAACTTAAATATTAAATTTTGGTTATGAATAGAAAAATTTTTATAGTCCTTAAAGAGCCTAACGATTTCCAAGTGAAAATAAAATCGACATGCAAGAAAGAAACCTAAGAAAAATAAGCAATTTCTACTGCGTATATCAAGAAAACACATCAATATAAATCCAACAAATCAATTAAATGTCCATAGGCAAACTGCCCTTATTACAACCCATATATGCATAAAGAAAAGTGGCCGGGCACCACTGCCAACAACTCGGATTTCTAAGCCTATGACAGACGCAAATGACTTTGAGTGGGATATTGGTCTTCAGGTCTTCAGTCTTCTTTGGATCACTTCTCCTTGGACTCCTTGGATCTCCCCTCCTTGGACTCCTTTGTATCTCTCTTCCTTGGACTCCTTGGATCTCTCCTCCTTGGACTCCTTGGATCCGTCGTGGCTTGAATATCCAAACGAAGAGACAATTCCCCCTTGGTAGGGGGTATTGCCTTTTCTCTTTGGATATCTAAAGCCATCTAGCTCAATCTTCTAAATGGAAGAAGGCTCTTCCCTATGAGGATGCCTTCTTCTTTCGGAACTCGAGTTGGATAAGGATATCCCAACTCAAAGTTACATTTTCACAACTCTTTATAAATATTACAAATATTACATCAATTGGAAATAGAAAATTCTAGACTCCATGCATGATTATCCTAATAAAATCCCAAGCAGTTATATATAAAAATTAAATAAAATACATCCCATTGAAGCTGTGTCAAGCCATGCTCTTAATTATGAGGGCTAAGCAGTCCACCTGTAGCACATGTAGCAATTATAATTATTTTTATTTAGCCCTCATTTATTTGGGGGGGGGGGGGGGGGGGGGGGGGGAGGAGGCTGAGCAAGCACCTGCATAAAACAACGTTAGAAATCATGACAGTGCCCCCCTTTTATTAGTATGAGTCATTGCCACATGTACGGAAGAACAATATATATGTCGTTCCTAACCTAGGGGTACATCTAACGCTCATCACATCATATCCACAGAGTGTAAGAAAAGTAAGCCCGGCCCAAACACCAATAATTTCAAACAGCATGCAATGAAAACCACGGAATTAAAGCTCCAGCACATAATAGAAAAAGATTGAGAGAGCAAATTGGTGGAAATCAATTTTGCAATGAAATCCACCGCCACCATAAGGTATGCATTTTGGTGATGATATTCTTCATTGTTGATAATCTAGCTACTCTACAAACAACCAGAAGAGTTTGTATATATAACCAACATGTGGCTAACTTGACAACAAAGCTAGAAAATGTCCGAAAATCACAAGCGGATATTAACATTTTGATACTGAAAGGTTTCAAAGATTGAGAGAGCAAATTGGTGGAAATCAGCCTGCGCCTGCATCGACCGATCATGAGAGTGATGATATAGATATCACTTAGATTATCTGTATAGGGATTTTTGATGGATTTTATTTTATTTTTATGTATTAGAACTATTGATACTATAACACTGTTATAGTAATTATATAATAGTTTGAATGTGATTGTCTATTTGTGCAGTTAGTTTTTGATTGTACAAAAGTATATTTCTTATGTTTATTTTAGCATTGTTTGTAAAAATATGAACATTATTAACTAGTGCTTTTAAATAGCTTGGATTGTTATTATTGGAAAGCCCAATAATTAATTATATATAAGGGCTACTTTTTTATTTATGTTACAGATTTCCAGCAAATTTGATCGAGAAATTCCGCAATAAATATTGAAACGATGAACGAGTATCGTATTTTGTGACGGAACAGTATGTCGCAAATTGCGGCTGAATTTCTTCCACAATTTACGACTACATTTCCACTGCAAATTCCGTCGACCGCAAACCCATCATAATTTACGATGGAATTTGAAGCATTTTGCAAAAATGAAGACGTCATTTTTTTTTCAAATTCAATTCCGTCGCAAATCCGCCACAAAATATTTGCGATGAATTACTTTTGTTGCAAATACATTTACGACGCTACTTTTACTATCGAAATTGAATCCTCCACAAACTGAAATTTACGACGGATTTGAATTGTTTTGCATAATTTTGCAATGGTTTTGACCTCTAAAATCAATTAATTATTTATTTATAATTACAAATGGCTTACGATATTTATTTTTAAAATTTCTAAATGTTTTTTTGAGTACTTGAAAAGTTAATTGAAAAACATACTAAACGAACATATTAAAAAAAAAACTAATATAAAATTCATAAATAAAAATTATTTAATAATATGGATAATATGTAAAACCATATTATTATGAGATCTGTTTTTAAAAATATATATATATATATATTTCTTCTTAAACCATAACATAATTTTTAATATTCTTAAACCTACGAGCAATATCCCTACGTTTTAATTGAATGGTGGAATCAAATCACATGAAATCAATTTGATGAGATGAAGAGAAGCAGCAGCAGAAGCAGAAGGTTTCTTATTTTATATATAAGTAATACATATATCTCATGAAAACTCACCAAGTCAGACATTATTTCATCGAACTGTTACAAATATACCACCACACAATATTGACCTTTTCTGGGTCTTATTCTTCGGTAGCTTTAGGTAGGAGGCTATGACATGAAACTTTTATTTATGAGGAAGGACAATAGCTGAAAGCAGCCACTTCCACAGCCCTCTACTATGGACTAAACCACCACCACAAGGATGGTGGCCGCAGCAACCTCCTGCTTCTACGAAGCCATTAACGGCGGCCACCTCCGTCGCCACCGCCGCCATCACCACCGCCACCATCTCCACCACCACCACTGCCATCTCCACCACCGTTGCCGCCATCGCCACTGCTTCCACCATCACCGCCACTGCTGCTGCCACCTCCATCGCCAGTACCATCACCACCACTGCCATCGCCATTACCATCACCACCGCTGCCATCGCCATTACCGCTGCCACCTTCGCCGCCACCGTCCCCTCCGTCGCCATCATCAGTTACGTGGTAGCCAGAACTTGATTTTGGCTTGCTAGCCTGCTTCAAGGACCTTGCGAAGGAAAGGCAGAAGCTAATGCTAAGCAGAACTAACAATGCAAGAGCCGTGAGCTTATTGCTTGTAGCCATTGTTGTTTATGGAATGGTGGATGAGAAGCTGTGGTGGCCGAATGAGCGCTATTTATAGCAGAGGGCTTGCACTACAAAGTAGGTTTATGATAGAGAAGCAGAGGTTCCAAATGAGGAGGATTATTACAAGGAAAAAAAGGAAACAATGTGCTTGACGTCAAACAATTCGGCTGGCTATGACATTTTGATTAAAGACTTTGAGTAATTTTTGTTCTATATTGCATTATAGAATATTTGAATTTTTTTGCAAGAAAATTATCAAAATGATTAACATTTCTTAAATTGCCCTAAATTAAATTTGAAAGAAAGATAATAACATTAGTTGTATTTCACAATATAAGGCTTTATAAGAAAGAATTTTATGAGTAAATCATGAAGAATTTCAGGACTCATAGAAATATCAAAAGGCATGAAAAAAAAATAAATGAAGAGTAAAATCAAAATAAAATTACACATAATCATAAGAGTTTCATCATTTGTCTCGTCATCTTTCATCAAATTAATGCTACATTTGGGACGGCTTTCTTAATGCTTCTTAAAACAACTTTTTAGTACAAAACTTTTTTTTTTGTTTTAGAAAACGACTTTAAGAAGCAGTAAGAAAACCGTCCAAATGAAACATAAGTTATGATTTAAGATAGATTTCAATCTTGCATTTTCCTTACTTTATAGGTTTTGGATTTTCTACATTGTGCTTATGACCTCAATATGTAATAAAAAGTGAATAACATGGCTCCCATGTCATCATCATGCATGAATTTAATAATTCTTATACAAAAATTCCACAAAATGGTAGTGATAAAGTGTATGCCAAATTTCTTTTTCATCCTCGTATGTTTTTCAATTAAAAAGCTTCTTTAGTTAAATCATATAGCTTTAGCTAGCTAGGAGGCTATGACATGAAGCTATTACTTGTGTTCAAACACAAGGTGATTTGACCAAGTATTTTCCTATTTTGGTTTGATTACATCAAGGATCAGACATAAGTCCATATCTTTTTGCTTTAGTCATGGATGTTCTCACTAGACATTTGCAAGAGGATGTACCTTGGTGTATGCTTTTTGCTGATGATATTCTTCTTGTTGATAACACTAGAGAGGGAGTTGAAGGTAAACTCGAATTATGGATGTCAACTTTAGAGTCTAAACGTTTTTGCTTGAGTAGATATAAAACTGAATATATGGAGTGTAATTTTAGTAGCAATAGATCTAGTGATGGGATTGTGACTTTGGGCGATCAAGTCAGTAATAAGAGAACACGTTTTAGATATCTTGGATCTATTGTTCAGAGTGATGGTTAAATTGATGGGGATATTATCAGCAGAATTCAAGTTGGATGGTTGAAGTGGAGGAATGCATCGGAATTATTGTGCGATAGAAATGTGCCTCTCAAACTTAAGAGAAAATTTCTATAAAATGGTGGTGAGACCTGCAATGCTTTATGGTGTCGAATGTTGGCCATTAAAAGAGAAGCATAATACTAAGTTAAGTGTGGCAGAGATGAGGATGCTTAGGTGGATGAGTGGCTTGACCCTTAGAGATATGATACGAAATGAGCATATACATGAAAAGGTTGGAGTAGCTCCAATTGAAGATAAGATTAGAGAGAGTCGCCTTAGATGGTTTGGTCAAATTAAAAGGAGGCCTTCCGATGACCCGATTAGGAAAGTTGAGGTATTAGATTTGACTTATGTTAAGAAAGGTAGAGGTAGACCTAAAAAGACTTGGTTAGAAAATATTAGAAATGATCTTTCTTTATTAAATTTAAATGACAGTTTGACTTTTAACAAGACAAAACGGCAAAAAATGATTGTTGTTGTTGTTGTATTAGAAATAATATGTTATAGCTCTCTAGTAATTAATCAAGTGTTCTCCAAATCAGATTAATTTTTATATCTCACAAAAAATCAACTTTTAACAGTGCCATCTGTGGGTGCTTCTTCGTATATAAAGTAGTCCTCCTCAAAGAAGATAAATTTTCTTGAGCATAGTTCAAAGAAAGTGATCATTAATTCTTCCATTATTTATTTTAAAGATAATAAAACCCTTTTAAAAACTTTTAGATATACTCAAATGTTGACATTGAAAATATCAACACTTCAATAAAAACAATTATTACGTCCTCTGACCGGACGTAGAGCTACGTTCGGCCGCCAATAACATGTCGCCACGTGCTCTTACTCTTTATCGTGCGGCCCGACGACTTGACCCAGAGCGGAACCCGGGAATGCTATGTTCGCGATTTTCTCGGTATTGCTCGGTATTTTCTCGGTATTTGCTAGGTATTGTTTTGCAAAAATGAGAAATACCGCTCTGTGAAGACCAATACCATGCAAATACTGAGTTGTACCGAGTTTTTTACAACTCGGTACAAATCAGTATTTGCTCAGGATTTGCTCGGTATTGCTAGGGATTTGCTCGGTATTGCTAGGTATTTGCTCGGTATTGCTAGAAAAACTCGGTACAACTCGGTATTTGCTCGGTATTGCTAGGTATTTGCTCGGTATTGCTCGGTATTGGTTATTGCCGAGCAAAATCGACCAATACCTTGCAATACCGAGCAATCTGGGTCCGTTACGGGTCGGGTTGTCGTGGCGCGCGGTAAATAATGAAAACGCGTGGCGCGATTCTACTGGCGGCCGAACGTAGAGTTGCGTACGTTCACCGGACCAAATAAAAGTTCCTTCAGAACAATAGAGGTTCAAATTGCTCCTAAGAATTAGTTTGAGATCTCCATTCTTAGTCTCATTCGCATATACTTCAACTTTTGCTTTGAATTTCAGCCTACTCATGGAATTTTCCAAGCATCCCCCCTACTAAATTCTCATTCCAATCCTCCTAGTGTTAATCTTGAGGCTCTCGGCTAGATTTATGGTCAAAATAACCACAATATCCCTTCAGATCCTAGGATTATTTAGTGATTTCTAACTAAATGTTCTAGCTACATGGCCAAACCTCTTATATAGATTTTTTTTTTTTTCATTAAACCATATATAATTTGTCCATAAAATTGCTATTGGAGTAGGTTAGCTGACTTTGAACCCTAGCTTGGCCCAATAAGACTCACTCAGGACAATATAAACCTATAACTTATTATTGAATAAATGAACCTTGGTTTGTCTGTTGAATGTCATATAACATTGTTAGAAACTCAATAAATGATAATAAACTTTTGGCAGATTCAATAGACTCATTGAACAAATTGAATCCAAATTGACCTATTTGAGCATATATGATTAATCCACCAAATTTAACTAATTTATTCAAATTGATTGATCCAATTGTCTTAGAAAAGTTTTAATAGGTCAATTATAAATGCCTTGATCTCAACCATCTCTTAAATAGTCCTAATCGTTCACTTAGCCACAATTGGCTCAATTCCGACAGTGATGAATGCATTAACATTAAATAGAAGTAATGGAACTTCAACATAAGTTTTGACGTAGATATTTATAGTACATATATAGCTAGCTATTAAATTAATTTATTTGAATAAAAAAATAATATGAAAGTGATTTAATCATAAATAAATTTTTGTACTTATCTCCCAAAAAAATTAATAAAGGATCTCCAATTTCCACTATTATGGGACACTTAAAGACAAGAACAAATTTTAAAAATAGATGAAATAAATAATTTAATTATTGAAAATTAAAATTTAAAAAATAGAGAAGTTTTTCATTTAAGGGGCAACTTACTACTTCCGTGGCAAGCAAGACAGCAAGTCACCCATAAATGGTTGGCTCGAACCCACCCAATATTAATAAACCCGAACCCAACCTATGTATTAAATGGGTCGATCCAAATCAAGATTTTTTAGATCGGGTCTAGGTTTCATTTTTTGGTCGTGTCATATGTTGACACCCCTAAAAGGATGTAGTTATTTTTCAATATCCTAAGTAGAATCACATACATATTTTATGATTTATCTCTCATCATTTAAAAAAAAAGTAAAAAGTAAAAGATGTTATTTAAAATATCTCAAATAATCTTATTCCTTCAATTGGCTTTAATTAACTAAGAGGTCTTGGGTTCTAGTCTTGCATATGTGTGAGTTTAACTTAATTGGTCTAAACGTACAAAAAAAAAAAAAAAAAAAAAACTACTCTGCCCAGACAATGTTAATCAACAAAAGCACAAGCAAGGTTGTCGTAGCATCAAAGCTGGTGGAAGGTTAGTGTGGTCAGGGTTCTATAGTAATAATTAAAAAGATAATTAATAAATAATAAAATATATTTTTACTTTATTTAATTATTTATTAATTATCTTTTTAATTTATTTTTTTTTTTACTTTCAATTAACAGGTCTATGCAATTAGCATTTTTATTGTATCAATAATATTAAATATTAAATATTCATATGTTATATTTCTTTCAAATTGACCTTTGGGTTCTACCACTTTGCTAGGATTTACCAAAGACTTTGGGTGTACTCAAGATTTTTTTAGGGAGGTTTGACGACTACACATGAAAAACAGGGCCTCACAATTAATCCTTAAATGAGTAAAATTTGATTTGATTCAATAATATGTGATGTACATAGGTCTATACATGTTTAATTGTGGATTAGTGCATAATTAACTTCTTTTCCCTTTTAAGCTGGTTGGAATCCTAGTAAATGCATGATTAAACTCTAGTTAATCAAAACTTTACTTCCTGATGTTCATCTTAATTCTTAGGGACCCCAAATTGTTAAAAATCATATTTCTAATCTTTTCCAGAATTACATTCATGTTATTCTTACAGTGTTACAGTCAAAATGATCATAAAGTTCGCACTCAAAGAAGATAGATTTCTGATGCACTTGATCTTGAGCAGAGTTAAAATAAAGTAATCATTAATTCTTCCATTACTTAGTTTATAGATAATAAAATCCTTTTAAAAACTTTCAGAGATACTCAAATGTTGATATTGAAATATCAACACTTTGATAGAGGTTCAAATTGCTCCTAAGAATTAGTTTGAGACCCCCATTCTTAGTCATTTATTTTAAGAAAATTTTTTTAATTACGTACTTCATTTCTGTATGATATTTTAACAAATATTTTAATTAGTTTTAAGATCTCGAATTTATTTTAATATAAAAAAAATTATATGTAATAAATACTATATTAATTTTAAACAATATTTTAATTATTTATTAATAAAATATTCCTCAAAAAATTTTTTTTTTTTTCGTCTTCACTTTCGTCAATCTTATCAGCCTTAGCCCAACTAAACCTCCAATAATGTAAACTTGACTTTCATCATATCTTTCCAAAGAATCACCAATCAAAAAAATTGTTAGTTTATATTGACTCTTTTATCATATCATTCTTAGCAGACTTTGACTTCACTTTACAGACTTGCTTATATACTTGTTAGTCAAATTAATTGCTTTATTTTAAGATATATTTTTTTTAAATTATGTACTAAGAGTTTTATTTCTGGATAAATATTTTAGTTAGTATTAAGCTCTTGAATTTATTTGAATATAAAAATTATATAGGTAATAAATACTATATTAAATTTAAAATATATTTTAATTATTTATTAATAAAATTTTTCTCAAATAATTTTTTTCGTCTTCACTCTTGTCAATATAGGCGGCCTTAGCCTACCTAAACCTCCAACTACGTAAACTTGACTATCGTCATATCCTTCCAAAGAATCACAAAAAAAAAAAAAAAAAAAAAGGGAGAATTGATTTGCTATTCATTTTAGTCTATATTTGACTCTTTTATCAGCTTGCTCTGAGGAGACTTGACTTCACTTCGAGACTTACCAATATAATTTTACGTCTTCTTTATTATTAATACAAATGGCTTATTTTTAATTAAAATATTAAATCTTATTAATACATTAAAAGTGCTAATCATTTATTCCTCCTAATTGAATGTCAGAAAAATAAAAATAAAATAAAATGATAACTAAAAAATAAAAATAAAAAATCCAATTACTTTTATATTAATTATTAGTATATAACAATGATTAACTTCCCCCAGCTTTGATTCTATGACAATCTTATTTGTTTGTTTGCCAGCTACCATTACTCGGGCAGAGTAATTGAAAGTTGTAATCAAAACCAATTGATGTAAAAAGATGATTTGAGATATTTAAATCACATTTAATTTTTAATTTTTATTTTTTTAAATGAAGAACAATAAATCATAAAGCATGTATGTGATTCCTACTCAGGATCTTGAAAAATAACTATATCCTTTTAGGGGTGTCAATGTATGACATGACAAAAAAATCAGACCGAGGCCTGAAACAAGAATTCCTGATTCAGATCAGCTCATTTAATGCATATATAGGTTGGGTTCATGCTTATCAATATTGGGTGGGCTAGAGCCTACTTAGGATATTCTATATGTTCTCTTAGTAAATTCTCATATCAATCCTCTTAGAATATTCTATATGTTATTTCCTACATTAGCCCAATTAGAAATCCTTCCTTAGCCTCAATAAAAGTTAAGTAGGGTATAACCTTAGATTAATTATCAAATCTTGTTGTATTTAGGAATGACCATTGGAGGAACATATTAATTATTATCACTAAATTTAAGCCCTCCATCTCTCTCATTAGCTTAATTTCTTAGTGGTGTAATAAATTGAGCATGAGAATTTTTATGTTAGCTTGAGGGCCTCAGTTAGATCTTTGGTCAAAACAACCCCAATATCCCTTAAGACCCCGGGCTTATTCAGTTATTTTTTACTAGACATTTTTGCTACAAGGCCAAACCTTTTATATATGATTTTTTTCATTGAATCATAGATAAATTGTCCATAAAATTACTATTAGGGTAGGTTAGCTGACTTTGAACCCTAGCTTGACCGATTAAGACTCAATTAAGGGTGTCAATATTTGACACGACACGAAAACCCGACCCGAACCCGACCCGGAAAATCCGGGTTGAACCCGACCCGATTTCAAAACGGGTCGGGTTCGGGTTCCAGAAATCGACCCGTTTCAAAAACGGGTCGGGTTCGGGTTGACCCGGCGGGTTGCCGGGTTTACCCGCCAACCCGTTTAATTAGAAAAATTTCGAATCCCTCCTCTGCCCGCTGCCCGCCGCGCGATCGCCCGCGCTGCCCGCCGCGCGCATGTCTGCCCGCGCCTGCCAGCGCTGCCCCCTGCGTGCCCGCGCGCCCGACCGCGCCCGACCTTGCCCGCTGTCCCGCTCGCGTCCGCCCGCCGCGCTCGCGTCCGCCCGCCGTCGGCCGCCGCCGGCCACCCAAACCGGGTCGGGTCGTGTCAACCCGGCAACCCGCCGGGTCGGGTCCGGGTTAGGTTTTTCGACCCGTTTCTCTACCCGGGTCGGGTTAGGGTCGACCCGTTTCGCACCCGGGTCAGTTCGGGTTCGACTCGAACCCGACCCATGACCCGAAATTGACACCCCTAGACTCAATCATGACAATATAAACCTATAACTTATTATTAAATAAATGAAGCTTGGTTAATCTATTCAGTGTGTTCTAATACATTGTTAGAAATTCAATAAATGCAAATAAAGTTTTGGTAGAGTCAATCTGATTCAATTAACTAATTGAACCCAAATTGACCTATTTGATCATATAAGATTAATTCCACCAAATTTAACCAATTTACTCAAATTGATTGATCCAGTTGTCTTAGACAAGTTTTAATAAGTAAATCATAATTGTCTTGATCCCAAGTGCTTCTTAAATAGGCCAAATTGTTCACTTAGCCACAATTGACATGATTGACTCTGTACAACCAATTTGATCAAATTCAGCTCTTTCAATATTTGAAAACCATTTCAATTTCTTAATTACTAGATGAATTGAGTTTAATTGACTCTTAAACCACCAATATTTAGCCAATTAGCCCATTTTCCTCAAATTGACCCAAATAGACCAGATCTACAACCATTTAAAATTTACTTATTAATCACATTACTTGATTTATTATATGAATTTTCTTATGGTACTAAGAATTTTATTTCTGAATGATATTATGACAAATATTTTAATTATTCTTAAGCTCTTTGATTTGATTTTAATATAAAAATATGTATAAGTAATAAATACTATATTGATTTTAAACTATATTTTAATTTTTTATTAATAAAATTTTCCTCAAATAATCTTTTTCGTCTACACTCTCGTCAATCTTGTCAGCCTTAGCCTACCTAAACTTCCAATGATGTAAACTTGACTGTCATCATATCCTTTCAAAGAACTACCAATCAAAAGAAATATGGAGAATTGATTTGCTATTCTTTAGCTCTTTTATCAGCTCGTTTTGAAGAGACTTGACTTCACTTCGAGATGTACCTATATAATTTTGTGTCTACTTTATTAATAATATAAATGACTTATTTTTTATTAAAATATGAAATCTTATTAATTCTTTAAAAATGCTAATTATTTATTCCTCCTACTTAAATTTTAAAAAAAAAGTAACTACAAAAAAATAAATCTAATTAATTTTATACTAATTGTTGGTAGAGAACCACAATCACTCTAACCTCCCCCCCAGCTTTGATTCTATGACAATCTTGTTCATTTTTTGCCAACTGCCATTGTTTGGGCAGAGTAATAAAAACTAATTGATGGAAGAAAATGATTTTAGATATTTTCAATCACATTTAATGTTTAATTTTTTATTTTTTAAATGATGAGCAATAAATCGTAAAGTATGTAAGTGATTCTTACTCAGGATCTTGAAAACTAACTATATCCTTTTAGGTGTGTCAATATATGACATGACCCAAAAATCAGACCTAGTAAATGCATGATTAGACTCTAGTTAATCAAAACTTTACTTCCTGATGTTCATCATCTTAGGGATCCCAAATTGTTAAAAATCATATATCTAATCTTTCCCAGAATTATATTCATGTTCTTCTTACAATGTTATAGTCAAAATCATCATAAAGTTCGCACTCAAAGAAGATCGATTTATGATGCACTTGATCTTGAGCATAGTTAAAATAAAGTGATCGATCATTAAATCTTCCATTACATAGTTTAAATATAGATAATAAAATCCTTTTAAAAACTTTTAGAGATACTCAACATCTCAAATGTTGACATTGAAATATCAACACTTTGATAGAGGTTCAAATTGCTCCTAAGAACTAGTTTGAGATCCCCATTGCTTATGTGATGTTTGTATGAGTTTGACTTAATTAGTCTAAATGCCAAAAAAAAAAAAAAAAGTATTTTGCCCAAACAATGTTAATTGACATATGCACAAACAAGATTGTCGTAGGTCAAGCTTGATGGACAGTTAGTGTGGTCGAAGTTCTCTACAAATAATTAATATAAAATTAATTTCATTTTTCTTTAATTGTTTGTTAATTATCTTTTTATTTTTATTTTTATTTATTTTCAATTAGAAAGCATATACAATTATCATTTTTAATTTGAATATGAATCCGAATTTTTCGGATTGCGATTTGGCATCTACGGACATTTATTTGCGGTGGCTCTGATCCTGGGAATGATTTTGCTTTGGTTCGAGATAGACCTGTTTCTTCGGCTGTTTCACGTGGCCGTTTTCGTGGGAGGGGCCGTAGAAGAAGATGATTTTACTATTTTATGTTTATGTTTCCTTCTTTTGCTTCGGGATTGCCTCTCTGGATGCTCTGGTCGGATTTTTTGGGGGTTGTGATGTGGCTGGGGCTCGTACCCTCATCGCCTTGCTGGTGGCAACCTCTGGTGTTGTTCGTCGAGTTTTGGTTGGTTTGTGGACGCTGACTTCACCTCATTGGACGGTCCGTGCGAGGATTCGGGGTGCTGGGAGCCTCGGCCGAGTTCTGAGCCCAATTTTTTAGTTGTTTTCTGACTCTATTTCATTTTATTTGTGGGTCATTGACTGTTGTAACCGTTTCTTGATATTTTAATATAAGTTTTCTGTTTAAAAAAAAATACAATTAGCATTTTTAATGTATCAATAATATTAAATATTTTAATAGAAAACAAGCCATTTATATTACTAATAAAGAAGAAGCAAAATTATATAGGCAAGTCTGCGAAGTGAAGTCAAGTCTCCTATGATCTTATAAAGGAGTCAAATATTGATTAAAACGAACAACAAATCAATGTCCCATTAATTTTTTATTTGATTGGTGATAAATTTGGAAGGATATGATGATAGACAAAGTTTTCTTCCTTGAAGGTTTAGATAGGCTAAGACTGATGCGAGTGAAGAAGAAAAAGAGTTGCATGAGGATATTTTCATTAAAAAATAATTAAAATATACTTCTAATTAATATAATATTAAATATTTATATATTATATTAATTTCAAATTGGCCTCTAAGATTCTACCACTTGGCTAGGATTTACCAAAGGCTTTGGGTGAGCTCAAGATTTTCTTAGGGAAATTTGATTACACATGGAAAGCCCAGGGCCGCACATTCCTAGACTTTTATTCATGCTGTTCTTGTTGCTCCACTATACCTTCGCAACTAGGAGAAACATATATATATATATATATATATTCAAAAATAAAAATCATTTTATAATATGTAAAACCATATTATTATAAGATCTGTTCTAAAAATTTCATATATATTTCTTCTTAAATCATAAAATAATTAGTACTATTCTTAAACCTATGAGTAGGGGTGTCAATTTTTGACCCGACCCGAACTCGACCCGGTTAGCAAATGGGTCGGGTTTGGATTTGTATATTTGACCCGTTTGAAAAAATGGGTCGGGTTCGGGTTCACCCGGAAACTTGAAATCAACCAGAAGTTGACCTGGGTCCGGGTCCGTTAGGCGTTAGCCCAGCCTAGCCGGTTCTCGCGCTCCGTGGTAGGGTTCCGCCCTAGCTTGCTCTGCAGTCCGGCGCGCCTCAGCAGCCCCCACTCCCCAGGCACGGCCTCGGCACCTCCGCCCGCAGTCTGCCAGTCCCAATGCAGCATTGAGGCCCATGCGGGCATGGGCACCTCGTCGCCCTGCAGTTCGCCAGTCCACACGTGCGAAACAACTGCGCGAGATCCACGCGATCGCGGGACGCCTACGCGGCACGAGGCCGCAGTCACCACACATGCGGCGTGCCTACCTCCGCACTCCACAATCCATTTTCGTGTCGGGTCGTGTCAACCCGGCAACCCTGCGGGTCGGGTTCGGGTTGCATTTTTTGACCCGTTTGCAAAAGCATGACGAGTTCGAGTCGTGTCAGATAGCATCGGGTCAGTTCCGAGTTCGACCCGAACCCGACCCGTTGACCCGAATTGACACCCCTACCTACGAGCAATATCTGAGCTCTCAAAGTTAATTTATAAACTGTTTTGTTGAAATTGAATGGTGGAATCAAATCGCTTGATATCAGTTTGATGAGAAGAAAGAGAAGCGGAAGAAGAAGGTTTCTTATTTTCTATATAAGTAAACAAATATCTCATGACAATTAAGCCACAAGTTAAACATTATTTCATCGACTGTTACATATAGGGCTGTAACCGAACCAAACGTTCGACGAACTACTCGTTGTTCGGTTCGATTAAAGCTTGTTCGTGATTGTTTAATTAACTAACAAACAAACTTGAACAATATTTTAAATACTCGATTCTTAAATAAACAAGCTTGAACACTAATGCGTTCAGCTCGTTTATGTTCGCAAACAACATCAGTTGATGTTCATAAACAAGCTCGATTCGGGTTCAATTAAATATAAAAACTTTAATTATACCATAATAATATAATTATTTTTTATTAATAAATTTTAAAGTAATAAAATATTATAATATAAGTTCAATAAAATAAATTTTTCATTTTTATAAAAATGATATTAAATATGTTTAATTAGGATTTAGGAGAAGAGTTGAAGTGCTGAACCAGTTATAGGGAAATCACGAAAAAAAGGCGGGCTGGACTCTGGAGTATGAATGTATGAGATAGAATAAACCCTAAATTACTAATCGCGCCCAAATGCCCAATATTTCTCCCGAAAGCCGAAACGCTGAAAGCATTTATGCGGAATGGAGGGAAAGCGATTGCCCGAGTAGCGGTTGCCGACTGGACTCCTGATCGCTCAAGCTCTAACTGGACTCCCGATCGCTCAAGCTCTGACTGGACTTTCGATCGCTCTGAGAGAGTGAGCGACTACAGCCTCCCGATCGCTCAAGCTCCGACTGAATTCGGTAAGTTTATGTTCAAATCATGTCATTTAACTATGTTACTCTGTTTGATCTCCTTCCGACACCAATTAGAAGCGGGATTTCGGTTCGATCTCCTTCCGGAATCGACGTTAACTCGACATTTCTATTTGATCTCCTTTCGACACCTACCAGCATCAAGCGAAGCGGGATTTCTGGACTCCCGAACTCGGTAAGTTGTTTCATAGATTTTTACAGATTTTTGGCTATATACAACTCTATTTTGCTATACAGATTTTTGTTGAATTGGTTGTTTTAGCTGTTTTGATGTGTTCATGTGAGTTTAGGTTGTGTTAGCAAATTTTACAGATTTTTGGTTGAACTCGGTAAGCTGTTTTGATGTGTTCATGTGAGTCTATTTTGCTGCACCTTTTTTTTGGTTGTTTTGCTGTACAGATTTTTGCTGAATTGGTTGTGTTAGCTGTTTTGATGTGCTTCCTCTTAAAAGGCTTCTTAATGACCTAGTTGAAGCAAATTTCTAAGTTTACAAGGCTTCTTAATGACCTAGTTGACCTTTCGCCATCCTTGTGGTGGTCGTGTAGTCCATAGTAGAGGGATGTGGAAGTGGCTACTTTCGGTTATTATCCTTTCTCATAAATAAAAGTTTCATGTCATAGCCTCCTAGCTAAAGCTACTGAAGAATAAGACCCAACAATGGTCAATATTGTCTCGTGGTATATCATTTCTAATATTTTATAATCAAGTCTTTTTAGGTATATTTCTACCTTTCTTAACATAAGTCAAATATAAGACCTCAACTTTCTTAACCAGGTCATTGGAAGGCCTCCGTTTAATGTGACAAAACCATCTAAGGCGACTCTCTCTTCAAATATTTTTCTATTAAGCATCCAAAAAGATTGCTTAATATTATTTTAATTGCCATTAATTTCCCATTAATTTCCCATTACATCATGAATGAAATATACATGAAATCTATATTTCGTGCCCATAAGTATCAATTTAGTTTTTCCATGAAAAAGAGTTCTACAACATATGAGGCTTCATTAGTTATGTGAGGGTAGAAATATGCCATATTATAGAAAATGCCTTGATCTCAACTGCCTCTTAAATAGGCCAATTAATAGGTTCACTTAGCCACAATTGACTAAAGCAATATATATTTGAAAACCATTTCAATTTGTTAATCATTGAATGAATTGAGCTCAATTGACTCTTAAACCACCACTACTTGACCAATTAGCTCATTTGCATCAAATTGACCCAAATGTACCATATTTACAACTATTTTAAATTACGCGTTAACAATTTATTTTCTCGAAGATATTTTGACAAATGTTTTAATTAGTATTAATCACTTGAATTTTTTTTTAATATAGAAAATATATAAGTAATTAATATTATATTAATTTTAAACTATATTTTAATTATTTAGTAATAAAATTATTCATATTATATTCGTCTTCATTCTCGTTGAGGCCGAAGAGATCAACAAGAATGAAGAGGCATTTTTTTTTGTTCATTTTTTAGAATGTTTTCTTTAATTAATTATATGTCGAATGCCACAAAGAGGCATTTTTTTTTGTAAATAATCTATGAAAATTTTTATAGAAAATAATTGTTTTTTTAAAGTTCATTTATTCTTTTATTTTTTTGAACTTGTACGCTGTTGTATGTATAGAAGAGAAATTATTTTTAAATTATATTTTTTCCCAATACATAATATATTGACTTTGTATTACATTTTAAAAGTTATGATTTAAAGATATGAATGGTTAACATGATGTTTTCTTTGATTTATAATGCTTTTTGAACATATACATTGTATATATATAAGAGATATTTTTTTAATTATACATTTTTCCCAATATATGTTATGTTTTGACTGTGTATTGAGTGTATATTGAGTATGTATTAAGTGTCTATTGAGGGTGTACTGAATGTGTATTAACTGTGTATTAACTATATATTGAGTGTGTATTAACTATGTATTAATTATATATTGAGTGTGTATTGACTATGTCTTAACTGTCACTATAGGAAAACAGCTTATTTCCGACAAAATTTTCGACGGAATTAAATTCGTCACAAATTTCGACGGCTTTTCCAACGGATTGCCGAAGGAACATTTCCGGCGGACTTTCCGACGGAATTTTTGTTTAGCTTACCGACGGATTTATTTCCAACGGAAATGCCGATGAATTTTTTTTCTTCTAAAAATGACTATAATAAATATTTATAATTAATTATTTTTAATAACTTATTATAAATTTAAATTATTTAAATAAAATATTTTAAAATTAAATTAACTAATTTAACAATTCAATGTTAAATTAAAATAATTTAAATAAAATAAATAAATTATATTAATTAAATTATTAACACATTATTATATTTAATAATTTTTAATATAAATATAAACAAAAAAATAAAAATAATAGTTTTTCCATTGCAGCACAATGGTTGGTTAGGAGCTTGAGCGACAGTGTGAGGTACACGGTTCGAAGCCCTCCGAAGGCGGGTGCAATCGCGGGCACGCGCGATTGCCGGGTCTCGGGCTGGGTTGGGTTGGGGTGCGCGTGAATTAGGCCTGGGTTTGGGCTGGAGGGAGCGTGGGCTGGGGCATCTTGTAGCTGGGCCTGGGCTGCGGGTTGAGCGCGGAATTGGCTAGGGCTGAGCTTTAGCCTTGTCCTCGGCCTGGGAGCACGACCTGGTTGGGCAAAATGATTTAATTTTTTTTTTCTTAATTTTTCTGGCTGACGAATCTCGCCGGAAATTGTACTGGCGGAATATTTCTGCCAGAATTCAGCCGTAAAGCATTTCTGACAAATTTTTTTTTTATGTCGGATCTTTATTCCGACGTGCGTTTTATAAGCGCAAAATTTTTCGTCAGAAATTAGCCTGAAAAGTAAATTTCCGACGGATTTTGGCCCGGTAATACACAATTTTCCTGTAGTGTGTGCATCAAGTGCATTGAATGTGTATTTTGTATCGCATGTGTATTGAGTGTGATTTAATTGTATTAATTATATATTGAGTGTGTATTGACTTTGTATTGAGTGTGTATTGAATATATAAATAGTATGTATTGAGTGCGTGTTGAGTTTGTATTAATTGTATATTGACTGCGTAATGATTGTGTATTGAGATATATTGAGTTTTTATTAAATGTGTTTTGAGTGTGTAATAATTATATATTGAATGTGTATTGACCGTGTTTTGAGTATGTATTGATTGTATATTGAATATATATTCATTGTGTATAGAGTGTGTATTAACTTGGTATTAAGAATATATTGAGTATGTGTTCACTGTGTATTATGTATTGAGTGTGTATTGACTGTAATTTGAGTGTGTAATATTTGTGTATTAAGTATGTATTGATTGTGTATTGATTATATATTGATTGTGTATTAATTATAAATCGATTGTGTATTGAGTGTGTATTGAATGTGCATTGAGTGTGTTTAGTGTGTAATGAGTGTGTGTTAAGTGTGCATTGAGCATAATTAATGTCTCAACCTGTAGCTTGTCATCTGGCAAGTTCAATAGAGGGTGAACAAGCATAAGGTAAGTCTTAGAATGAGTTGTAGTTGAATGGATGCAAGATTGCTAAGGTTGTCTCCTTATTGAGTTTGGTAAGTTCAGAGGGCCCCCTAGGGTAAGAGTTTGCAAACGGTTTCAAAACGTAGATTTCGTATTCAAAACGTAGATTTCGCAGCTGTTTGAACCGGTGCAAATTGCAGCAGTTTTCGTATTCAAAACGTAGATTTCGCAGCGGTTTTTAAAACTGCTGCAAAAAACCGCTGCGATAGTCCGTGTTTTTTGGTAGTCAATTGACTGAGGCGAGTGATGATTTGCTTTTCTGGTCGATGGACCATCTTGTCACCCAGCATAGGGTGAATTCTTCAAATGTATGTGTGATTGCTGCCTTCTCCTTGGATGGGTTCCTTTGGGGGTCTAAGGGTGAGTTTGCGATGGCATTTACTCATGAGAAGGGGCAAGCTTGCTATGATCAGGCTGCTACGTGTGAAAACACGTTTGAGAGTAACCAATGGTGTACATTTAGTTTTTCGATTCACTTAATCCTTTGACATGTGAGCTTAGGCCATCTCCAACTGAAAAACTCAATTTTCACTTCAAAATGTTGTAATACACAAAATACAATAACTTATCTCAAGCTGAACTCTATTTTCTAACACCAAAAGAAGAATGTTATATCTTAAATAAATTAATTACATAAAACAAGTTTATTTTCTAAAAAATAATGTGTTTATAAATTATTATTTCTTAATTATTAATAATAAAATTGTACACTTAAAAAAATAAAATTAATAACTTAATTTTTGGATTAAAAAAAATTGTGGGTGAATAGTGGTACGCCTTGACATCTTACTATTTACTGGATTAGTGCGTGAATAGTGGGTGAATAATGCCTCCCGGTCTTTAGGAGTTTGACTGGAGACGCTCTTAGGAAAATTATATCTGGAGCCTGGTTTTTATCAACTGCCATTCAGCCAAAATTAAGTGGGAAAAGAACGGATAAAAAAATGCTATAAAAAAAAGATCAGGTAACCTCTTTTTATATGAAATTATTTGTATTTTATTAAGAAATAATTTAATTTCGAAAACAATTTAATTTTGTAAAATTTAATGATTAAAAAATCTGCAATATTTTCATTATCTCTAATTATGCGTTATGATTAGGGGTGTCAATTTTTGTCCCGACCCGAGACACGACCCAGACCCAACCCGAAAAAATCCGAGTTTGGATCGACCCGGTTAGAAAACGGGTCAGGTTCGGGTTCGGATATTTGACCTGTTTGAAAAAGCAAGTTGGGTTCTGGTTGACATGGAAACGTGAAATCAACCCGAAGTTGACCCGGGTCCGAGTCCGTTAGGCGTTAGCCCAGCCTAGCCGATTCTCGCGGTCCGCGGAAGGTTCCACCCTAGCCTGCTCTACAGTCCGGCACGCCTCAACAGTCCCCACTCCCCTGGCGCGACCTCGGCACCTCCACCCGCAGTCCGCCAGTCCCAATGCGGTCTATGCGGGCACGCGCGCCTCGTCGCCCTGCAGTTCGCCAATCCACACGCGCGGAACAAATGTGAGAGATCCACGCGGCCGCGGGGACGCCCACGCAGCACGAAGCCAGAGTCCCCACGCGCACGACGCGCCTACCTCCGCCTAAAAAGCTGATTTAATAACCAGTAAAAAAGCCGTCCCAAAGGAAGCCAAAGTTAGAAAATCAGCATTCTAGGAGAACAAAATGGTGTGATTAAAAATGTTTACATAGTTTGGATAGCCAACATGTTTCCTTGCATGTTTCTCTACTCAGTGATTTGCAAGTCTAAGTATATGATTTGATGATCAATTCATGTCTAGTTTTCAAAAGAATTTTTTCAAACTATAATTTGCATAAAAGGTACTAATCTATCTAGTTAAGAACTACTTCTCTACTTTAATTATTCATATATATATATATATATATATCTCTTATCTTCTTTATCCAAGGGAATATATATACTTTCTTCTAAGTTTTTTTTTTTTTTTGTTCTTTCGACAAATAAAAAACTCATTTACTCTTCTCCTTGTAACCTCTCTTGTTTTCTCTACTATTCTTATGATATTTTTATTTTTATGACTTGTTAGTCACTTCTTTAGCATTAATCCATGTTGTCTAAGGATCACAGCTAGTTCTTCAGAATGATTCATGTTGACAAATTTTATGCTGATTCTTGAATAAGTTTTACAATAACATTTTATTATTTTGGTAGACATATAAAAATAATTTGAATAATATCATGATTTTAGTTCAATCTAATGGGAGAATGTAGTGTGTTAAGGATTTTTTAATAAATTTTATATACATATCAAAATTAATTTCATTAAGCTGCATATAAAAATAAATCAAATTATTTAATATATACCATCTAAACCCTAAACCCATTATTTCATCGACTGTTACATATATACAACGAGATAATATTAAATATTGCTAGGTCCCATTCTTTAATAAGTTTAGCTTGGGGGCTATGACATGAAACTTTTATTTATAAGAAAGGATAATAATTAAAATTATCCAGTTCCACATCCCTCTACTATGGACTACACCACCACAACATGGATGGTGGCCGCAACAATATCCTGCTTCTACGCAGCCTTTAATGGAGGCCACCTTTGTTGCTACCATCATCCAAAAATATTGCTTAATATTCTTTTAATTACCTTTAATTTCCCATTAAATCATGAATGAAATATACATAAAATCTATATTTTGTGCCCATAAGTATCAACATAGATTTTCAAAAGTAAGAAATAAAATGAACATCAATATAAAAGATATGATATATGATAAACAATGAAGCCAAATATTTTTCCTTGAAAAATAGTTTTATAACATATGAGGCTTCATTAGTTAAACGATGGTAGAAATATGCCATATTATAAAAAATGTCAAGAACAAAAAATATCATAACAAACATTGTATGATAATAAACCATGCATATGTCCTAAGTAGTCCTTCAAGAAAACTTATCTTATGGACCATATGGAACATGTAACGCTAAATACTTTTTATTTTGTAATTTTAGCTTAAATATAAGTGATAATTAAGGGATAGTTCTAGGAATGTCTTCCTCAGGGGAGGGGCCATAAAGTTGTCTTCAACTAAAGCTATAACTTTATCTCTCCTAGAGAATATAAAATCCTTTTAAAAAAATTTAGAGATACTCAAATGTTGACATTGAATATACTTAAATTTTTGCCTTTGGTCAAAATAACTGCAATTTCACTTAAGATTTTGGACTTATTAGGTTATATGTAACTAGATGTTCTAGCTACATGGCCAATCCTCTTATATAGGAATTTATTTTTCATTTGACCATAGATAATTTGACCACAAAATTACTATTGGAGTAGGTTAACTGACTTTGAACCCTAGCTTGACCCAATAAAGCTTACTTAGGACAATTTAAACCTATAACTTATTATTGAAGAAATGAACCTTGGTTAATCTATTGAATATGACGTAATACATTGTTAGAAATTCAAAAAATGTAAATAAACATTTGGCAGAGTTAATTGGACTCATTGAAAAAATTGATCATATATGATTAATTCCACCAAGCTTAACCAAATTATTCAAATTGATTGATCCAACTGTCTTACAAAAGTTTTAATAGGTCAAACATAAATGCCTTGATCCCAACCACCTCTTAAAAAGGCCAAATCGTTCACTTAGCCACAATTGACTCAAAAGGCCCATTACGACCAATTTGATCAAATTCGGCTCAGGCGATGTTAGAAAACCATTTCAATTACTTATTTATTGGATGAATTGAGCTCAATTGACTCTTAAATCACCACTATTTGGCCAATTAGCCCATTTGTATCAAATTGGCCCAAGTGGACCACATTGACAACCATTTTAAATTTACTTGTTAATCACATTACTTACTTTATTTTAAGAAAAAAAAAATAATTACCTACAAAACAACTTCATTTTTGGATGATATTTTGACAAATGTATTAATTAGTCTTAATCTCTCAAATTTATTTTAATATAAAAAATATATAAGTAATAAATACTATATTGATTTTAAACTATATTTTAATTATTTATTAATAAAATTTTCCTTAAATAATTTTTTTCGTCTTCACTCTCATTAATTTTGCAGGCCTTAGTCCACCGTAAACCTTCAATGATGTAAACTTGAGGAAATTCCTGGTCTGAGTTTTTCTAGAGAGAAAACGTCTGAGTTTTTCTAGATAGAAAATGAAAGTTTTTTAAATTTCTGTTGAGAAAATTTTGGCAGTTTATTGGATGGCAGCGGAAGCTCGCCGGACCGCCTCGATAGGTGGTCCAAGCGACATTCGACGGCAATCAGCTGGTAATGTTTCCTTCCCAATCCGATCACTACCAGCATTTGGTGACGATGTGGATGCTGGTGGACTTAGTATCTCAGCTAAGGAGGCAAGGTTGAAGATGAAGAACAACAAAGCTCTTGTGATTAATGAAGGTGGTCTGGCTTCTTCTAAGAAGAAAATACCTGATATCGGAAAGGGGAAAGAAGTTATTGATAGCAGTTTCAAATTTGATAAACATTCAATTAGAGCAGTGAATGTTAACCAGTGTAATGAACCTCGTCGTTCGTTTGTTGGCTTGAATGAGGTGAATAATCCTAGTATTCTAAATGAAGGGAGAATTACGACTCATTTAAAGAAAGTTGAATCTCAGGGTGATATAGCTGATGTGGATAAGAACTCTGTGGAAATTAACTATAATGGCAATGAGTCCATTACAAGTGCGCAGCAGGATCCGTTGATTGTTCCCGTAATTAATGGAGCTGAAGACTTAATCTCTGTCAGGTTTTGTGAATCGGGACAACAACATGATGACAAATTATATGATGAATTGATTGTGAAGGTTAAAGAACCTACTGGGAATAATGCTTGGCCGAAAAAAGAAAACATCAAGGTATCCAATCTGGATTTTGGAAATTGCCTGTCGGAGGATGGGTCTACAGTGAAACTACATGTGCAAAAGGAGGAAGAGAATGCTAAGAAACTTAAGAATGACTTAGTCATCAAGGTATTTGGTGATAATGTTCCTCTCTATGCTATCAATAGAGAACTAAAAAGACAATGGGCTCAATTTGGAAAATTCCATTTAACGGTGCTGGGAAATGGATGGACACTATGTGCTGTTGATAAAGAACAAGCCTTGGATTAAGTCCTTAACAGTGGACTGCGGTATGTTAAAGGGCATATTATTGGGATGGACAAATGGTCACCGGTGTTTTCACCTTCAACTTTGAAAGGATTAACAGCTCCAGTATGGATAAGAATGCCAAATCTCCCTCTCCATTGTTGAAATGAGATCAATGTATGCAGGATTGTTTCTAAAATTGGCATTCCATACTTAATTGATGGTAACATGTTCCAGTGGAGTAGACGTGAATTTGCCCGAATCTGTGTCCGTATTACACTTGAAGATAAGCTGCCTCTTGGTGTTTGGGTAGAAGGTCTTGCAAGAAAGTTTTTTCAAAAAATTGAATATGAAAGAATGTCCTCTTTATGCTACAATTATGGTAGAGTGGGTCATGAGAAGAACAAATGTCCATAATTTATTTCTGCTGCTAATGAAGATGATTATGTGAAACCAGTGAAACCGGTGGCAGAAGACATTTCTAATATGAATCTTAAAATAGCTGGTGATTGCAAGGAGGAGGGTGATGATAACTATGGTCCTTGGATTCATGTTAATTATGGAAGACCAAGGAAATTTAAAAATAAAAGCAAATGGAAACCAATGGTGCAGAACTCAAATGTTTTGAAGAAATCAATTTCTTCAAACATATCTAATTTTATGAATAATTTAACATTAACTACTGGAAAGACGAAGGATCAAAGGGGTTTGGATGTTCAAACTGTAGAAGAAGAACACACTGTAGGTTTTGATGCTATGGAAGTCATTTGTTCTCCTTCAAAGGTGGTTAATGATGCCTCTAGCTTCGGAACATAGAAGATTCAAACTTCAAATTTGGAGTTAGGTATGGTTTCAAAAAATAGTAGCTTTCCATATAACTTAAATAAGTTTGATGTGCTAAGTGAGGTGGGAGATCTTAGAGAAAGATGATGCAATAACTTCTCTTTTGGAAAAAAAAAGGAGAAGGTATGGTTGATTCGCCTGTTGGATTACAGGATTTTATTATAGATCTGGACAAGAAAGATGACAGCTCCTCTAGTTTGAAGAAAAACCTTTCAAAGGAAATCAGATGGGGAGATGATAGTTCCTCTAGTGTGAAGAAAAACCTTTCCGTTTCGATCTTCTCTGAGAAATAGAAAGCATGATGGGGAGATGAAAGAAAAGCCGGGGACTTCTTCCCCTTTCAATATTTAATGGCTTCGATAGTATTCTGGAATTCTAGAGGAGCAAAGAAGAAGCAAGCTCCTCTATATCTGAAGGAGATTGTGAAGGAGCATGGAACTCTGCTTGTGGGTCTATTAGAAACAAAATTATCTTCTATTAGTAGAAGTGAAGCAGATGAATTAATTGGGGTGGATTATAATTTTTATCTTTTTCCAGCTAATGGCCTAGTTAGAGGTATACTGGTTCTATGGAAATCTATAATGGTTTTATTTTCAATTTTATTTGAATCTCAACAAATGGTAACAGGAGATCTCTTGTTACCTAATGGAGAGTCCTGGAGGATATATGTTGTATATGGAAGTACAGATATCTACAAGAGGAAAGAGCTTTGGAGGGATTTGGAAGTTTTCTCTACCAAAGACATCCCTATGGCTATTGGGGGTGATTTTAAGTGCTTGATATCAAAGGAATACAAAAGAGGTTGTAAACGATTTGTATTTTCTCAAGGATCAAAAGACATGAAGTCCTTTGTAATCAATAATGATCTTCACGAAGTTTAGTACTGTGATCCAAAATACACTTCGTGTAACAACAAAACTGGAGGAGCAAGGATTATGGAAAGATTAAACCGGTGTTTTGTGAATCGAGCAACTTTAAATGCATATCAAAAACTAGTTGTTAGACATCAGGCGAGGATAGCATCGGACCACTATACTATATTATTGAAGCTTCTTGAGATTAGACCGGTAAACAACAATTTTATCAAATTTAAAGATGCTTGGTCTTCTTTCCCAACTTCATTTGGTATTGTTAATAATGTTTGGAGGAAGAATGTAAGGGGAAATTGCTCAGAAATTTTGAATATTAAATGCAAAAGGGCTTTAAAATACTTGTTTTTTTTAGCAAAGCAAAGTTGAAGAGTTTTTCTCTACTAAAAGATTTCCTTTTTAAAGAGATTTTAGATCTTCAGTCAAAGGAGGCAGAGGTTGGATATCTTTCGGAGGAAGAGACTTGACAGCTTCATGTGAAGATTTCTGAACTAAATGCGACCTTAGCAAGATTGAACACTTGGTGGAGACAACGTTCTAAGTTATTTCATTCATTTGCTAGTGCTTGAAAAATCTCAAATTGGATAATCAAAGTGCAGGATGAGGATGGAGCTATGGTGGAAGACCAAAATCTTATTGAAGACATTTTTTACAGTTTTTTAGTGGGAAATGAAAGCAAAGAATGTGTGCTTTGGATGGTTGGCTGGATCCTTTGGTTACACTTGAAGATTATAATATATTATGGCTGAATAGAGCAGTTGTCACGACCCAACCCGACCGGGATGGATCCCACTCGCATCGGGCCGCGACACAACAATTGAAAATCCAGGATCTGGTTTTGGAATTTGCTTCAGACTTTCTTCCAAATATTAAATAGACAGAAAAACACAGAGCTACTATAAACATCCAAATACAGAATAGTTCATCTATCTTTTCTTTCATCAAAACAATTATATACCGATATAGTGCATGGCTACAGACAGAAAGAACATAACAGAAACAGAAAAGCCAAGACTGTACAAAATCAAAAGTACAAAATACCTAATCTTAGATCAGACACAGAACTTCTAGTCCAAGACCTCCTTCCCTTTCTCAGAACCTGAAAATCACGTAGAAAATAAGGATGAGCTAACAGCTCAGCAAGACATCACTCACCAATCAAAATAGTTAGAAATTCATATAAGAAAATACATCAGAAAATAGTCGTACGGAAATCGTAGAACAGACAGAACAAATACTTGATCAACACAAATCAAACAACTAATACAAAAAACTGAAGTCATTTCAAATCAGAGTTCAGAACAAATATCATAAAGCTTTCATGTCACATAGCAGACAGAATCGTACGGAATAACTAGAATCATACAGAAATAAGATAAAATCACATTTATATCAGATCATTCGTATCAGATTCCCTGACCCTGATAGAATCTCAACGGATACTGGCCTCTTATGCCTCCCTTCCCAGACACTGACAGAATCTCAATGGATTTTGGCCTCTTATGCCTCCCTTTGTGCTTATAGCACCAGAACAGAGCAAAAAAGATATTCAGAATTTCGGAACAGAACTTATTTTCAGATTTCAGAGCTCATTTCAGATTTCCCTAACACAAACAGAATCTCAAAGGATCCTGACCCCTTTATAACTCCCTTCTGATAGCGTACAAACACTTCAATTCATTTAATGTATCAATTCAGAAAAATTAGAATTCATACGAAAAATTAGCGGCATAATGGCAGTATACGGAATCTACACAAAATTTATAGATCCAGAAATTTACCAAATTACCACAGAATATCCACAACAACATTATAAGACTTTTACTATACTGACATAACATTTTTCAACATCCGGATAACTTGCAATTCAATTAAAATACTGCAGAATTCAAAATATCACGTAAAAATCTTCCAGAAAATACTCAAAACGTGCACAATTATCATATCAGAATCATACCAAAAGTTACGCAATAAAACATTTATCAATGCGAAATAAAATCAATTATTCACTAACGAAAACAAAATCCGGAACAGAAAAGTAGTCAAAATCCACATTTTTTAAATTTGAGAAAGGCGGAATGTGCCTTACCTCGAGTCGGTCAACTTTTCCAACTACGGCGACGGACGAAAATGACAGAAGTCGCCCAAAAATCCACTTTTCTTCCTCTTTCCACAGTTTTCTCTCTCCTGGACTTTCTCTCTCTTCAAAAACGACACCATTTAGATATTTATTAAGCAGGATCGTCCCGGACGATGTCCCGATCGTCCCGGGACGATCTTCTCTGAACTCAAATCGTCTAGACAAAAATTAATTTCAATTTCTTCGTCCCTCGACGATGCTCTCGGGAAAATTTCATCCCTGGACGAACCCATTTCATACAGACGAACCATGCAGAGTTCTTCACAACCAGTATCGATCGTCCCGGACGATCTACTTCATCCCAGACGATCCTGGAAGGAAAACAGCCTTTACAATCTCCCCAACTTCAGAAAAATATTATCCTCGACATTGCCAAACCGAAAGTCCGTCAAAACAGATACAGATAGGACTGTCTCATGTCTGACTCTTTCTCCCAAGTCGCTTCTCTAGCTGTTCTGTGCTTCCACTGCACTTTAACCATAGGAATCTATTTATTCCTTAACTTACGCACATCATAGGCCAAAATTTTCTTAGGTTCTTCTTTGTACTGCAGATCTCCTGAATCTCAACCTCATCAGCAGATAATTTCTTTTTAGAGTCAGATATCCACTTTCTCAAAGAGGATATGTGAAAAATATTATGCACATCAGACAGCTGATCGGATAACAACAATCTATAAGCAGACTTACCAATCCTTTCAATAATCTCAAAAGGTCCAACATACCTTGGACTGAGCTTGCTCACTCTTCCAAATCTACTCACACCTTTCATCGGACTGACTTTGATATACACAAAGTCACCAATCTGAAATTCTACAAATATGTGCTTCTGATTGTAATACTTTTGTTGTCTATCTTGTGCAGCTTTTAATCTTTCTTTAATCAAATTAATTTTCTTAACAGTTTCATCCACAAACGTCACACCCATTTCCTGTCTATCACCAACCTCTGTCAGAGTCAAAGGAGTTCTACATTTCCGACCATACAAAACTTCATAAGGTGACATACCAATACTGGACTGGAAATTGTTATTATAAGAAAATTCTATCAAAGGAATATGATCTTCCCAACTTCCTCCAAAATCCAAAACACATATCCTCAGATGATCTTCTAGTACCTGAATAGTCCTCTTAGACTGTCCGTCAGTCAGCGAATGAAAAATCGTACTAAAATGCAACTTCGTACCCAATCCTTGTTGAATACCCTTCCAAAGTCTGGAAGTAAACCGTCCATCTCGATCAGATACAATCACTTTAGGCACACTATGTAATCTAACAATTTCCTTCACATATACCTGTGCCAACTTATCCATCGGATCCGTCTGCCTGATCGGAAGAAAGTGTACAGACTTCGTCAATCGATCCACAATCACCCATATGGCATCATGCCCTTGTTTAGATCGAGAGAAACCCATAGCAAAGTCCATCATTACCTCCTCCCACTTTCACTCAGGGATTGGCAACAACTGCAAAAGATCTCCTGGTCGTTGATGCTATGCCTTCACTAACTGACAGGCATCGCATTTCGCAACAAAATCTACTACATCCTTTTCAATTCCAGGCCACTAAAACAAACTTTTCATATCCCCGTACATCTTACCACTTCCCGGATGTATCGTATAGCCTGAATGGTGAGATTCATACAGAATCTCTTTCCTCAAATCTCCAAACACAGGAATCCACAGTCTATTCTTGCAGAAAATAACACCAGAATCAGAAACTCGTAGTTCAGATTTCTTTCCAGATTTAATCTGAGTAATTAACTTCAAATAGTCGAAGTCTGACTTCTGAGCTTTCTGAATCATTTCTTGCAGAGAAGATTGAATGTTCATCTAAGTCAAATCAACAGAATCCAGACCAGTAGAGGAAATCACCTCCAACTATAATCTTTTCATATCTCGTATCAAATAGTCATCAGAAGTGAGCTGAATACCTGATAATCCAGAAGATTTCCTGCTCAAAGCGTCTGCTACCATATTAGCCTTACCAGGCTGATACTGAATCGTCAGGTTGTAGTCCTTGATCAACTCAAGCCATCTTCTTTGCCTAAAATTCAGATCCTTCTGAGTGAATATGTACTTCAAGCTCTTATGATTCATAAAGATCTCACATCTGACGCCATACAAGTAATGACGCCAAATCTTCAAAGCAAAAACAACTGCAACCAATTCAAAATCATGTGTTGGGTAATTCTTTTCATGTCGTTTCAACTGTCTTGAAGCATAGGCTATTACCCTACCATGTTGTATCAGAACACAACTCAAACCTTTCAGTGAAGCATCACTGAACACCTGAAATCCTTCCGTACTAGACGAAAGTGCTAACACAGGAGCAGATGTCAAACATTCCTTCAACCTCTGAAAACTGGCTTCACATTCTGGTGTCCAAACAAAAGCTACTGACTTCTGAGTCAGTCTCGTCAGAGCCGTAGAAATCTGAGAAAATCCCTTCACAAATTTCCTATAATATCCAGTCATGCCTAAGAAACTACGTATCTCAAATACCGTAGTAGGCCTTGGCCAATCAGCAACAGCTTGAATCTTCTGGGAATCAATAGAAATACATTCACCACTCACTACATGCCCCAGAAAAGAAATGCTCTTCAGCCAGAATTCACACTTAAAAAACTTAGCATACAACTGATGCTGTCTCAAAGTCTCCAACACAATGCTCAAATGTCTGGCATGATCTTCCTCAGAAGCAGAATACACCAAAATATCGTCGATGAAGACGATCACAAACTGATCCAGATACTCCTTGAACACTCTGTTCATCAGATCCATGAAAACAGCGGGTGCATTGGTTATCCCAAAAGGTATAACCAAAAGCTTCAACACATCAGCTTCCTTCACCTTCACCTGATAGTATCCAGATCTCAAATCAATCTTTGAAAATACAGAAGAACCAGAAAGCTGATCAAACAAGTCATCAATCCGTGGTAATGGATACTTATTCTTGATCGTGACTTTATTCAAATCTCTGTAATCAACACACATACGAAGTGTTCCGTCCTTCTTCTTCACAAACAGTACAGGTGCTCCCCAAGGAGAAACACTAGGATGAATAAATCCTCTATCCACCAACTCCTGAAGCTGAACTTTCAACTCAGAAAGTTCTTTCAGTGTCATCCTGTATGGAGCTTTTGATATTGGAGCTGTACCCGGAAAAACATCAATAGAGAACTCAACATCTCGATTCAGAGGTAAACCAACCAACTCCTAAGGAAATACATCAGAAAACTCCTGTACAACTGGTATATCAGAAATAGAACCCACATTTAGGTTCATATCCTGTACGGAAGCCAAAAACACCGTACAACCATTCTTCCACATTCTTCTGACTTTCAACACAGAAATCAAACAGGATAGAACACCTCGTAATCCTTGAAATACACATCTCTCACCATCCATAAGCAAGCTCACTTGCTTCTTCAAACAGTCAATCTAAGCCTCATACAGACTCAGCCAATCCATACCCAAAATCACGTCGTAAGAAGAAATTGGCAATAAAATCAAACTCGACTTCCATTTCTTGCCTGAAATATCAAGCTCACAGAAACAAAACTTCCTGGCGATCAAATTACTTCCAGCCGACAAAATAATAAAAAGAGAAACCAGTAGCAAAATAGAATCCAGATGCAAAGCATCAAAACAGTGCTCAGAAAGAAACGAGTGATTGGCTCCAGAATCAAATAGAACACGATAGGGATGTTTAGAAATTTAAATCGTACCTGTCACCACATCCGGAGCATCTCGAGCCTCCTGCTGACTCAAACTGTACACACGTGGCTGAACTGGAGCTGGAGCTACTGAATCAGTAGACTCCCGCTGACTACAAGTAGGTGGTCTCCGTGCCACAGAACTCGATCCACCACCTCTACCAGTGGATCCTTCAGTCACAGTACGTGGAGGAATAGTCCTCAGCCTTCCTGTTGAACCAACAGGTCTACTATCAGATCGGAACTCAGATCGTCTATCAAATCCAGCCTGTGGACACTCTGCAATCCAATATTCTGGCTAACCACATCTGAAGCACTGACTAGTCATCCTGTAGCACTGGCCAAAATATCGTCGTCCATAACTTTGGCACACAGATGCCCCACTAACAGATCCAGAACTGGTCGTACTTCCACTACCAAAAATTGTAGTGGATCCCAACTGTCCACTCCTCTTAGAGTCTTCAGAAATAAATCTCCTCTTGCCAGAGGAACCACTATTAGAAGCATCACCCCCGAACCTCTTCCTACTCGTAGTCCACTGCTGTTGAGTAGCCATCAAATCATTCTCTATCAGACGAGCTCTCTCCAGAAGCTCACAGAAATCAAAAATATGAAACGGTACCAAGGGCTGTCTCAGACTATCTCTTAGTCCCCTCAAAAACCTGTAGCACTTCTCAGCAGAAGTACTTACTAACTGCGGATCATATCGGGCTAAACCAGTAAACTCTGCCTCATACTGCATCATAGTCCTTCTTGTAAAACCATTAAAAAGCTGATTTTTTTGAGTGTTGTTCGTCTGTACGAACTGGATTTAATACTGGACGAACTGAAGAAATTTGTGAAGAAATCTGTCATTTTCGTCTGTACGAACCTGGTGCGTCGGGACGATCCATCTGTACGAAATTTGTCCAGAGAACACATCGTACCGGGACGAATTGTAGATCTTCCGGGACGATCAGTGTTAATAAATATCGGATTCGAGATATTTTGAATCATTTGAAGAGAGAGAAAGAGAAGGCAGGAGAGAGAAGAGAAGGAAGAGAAGGAAAAGCTTGGTTTGGAGCCCGCGGAGCGCTTTTTGTCCGACGACGCAGTTGGAAGATTTGTTTATCTCACGGTAAGGACTCCGAATCCTGTTTCTGTTTTCAGAGATATTGATTTTTTATCGAGTTGTGCACTATTTTGTGTTTTCGTAGTCGAATTTTGGACCCGGTTTTGTATTGAGACAACTTTCACCGCACAACTTTTAGAATGTTATAGATATGAATATTGTACACGATTTGAGTATTTTCTACGATGATTTTACCGGTCGGAATTGGTTCTACGCAATTTTAATTGAATAGAAAAATATCAGGATGTTATTTGATATGGATTCAGTAGAACAATAGTCTTATATTATTGTCGTGAACATTTTACTGTAATTTGGTGTAATTTGGAAAATGTGATTTTTGTAGGATTTTTGTGTAAATTTGATAGACTGCCGTTACTCTGCTGAATTTTCGTAGGATTTCTGATTTGTCTAAGATTGATAGATTGAATAGATATGAATGTGAATATTGATATGATTGCTTTAATATTGACTATTGAATTAATTATTGATTGATTATTGATACTGAAACACAAGTGGAACCTGGTTGAACGTTGGTTGGAGATTGAATTGACCTGTACAGGATGGTGGGCCGACGAGCTTTCCTTTAAACATTGATTATGGATATATGGATGGGAGTCATAAGGAGTTCTTATAGATATGCCGACGGGCAGCCGACGGGCAATAGAGTGACGACTCTTTTTATTGAAACCAACGTATGGATATCTACAACAGCAATATGGATTCTACAACAGCAACATAGCCAGTTGATTGTACTTGTTCAGTATTATTGTATTGAATGCATGTTTACTGTATTGACATACGGATTTATTGCTTTATTGATTTCTGCTTTATTGATTTGATCGGATTTACTGTATTGTAAGATTTCATCGATTTTTCATTGATTGTTCATTGAGCATGGATACTATTGATTATTGACATTGATATGGATAGGATGGATATAGATATTGTATAGATTCCTTGATGCTACGGATATGGATATAGATTTGTTGATATTGCTTATAGACTCATTGATACTATTGATTTTGCATTGTATTGACTTGCTACAATTTGATTTATTGATGGGATAGATTGAGATTTATCGTATTGCTTTTCCGATTGATTTTATTGACTAGATAGCATTGATTTTGATTTGATTTGATTGATTGATTCGACACGACTGATTTGATGGATTGATTGATTTTCTTCTGTGTACGGATTTCTTCGAGATTGACGTGTATTGATGATTTTCCTGCTACTGCATCGACTGGTTTCATTGACTATGGATTTTCGTATTGCATAGACTCATTGACCATTGACTGATATGGATTTGATTGGCTGACATGCATATTGATAGCATCGCCGTGCTTTAATTTCAGTTATAGGTATTAGGTGACCTGCTGGGCTTTGTAAATGTCACGACCCGACCCGAGACGAGACGGATCCCGCCCGCGCTGGATCGCGACGGAGCTGTACTAACCAGGATCTAGCTTTAGAATTTGGTTCGGAACTGAATCTTCCAAATAATTAATTCACACAGACAACAAACACAGAGCTACTATGTATCATCAAATGCAGCGGAACAAAACATCTATCCGATTTCATTTCCTCAAAACAATCATCTACAGAACAGTACATGGCTTTCGACAGAAAGAAAGACAGAATAGAAAAGCCATGACTGTACAAAAATCAAAAGTACAAAAGTACCTATACTGATCAGACTCTGAACTAATCCTGGACTTCCTTGCCTTTCCCAGAACCTGAAAACCACCAGAAAGCAAGGGTGAGCTCAACAGCTCAGTAAAGCAACAAACCTCCAATCAAAATCCTTAGAATCTCAAAACCAACACAGCAGACAAATTCGTACAGAATCGAAACAGATTCGGACAGATATCAAATCAACAAAACTGTACGGAAACGGAAGTTGTATCAAATCAGAAACATAACAGATCAGATACATCAGATCAACAGAATCAGAATCGTACAGATCATATCGAAACAGAACAAATCATATCAGAATCATGTAGCAGATATCAGATATTTAATTAATAGCTAAATTCCCTGACACTGACTGAATCTCATAGGATCCAGGCCACTTATGCCTCCCTTTGTGCTCACGGCACCAAAACAGATCAGATCAGATGTGCTTATAGCACCAGAATACATATATAGTGCATATAGCACCTAAACAGATTGTTTCCTCGGATCCGGAACAGAACAGATATCAGATTTCATATTGAGCTCATTTCAGAATTCCCAGACACTAACTGAATCTCATAGGATCCAGGCCCCTTATAACTCCCTTTATATAGCATATACAGATAGCATATCAATTCAGAAGATTTCCGGACAAAACAGAAATTACTCAAAAATCGGGCAGCACAACGGCAGTATACAGAATTTACACAATTTTCCTGAAAATCAAAATTCACCAAATTCGCACAGAATATAGATATCAACATTTTAGAACATTTATTCTACTACACAGATAATTTCCAAGTTCACAGAAAAATCCAGTCGACTAAAAACACAGTCGAATCAAAAATACCCGGACAATCTTAAAAAAATAACCAAAATGTGCACACTCGGCACTTCAACAAAATACAGAAAGTTACGCGGTAGAAACTAAACCAGTCGGAAATTACGGACGAAAATCGCGAACAAAACTTAATTCCGGACAGATAATACCGCCAAACTTGACGGTTCTGAAAATTGAGAAAGTCGGATTGTGCCTTACCTTGCGTACAGCAATTTCCTCAACAGTCTTTTCGGACGAAAACAGCTCGGCGTCGCCCGAAAATCCACTTTTTCCTTCGTTTTTCTCTCTCCTCAACTTTTTCTCTCTCTTCAAAATATCTCATTTCTATATATATCCAAACTGATCGTCCTGGACGATCGAGCTTCGTACCGGACGATCCATGAAGAGAATGATTTCGTCCAGACGAAAATTGAACATCGTCCCTGGCGAAGGGTTCACTGACTTATTTTCGTCCAGACGATCCTGATTTCATCCAGACGAACCATATAGCCAAACATGATTTTCTCTGCACAACCTGTACCGATCGTCCCGGACGATCCGACTTCGTCCGGACGAACCTGGAGCAAAAACTGATATTACAATCTCCCCTACTTAAAAAAAAATATCGTCCTCGACATTATCCAGTCCAAACTCAGTCAAAACAAGTATGGGTACAACCGTCTCATGTCAGACTCCTTCTCCCAAGTGGCTTCCCGTGCAGTACGGTGCTTCCACTGGACTTTAACCATTGGAATCTGTTTACTTCTTAGCTTTCGTACGTCGTATGCCAAAATCAACTCTGGCTCTTCCTTGTACGTCAGATTCTCCTGAATCTCAACCTCATCAGCAGATACTTTCTTCCCAGAGTCGGATACCCACTTCCTCAGAGTGGATACGTGAAACACATTATGCACATCAGGCATCGAATCAGAAAGCATCAATTTGTAAGCAGCTTTTCCAATCCTTTCCAGGATTTCAAAAGGTCCAACATACCTCGGACTAAGCTTGCTCACCTGACCAAATCTGCTCACACCCTTCATCGGGCTGACTTTGACATACACAAAGTCACCAACCTGAAACTCTACAAATCTGTGCTTCTGATTGTAATACTTCTGCTGTCGATCTTGAGTAGCTTTCAATCTTTCTCTTATCAAATTGATCTTCTGAGCAGTTTCATCAGCAAAAGTGGCTCCCAAAGCCTGCCTATCTCCGACCTCCGTCAGAGTCAAAGGAATACGGCACTTCCGGCCATACAAAGCTTCGTACGGTGCCATACCGATACTGGATTGAAAACTGTTGTTATAGGCAAACTCAATCAGCGGAATATGATCTTCCCAGCTTCCGCTAAAGTCCAGAACACAAAGTCTTAACAGATCTTCCAGTACCTGAATAGTCCTCTCAGACTGTCCATCGGTCTGAGGATGAATGGCTGTACTAAAGTGCAGTTTTGTACCCAAGCCTTGCTGAATGCCCTTCCAAAGTCTGGAAGTAAAACATCCATCTCGATCAGATACGATCACACGAGGCACACCGTGCAATCTGACTATCTCTTTCACATATATCTGTGCCAAGCGATCAACTGAATCCGTCTGTCTGATCGGAAGAAAATGGGCTGACTTCGTCAATCGATCTACAACCACCCAAATAGCGTCGTGCCCTTGTCTAGATCGAGGGAAACCCATCGCAAAATCCATCGTTACCTCCTCCCATTTCCACTCAAGGATAGGCAACGACTGCAACAATCCACCTGGTCGCTGATGCTCTGCCTTTACCAACTGACAGGCTTCGCATCTCGACACAAACACTGCTACATCTTTCTTCATCCCAGGCCACCAGAACAAAAGCTTCATATCAGCGTACATTTTACCACTGCCTGGATGTACAGTGTAGCCTGAATGATGAGATTCATACAGAATCTCCTGCCTCAAGTCTCCAAACACAGGTACCCACAACTTGTTCTTACAGAAAATAGCACCAGAATCAGAAATTCGAAGTTCAGGAGTCTTACCAGATCCAATCTGAGCAATCAACTTCGAATAATCAGAATCTGACTTCTGGGCTTCTTGAATCCTTGTTTCCAAAGTAGACCGAATACTCATCTGAGCCAACTTCAAACCACTGGAGGAAATCACTTCCAACTGCAAACGCTCCATATCACGAATCAGAAAGTCATCACAAGTAAGCTGAATACCTGATAATCCAGAAGACTTCCTGCTCAAGGCATCTGCTACCACATTAGCCTTACCAGGCTGATACTGAATAGTCAAATCATAATCTTTGATCAACTCGAGCCACCTTCTTTGTCTCAGATTCAGATCCTTCTGAGTAAAAATATACTTCAGGCTCTTATGATCAGTGAAAATCTCACATCTGACGCCATACAGGTAATGACGCCAAATCTTCAAAGCAAAACACAACTGCAGCTAACTCCAGATCATCATGCGTCGGGGTATTTCTTCTCATGTGGTTTCAACTGTCTAGAAGCATAAGAAATTACCTGACCATGCTGCATCAGGACACATCCCAGTCCTTTCAGTGAAGCATCACTGAACACCTGAAAACCTTCCGTACCTGACGGAAGTGCTAACACTGGAGCTGAAGTCAAACAATCCTTCAATTGCTGAAAACTCGCCTCACACTCCGGTGTCCAAACAAAAGGTACTGACTTCTGAGTCAGTCTCGTCAGAGGCGTCGAAATCTGTGAAAATCCCTTCACAAATTTCCTGTAATATCCAGCCATGCCCAAGAAACTACGTACCTCAAATACCGTAGTCGGCCTTGGCCAATTAGCAACTGCCTGAATCTTCTGGGGATCTACAGAAATGCCTTCTCCGCTAATCACATGCCCCAGAAAAGAAATGCTCTTCAGCCAGAATTCACACCTGGAGAACTTGGCATACAGCTGATGCCGCCTCAAAGTCTCTAACACAATCCTCAAATGTCTGGCATGATCATCCTCAGATGCAGAATATACCAGAATATCGTCAATGAAGACGATCACAAACTGATCCAGATACTCCCTGAATACTCGGTTCATCAGATCCATGAAAATAGCAGGCGCGTTGGTTACCCCAAAAGGCATAACAAAAAACTCATAGTGCCCGTACCGAGTACTAAAAGCTGTCTTCACCACATCAGCTTCCTTCACCTTCACCTGATAATATCCGGATCGCAAATCAATCTTCGAAAATACTGAAGATCCGGAAAGCTGATCAAACAAGTCGTCAATCCGAGGCAAAGGATACTTGTTCTTGATCGTGACCTTGTTCAAATCTCTGTAATCGATACACATACGGAGTGTACCGTCCTTCTTCTTCACAAACAGAACAGGTGCTCCCCAGGGTGAAACACTAGGGCGCATAAAACCTCTATCAACCAACTCCTGAAGCTGAACTTTCAACTCAGAAAGTTCTTTCGGTGCCATCCTGTACGGAGCTTTCGATATCGGAGCGGTACCAGGAAAAATATCGATAGAGAACTCCACATCTCTATCCGGAGGTAAACCAACCAGCTCCTCAGGAAAAATATCAGCAAACTCCCGTACCACAGGGATCTCAGAAACAGAACCAACCTCTAGGTTCAAATCCCGCACCGAAGCCAAAAACACTGGGCATCCCTTCTTCCACATCCTGTTCACTTCCAATACCGAAATCAGACTGGAGAGAACACCTCGTAATCCCTGAAATACAACTCTTTCTCCAGCCATAAGCAAACTCACTTGCTTCTTCAGACAGTCTATCTGGGCTTCATACTGACTCAACCAATCCATGCCCAGAATTACATCATACGATGAAATCGGCAATCGAATCAAACTTGATTTCCACTTCTTGCTAGCAATCTCGATCTCACACAAACAAAATTGCCGAGCAATCAAAGGATTCTCAGCCGGTAAAATCACAGACAAAGAAACCGGAAGTAAAAGAGAATCCAAACGTAAAGCCTCAAAACAGTGCTCGGACAGAAAAGAATGACTCGCTCCAGAGTCAAACAAAACACGACAGGGCCGATCAGAAATGTAAATCGTACCTGTCACAACATCGGGAGCATCTCGAGCCTCCTGCTGACTCAAGCTGTAAACTCGTGGCTGAACTGGAACAGGAGCTGAAGCAACGGAACTACTCTGCTCCCTCTGAACAGTAGGTGGTCTCCGTGGTGCAGAACTAGAACTACCACCTCTTCCAGCAAATCCCTCAGGGCGAGGAGGAACAGTCCTCGGTCTTCCTGCTGAACCGGCAGGTCTGACAAAGCCCTCAGATCGCTGATCAAATCCCATCTGCGGACACTCTGCAATCCGATGTCCTGACTGACCACATCGGAAGCACAGACCAGCCATCCTATAACATTGGCCGAAGTGTCGCCGTCCACAGTTTTGGCACACAGGTGCCGAACTGACTGATCCCGAACTCGTCGTACTGGTAACAGTACCAGACGATCCTCCGCTCCTTCTGGAATCTCCAGATCCAGAACCGGAAACAAATCTCCTCTTTCCGGAGGAACCACTGCCAGATGCCTCGCCTCCAAACCTCTTCCTACTCGCAGTCCACCGCTGCTGAGTAGCCATCAAGTCGTTCTCTAACAATCGAGCTCGCTCCACAAGCTCGGAGAAATCAGTAATCCGGAATGGTATCAGGGGCTGCCTCAAGGTATCTCGCAATCCCCTCAGAAATCTGTAATATCTCTCAGCAGAAGTGCTAACCAGCTGCGGAGCGTACCTGGCTAATGCAGTAAACTCAGCCTCGTACTGCATCACCGTCTTACTCCCCTGAACAAGCCTCAGAAAGTTCTCCTGCATCTACTGTCGTGCAGAAGGGAGAACAAACCAATCTCGGAATACCTCAGTGAACTCTTCCCAAGTAATCAAAGAGTTCAGTCTGCCCTGAAATCTGGCTGTCTGCTGGCCATCCCACCAGTGCTCAGCCTCTCCGTCTAACAGAAAAACTGCTAACGGTACCTTCCTGTCTGACGGACACTGCATCCCGTCAAAGGTCTTCTCCACTCTCCTCAGCCACTCTTCAGCAGCTCTGGGCTCAACAGTGCCCTCAAACCTCGGAGGTTTCAACCTCAAAAACAACTGCAAATGTCTATCCAGGTCATCAGATCTGACAGTAGAAGCTCTACTCTGAGTCTCGCTCATCATCTGAGCAACCAGCGAAGCAAACTGTGAAAGCGTATCAGCACCGACCACTGGGGCTGTACTCCCCACTGGTGCTGCCTGATCGGCACTCTGACCATCTATCATGTCTGGGTCTGGCTGATCCATACAGAAAAATCCAGAAAATCCGGAAAAACTATCACAAAAACAACAAAAATAAAAAGCCAAACAAATCAAAATTACCCCCCAGACAGACTTACTGATCACTTCCTATAGCTCTGTTTCATAAAATTCTCAAATTCCAAAACCATTGCTCTGATACCAAAAAGCTTGTCACGACCCGACCCGAGACGAGACGGATCCCGCCCGCGCTGGATCGCGACGGAGCTGCACTAACCAGGATCTAGCTTTGGAATTTGGTTCGGAACTGAATCTTCCAAATAATTAATTCACACAGACAACAAACACAGAGCTACTATGTATCATCAAATGCAGTGGAACAAAACATCTATCCGATTTCATTTCCTCAAAACAATCATCTACAGAACAGTACATGGCTTTCGACAGAAAGAAAGACAGAACAGAAAAGCCATGACTGTACAAAAATCAAAAGTACAAAAGTACCTATACTGATCAGACTCTGAACTAATCCTAGACTTCCTTGCCTTTCCCAGAACCTGAAAACCACCAGAAAGCAAGGGTGAGCTCAACAGCTCAGTAAAGCAACAAACCTCCAATCAAAATCCTCAGAATCTCAAAACCAACACAGCAGACAAATTCGTACAGAATCGAAACAGATTCGGACAGATATCAAATCAACAAAACTGTACGGAAACGGAAGTTGTATCAAATCAGAAACATAACAGATCAGATACATCAGATCAACAAAATCAGAATCGTACAGATCATATCGGAACAGAACAAATCATATCAGAATCATGTAGCAGATATCAGATATTTAATTAATAGCTAAATTCCCTGACACTGACTGAATCTCATAGGATCCAGGCCACTTATACCTCCCTTTGTGCTCACGGCACCAAAACAGATCAGATCAGATGTGCTTATAGCACCAGAATACATATATAGTGCATATAGCACCTAAACAGATTGTTTCCTCGGATCCGGAACAGAACAGATATCAGATTTCATATTGAGCTCATTTCAGAATTCTCAGACACTAACTGAATCTCATAGGATCCAGGCCCCTTATAACTCCCTTTATATAGCATATACAGATAGCATATCAATTCAGAAGATTTTCAGACAAAACAGAAATTACTCAAAAATCGGGCAGCACAACGGCAGTATACAGAATTTACACAATTTTCCTGAAAATCAAAATTCACCAAATTCGCACAGAATATAGATATCAACATTTTAGAACATTTATTCTACTGCACAGATAATTTCCAAGTTCACAGAAAAATCCAGTCAACTAAAAACACAGTCGAATCAAAAATACCCGGACAAAAATCTTAAAAAAATAACCAAAATGTGCACACTCGGCACTTCAACAAAATACAGAAAGTTACGCGGTAGAAACTAAACCAGTCGGAAATTACGGACGAAAATCGCGAACAAAACTTAATTCCGGACAGATAATACCGCCAAACTCGACGGTTCTGAAAATTGAGAAAGTCGGATTGTGCCTTACCTTGCGTACAACAATTTCCTCAACAGTCTTTTCGGACGAAAACAGCTCGGCGTCGCCCGAAAATCCACTTTTCCACTTTTTCCTTCGTTTTTCTCTCTCCTCAACTTTTTCTCTCTCTTCAAAATATCTCATTTCTATATATATCCAAACTGATCGTCCTGGATGATCGAGCTTCGTACCGGACGATCCATGAAGAGAATGATTTCGTCCAGACGAAAATTGAACATCGTCCCTGACGAAGGGTTCACTGACTTATTTTCGTCCAGACGATCCTGATTTCGTCCAGACGAACCATATAGCCAAACATGATTTTCTCTGCACAACCTGTACCGATCGTCCCGGACGATCCGACTTCGTCCGGACGAACCTGGAGCAAAAACTGATATTACAGTAAAGCTCATTATATGTGGTTGATATTTTCAGGTCAGGGCAAGGGAGCAGGAGATTGAGGTTGATCAGGAATCTCCAGGTTTTTTTGTTCTTTTGATTGTAGTGATTCTTTTGTACTCAGGAGAGGATAGATTTCAGTTCTTGTGGACATAGTGTAGTTCCTGAGTATTGTATATGATCTTTTGATATATGAATCGACTTGGACATTGATGTTATAAATGTTATAAATTTTTGCTAGACTGTTTGTTTGAAGTTATAGATAGCTCTGGTAAATGGTTTTAATGAAATAATAGAAATTCTTTCCAAGTTAGATCTTGGGGCGTCACAGATTGGTATCAAAGAAGTGTTATTGGAAGAATGGATTGTTACCAGAGTTGTAGGATTGGATTGAGAGTTAGGTATATTGGGTAGCTTTAAGAGCATCATTGGCATACATCGTTGCATGTGCGTATCATTTATTCTGATTTGTGCAGGTGAAAAGATATGGATCCTCCGGCAGAATCCAGTATACCGAATGAGCAACATAGCGCAGCTCCAGTACATTCAGAGAGTATGATGCAGTTGGCTACTGCGATAGCACATGTTATGGGTGATGCGCAGAGCAAGATGAGTGGGAGTAAAGAGGAAGAGGCAGACAGACACTTGCAGATGTTTCATAAACTGAAGCCTCCATTGTTCAAAGGGGCTGTGGGACCCCAGGCTGCTGAAGATTGGATAATGAGAGTAGAAAAGATCTTTGACAGCATGCAGTGTCCGGGAAATTGAAAGGTACCTTTGGCTATGTTTCTTTTTGAGGGTGAAGCGGAGAGATGGTGGATTGGACAGCAGAGAGAGAAATTCCAGGGGAAGACCAATGCTGAGATCACCTAGGATGAGTTCACTGCAGTGTTCAGGATGTGGTTTGTACCACCGTCAGCTCAGCGACAGATACAGGAAACTTTTATGAGATTGGAGCAAGGCCGCAAGTCAGTGATGCAGTACGAGGCCGAGTTTACTGCACTTGCGAGGTACGCTGCTCATTTGATTCCTACTACCGAGGAAAAGTGTTATAGATTTCTGCATGGATTGAATAGAGAGCTGAGACATCCACTAGAGTTTTCTGAGCTGGTGGAGCGGGCTCGATTGATAGAGATTGATTTGGCGACACCGGTATCGAGGTACGATGATACCAGGAGGAGGAGAGATGAGGTACGACGAGATGATTCAGGTAGAGATAGAGATAGAGAGAAGAAAAGCAAGTACGATGATTCGAAGGGATCTGCATCGGGATTTGTATCGCAATCTGCATCAGTAGTATCGTCTGGTAGTTCTGGCGAGTGCATTCACTGTGGTAGACGACATGCAGGTCGGTGTTACCTGTTGACGGGACAGTGCTTTCATTGTGGACAGCAAGGGCATAGAGCAGCGAATTGTCCTCAGAAAGGATTGGGTGGAAGGACTGATTCTGGCACGGGCACAGGACAACAGAGGACTGTTGGCTCGAGGGCTTACAGTGAGAGATCAGGGAATCGAATGATTGATAGAGCTGACAGAGATATAGCTGACAGAGATAGTCAGAGGGAGACAGTTGCACCACGACCTCCTGCATTTCCTCCAGTAGTGCCACACATCTACAGTTTACAAAGTTTACAGCATCATGAGGATCAACAACGACCGGAAAGTTCTACTGGTAAGATGATTTGACTAACTGATTGATTGACATTTGATCATGCATATCGACATTTGATTGATTGCATTGTGTGTGTTGTATGGATTCCGACGAGTTTTGATTTTGATTTTTGATTCGATTTGATTTGGATTTGAGTTTTGATTGAGCGGATTTGCTTTATATCGATTTTGCATTCGATCCCTTAAGTGAAATGTCGAGGACGACATTTTTCTTAAGGTGGGTAGATTGTAAAACCCTTAAAAAGCTGATTTTTTTTAGTGCAGTTCGTCTGTACGAACTGGATTTAGTACTGGACGAACTGAAGAAATTTGTGAAGAAATCTGTCATTTTCGTCTGTACGAACCTGGAGCGTCGGGACGATCCGTCTGTACGAAATTTGTCCAGAGAACACATCGTACCGGGACAAATTATAGATCGTCCGGGACGATCAGTGTTAATAAATATCTGATTCGAGATATTTTGAATCATTTGAAGAGAGAGAAAGAGAAGGCAGGAGAGAGAAGAGAAGGAAGAGAAGGAAAAGCTTGGTTTGGAGCCCGCGGAGCGCTTTTCGTCCGACGACGCAGTTGGAAGATTTGTTTATCTCGCGGTAAGGACTTCGAATCCTATTTCTATTTTCAGAGATATTGATTTTTGATCGAGTTGTGCACTGTTTTGTGTTTTCGTAGTCGAATTTTGGACCCAGTTTTATATTGAGACAACTTTCACCGCACAATTTTTAGAATGTTATAGATATGAATATTGTACACGATTTGAGTATTTTCTACGATGATTTTACCGGTCGGAATTGGTTCTACGCAATTTTAATTGAATAGAAAAATATCAGGATGTTATTTGATATGGATTCAGTAGAATAATAGTCTTATGTTGTTGTCGTGAACATTCTACTGTAATTTGGTGTAATTTGAAAATTGTAATTTTTGTAGGATTTTTGTGTAAATTTGATAGACTGCCGTTACTCTGCTGAATTTTCGTAGGATTTTTGATTTATCTGAGATTGATAGATTGAATAGATATGAATGTGAATATTGATATGATTGCTTTAATATTGACTATTGAATTGATTATTGATTGATTATTGATACTGAAACACAAGTGGAACCTGGTTGAACGTTGGTTGGAGATTGAATTGACCTGTACAGGATGGTGGGCCGACGGGCTTTTCTTTAAACATTGATTATGGATATATGGATGGGAGTCATAAGGAGTTCTTATAGATATGCCGACGGGCAATAGAGTGACGACTCTTTTTATTGAAACCAACGTATGGATATCTACAACAACAATATGGATTCTACAACAGCAACATAGCCAGTTGATTGTACTTGTTCAGTATTATTGTATTGAATACATGTTTACTGTATTGACATACGGATTTATTGCTTTATTGATTTCTGCTTTATTGATTTGATCGGATTTACTGTATTGTACGATTTCATCGATTTCATTGATTGTTCATTGAGCATGGATACTATTGATTATTGACATTGATATGGATAGGATGGATATAGATATTGTATAGATTCCTTGATGCTACGGATATGGATATAGATTTGTTGATATTGCTTATAGACTCATTGATACTATTGATTCTGCATTGTATTGACTTGCTACAATTTGATTTATTGATGGGATAGATTGAGATTTATCGTATTGCTTTTCCGATTGATTTTATTGACTAGATAGCATTGATTTTGATTTGATTTGATTGATTGATTCGACACGACTGATTTGATGGATTGATTGATTTTCTTCTGTGTACGGATTTCTTTGAGATTGACGTGTATTGATGATTTGCCTGCTGCTGCATCGACTGGTTTCATTGACTATGGATTTTCCGTATTGCATAGACTCATTGACCATTGACTGATATGGATTTGATTGACTGACATGCATATTGATAGCATCGTCGTGCTTTGATTTCAGTTATAGGTATTAGGTGACCTGCTGGGCTTTGTAAAGCTCATTATATGTGGTTGATATTTTCAGGTCAGGGCAAGGGAGCAGGAGATTGAGATTGATCAGGAATCTCCAGGTTTTTTTGTTCTTTTGATTGTAGTGATTCTTTTGTACTCAGGACAGGATAGATTTCAGTTCTTGTGGACATAGTGTAGTTCTTGAGTATTGTATATGATCTTTTGATATTTGAATCGACTTGGACATTGATGTTATAAATGTTATAGATTTTTGCTAGACTATTTGTTTGAAGTTATAAATAGCTCTGGTAAATGGTTTTAATGAAATGATAAAAATTCTTTCCAAGTTAGATCTTGGGGCGTCACACTGCTCCCCTGAACTAGCCTTAGAAAAGTCTCCTGCATCTGCTGTCTTGTAGAAGGAGGTACAAACTACGATCAAAATACCTCAGAAAACTATTTTCAAGAAATAAGAGAGTTTAGCTTTCCTTAGAAACTTTTCCTTCTGCTGGCCCATCCACCAACGCTCAGCCTCGCCATCCAACATAAAAATTACCAACGGTACCTTCCTGTCCGACGGACACTACATACCGTCAAAAGTCTTCTCTAACCTTCTCAGCCACTCTTCAGCTGCTCTGGGCTCAATAGTGCCCTCAAACCTCGGAGGTTTTAATCTCATAAACATCTGCAGATGTCTATCTATATCCTCAAATCGAACAGTAGAGGCTCTACTCTGACTCTCGCTCATCATCTGAGCAACCAATGTAGCAAACTGAGATAGTGTATCAGAACCAACCACTGGGGCAGTACTACTCATCGGAGCTGTCTGACTAGCACTCTGCCCATCTGTCATATCTAGGTCTGGCAGATCCATAATCACACAGAAAACTAGGCACAAAATAAAAGAATAAAAATCCAAATAAACCAGAACTACCCCGACAAACTCACACAGATCACTTCCTATAGCTCTGTTTTACGATCCAATTCCAAAACCATTGCTCTGATACCACTTAAATTTGTCACGACCCAATTCGACCGGGATAGATCCCGCTTGCATCGGGCTATGATGCAACTTAAACTTGAAATCCAGGATCTAGTTTTAGAATTTGCTTCAGACTTTCTTCCAAATATTAAATAGACAGAAAAACACAGAGCTATTATAAACATCCAAATACATAACAGTTCATCTATCTTTTCTTTCATCAAAACAATCATATACAGATACGTGCATGGCTAAAGACAGAAAGAACAGAACAGAAACAGAAAAAGCCATGACTTGTACAAAATCAAAAGTACAAAATACATAATCTCAGATAAGACACAGAACTTCTAGTCCAAGACCTCCTTCCCTTTCCCAGAACCTAAAAACCATGTAGAAAATAAGGATGAGCTAATAGCTCATCAAGACATCACTCAACAATCAAAATATTCAAAAATTCATATAAAAAAATATATCATAAAATAGCCGTACGGAAAAATCGTAGAACAGATAGATCAGATACTTGATCAACAGAAATCAAATAATTGATACAGAAAACTGAAGTCATTTCAAATCAGAGTTCAGAACAAATATCATAAAGCTTTCATTTCACATAGCAGACAGAATCGTACGGAATAACAAGAATCATACAAAAATTAGAAATCAGATAAAATCACATTCATATCAGATCATTCGTATCAGATTCCCTGACCCTGACAGAATCTCAACGGATTCTGGCCCCTTATGCCTCCCTTCCCAGACACTGACAGAATTTCAACGGATTCTGTCCTCTTATGCCTCCCTTTGTGCTTATAGCACTAGAATAGAACATAACAGATATTCGAAATTCCGAAACATAACTTATTTTCATATTTCAGAGCTCTTTTCAGATTTCTCTTACACAGATAGAATCTCATAGGATCCTGTCCCCTTATAACTCCCTTCTGATAGCGTACAAACACTTCAATTCTTTTAATGTATCAATTCAGAAAAATCAGAATTCATACGAAAAATCAGCGGCATAACGGCAGTATACGGAATTTACACAAAATTTACAGATCCAAAAATTTACCAAATTACCACAGAATATCCACAATAATATTATAAGACTTTTACTGTACAGACATAACATTTTTTAACATCCGGATAACTTGCAATTCAAATAAAATGCCTCAGAATTCAAAATATATGGTAAAAATCTTCCAGAAAATACTCAAAACGTGCACAATTATAATCTCAGAATCATACCAAAAGTTACATGGTAAAACATTTATCAATGCAAAATAAAATCAATTATTCGCTAACGGAAACAAAATCCGGAACATAAAAGTCGTCAAAATCCACATTTCTGAAAATTGAGAAAGGCGGAATGTGCTTTACTTCGAGTCGGTCAACTTTTCCAACTACGGCGACGGACAAAAACGAACAGAAGTCACCCAAAAATACATTTTTCTTCCTCTTTCCATGGTTTTCTCTCTCCTGGACTTTCTCTCTCTTCAAAAATGACACCATTTAGATATTTATTAAGCAAGATCGTCCCGGACGATGTCCTGATCGTCCCGGGACGATCTTCTCTGGGCTCAAATCGTCCAGACAAAAATAAATTCCAATTTCTTCGTCCCTGGACGATGCTCTCGGGAAAATTTCGTCCCTGGATAAACCCATTTTGTACAGACGAACCATACAGAGTTCTTCACAACCTGTACCGATCGTCCCGGACGATCTACTTCGTCCCGAACGATCATGGAAGGAAAACAGCCTTTACAACAGTAACCTGTGAAGAAATGGAGGAGGTTGTTTTCCAAACTACGAGAAGTGTTGCTCCAGGACTAGATGGAGTAACATATCCTTTTTTCAAACACTACTAGGAAATTATGAAGGTAGATATGTGGAATGCATTTTCTGAATTCTTTGAATCAGGGAAAATGAATAAGGAATGGAAGAAAAAACAAATTGTGCTTATACTAAAGATTCCCAATCCAGTTAATCCTTTAAGTTATAGACCAATAAGTCTATGCAAGACAATGCATAAGGTGGTGACAAAGATAATTTTGAATAGAATGGTAAATATTTTGCCTAAACTTATATCAAATGAACAAGAAGCTTTTCTTAAAGGTAGATCGATGTCAAAACATGTGTTGATTGTCCAAGAAATGTTTCACAAATTCAAAGTTTCCAAAGCAGCAAAAGGATTAGTTGCTTTCATAATTGATATGGAACAAGCTTATGATTCAATGTGTTGGGCTACTTTGAGAAAAGTTCTAGAGAACTATGGATTTCCTTGTAGATTTTCAAATCTTATAATGGAGTGTGTAGAAGATCCAATGTTCTCCTTACTTATCAATGGTAAGTCTTCTGCATGGATCAATGGAAAAAGTGGATTTCAGCAAGGTTGTCCCTTATCTCCTTTCCTCTTCATTTTGTGTTCTCAACTTCTTTCAAATGTCTTTCATAAAAAACAAAAAAACAAAAACAAAAAAAAAATACAATTGGTATTCTTACCTGTATTAAAGCACCACAAATTTCTCATTTATTATGTGCGGATGATATGATATTTCTTTGAAGCTAATGTTAAAATGGTGAGGGAAATCAAATGTATTTTATCCATTTTTTGTCAATGGACTGGACAAAGGATAAATGCAAAAAAATCTATAACTATTTTTTGGAAATTTGTAAAGAATAGCAGGAGAAGGTCCATAAATTAGATTATGGGATTCAATGAAGTAAAGGAACTTATGTACCTTGGAGTAAAAGTGATGCTGAGAAGACTGCTGGCTTCCGATTACCAAGGTATGATGGATAAAGCTATAAAGATGCTGAATATGTGGGGTACCAAATTCTTATCTCTAGCTGGAAAACTAACCTTGGTAAGATCGGTTCTTCTATCTTATCGGATTTTTTACTCAACACATTCTCTTATTCCTAAAAGTGTTTTAAAGCTGATGGACAAACTATGTAGAAATTTCATATGGAATAAGAAAGATGGAGGATTGGGCATACATTTATGTTAGTTGGGATGTGTTGTGTAAACCAATAGAATGGGGAGGATGTGATTTAAAATCATCTATCAATAAATTAGGTCCTTTAAGGATCAAGATGGCATGGATATTTCTCCAAAACAAGAACTCATTGATCAATAGAATCCTAGAACCAAAATATGGAAATCAGATGGTGGATGCATGTTACAGGAAAGGGATTTCTACAGCATGGAAGATCATCCTGGAAGGTTCAAAATGCCCTAAAAAGATTATAAGATGGAATATTGTTGATGGTAAATCCATAAATGTCTTCAATGATGTTTGGATTTGGGATAATGGCATAAATAGATGGCCTACTTTTGTGGCTATTTTAAAAAATGAAGATCTAACACTGGATAAGCTGATGTGGAACGACAACTAGAACATAGCTTGTCTTCATAATTTAGTTGGCATTGAACTTGTGAAAGTTATCTTACAAATCAAAATAGTGGAAAATCTGGAACAAGATGAAATGGAATTGATCTATATGCATTCAGGGAAATCTTTGTCTTACTTAGTCACCAAGAAGGATTTAAATAACAATGGTAGCATTTTTTACTGGAAATGGATCAAGAAGCTTAAACTGATGCCGAAGGTTGAAGTCTTTTGGTGGCGTGTATTCAGCAAAGCAATTCCAGCATTTCAATTTCTATATTTCAGGAAAATTCAAGATAACTTGGAATGTCCTAGAGGATGCAATATGATAGAAGATATGGATCATGTTATCACTGGATGTGAGAAGCTACAGAGTATCATTAGCATATTTATCAGTTGGGGATTTCAAATCCCAACATCCAGTAACGATTTCTTATCTAAAATGTATTGCAATATAATTTTTTTAACGTGGAAGGCAAGGAATAAGTTTATGCAACAAGGACAAAATGAAAGCTTAAAATTCATTGTTGTTCAAGCTGTCTCTCATGGTCATCATTCTCTAATTCTTATGGCAACATAAGCTCGGGCCACTAGGGTGTTAATCATTCAAGGCGACATTGTTGGCACCCTCCTCCACCCGACTGGATCAAAGTGAATGTAGATGCCTCTTTACTTCCTTCTTACAAGGCGGGCATTGTAGGTGTATTTCGAGATTGTAAAGGTAAATTTTTGATGGCTTTTAGGAAGAAATGTGTTCATTGGGACATCTCACAGCTAGAAATATCTTCTATTCATCTAATAAAAGAAGTTCTCAAAGATTTGATGCTTCAATAAAAGGGAGTTATCATTGTAGGAGATAACAATAACGATATCCAATATATTCGACAAGGCATCAAATCGGAAGGTAAAGTGATGGAAAATTTTGACTTTCTTAAAGAGTTTGAAAATGTTATTTTTAAATATGTTGATAGAAATAGCAATAAGTTAGTGGATCTTTGTGCTAACTATGCTATATTTAGTGATTTTATTTGGGATGATATTAGCCCTAATAAGGTTCCTCCTTTATTTTTTAATTTGTTAAAGGAGGAACTAAGTAGGTGTAGTACCTAGGTTGTTTTTTCTTTTTTCTCTTTTAGTTATTGCAATAAAATCCATTATTGCTTCAAAAAAATGATGTAATTTATATATAGATGTAAACTTGAATATCATCATATATTTCTGAAGAATCACCAATAAAATGAAAGTTTGCTAGGGATGTTAAGCCCTATGAACCGGCCCAAGGCTAACCAAGAGGGGGGGGGGGGGGGGGGGGGGGGGGGTGAATTGGTATTTTAAAAAATTCTTTAAAATCAAGAACAAATATCACAAACCAAAATCACCACAGAAAACAAGTGCGGAAGAAGTAAAAAGAACACAAAGGTTTATAGTGGTTTGGTCAACTTGACCTACGTCCACTCCCCGGAGGCACCCTCCGAGTATTGTACTACCAACGTGACTCTCTTTTATCCCCCACAGCTAGGCGGAGAAGCCCTTACAAAAAACCTCCTTTTTGCCACCCTCAACAAGGCAGAGAACCCCACTCCTTTTGCTTCCTCCTGAAGCAGACAGAGAACCTCGATCGATCGTTGAAGCTTACCTCTCCCAACCCTTCCAAGGACAAGAGACTCTAGGGAAGAAGAAGTGGAATAATGCTTGGAGCATCTCTTATAAACTTCCTCACAAGCTCCCCCTCATAAGATCCTCTCTCCCTCCCTCTCTCTCTCTCTCTCTCTCTCTCTCTCTCTCTCTCTCTCTCTCTCTCTCTCTCTCTCTCTCTCTCTCTCTCCTTTAGGTTTTCTCATAATATCGTCCTGCACGATCAGTTCAAAACACAAATGATCGGCTAGAACACCACTCTGAAAATGAACTGGACGATTTAAAATTGGCTTGATCGTCCCGGCCGATCTCACGATCGTCTTGGACGATCAGTTCAAATTAGAGAAAAATCATCCACTACATCGCCCTGAATTCGAGCTGTCCGATCATGATCGGCTAGAACATCGCCCTGAATTTGTGCTGACCGATATTTATCCTCTAGGAGCAACTAAGGGTTTTTGAATATATCGTCCTGGCTGATCCCACGATTGTCCAGGATGATGTGATCGTATCAATTCATCCTTAATTTCTTCCTTGATTGTCGGATCAATTTAGGCATAATTGTGCAATATCGTCCAGGCCGATCTCACAATCGTCCTGGCCGATTTCTGAAAATACAGAATGCTTAAATTGATCATGGCGGCTATTTCTTTCTATTTTGAGCATATTGTCCTGTCCGATAAATGTATCGTCCTGGACGATAAGCTAATTACGACTGCCTTAACTAAGAAATCCTGATTGTTTCTGTTTTAAACTCAATCGTCCAGGATGATATTAATATCGTCCGGGATGATGTGAGTAAAAATAGAAATTCTAAGTCACTCAAGTGTATTTTATCTCACCTACACTTGAGTGACTTAAAGTTGTTTTTAAATAAAATCTTTAGTTGAAAACAACTTTATGGACTTGAGTGACTTAGAATTTCTGTTTAAAGATTATAAAATCCTTTTAAAAATTTTTAGAGATACTCAAATGTTGACAATGATAATATCAACACTTGGATAGAGGTTCAAACACTTATTAATTAGATTGAGATCACCATTCTTAGTCTCATTCCTATATACTTCAACTTTTGCTTGGACTCTCTGCCTACTCATTGGAATTTTCCAAGCATTCCCCCACAGTAAATTATCATTCCAATCCTCCTAGTGTTTATCTTGAGGGTCTCGGTTAGATCTATTGTCAAAATAACTGCAAATTCTCTTAAGATTTTGGATTTATTAGGTTATTTCTAACAAGATGTTTTATCTACATGGCCAAACCCCTTATATAGGATTTTTTTTTTTCATTAAAACATAAACAATTTGACCATAAAATTACTATTGGAGTAGGTTAGCTGCTTTGAATCTTAGCTTGACCCAATAAGCCTTAGTTAAGACAATTTAAAACTATACCTTATTATTGACAAAAAGAACCTTAGTTAATCTATTGAATATGTCGTAATACATTGTTAGAAATTTAATAAATGCAAATTAAATAAGCATTCGACAGAGTTAATTAGACTCATTTAACAAATTGATCCCAAATTGACCTATTTGATCATATATGATTAATTCCACCAAGCTTAACGAAATTATTCAAATTGATTGATCCAACTGTCTTAGAAAAGTTTTAATAGGTCGAACATAAATGCCTTGATCCCAACCACCTCTTAAAAAGGCCAAATCATTCACTTAGACACAATTGACTCAATTGGCCCATTCGACCAATTTGACCAAATTCGGCTCAAGTAATATTTGAAAACCATTTCAATTTCTTCATTATTGGATGAATTGAGCTCAATTGACTTTTAAGTCACTACTATTTGGCCAATTAGCCCATTTGCATCAAATTGACCCAAGTGGACCACAATGACAACCATTTTAAATGTACTTGTTAATCACATTACTTACTGTTTTAAGAAAAAAAATTAATTACCTACAAAACAATTTCATTTTTGGATGATATTTTGACAAGTTTATTAATTAGTCTTAATCTATCAAATTTATTTTAATATAAAAATATATAAGTAATAAATACTATATTAATTTTAAACTATATTTTAATTATTTATTAATAAAATTTTCCTTAATTAAATTTTTTCGTCTTCACTCTCGTTAATTTTGCAGGCCTTAGTCCACCTAAACCTTCAATGATGTAAACTTGAATGTCATCATATCTTTCCAAAGAATCACCAAATAAAAAGAATTATGGAGAATTGATTTGTTATTCATTTTAATTTATATTTGATTCTTTTATCAGCTCGTTATTATCAGACTTAATCTGGATTACATTCATTGTATTATTAATTATTGTTGAACCAGCTTAGATTGACTTCCTACATTGCTGTAAAATATAGGAAAACAGAAGGATACAAAAAAGAAGAAGGATAGTATGGTAGAATATTGTTCATTTTCACTACTCTTTCTAAACCATTACAGAGAGTATATAATGAGCCAGTTAGTTAGAGACTAACGCCTTTGATTAAGAGCAGATATCAAACGGTAAAAATAAGCCAAGTACAGGGAATAAAAAGAGGAAGTGGAGCAGCAAATGGATAGTAGCGCCGACTTATCAATTCTTCTTATCAGCCTCCCTCAAGGTAACAATTGGTGTTTGTATTATTATCTTGTCAGTAAGGTAAGAGTGTCAAGTTACACTTAAGGCTTTTGTGAAGATGTCAGCTGGTTGTCCTGGGAGCAGATATGATGCACAGTGATATAGCGTGATCTAATACAATCTCGAATGAAATGAAAATCTATTTGATATGTTTAGTTCTTGCATGGAACATAGGATTATTGGCTAGTGCAAGAGCTGAAACATTATCATAGTATAATTTAGTGGGTTCAGGTAACTGAATTTGAAATTTAGATAATAATCTTTGAACCCAAATGATGTCACAAGCAGCAATACAAAGAGCTCGGTACTCCACTTCCGTGGAGGATCTAGCAACAGACGACTGCTTCTTAACAGTCCACGAGATGAGAGTGGAACCAAAAAATGTACAATATCCCATTACCGAGCGACGATTAACATGATTAATGTCCCAGTCCGAATCTATGAAGCCTTCAGCACAAGAGTAGATTTGATGATAGGTAAATCGAGAGAGATACTACCTTTGATATAATGTAGAACCCGTTTGAGAAGCTGATAATGTGCTAGGAGAGGGCTATGAATATGTTGACAAAGATAGTTAACCGCATCTGAAATATCTAAATGGGTAATCATCAAATATTGAAGGGCTCCAATTATTTGTCTGTAATGATCTGGACAATCATACAAAATTTTTGACGAGGAAGCCATTGCAAATTTAGTAGGGAGAGGAGTGAGTACAGGCTTACAATCTCTCATTGACGCCTTATGCAGAATCTCATTGGCATATGTTGATTGAGCTAGATGAATGCCATCCAGAGTGTAAGTGACTTGCAAGCCTAGAAAATGATGCAGTCTATCAAGATTCCTCATAGAAAATATGGATTGAAAAGCAAAGCAGTAGTTTATCCAACTCAAGTGAGGAATCTCCCGTAAGTAAAATGTCATCTATATATACCAAAATGTAGAGTTGAATGGACTCTTTTTGAAGTAATAGAAGTGAAGGATCGATAGTGCTAGACCGAGACCCATATTGAAGAAGACATGAGGAGAATGTTGAAAACCACTGTCGTGGCGCTTGCTTGAGACCATAAATAGCTTTTTTTAATAGACACACATGAGTTGGATAATGTTTGTCTATAAAGCCAGGAGGTTGCTTCATATAGACTGTCTCTTGAAGTGGTCCATGGAGAAATGCATTAGATACATCTAATTGTAAGATAGGCCAGTTATTTGTCACAACAACTGTCAATAGGATTCGAATTGTAGGAAATTTTGCAACGGGAGTGAAGGTTTCATTATAATCTATCCCAAGTTTTTGTTTGAAATCTTGCGCAACCAGTCGAGCTTTATATCTTGCAATATAAGAATTTGCATGATATTTGGTTTTGAAGAGCCATGTTCAGCCCAACATAGTAGTGTTAGAAGGCAAGGGAATAGTGTCCATGTTCCTTGATATTGAAGTGCTTCAAGTTCTTAGCTTATGGCATCTCTCCAAGCTGAATACTGAACTGCTTGCTTAAACCCAGTGGGCGCAACAGGGATAATAGTGTGTTGCAGGTCAAAAATAGTTCTTGGCTTAAGGTGGCCTATTTGTGCCCTTATGACCATGGTATGCCTTGGTACAATGGGTGCAGTTAACTCAGAATGAGTGGAGGGATTGTAATAGGATAGAGCTTCTTGTGTATGGGGATCCGACATAGCAGCCTCAGTCAGAGGAGTTATACTTATGGGGTTTAAGAGTAGAAACTACAGTGGGAGGAGAATTAGAAGTATGTTGAATAGTTGAAATCGGAATAAGAGTTGTTGGAGTATAAGGTGCAAATTGTTATTGTAGTTATCAATGAAGGAGATTTGAAGGGGAATATTGATTCATGAAAATGTACATGTCGAGAGATATAGACTTTAGAGGAGTGAACATCAAGGCATTTATACCCTTTGGCATTAGGGAAATAGCCAAGAAAAATACACGGAGCTGAGCGAGGAGCTAGTTTGTGTTATATATGTGAAGTAAAAAGTGGATAACATAAGCAACCAAAAACACGAAGTTGAGAGTAGGTGGGTGGTTGATTATAGAGAAGTTCATATGGAGAGATATTGTGAGTGGTGAAAGAAGGCATGAGATTAACTAGATAAAATGCAGTGAAGAGAGCATCCAACCAAAATTTGGATGGAAGGTTGGCATTAAAAAGCAAGGCATGAACCGTCTCAATTAGATGATGATGTTTTTGCTCCACAATGCCATTTTGTTGAGGATTATACGGGCATGATAGTTGGTGAACTATGCCAAAATTTATTAGGTGAGTTTGAAAAGCTTTATTTACATATTCATCACCTCCATCTGTTCGTAGCATTTTAATAGAGTCTTGAAATTGATTTTTGATGAGAGATTTAAATTGTAAGAATATTGAGCAAACATCAGATTTGTGATGTAATGGATAGATCCAATTGGGGAGGGACCCCATACATCATTATGAATAAGTTCTAAACATTTTTTAGAGGTAGTAGTAGATAACAAAAAAGGAAGCCTAGTACACTTTGCTTGAGCACAAGCAATATAATGATGTAGAACAGGATGAGTAATACTAGATAAACTAGAAGATAGACTACAGTGAGTTGCAGTGGATGGGTGATCCGGGCGTTGATGCCACAGAGATGATGACTGTGTTGAAGCGAGAAATTCTATAGAAGTCGAGGACTAAGACTTAAAAGAAGAAGGTAACTTAATTGGGTAGAGACCATGATGATTGGGCCTATGGAGAGGTGTCTTATTGGTCAGGGAGTCCTTGATAGCATAACCATGGGCATCAAGAAGCACAGAGAAGGAGTTATCATTAGTGAGTTTATAAATGGAGAGCAAATTATGAGATAATTTAGGAACATGAAGTATTTTAGGTAGGTGGAGCTTACGGTAAGGGGTGGGTATCAAACCTTGTCCTGTATTAGCAATGGGTAGAAGCTATTGTCCATTACCTACTTACACATGAGATGATCCCATATATGGTTGGGCATTGTAAAATTGAGCATGATTGGAAATAAGGTGCTCTATAGCTCAAGAATCCAGGAACCAGTCAGCAGTCAAAGATGTATTAGTAGTAATGTATGCTTGTGGTGGCGTGTTGTATGTAGTATCATGTCGATACCAACAATTAAGCGCCGAATGCCCAGATTCCCCATAGATTTAATAATCAATATTGAGATGAGGGCGACGACCGCCACAAGTAGATGAAGTCAAATGATCGAGTGAAGTGCGTCCTAAGCCTTTTCCAAAAAATGAGCGTCCAGAGGATGAACGTCCTCGGTAGTTGGAGGAAGGAGATGATCATCCACGAAAAGAACCTCGGGTTGCTGCTAAAGCAAAATTGGAATCAGCTGGAGGATTTGTAGTAGTGTCACAATGCAAATCAGATGTGACATGAAGTTCTTCACTGCACAACAGAGCATAGAAATCATCCAGGGTAATGGGTTGCAACTGATTGCGAATAACTACTTTGAATGACTGATAGGTGGACAGCAACCCATTCAATGTATAGAGAATAAGATCTTCGACATCTATTGATGATCCTGCCATAACAAAAGCATCAACTTTTGTTTTAATATCAGATAAGTACTGAAACATAATTTTATCTCCCAACTGTAGCTGATGAAGTTCATTCTTAAACTGAAGCAGTCTGGTTCGATTTGTGGATTGCAATCGGAGGTCCAGCGTTGTCCAAATCTCATGAGTGGACGCTAGATTCAATATGTAAGGAAGGAGGGAGGGAGACATGGTGGAATATATAGCCGATGCAAGATGTTGATCTATTAGCATCCAAGTTTAGTAGAGAGGATTTGGTACTATAGTACCATCAGTAGCGATGATCTCCTGAACAGGTTTTGTTGTAGCACCTGTCAAATATTCTTCATATTTATTGGCAGCAAATAGCTTGAGCAGTTGGGATTTCCAAAGAAGATTATTGTCAGTGGTCAGTTGGACGGTGACCACAGTTTTGACATTGGCCATGAAAAATTTTAGTTGAGGAGGAATAGTTACAGTCGCAGAGGAAGCGCCATTGTCGGAAATAGTTGTAGGAGAGGAAGTCGACGAAGCAGCCATGTAGTTTTTAAAAAAAAAAAATAGTGCTCTGATACCATGTTGAAGCAGCTGAGATCGACTACCTGCATTGCTGTAAAATAGAGGAAAATAGAAGGATACAACACAGAAGAAGAAGGATAGTATGGTAGAATATTGTTCATCTTCACTAGTCTTTCTAAATCATTACCGAGAGTATATAATGAGCCAGTTAGTTAGAGACTAACGGCTCTCATTAAGAGCAGCAAATGGATTGTAGCGCCTACTTATCAGTTCTCCTTATCAATAATTACCCAATAATTTTCTTTTTAAGACTGTAGACTAATCAAATCTATTCTGACATAGCATAATGCATTAAAAATTAAACTAAAATAATGGAACTTTTATGTATGTTTTGATGAAGAAATTTATAGTACATATATAGATTGCTATTAATTTAAAAATTATATTATTTGAAAATAAAAAATAATACGAAAAGTTATTTAATCCAAAATAAATTTTTGTACTTATCTCCCAAAAAGATAAATAAAGACTATCAAATTTCTACTATTATGGGGCACTTAAAGACAAGAATAAATTTTAAAAATAGATATAATAAATATTTTAATTATTAAAAATTAAATTTAAAAATAGAGAAGTTATAAGTTTAAGGGCGACTTGACGTGGCAAGCAAGTTGCCCATAAATGGTTGGCTCGAACCCACCCGATATTCATAAATCTGAACCCAACTTATGTATTAAATGGGTCGATCAGAATAAAGAATTTTCGGATCGGGTGTAGGCAGGGGCGGAACCAACCTTAATTCTTAGGGGGGGGCAAAATTATAAAAAGATAAAAAATATATATTTATAACAAAATTCAAACAAGATATTATATTGCAATAAAAATTACAAGATTTGCATTCTATTTTGCATCTTCTGATAATGTTGCATTACAACTTCATTTGAAACTAAATCAAAAACTTCTTTCTCAATATATGGAACTAGACAGTCGTTGAGCCAATCATCTCCCATTTTACTGCGCAATCTATGTTTAACAATTTTAATTGCTGAAAATGCTCTCTCCATTGTAGCGGTGGCAACGGGCAGCCGGTGAACTAAGGGGTACACGATATCTTTTTTAGCCTTAACAAATTGTTTTGCTAGATCAGCAATGTTGTCCAAAGACGAGAACTCGTCACTTGAACGCATATCAAGAATGTATGTCGATAGCTGGTGCTCTAAAGCCACAAGTTCAACAATAGAAAAATCGACTGAATATAGTTCTGCAAGCCGAATTAATTTCTCCTTATTATAAGCAAAGAAAGAGTTACTTGGATTTAGACATGACATACAAAGAAGCAATCGTGATTCCTTGGAGTGTAAATAACAGACTCTTTAATACTTGCAGAAAAACTTCACTTTAAGTTTAGTAAAATATTAAAATTTGATGGCAAGTCTTGCAGAAAAACTTCAGTGCAAGTTTATAATGATTAATGAGTTCAGAGCAAGAAGACAAAAAAGGTGGAATACCGAATATCTTGTTGAATGCTGATTGTGCGTCCGGTGTCCACCGTCCAGAGGCCGTCGCTCGTTGGCTTGAGTGGCGTCGAAGAAGCGACAAAGCCCGAAGGTGGAAGAAGAAGCAACGAAGATGGGAGGCACTAGGAAAGAGCCGTCGGCGTTGAAGGCGATCTCTCGCTCGCGGCTCACCAGAGAAGAGAAGGTTAGAGCCGGGAGGCATGGAGCGGCTGTGCAGGAAGAATGAATGCGAGAGACACGGAACCGGTTCGATTAGGGAAAAATAAAAATTTTAGGGGGGGCAAAATTACAAAAAAGGCCCTCTTCTAATTAAATTTTTTTTTTAGGGGGGGCAATTTCCCCCCCTCAACAGTAAATGGTTCCGCCAGTGGGTGTAGGTTTGATTTTCTGGTCATGCCATATGTTATTGACACCCCTAAAAAAATGTTATTTTTTTCAAGATCCTAAGTAGAATAACATACATATTTTATGATTATTTGCTTATCATTTAAAAAAATAAAATAAAAATAAAAGATTAAATGTGATTTAAATATGTCAAATCATCTTCTTCCTTTAATTGGCTTTGATTAAAACTTTTAAGTACTCTACTCCCACGAAGCTTGGTTGAAAGCTTTGGCTACCAACTAAGAGGTCTTAGGTTATAGTCTTGCGTATGTGATGTATGCGCAAGTTTGACTTAATTGTTTTAAACGTAAAAAAAAAAGTACTCTGCCCAAACAATGTTAACTGACAGACGCACAAACAAGATTGTCATAGCATCAAAGGTGGTGGAAGGTTAATGTGGTCGAGGTTCTCTACTACTAATAATATAAAATTAATTAGATTTTTATTTAATTATTTATTAATTATCTTTTTATTTTTATTTTCTTTTTACTTTCAATTAAAAGGAATAGACAATTAACATTTTTAATGTATCAATAATATTAAATATTTTAATACAAAACAAAACATTTTTATTATTAGAAAAAAGATGCAAAAACATATAGGCAAATCTGAGAAGTGAAGTCAAGTCTCCTAAGAGCGAGCTAATATAGGAGTCAAATATATATTAGAATGAATTGCAAATCAATGCCTCATTATTTATTAAGTTATTTATTTTTTTATTGGTGATACATTGGAAGGATATGATGATGCCATCGCTATCTGTGGAGAAGTGTCACTCTCTATTCACCACTATCTGTGGAGAAGTGTCACTGTAATCCAAGAGGCATATATTATATAGGCAAGTCTGCGAAGTGAAGTCAAGTCTCCTAAGAGAGAGACAATAAATGAGTCAAATATAAACTAAAATGAATTGAAAATCAATGCTCCATTATTATTTTTATATTAGTGATACTTTGGAAGGATATGATGATGATCGAGATTACCTCGTTGGAGGTTTAGGTAGGATGCCAATCTAAGTAAACAAGACAAAGTTTTTATGAAGACATTATAATATTACTTCTAAGTTATATTATATAGGTAAGTGTCACCATATTCCAAGAGGCATATATTATATAGGCAAGTGTCATCGTTATTTGTGGAGCATTGATTTATGAATACTTATATGGGGTCCAATCACAGCTATCTGTGGAGAAGTGTCATCGTAATCCAAGAGGCATATATTATATAGACAAGTCTTCGAGTGAAGTCAAGTCTCTTAAGAGCGAGTCAATAAAGGAGTCAAATCTAGAATAAAATGAATTGCAAATCAATACTCCATTATTATTTTTTTATTGGTGTCAAGTTTACCTCATTGGAGATTTATGTAGGATAAGGCCCACCAGAGTGAAGAAGACAAAGAGTTATATGAAGACATTTTGTTAAGATTAATAAATAATTTATTAATTCTAAGTTAATATAATCTTAACTATTTATATATTATATATTTTAAAATTGGCCTCTAGGATTCTAACACTTGGCTAGGATTTACCAAAGGCTTTGAGTGCACTCAAGATTTTTTTAGGGAGTTTTGAGCCCTCACATTTAATCCTTAAAGGAGTAAGATTTGATTTGTTTCAACAATATCTTATATAAATAGGTCTATAAATGTTTAATTGTAGAATAGTGCATAATTAATATATTATCTCTTTTAAACTCATTGGCATCCTAGTAAATATTTGATATTTGTTGACACCCCTAGTAAATGCTTAATTTCTTGGAATTTTGAGTCTATGTTTGATTTTTTGGTCATGTCATATGTTGACACCCCTAAAAGTATATAATTATTTTTTTAAGATCCTAAGAAGAATCACATACATATTTTATGATTTTTCATTCATCATTTAAAATAATAATAAATAAATAAATAATAAAGATAAAAAAATTAATTGTGATTTAAAATATCTCATATCGTCTTCTTCCTTTAATTAGCTTTGATTATAACTTTGAAGTACTCTGCCCCCACGAAGATTGGTTGGATGTTTTAACTACCAACTAAGAGGTCTTGGGTTCAAGTCTTACGTATATAATATGTGTATGAGTTTGACTTAATTGGTCTAAAAGTCCAAAAAAATACTTTGTCAAAACAATGTTAACTGATAAACACATAAATAAGATTATCATAGCATGAAAGCTGGTGGAAGGTTAGTGTGGTTCGGGTCCACAGCTATTAATTAATATAAACTTCATTATAATTATTTATCTTAATTTAATTTATTTATTTCATTTTAGCATTTTTTTGTAGTTTTAATATTAAATATTTTAATAAAAAATAAGTCACATTATTAATGAATTACATAAAATTTTTTTTGAATGTATTAATAATATTAAATATTTTAATAAAAAATAAGTAATTTACATTATTAATGAAGAAAACATAAAATTTTATAGTCAAGTCTGTGAATTGAAGTCAAGTCACTTATCGGGTCAATTTCGGGGTTGCAAGCTAATAAAGACCCGATTTTTATAAACTTGATTTCATGAACCCGAAACCCGTTTCGGGTTTGGGTTGACCCGAACAAATCCGGTTCGGTGTCGGGTCGTGTTTCGTGTCGTGTCAAAAATTGACACCCCTAAGTCAAGTCTTATAAGAGCAAGCTAATAAAGGAGTCAAATATATACTAAAATAAATTGCAAATCAATGCCCCATTATTTATTTATTTATTTATTTTTGATTGGTGATTCTTTGGAAGGATATAATGATGGACAAAGTTTACCTCATTCGAGGTTTAAATAGGTTAAGATTGAGAAAAATCTTAATATTTAAAAAAAAAATTGAACTAGAACAATCAACAATTATTTCAGAAATCATTATAAGTCCAAATCACAAACAATAATGAATTGCTAATTATAGTGTAGTTCTTTTATTACTCTAATTTTTTTTCATAATTTTTTGGCAGTGGTGAAATGTTTTAAGAAATTGGCATCTATAAGTGCAAGTTTGATTTTTGAGACCATGAGGTGTCCGTTTTGCAAACTGATTTTACTAAAATATTCTAGACATGATTAGTTAATTTATAATTTTTTTTTAGTTTTAAAGATTCCCATATTTGAGGATATAAAGGAATTTAGACAGATTTAGTATTTTATTTTAAATAAAATTTTAATATTTTAATATAAAAATCATTTTCCACTAAAATAAAGAAGTCTTTTAAATGTCATTAAGTAGTTCATTTCCTTCAAATCTCCAAACAAAAAATTGCTTAGGGATTTAGGGAAGAAAGAGAGGTGAGAGAAAACAAAAAATTCGATTTGGGGAGACTTCGAGCCGTCTACGTCCGTCGACCCAGCTGTGAAAATTATTTGTTTTGAGGTAAGTCACATTATGCTTATCTCAGTTGTCAAAAATATGTAATTTTTAGCTAATTTTTTTATTAATTATTTTGTTTTAGAAAAATGCGGATAACTTTGCACTAGTAAAACTTCCATCGCGTAACTTTTTTTATGTTATATAAATTACCATTATGCAAATTTTGAATATTTTTTGAAAAATTTTATAAAGAATGTTTTAAAATTTGTGAGGTTTTTATTGAATAAAAAATTGTGTGGATATTGAAAAATAGTGATATAGTATAATAAAAGTCATACCTATAAGATGGTAGTGAGGCCTGCAATGCTTTATGGTGCCGAATGTTGGCCTTTAAAAGAGAAGCATAATACTAAGTTAAGTGTGGCAGACATGAGGATGCTCAGGTGGATGAGTGGCTTTACCCTTAGAGATAGGATACGAAATGAGCATATACGTGAAAAGGTTGGAGTAGCTCCAGTAGAAGATAAGATTAGAGAAAGTCGCCTTAGATGGTTTGGTCACATAAAATGGCGGCCTTGCGATGACCCGGTTAGGAGAGTAGAGGTATTAGATTTGACTTATGTTAAGAAAGGTAGGGGTAGACCTAAAAAGACTTGGTTAGAAAATATTAGGAATGACCTTTCTTTATTAGATTTAAACGAGAATTTGACTTTTAATAGGACACAATGGATAAAAAGGATTCATGTAGCCGACCCCACGTAGTGGGATAAAGGCTTGATATTGTTGTTGTTGTTGTAGTATAATAAAAGTCATTAAACATCATTATATTTACACAATCCCTGAAATTTAGTAATTTTTAAAAATGTGCATTTTTGCCTAATAAGATTTTCTGTTCTCTACCATTATATAACTTCATGCCATTCTGAATACATGCTCAATAAGTCTTTAACTATTATAATATGATAATATATACCTGTATAGTTAAATTATATATGCTGGGAGTTATAAGGGGTCAAAATTCTCTAAGAATCTATCTGTGTCACATAATTACTTGGAGTTATAAGGGGTCAAAATCCTTTGTGATTCTGTCTGAGTCTGAAAAATGTGATATGTTGTAGTACTATAAGCACAAAAAGGGAGTCATAAAGGGCCATTAGTCTGTATATAGTGATTTGTTTAAACTGCACTATTTATAAATATTCACCAAAATATTTGATAAAAAAATATTTGAAAATTTAGATTGGTTTGTGTGTTTTGATGAGGTGTTATAGCTCATTGTAATTTTACTTCTAGTTTTTAGGATTTGGAAAGGGGAAAGAGATTATGAATTAGTAGTTCAGGATTAGATATGAGATTATAGGTATTCATCTAATTTATTTTCTTATAGTCATGACTAGTTTATTATTTTGTTTTGTAGCTCAGCATGAATTCATGCACTGTAGTGTATATATATATTTTGATGAAATAAAAGAAACTCGGTGGATGAGTTTTTTTTTTTTTTTAATATTTGAATGTTTTAGTAACTCTTTAGTCTGTAGTTTCTTTCAATAAATATTGGAAGAAAATCTGAAATAATTCTAAAACTAGATCTTCGAATTTGCTTTTTACATATCAATACGTTAGGACATACCCTTATTGGGTTTAAAGGCAGACTAGAGAGAAGAAGAAAAAGAGTTGAATGAGGATATTTTTATGAAAAAAAATAATTAAAATATTACTTCTAAGTTAATATAATATTAATTATTTAAATATTAGATTTATTTGAAAGTGGCCTTTAGAGTTATATAACTTTTCTAGGATTTACCAAAGGCTTTGGGTGTACTCAAGATTTTTAAGAAGATTTGACTGCACATAGGAAGCACGGGGCCTCACATTTAATCCTTAAAGGAGTAAGATTTAATTTGATTCAACAATATGTGATGTAAATAGGTATATACATATTTAATTGTGGATTAGTACATAATTAGTTTCTTGTCAATGCATGATTAAACTCTAGTTAATCTGACATTTACTGCATGATGTTAATCTTCTTAGAGGTCGCAAAATGTTTAAAATCATATATTTAATCTTTTCCAAAATATTTTCATGCTATTTTTACAATGTTATATTCAAAATAATCATAATGTTTGCACCTATCATATACGAAAAATTACGCAATAAATATGTGATAAATAAATATATAATATAATTTTATTGATTTATGAGAGATTAATTTCCTTAAACTCAAAATCATTGAAAACAAAAAAAAGCTTCTAATTACTTTCAAAAATTAGAAGACTTCTTCTAACTGAAGCAAATGATAAAATTAGCTAAAAACAGCTTTCCATTCTTCCCTTCCTCTTTTTTCTCTCCCTTTCCCTCTCCTCTTCCACGACAAGGCACCTGAAAATGATAGAGGTGGAGGCACTGGGGGGCTTTAATGCTTGGGATTTTGAATTATATATATAATGGCTAGTGCCGCATCAAACTAATCCAACGTTGCAAAGCACCAATCTAAATCTGTAGCACAGCATGTTAAATCTTGAATTACTATAGGACAAAAGGTTCTAATGTCACGGTGGTAATTCATAGCGCTGTTATGCTCTCAAACCTAAAACCGTAGTGCTACGAAACATCGCGCCTCTGCACTCCAATTTAAATAGATATCAAAATTTTAATTTAAAAAGTTTTTAAATGTTCTGGATTCTTACAACTAACCTACTTCAATAGAATTTTTATGATAAAATTATCTATGGTTTAATAAAAAAACCCAATATAAGAGGTTTGGCCATATAGCTAGAATATCTAGTTAGAAATCAGTAAATATGGTTAGGATCTTAAGAGATATTGGGAATTTTTCGAATATAATCCAAGCTCATCAAAAGCTAAACACAAGGATTCTCATGTTCAATTTATTACACCACTAAGTAATTTAGCTAATGAGAGTGACGGAGAGCTTAAATCACCAACTGAATTTACGGGGACAAATTATGGTCAAGCCAAGAAAGAGGTATTTCTTAGAGTTGACTAAGGTCAAACCATTTTATGAGATTTGATTTGAATTGAAAATGATTTAGTGATGAATAATTAATATATTCCTCCAACGATCTTTCCTAAATTCAACAAGATTGTATAGTTATTATAATGTTATACCCTATTAATATGATAATTTACTAATAGAGCATATAAAATATTCTAAGTTGGCTCAAACGCACCTGATATTGACAAATTTGAACCCAACCTATGTATTAAGTGGGTCAATCTGAATTAGGGATTTTCGTACTGGCCGAGGTTTGATTTTTTTTGTTATGTCATATATTGACACCCATAAAGGCTAGAGTTATTTTTCAAGATACTGCGTTAGAATCACATACATACTTTACGCTTTATAATTTATCATTCCGTTTGGAAAGTTTGCATTTTACGACAGACTTTACGGTGGAAATTTTTTGTCAAAAGATACTATGAATTTGCAACAAAAATTTTTGTTGTTTTATTTGCAGCGACTTTGCAGTGGAATTGTGGTGAAAAGTCTACCGCAAAACCAAAAAAAAAAAGAAACTGTTGTAAACCTGACACAAACTACCATATCTAACCGACTAATTAGACATTTGTTTAATTTATTATCCTTGCTCTCTCGATCTCTCTCCTCCACCCTTCAGCTCTTAGACTTCACTCGCCTCCTTCGATGACAATTCTTCCTGTCGCATCTGAAGTCCCACTTCCTCGTCATTCTTCTTCTCAGCTACAGTCTCACCTCCATACTGTTTTGCTTTTAAGCCGATGTAGCACCTCAATCCCATTTTTTCTTCAAAGCTGAGGTCCCACCTCCTTTAGAACGACAATATTTTGTGACGGATTTGAGTGAGAAATTCCATCGCAAAATGAAATTTACGACGGATTTAGCTTGTTTTGCAAAAATTTGCGACGATTTTGACCTCTAAAATAAATTATTATTTTTATTTATAGGCAATTGCAAAGGGCTTGCAATATTTGCTTTCAAAATTTCTAAATGTTATTTTGAGTTATTTAAAAAATAAACATAAAAAATAATTAAAAAAACATACCAAACAAACATATTTTAAAAATATAAATATAAAATTATAAATAAAAATAATTTTATAATAGGCAAAATCATATTATTATGAGATTTGTTTCTAAAATTTCATATATATTTCTTCTTAAACCAAAACATAATTAGTAATCTTCTTAAACTAGCTACGAGCAATTTCTGATCTCTCAAAGCTAATTTATAAACTGCTACGTTGAAATTGAATGGTGGAATCAAATCACATGAAATTGAATGTTGAAAAGAAGCGGAAGCAGAAGAAGAAGGTTTCTTATTTTATATATAAGTAATACATATATCTCATGACAATTAAGCTCATCAAGTCACACATTATTTCATCGACTGTTACTTATATACCATGACATAATATTGACCATTGCCGAGTCTTATTCTTTAGTAGTTTTTGCTACGAGAAACTTTTATTTATGAGGAAGGATAATAACTGAAAGTAGTCACTTCCACATCCCTCTATTATGGACTACACCACCACCATAAGGATGGCGGCCAAAACAACCTCCTGCTTTTACGTTGTCTTTAATGGCGGTCTCCTCCGTCGCCACTGCCATATCCACCACCACCATCACCACCGCCATCGCCACCACCATATCCACCGCCATCATCACCACCTCCATCGCCACCGCCATATCCACCACCGCCATCGCCACCACCATACCCACCACCACCATCACCACCGCCATATCTACCGCCACCATCGCCACCGCCATCGCCACCACCATACCCACCACCACCATCACCACCGCCATATCCACCACCACCATCGTCACTGCCATATCCAACACCGCCATCGCCACCATCATATCCACCGCCGCCATCGCCACCGCCTTCGCCACCGCCATATCCACTGCCACCATCACCTCCGCCATCGCCACCACCACCTCCATATCCACTGCCACCATCTCCACTGCCATCTCCACCACCACCATAGGGTAAGGGTCGTGCGACATAAGAATTATTTCTGTCATCCTCTCCTTCGTCGCCGTTATCAGCTATGTGGTAGCCAGAACTTGATTTTGGCTTGCTATCCTCCTTCAAGGTCCTTGCGAAGGAAAGGCAGAAGCTAATGCTAAGTAGAACTAACAATGCAAGAGCATTGAACTTATTGCTTGTATCCATTGTGGTTTATGGAATGGTGGATGAGAGGCTGTGGTGGCCGAATGAGCACTATTTATAGCTAAGGACTTGCTCTATCAATCACACATTCATTAAAGCTGGGTATCACTCTCAACCTCTCAATGGAAGAGATAAACAAAATGTTCACTAAATTAAATTTGAAAGAAAGATAATAATATTAATTATATTTCACTATATAATTCTTTATAAGAAAGAATTTTGTAAATAAATCATGTAGAATTTCAGGACTCATAGAAATATCATCAAAAGGCATGAAAAAAAAAATGAAGATTTTAAACCCTCTTCATATTAAGCCATGAAAGTCGATGATGAATTGAGGTAAAATGTACGATTTAACCCTTCAACAAACATAAAATTATGTTGTGCAAACAAGTGAATTGACCTACAAAATACAAGATTCCTTAATTTTTTTAATTACCATTAATTTCCCATTAAATAATGAATGAAATATACATGAAATATATATTTTGTGCTCATAAGTTTTAACATAGTTTTTCTATAAAAAAGAGTTCTACAACATATGATGCTTCATTAGTTATGTGAGGGCATAAATATGCTATATTATAGAAAATGTCTTGATCTCATCTGCTTCTTAGCCCAATCAGTTCACTTAGTCACAATTGACTCAATTGACCCTTACAATTAATTTGACCAAATACAGCTCAAGCGATATTTGAAAACCATTTTAATTACTTAATAATTGGAACATTTGGGCTTAATTGACTCTTAAACCACCACGATTTGGCCAATATAATTAACTCATTTGCCTCAAATTGACCCAAATGGATCATATTGACAACAACCATGTCAAATTTTCTTGTTAGTCGCATTACTTAAATTTTAATTACATGCTACAATTTCTTTTCTGTAAGATATTCTGACAAATATTTTAATTAGTCTTAAGCTCTCGAATTTACTTTAATATAAAAATTTTTAAGTAATAAATACTATATTAATTTTAAACTATATTTTAATTTTTTAATTAATAGAATTATCCTCAAATAATTGTTTTGGTCTTCGCTCTCGTCGACCTCGTTGTCCTTAGCCTACCTAAACCTCCAACTATGTAAACTTGACAATCATCATATCCTTCCAAAGAATCAACAATCAGAAAAAGAATGGAGAATTGATTTGCTATTTATTTAGTCTATATTTGACTCTTTTATTAGCTCGCTAAGAGGAGACTTGACTTCACTTCGAGACTTACTTATATAATTTTAAGTCTTCTTTATTAATAATATAAATGGCTTACTTTTTATTAAAATGTTAAATATTATTAATACATTAAAATGCTAATTATATATGCCTCCTACTTGAATGTTAAAAAATAAAAATATAAAATATAAAATATAATTAATTTTATATTAATTATTAGTAGAGAACGCCGACCACACTAACCTCCCTCAACTTTTATTCTAGGACAATCATGGAGTAATTTAAATTTTTAATTAAAGCCAATTGATGGAAGAAGATGATTTGAGATATTTTCAATGACATTTAATTTTTTCTTTTTATTTTTTTTTTAAATGATGAGCAATAAATCGTAAAGTATGTATGTGATTTTTACTCAGGATCTTCAAAAATAACTATATCCTTTTAGGGGTGTCAATATATGACATTACAAATAATCAGACCTAGGCCTGATATAAGAATTCCAAAGTTGGATCAACCCATTTAATGCATAGGTTTGGTTCAGATTTATTAATAACGAGTGGGTTAGAACCTACTTAGGATATTCTATATGTTCTCTTAATAAACTCTCATATCAATCCTCTTAGAAAATTCTATATGTTCTTTCCTACCTTAGCCCAAATATAAATCCTTCCTTAGCCTAAGTTAAAGTTGAGTAGGGTATAACCTTAGATTAATTATAGGATCTTGTTGTACTTAGGAATGACCATTGGAGGAATATATTAATTATTCATCACTAAATCTAATTTGTCCCACTAAACTCTGCTGGTGTTTTAATTAACACCTCCATCTCTCTCATTGGCTTAATTTCTTAATGTTGTAATAAATTGATCATGGGAATCCTTATGTTAGCCTGAGGGCTTTTGTTAGATCTATGATCAAAACAACCCCAATATCCTTTAAGACCCTTGGCTTATTTGGTGATTTTTAAGTAAATTTTCTAGCTACATGACCAAACCTCTTATATAGGATTTTTTTTATAGAACCATAGATAATTTGACCATAAAATTTCTATTGATGTAGGTTAGCTGACCTTGAACCCTAGCTTAACCTAATACAAATCAAGCAGGAAAAATGTAACATATAACTTATTATCGAATAAATGAAACTTGGTTAATCTCTTGAATAAGTTCTAATACATTGTTAGAAATTCAATAAATGCAAATAAACTTTTGGCAGAGTCAACTAGACCCATTAAACCAATTTAACACATATTGACCTATTTGATAATATATGATTAATTCTACAAATTTTACAAAATTATTTAAATTTATTTATTCCATTATCTTAGAAAAGTTTTAATTGGTCTATCATAAATTTCTTGATCCTAATAGTCTCATAATTAGGTCAATTGGTTCACTTAGCCACAATTGACTCGAATGACCCCCTATAGCCAATTTGACCTAATTCAGATTAAGCTATATTTGAAAGATATTTCAATTGTTTAATCATTGGTTGAATTGAGCTCAATTTACACTTATGCAACACTATTTGGGGAATTAGTGCCTTAACCTTAAATTGAGCCAAATGGACCATAAATTAAATCCAAAATCTCAAACCAAAACTCAAGGACAAAAGCCTATATCCAATAACCCTTTTTAGGCTTTTCAATCACATCACAACCAAAACAAATGACCTCTAATTCATAATCTTTTAGTTGTATATTGATTAGACATGTCTCTAGGGTCAACTCTCCAAATTTGAGAGCAATCCAAGCCCTCTAATCCCTAAAGCTCAATTGATTTCTAGTGATTGTGAAACGTTTAAATATTTATAGCCCATGTCATTGGATCTTGCATCTTGTGGAAATTGACTTTGAGAATCTCCGCAAAACTCTTGAATAAGTCCATGATCACTCTCATGGCATGTTAAATATAAAATTGAACCTTTAATGGACTCTGGTTGACCATTGGCCCACTAAAACTTAAAAACCCTTAATTAAGGGAAAAAAAAGATCAAAATTTCCCTTAAACTTCAACCTGGCCCAATTAAACTAAGACAAGAAACCTCCTCCAATATATTCCAAATATCATTTGGGATGCATTGAACCTAGACTCAAGACTTAATTTGACCCGGTTGACCAAAATTCCGCTTAAGAGTCCAAACATATATTTCAAATCAAATGACCTCACAATTGCATGAGATCACCTTCATAGGTCTAAAATATTATTTTAAACTTTTTGGACCTAATTCAAATTCTTGATCCAGCTTGATTGACCAAGTCAACAATGGTTGACTCCAAGCATCATCAAACCAAATTAAACCCTCGAAATACCCAACATCTTTATGAGTGAACCCCATATTGATTTAACTTGGTCAACCCATTTGAAATGGTCAATCTCATGCATGCAATCAACCTTTCATGCGAATACCAAACCCTTGGCCTCAAATCCATTGGAGTTTATTCCTATAATATGCATGACCTTCCCAATACCTATCCCAGTTAGCATTAACTGGATCACTAGCGAACAAGTTAAATAAAAAATTGCAAAAAAAAAAAAAAAACATCCAAGCATGGTCAAATAGTTAAGCATTGCCAAGAAATTCATTTCCCTCCAAATCAACAAGCATAACCCACTCAAATAAACACAAAATCCTTTCTAAACGTCTCTTAATCCAAGCCCAATTGATAGTCTAGCCAAAAGAGGTAAAATGTGGTCCCCTCCCTTCGTGGGAGCACACCCAAGCCACTCATATGCATGCTACCATTTCCTTAGCCTCTAACCATTTAAGATAGGTGACCTACTGAGAAGTTACACCAACAAATAAAATTGTTAGGCTCTTGGGCCAAAGCAAATATTATCTCAATAGTTAAGAGTTTGGGATATTACAAATCATATCAGAGCAAAATATCAACCAGAAAATGAGAATTATGTTTCATATAAGATAAAGTGACATGCCATAGGAGCCAACTCTTGAACCCTATATGGGATAAAGTGCTACATGACAGGAGATACCACTTGAGCTTATAGTGGCCACATTCAAAATCTCATTTACTTGATGGACAATTCTTAGATAAAGATGTTGATGAAGATGCCAGTTACTTAAGTTTGGAAGATTGTGAAATCCCTTAAGTAAAGAAGTTAAACTCTTAGACATCGAGATTCCTTTTGGTGTAATAATTAAAATTTTATTAAGAAACTCTATAGCTAAGCATGCTCATCCTGAGGCAATTTAGGGATGGGTAACTTACTAGAAAGTTACACCAACTAGAAAAATCAATAAGTCTTTTAGGCCAAAGTGGATAATTTCTCGATAATTAATAGTTTGGGATGTTACAATATATTTGTATTCATTTTTCAAAAATAATATACAATACTCATAATCTATATAACAATACCATAACTACTATGTCTGGAGTACAAAAGAACAGCTAAAAAAAAGAAACAGAACCTCAGAAACCTTAATCAATCTCACATTCTTGATCCTCTACCTTGACCTAAAAATATTTAACTACTATAATGAGCTCACAAGCCTAGTAAGCAACCAAATTCTATAACTAAACTCAACACAAGAAAAAGAAGAAATATGCATGTCACTAGTCAAATCATAATAATAACATTCACATGAATATAGGATAATATATTGGATAAATTAGTTAATCAGTGCAGCTGTCAAATCACCAATGAAATTGTAGTATCAATATTACAATCAGTAGAAAAATCATATAAAATATCAAATCAAAATATTGATAAAAAATTATCGAAATCATATCGATATAATAAAATCATATAAAAATAATCGTATTCATGTATCACATGCTTAGAAATATCATATCAATGTCAACTCAGTGTCAGTGTTCAGTGTACATACTCAATATATATTACATGATCAATATATTAATAAAATTAAAAAAGTAGTTAGCATTAATATCATGTGTGGAAGTAGCAATAAAGCCATATAGTGGTAGTGATTTAGATGCATTCTAATAATCATATTCAATAAGTAGGTCCTGGCTAAAGTAGTGTTTTTCCAGTATTAGTGTTAGTATCAATAATTTGTTGGCTTAGTAAAAAGAATCCTCACTCTTTGCCAATCGACAAAATAATCTTCTCCTTTCAACTCCTAGGTAGTATCACATAAATCAATAGAGGATAACACACAACCAAAGTATTTAATGGAAAGTCTGTCGTCCACTATCCTGTATAGATCAATTAGTCCCCAAGAAACATCTGTGAATTAACCAGTCTTTACTTATTTACCCCCCCCCCCCCCCCCCCCCCCATATATTATTATCAAACTATTATAATAGTAAGAATGACTAACTATTACTCAATCATATATCCATATTTATTTCAAATGTATCGTAATAAATAAAGTATAATTGATCTTAATTCAATGAGTGTCAAAATATCCTAACTATAAGCAGAAAATCTTTCTAAGCAAAAAATTCATATTTTTAGAAATTAATAAAATATTAGGAATTATATATAATAATATTCTGAAGTTTTATTGAACTAAAATTCTATTTTTTTATGTTAAAATAAATTTTATAATACATAAAAGTTACTGCTTTTTAAAAATTACCTAGCAAAAAATTTTTAGAATATACTCAAAATATTTATAATCTCTAGCTTTATAACATATAAAAATTTATGTGGTGAAACTTTTATAAACACAAAATTATTCTTGTTTTTTTATTACAAAAACATAATATTATTAAAATTGAAAATAAGATATTGATTCCGTATATTGAGTCGAACAAACTTCTTAATAGTATCCACTGACAAAAATCGCTCTACAGTCTCAAAATCATAGGATTTCCTTTCTCTCTATTCTCTTTTTCTCACTAATTCTCTTAAGCCCTGTCTGTTAGTCGACTCATAAGGAAAAAAAGAAAGATTAATAAAAGATATATAATGATTTAAGAAATTTATAACATAATATTAATATAATATTAATATAACTATTTAAAAAATATTAATATAACTATTTAATTTAATCAAATTTAATATAAAATATATATAAATTATATTAGGACTTTAAAATTATAGAAAAATATTCATAAAATTAATCATTTCAGTTAAAAAATATTGGTGAAATCGGTTTGCAAAATATATACCAAATAGCATGGCTGTCAAAAGAAGGTTTCTGGTTGGGTTCAGGTCCAACCTAAATATGACCTGACAATATTTGACATGACCCATTGTCATAAATGGGTCAGTTTGTTGGACCTAAACCTGACTTGCTTCAGATCCAAGTGAACTCGACATGACCAGCCAACCCGAATCTACTGTAAAATAGAAATTTATAATACGTTTAAATAGCAGCAAATAATAAAATAGAAATAGTTTACAACATGTTTAAATTTATCATGAATAAAATAGAAACAAATTACCACAATTAGTTCAAAATACAAATTATGAATCAATTAAGAAATCAGTTACAAATCAATTTACTTGATTGTTTATTTGCTTATTTACATATCAATTGCTCATTTACAAATCAAATACTAATTAGCTCATTTACAAATAACTTAAAAATCATTTACAAATCAATTTCTCGTTTACAAATCAATTTATAAACAATAAAAGAGTTTACAACAAACATGAATATAGAAATTATAAATTACACTTTAATGATTTGCTCAAATGCTCCTCATAAAAACTGCTTCAAGAATCTATCTTCAATCTGCATAATGATTTAACTTTAATAAAACTAATTATATAGCTAAAAAACTTCAATGCATTGCTAATATTAAACCCTCCAACTCATCAATATCACCATGAGGTGTAAGTTTAATAAATATTAGCATATTACCATCCAAGGTGGAAGTTTGAATTAACTTAGTATCAATTAATTCAATTAGATAGTATTTGCTCATTCTAAGAGAATACAAATGTCACCTGGATGTAATGGAAATTACACCGATACGTTTTCAACTTTCATGTTAGAAGGTTTAACATTATCGCTTAAAAAAACCACAAATAATATATGATAGCAGGTTTTGCAAAACAACAATCCGTTGAATAATAGCATATTAGCATGTTTTAATAAATATTAGTAGGTTTCAGTAAATAATATACATATTGTTTGATCCAAAATAATAAGACCAAGTTATCAAAAAAACAAACCATGTTTTAGCAACCAATCAATTACATAATAGACAGGAAGAATAACTCATAAAACAGGCAAACACAACTCATAAAATAGGTAGCAAAACATGCTCAAAAAAATTCCATCAATCAAATTGTATTACGTACAAGAATATTTTATGGAATTAGAATAGCAGCAGGAAAACTAATAAAATAATTAGCCAAATAACATTATTGAATTCCAACATTTAAAAGCAATGCCTAACTATAAGCCTAATAACTGGACAAAGAAGCCATAAATAAAGTGTCAGATGATGGTGATATGCCATAACAAATCACCACATAAAATCATGTTTGCTATTTACATGCATGAGAGTCATCAAAATAAATAGTTCATGTTTGAAACTCATAAAACAAGTAGACATCCATAAACTACATAAAATCATCCATTAACTGAACTTTCACTCTGCTATCTATCATTCAGGTTCACTTCTAAACTTAGGATATCATTAGTGACAGCATCAAGTTTGGGGTCATATCCAGTTGGAACAAATAGAAAAAATTTGATTTGAGCTCTCACAAATACTTTAGAATTGTAAATTTAATTAATATTATTGAAACATTTTATAAAGAGGAACAAGATAGCACCCTATTTTCCATATAACCAATCCTTTGCACAAACAAGTTCCTCAACAATGTCATGTTTTAATGCACTTTGACATTGATTTAAAATTCTAGCGCTATTAATAAAGGAACTTTTGGAATCTACAGCTGTTATCGTAATGCACAATACATCACAAGCTATAGAAGAAATAATGGGAAATCCATATTGGTTGCCTTACTAGAATTTTAATATATATGAATCAATATTTCTATCAAGTTTTATTTCATTAAAATAAATATTTAATTCTGATTTCCTAAGCATTATGACTTCCTGCTTGAATGAGTCAAAATCTTATTAAAAAAAAAAAACTCATCAGAACTCATGAAGCTAAACATTATGGAAGGAGTAAATTCACTAGTAAATAATAATAAAGATGCTACATGTAGAAATTATGACTTAATCATTGGAGTTATATGCTCCTTGATACAACACATTGCCCCATTTCAAATGCACATGAATGTTGCCCTAATAAACCATTTCCTCATGAACTGTTGTTAGAAAACATAGATATTAACTTAAGTTTAACCTTCCTTAACTCAAATAGATAATTCCCTTCATATAATCTCCTATAACACCACTCAACAAAAGTAAATTTACATCTTAGATCTAAAACGACAGCTACAGCCAATATATTATTGAATTCTAACCAATATTTCTCAAACTTGCTAATCATCCTCATAACCATCTTTTTTTATGTATTGATGGTCACTTAACATTTCATTTTAAGTTTTACATATGTTGAAATATATGGGAAGTATAAATTTATTGTTGGGTGCTTCGACTCAATAATGAGACAAGTGATCTCAAAGAAAGGATCTAAGAATTTGCAAATAGCCTCAACTTATTTCCATTCAAGAGCAGTATGGAAATACTTGTAATTTGAATCTACCTACTCTAAGTGTTGGAAAGCACATAAAAAATAGATAGCACTGTCGAGCATAAAGAAAGTGGAGTTCTATCTAGTTAGAACATCCTGACATAAACCTCTCTTCCCTTCTAGGCAACTTTGGGTGAAAGAATCAAGTAACTTTTGTTTCTTTGCATGAGATCCTTTGACATATTTAATGCTCTCTCTGATTTTTTTTTATTGAACCATCTATCTCCTTCAAACCATCTTGTACTATGATATTAACAATATGAGTAATACAACATACATAGACAAAATCACCATCACATAACAAGCCATCATACAAATTTAAATGATTTCTTAGAAAATCAACTGAAACATTATTTGCTGAAGTATTATCCAAAGTAATATTGAAGAGCTTAGAGTCTTTTTTCACTTTAACAGAAGAGACTGCAACTTCTCAAATAAAGCAATTCTAACTTGACCGGGGGGGGGCGCAGGCATAAAGAAAATATAATAATTTTCTTTTGCAAGTGCAACTCATTATCAATAAAATAAATTATTAAGCATATAAACCAATCAGTATATATAGAAGTCCATAGGTAAGAAATTAAGCAAACCTAGCTTGTCTTTGTTGGAGATTCAAGACCCCAGATAAATCAAACCCTCCATTTTATTTAGCTCATAAATAAAATGGGGGGAAAATCATTCTCTTCAAAAAAAATAAAAATTAGGGACGATCATCATCGTCATATTTAAATGATTGATAATAAGTGATATTATCGCTATTTAGAGAAATATGTCATTTACTATCAAGATTGTTAAATATGAAATTAGTGATAAATTTATCAAGATTATTACAATTACATATGTATTCGATGATCATTTTGAACCTTTTGGATCATATATAGTTCACTACTACAATCCAATTATAATAATTGATGATAGAGTATTCTAACTTTCGTAGCCATATATATATGATTGAATATTATTTTGAATCTTCAAAGTCATATGTATTTCTCTTCGAAGTTTGATTATGGTAGTCGGGACGAAGTTCATAGTTTCGTTGTTTGAACCTATTAGAGAATAATATTTTTATCTCTTGTGGTGATATATCTTTTATAATGACGAGTTCAGCCATAAAATTGGAATCCAAAAGTCCATGTTCAAATTTTTCCAAAAAAAAAAAAAAATTATTTACAATTGTTTTACACTTTCCAACAAAAGATTAGCAAACAAACCACCATATAAAATTTCCTTGTTAGTCATATAACTTGCTTTATTTTAAGAAAAAAAATTTAATTACGTACTAACAATTTTATTTTAAAAGATATTCTAACAAATATTTTAATTAGTTTTTAGCTCGTGAATTTATTTTAATATAAAATATATTTAAGTTATTAATATTATATTAATTTTAAAGTATATTTTAATTATTTATTAATAAAATTATCCTCCAAAAATTTTTTCCTCTTGACGAGGTCACTCTCGTCAATTTTGTCGACCTTAGCGTACCTAAACTTCCAACGAAGTAAACTTTATCTAGCGTCATATCTTTCCTAAGAATCACCAATAAGAGTATTAATTTGTCATTCATTTTAGTCTTTATTTGACTCATTTATCAACTCGCTTTCAGAAGACTTGACTTCACTTCGCAGACTTGTTTATATAACTTTGGGTCTTCTTTATTAATAATATAAATGTCTTATTTTTATTAAAATATTAAATATTATTAATACGTTAAAATTGTTAATTATATATGCTTTCTTATTGAATATAAAAAAAAAAAGATAAATAATAAATTAAAAAATAAAAATTCTAAATAATTTTATTTTGATTATTAGTAGAGAACCTCAACACCACTAACCTCCAACCATCTTTGATGCTATGACAATTTCTTTGCTAGCTATCATTGTTGGGGCAAAGTACTCTTTTGGGGGGACATTTAGACAAATTAAGACAAACTCACTCACAAATCACATAGGCAAGACTCGTACCCAAGACCCAAGACCTCTTACTTGATAGCGAAAGCTCCCAACCAAAAAAATCAAGGCGAGTTGTGTGGGAGCAGTACTTGAAATTTGTAATCAAAGCCAATTGAAGGAAGAAAATGATGTGAGATTAATCATAAAATATATATGTGATTATAAGTTAGGATCTTCAAAAACAACTATATCCTTTTAGCGGTGTCAACATATGACATGACAAAAAAAATCAGACTTAGTCCCAATCCAAAAATTCCTGTTTCAAATCAACCCATTGAATACAATAGTTGGGTTCATGTTTATCAATATTAGGTGGGTTTGAGCCGACTTTCCAACAAGTAATCAACCCAAATTTATGTTCAAATTGAGCAAATCGTTAAGACGAATCCAATGAGCCTAATATCATTTACATTTTAAGGACTTAAAAGCTCATAAATTTTAAATAAGTAATATATAATCAAAAGATTTATTATGTATAATCTAATAGAATACTATAAAATTTTTGTTTAATTTACTAAAAGTCAATCATAAAATACAATAATTAGATTTTCATTCTCTACATGAATGAGATCAAGACTTGAGTTTGGAGCGAGCTTAAATATTCGAATAACTCTAAAGCTCTTTCTAATATTATTCTATGCCAACTGTTGGATTTAAAAATATCTCATGGATGATTTCGAACCATACTAGTAGATTAGACTGGTAGCTAGGCTTAAGGGGAACCTATTAGTGATAATAGGTAGAGAGAGAGAGAGAGAGAGAGAAAGAGGAATAATATTATATAACTTTTATTATCCCAATTAAGAATACAAGAACAAATTAAGGTAAACAACGTCTACAACTCTCTTTATTTTATTTATTTTTATTTTTTTTTACAAGTCAAAATTTCGCTCTCGCTCCCGGCTCTGCTAGGGTTTCGCCTTTCCGTGTCGGCGGTGGCTGCTGATACTCGGCGGCGTTGTCTTCCGTCCGGTTTCTGCAGGGGAGTTTTCTCTTCTCTGTTTTTATAAATTTTGCTTTCCTCTCGCTGTTTTTTGACCCGGGCATCTCCTCCGGCCCTTTGCGGCTGGATGGCTGTTCGTCGGGTTGAGGACCCTGGTTTTTTGGATAGCTCGTTTAAATCTAGGTCTTTTGTTGAGGCTCTCTCTGGTTCTTCCTCTTCGGAGCTTTTTCCTGATCTTCGTCATGGATCATTCCGAGGTTTACCTTCTTTGTGGATTTTTGAGGCTGAAATTTGTGCGCTTTCTGTGCCTTTCCAATTCGCCTTAGTTGGTTTTTTCCCCACGCGACGCCCGTCGCTGGATGCCATTCGAAAATTTTTCTTTGCTCTCAAACTCAAAGCCGAATTTTCTGTCACGGTTATGGATCAGACGCATGTTTTGATTAAATTGTCTAATGACCTTGATTACAGCCGTGTGTTTTGCCATCGATCTTATATGGTGAACAACTGTTTTATGAAAATTACGAAGTGGTCGCCTCTTTTGGATATTGGCTGTGAATCGCCGGTCATTCCAATTTGGGTATCTTTTCCTAAATTGAGACCTCACCTTTTTACTCCCCGCATCCTTCACGCTTTAGGTTCTATGTTCGGTAAACCCTTGAAGGTGGATTCGACAACTTCTGTAGGATCTAGACCCTCTCTTGCGCGTGTTTTAGTCGAGCTGGATGTTACTAAAATCTATCCGACACAAGTTTGGCTAGGTCCTGAGGAGTCTGGGTATATCCAAAAAGTGCAATTAGAAAGTTTTCCTGAATTTTGTGAGTCCTGCAAGTGTCTTGGCCATATTAAGGGTCACTGTGCCTCCCCTGCTTTTCCTATTTTTAACTCTAAGCCACCCCCCGCTGAGAATATTAAACCTCTTGTTGATGGTGTTGTTGCTGAGAACCAAAACATGGCTGAGAATGAGTTGATTAGGAATCCTGTAAGTGTGGTGCCTCCTCTGGCGTCGGTCTCTTTGCAGGTAAATGAGGTTATGTCAACTGTTGAGCTGGTTGTTTCGTCTCCTGCTGTGGAGGCCCCTGTTGTTCATGAGGAGGTATTGGCTGAGCCTCCCCTTATTCATGTTTTGTTGCCTCTGGAGTGTGAGAATATATCGAATGTTGAGGTGAATCCTAATAATGAGGAGGGTGTTGTTGTGGCTGTGGCTGAAGGTTTCAGTTTCTCCTCTACCTGGCGTCGAGGCTTTGTCTATTCCGTTTGTGACTGTGGTGAATGTTGAGGATTGTGTGAGAGTGGATAATATGCAGAATATATAATTCTGTGTCCACTAATACTTTAGTTGATGTCCCTATCAATTTGGTCGATACGTTTTCTATGGTCAATCGGTTGGGGGACAATTCTGGATTTGATATTAGGAACTATATGGCTCATCTAAATTTGAATCTGAGTTCGATTTTTCGGAGTGTGATGTGCCCTCTCCGGATATTTGCGGTGGTTCAGACCCTGGAAACGATTTTAATCTAGTTCGTGATAGGCCGATTATTTCGGTAGCATCTCGTGGTAGATTTCGTGGAAGGGGACGGAGGAGAAGATAATTTTCTGGATGGCATTGTTGCTGGTATTTCTTTGTGGGAATTTGGCTATGTTCTCTATGCTTTCTGGATGTGGAGTTTTGGTTGGATGTATGGAATGTATTGACTGGGGCGTTCATATTGTGATGGAATTTATTGGGTCCCTTCGTCCCTTCGTTTTGCCTGCTAGCCTGAATTGGACGATGATGATGCTCCCATTTGCAGGCCCCTTGGATGGTCTTCGGGCAACCAGGGTTCCTCCATTTTTCGTGCGAAATTTAATACCTGAGTCCAATTCTTATGGCTTGGGAGCTAGGTATTTTCTCGCTGCAGGTTTTGGACCTTTTGGTGCTGACTCTTATCAAAGCTTTCCTTCAGTTCGGTCAGCTGCTGCTTGCTTTCAAGACCTTCTTTTGGTGCTTCTTTCCACAGTTTTGGTTACTTTTGCTGCTCTTCAATTGTATTGGGTGCTTTAGTTGGAGTCTTTTGACCCTCATTAGGTTTTGTTTTTTGCTTATGGTGGGTAGCTTTTTTTCTTGTAATTTTTTCTCTCTCTTTTTTATTAATATATGGGCTTAGGCCCTAATTTTTTAAAAAAAAAAAAAAAACGTCTACAACTCTCTAAAAAGTCAAAATTCAGATCCTTAACCAATCCTCACCATCACTTGCATGTAGGTCTAGAAAGGCTACATGAAGATGCTGATGCAGTACTACATACTAGTTTAGGACATAAGGTGCCTTTTGATTGGCCCTTGGGAGTGCATAATTAATTTCTCAATTTGTAGCTTGTCAAAAATTATAGTTGTGATTTTAAAAAGCAAAGCAGTAAGAAAGTTATCCTAAACGAATCCTAAATTTTTTATGCTCACAGCTATGAAAGAAATGCAGGCTGCAAATATTATGACTCAAACGAAAATGCCATATAATAGTCTTACTATATCATACATGTCTTTGTTTTAGAAAAAAAAGATTAAAAATGAAGAAAAGAAGAAAGGGCTTAGGCCATCTCCAACCGAAAAATTCAATTTTCACTTCAAAATGCTGTAACACACAAAATGCACTAACTTATCTCCAGGTAAACTTCATTTTCTAACAGCAAAAAAAGAATGTTGTATCTTAAAAAAATTAATTACATAAAAAATTTATTTTCTAAAAAATAATGTGCTTATAAATTATTATTTCTTAATTATTAATATTAAAATTCTACACTTAAAAAATTAAAATTAATAACTTAATTTTTGGATTAAAAAAATTGCGGGTGAACAGTGCGACGCCTTGGCAATTCACTGTTTACCCGATTAGTGCTTTTTTGTCGTTCGAATGGAGCAAAACAGCGATGCCTCCCTGTCATTTGGAGGGAAATTATTGTGTACGCAATCCGAACGCAGAGTAAGGTTCGGATGCTGCGTATTTACTGTTTATTTTACTGCGTATTTTTTATACATAATTTTTTCTACGTATTTATTATGTATTTAGTGAGTATTTAATGAGTATTATTTATTCGCTACTTATTTGCCACGAAAAAATTATTTATCAAAAAATACGCAACAAAATAAGCAGTAAATACGCAACATCCGAACCTTATTCTGCGTTCGGATTGCATACACAATAATTTCTCGTGTCATTCGGAGTTCAACTGGAGACGCTCTTAGGAAAATTATATCTGGAGCCTTGTTTTTATCAACTGCCATTCAGCCATAAATAAGTGGGAAAAGAACGGATAAAAAAATGCTATAAAGAAAAGATCAGCTAACCTCTTTTTATATGAAATTATTTGTATTTTATTAAGAATAATTTTAATTTCTTAAATGTATAAACTTTTTTCCATTTAAGTACATTAATAATTTTTTATGTTTTACATTAAAATATAAGTTTCTATCTTTGATGTAAACCTAATTTTGTTCATACATAAAATTTAATGATTAAAAAATCTGCAATATTTTCATTATCTCTAACTATGCGTTATAATGAATAAAATAATCACTAAAATTAATATCATAATCATGTGTTTAGAGTATCTACTATTTGAAACCCACATACTACTTTTGATTATTGCTTTTTCACTGCTTTTAAGAATTTTTTGTGCTAAAAGGTTGTATTAGAAAGCAATAAAAAAACTATCACAAATGAATAGTAAGTTCTTGTTTGGGATGGCCTTACTGCTTCTTAAATCATATTTCAAATAAAAAAAATTTATTTTTTATACTAGAAACATGATTTAAGAAGCAATAAAAAGCAACTAATAAAAAGCAGTCTTAAATGAAGCCAAAATTAAGATTTAATTATTTTACTAAAAAGCTGATTTAATAAGCAATAAGAAAACGGAAGCCAAAGTTAGGAAATCAGCATCCAAGGAGAATAAAATGGTGTGATTAAAAGTGTTTACATAGTTTGGATAGCCAACATGTTTCCTTGCATGTTTCTCTACTCAGTGATTTGCAAGTCTAAGTATATGATTATTAATCGTATTAAGGAGAAAGTCTTTGCTCTTTTTTCAGCCAACCTTATTACTTATAAGAGTTTTTCTAATGTCTTCTCTACTGCTAAAGAGTTTGGTATTTATAATTTGGGTTCCTTGCATTCTTCGGGTTCCAGGTGGTCTAACTGGGCTGTTCCTAATCCCCTATGTTTTAAGATTAATATTCATTTGGGTTTAAACTGTGACAAGTGGTGTATTGGTGGCTTAATTAGAGATTCGTTTGGGAATTATATTGCTGGTTTTGCTGGGGATTCTAAGGTTGTTGATGAGCTGAGTGAGTTCTTGGTTGCTGTCCATCATGGGCTTTCTGTTTGTATTAATTTGGATTTGTTTAATGTGATGGTGGAAAGCAATTTTTTGTTGACCCTACCATGTTCTTGGTTCAAGATGGTAGCAGCTGTGGGCATTCTATTTTTTACCTGCGTAGACATATTATGGGTTTGCTGGAGGTCTTGAATTGCTCTTTTAACGTTATCAATGTGGAGGTTAACTCTTTTGCCAGGGCGTTATCGTTATTTGGTAGCAGTTTTAATGCTATTGTTGATCTCAATTTTGATATTTTACCTGTGAATATTCAAGGCCTGTTTTTCTTGGATAAGCGTAAGGTTCCTTATGTTTTGGGGGGTTAGTTGTTTTGCCTCTGTCTCTGGTTTTTTTGTGGGTTTTTTTGCTGCTGTTGGTGGTGGATGTTGTCTCTTCCTCTTGGTGGTTGTTGTTTGTTCCTGGGTCTGTTGGTGGTGGTTCTGGAGGTTGGTTTTAGGTTTGGTTGTGCTCGGTGTGTTTCGTTGGTTCTCCGGTGTTCCTTTTTCTTGCTCGTTGCTGTGGCTGTTTTCTGTGGTTGCTGGAGATCGGGTTTAGCGTTTTGTTTTGGCTGCTTAGGGTGGGGGTTTTTCTGTTGGGGGTTGTTTTATTGGTTCTGGGGGTGTTTGAGGTTGTTGCTGGCTGTCTTTCAAAGGAGGTTTGTATTGAGCCTTTTTGCTTTCCTCTTGGTTGTGGTGGCTGAGGCTGGTTGCCTGGGTTCTCTGGGAGTATCTCCTTTAATTATTTTAATTTACTGTTTTTCTTTTCCTTCCTATTTGTTAGCTTATTCTCTTCTCGAGTACCTTTGTTTGCCTGTTTTGCAGGTTTTTGGAGCTGCGCGCTCGTTTTGTGCAGGATACGTGTGCTGATTGCGAGATTAGGCTATTTTTTTTGTTCCTTTCCTGTGTTTTTTTGGGAACTTAGAATGTTACTAGATTTATATGTAATTTTTCTTAGTAGGGAATTCGGGCTCTTAGGTTTTCTTTTTGATTTTGACTGTAGCTCTTTGAGCGGTAGTGAGCTTGAAATCCCTTTAAGGACTATGTAATTTTCCCTTATATTAACGCGTAGGCCCGTTGGTGGGTTTCCCAAAAAAAAAAAAAAAAAAGTCTAAGTATATGATTTGATGATCAATTCATGTCTAGATTTCAAAAGAATTTTAAAGGTACTAATCTATCTAGTTAAGAACTACTTCTCTACTTTAATTATTTATATTCTTATATATATATATATATATATATATATATATATATATATATATATATATATATATATATATATATATATATATATATATATATATATATCTTCTTTTTCTAAGGGAATATACTTTTTTCTAAGTTTTTTTTTTTTTTTGCTCTTTCGACAAATAAAAAACTCATTTATAATTTTTTTTCTTATGAGGATCAAAATCCTCCTAGCAAGCAATCCTCAAATTGTCTATGGTTTGAAATAGCCCATTAGAATTTATTCTTCTTCTCCTTATACTCCTCTACTTGTAACCTCTCTTGTTTTCTCTACTATTCTTATGCAATTTTTATTTTTATGACTTTTGAGTCACTTCTTTAGCATTAATCCAAGTTGTCTAAGGATCACAGCTAGTTCTTCGAAATGATTCATGTCATAATTCAACAAATTTTAAGCTAGTTATTGAATATGTTTTACGGTAACATTTTATTATTTTGGTAGACATATAAAAATAATTTGAATAATATCATGATTTTAGTACATTATAATGGGAGAATGTAGTGTGTTAAGATTTTTTTTTATAAATTTTATATACATATCAAAATTAATTTCATTAAGCTATATATAAAAATAAATCAAATTATTTAATATATACCACCTAAACCCTAAACCCTAAACCCATTATTTCTTCGACTTTTACAATATACCACGAGATATTATTAAACATTGCTAGGTCCCATTCTTTAATAGATTTAGCTTGGAGGCTATGACATCAAACTTTTAATTTTAAGGAAGGATAATAACTAAAAGTAGCCACTTTCACGGCCCTCTACTGTGGACTACACCACCAAAACACGGATGGTGGCCGCAACAATATTCTACTTCTACGTAGCCTTTAACGGAGGCCACCTCTATTCCTACCACCATCCAAAAATATTGCTTAATATTCTTTTAATTACCTTTAATTTTCCATTAAATCATGAATGAAATATACGAGAAATATATATTTTGTGCCCATAAGTATCAACATAGATTTTTAGAAGTAAGAAGTAAAATGAACATCACTATCAAAGATATGGTAGATGGTAAACAATGAAGCCAAATATTTTTCTTTGAAAAATAGTTCTACAACATATAAGGCTTCATTAGTTATGCAATGGCGGAAACATGCCATACTATAAAAAACGTCAAGCAAAAAAATATCATAACAAACATTGTATGATAATAAACCATGCATATGTCCTAAGTAGTCCTACAATAAAACCTATCTTATGGTCCATAAGGAACATGTAATGCTAAATACTTTTTATTTTATAATTTTAGCTTAATTATAAGTGAGAATTAAAGGGGATAATTCTGGGAATGTCTTTCTTGGGGGAGGGGCCATAAAGTTGTCTTCAACTAAAGATTTTATTTTATTTCTCCTAAAGTGGTCATTAATTCTTCCATTACTTAGTTTAAAGATTATAAAATCCTTTTAAAAAATGTTAGAGATACTCAAATGTTGACATTGAAAATAATAACACTTTGATAGAGGTTCAAATTGCTCCTAAGAATTAGATTGAGAACACCATTCTTTATCTCATTCATATATACCTCAACTTTTGCCAGAAATCTCTGCCTACTCATGGAATTTTCCAAGCATTCCCCCATAGTAAATTCTCATTCCAATCCTCCTAGTGTTTATCTTGAGGGTCTCGGTTAGATCTATATATGGTCAAAATAGCTGCAATTTCCCTTAACATTTTGGGCTTATTAGGTTATTTCTAACTAGATGTTCTAGCTACATGGTCAAACCTCTAATATATGATTTTTTTTTTTCATTAAATTATATATAATTTGACCATAAAATTACTATTGGAATAGGTTAGCTTACTTTGAACCCTAGCTTGACCCAATAAGCCTTACTTAGGATAATCTAAACCTATAACTTATTATTGAAGAAATGAACTTTGGTTAATCTATTGAATATGCCATAATACATTGTTAGAAATTTAATAAATGCAAATAAACATATGGCAGAGTTAATTGGACCCATTGAACAAATTGATTCGAAATTGACCTATTTGATCATATATGATTAACTCCACCAAGATTAATCAAATTATTCAAATTGATTGATCCAACTGTCTTAGAAAAATTTTAATAGGTCAATCATAAATGCCTTGATCCCAACTACCTCTTAAAAAGGCCAAATCATTCACTTAGCCACAATTGGCTCAATTGACACATTATGGCCAATTTGACCAAATTCGGCTCAAGCAATATTTGAAAACCATTTCAATTACTTAATTATTAGATGAATTGAGCTCAATTGACTCATAAACCACCACTATTTGGCCAATTAGCCAAATAGTTAATTCTTTGAGCAATTTCATTTTTGGATGATATTTTGACAAATATTTTAATTAGTTAAGCTCTCAAATTTATTTTAATATAAAAGTATATATAAGTAATAAATACTATATTAATTTTAAACTATATTTTCATTATTTATTAATAAAATTTTGCTCAAAGAATATTTTTCATCTGCACTCTCGTCAAACTTGCCGGCCTTAGCCCACGTAAACTTTCAATCATAGAAAGTTGACTATCATCATATCTTTCCAAAGAATCATCAATAAAAAAGAATTATGGAGAATTGATTTGCTATTCATTTTAATTTATATTTTACTCTTTTATAAGCTCGTTATTAGCAAACTTAACCTGGATTACATTCATTATATTATTAATTACTAACTAATAACTTTCTTTTTAAGACTGTAGACTAATTAAATCTATTCTGACATAGCAGAATGTATTAAAATTTAAACTAAAGTAATGGAATTTTTATGTAAGTTTTGATGTAGATATTTTATAGTACATATATAGATCGATATTAATTTAAAAACTATATTATTTGAATAAAAAAAATAATATGAAAAGCGATTTAATCCGCAAATAAATTTTTGTACTTATCTCCCAAAAAAATAAATAAAGGATATCCAATTTCCACTATTATGGTGCATTTAAAGACAAGAATAAGTTTTCAAAATAGATATAAAAAATAATTTAATTATTAAAAATTATAATTTAATAATAGAGAAGTTATCTATTTAAGGGCGACTTGACATGGCAAACAAATCGCCCATAAATGGTTGGCTCGAACCCACCCGATATTGATAAACATGAACCCAACCTATATATTAAATCAGTCAATCCGAATCAAGAATTTTTCGATCGAGACTAGGTTTGATTTTTTTGGTCATGTCATATGTTGACACCCTTAAAAGGATATAGTTTTTTTTTTCAAGATTCTAAGTAGAATCACATAAATATTTTATGATTTATCGCTCATTATTTAAAAAAATAAAAAAATTAAATGTGATTTAAAATATCTCAAATCATCTTCTTCCATTAATTGGCTTTGATTAAAACTTCCAAAGCTGGTGGAAGGTTAGTGTGGTCGAGATTCCCAACTAATAATTAATATAAAATTAATTTGATTTTTATTTAATTATTTATTAATTTTCTTTTTACTTGCAATTAGATGTCATAGACAATTAGTATTTTTAATGTATCAATAATATTAAATATTTAAATAGAAAACAAACCATTTTTATTATTAGTAAAGAATATGCAAAATTATATAGGCAAGTCTGCAAACTGAAGTCAAGTCTCCTAAGAGAGCTAATATAGATTAAAATGAATTCCAAATCAATGCCTCATTATTTATTTAGTTATATATTTTTTATTGGTGATACATTGGGAGGATATGATGATGCCACCGCTATCTGTGGAGAAGTGTCACTCTCCATTCACCACTATCTGTGGAGAAGTGTCACTGTAATTCAAGAGGCGTATATTATATAGACAAGTATGTGAAGGGAAGTCAAGTCTCCTAAGAATGAGCCAATAAACTAGTCAAATATAAATTAAAATGAATTGAAAATCAATGCTCCATTATTATTTTTATATTAGTGAAACTTTGTAAGGATATGATGATGAGTGAGTTTACCTCGTTGGAGGTTAAGGTAGGATAATGCCGATCAAAGTAAAGAAGAAAAAGAGTTGTATGTAAACATTTAAAAAAAAAATAATTAAAATATTAATTCTAAGTTATATTATATAGGAAACTGTCACCATAATCTAAGAGGCATATATTATATAGACAAATGTCATTGTTATCTGCGTAGTATTGATTTATAAATTCTAATATGAGGTCCACTCATCGCTATATGTGGAGAAGAGTCATCATAATCCAAGAGGCATATATTATATAGGCAAGTCTGCGAAGTGAAGTCAAGTCTCTTAAGAGCGAACCAATAAAGGAGTCAAATGTAGAATAAAATGAATTGCAAATCAGTACTCCATTATTATTTTTTGATTGTTCATACTTTGGAAGGATATGATGATGGTCAAGTTTACCTCATGGGAGGTTTATGTAGGATAAGGCCGACAAGAGTGAAGAAGAAAAAGAGTTGTATGAAGACATTTTTATTAAAAGAATAATTAAAATATTAATTCTAAGTTAATATAATCTTAATTATTTATATATTATATTTTTTAAAAAATTGGCCTCTAGGATTCTACCACTTGGCTAGGATTTACCAAAGGCTTTGGGTATACTCAAGATTTTTTCAGGGAGGTTTGGGGCCTTGCATATAATCTTAATTATGTTTAATTTTGGAATAATGCATAATTAACTTCTGGTCTCTTTTAAACTCATTGGCATCCTACTAAATACTTATATATGTTGACACCCCTAGTAAATGCTTAGTTTCTTGGAATTATGCACTAGGTTTGATTTTTTTGTCATGTCATATGTTGACACCCCTAAAAGGATATAATTATTTTGTAAGATCCCAAGTAGAATCACATATATATTTTATTATTTTTCACTAATCATTTTAAAAATAATAAATAAATAAATAATATAGTTAAAAAAAGTAAATGTGATTTAAAATAACACTAATCATCTTCTTCCTTCAATTGGTTTTGATTATAACTTTCAAGTACTCTGCCCCCACGAAGTTTGGTTAGAAGCTTTGGCTACCAACTAATAGGTCTTGGATTTCAGTCTTATGTATGTGATATGTATATGAGTTTGACTTAATTGGACTAAACATCAAAAAAAAAAATACTGCCCAAATAGTGGTAACTGATAGATGCATAAATAAGATTGTTGTAGCATCAAAGCTAGTGGAAGGTAAGTGTGGTTGGGGTCCCCTACTATTAATTAATATAAAATTCATTAGATATTTATTTATTTATTAGTTATCATTTATTATATTTTTTTTTACTTTCAATTATAAGACATACAGTTAGCATTTTTAATGTATTAGTAATATAAAATATTTTATCAAAAAATAAGCCATTTGTATTATTAATAAAGAAGATGCAAAATTATATAGGCAAGTATGTGAAATGAAGTCAAGTCTCATAAGAGAGAGCTAATAAATGAGTCAAATATAGACTAAAATGATTTACAAATCAATGCCTCATAATTTATTTATTTATTTTTGATTGGTGATACTTTGGAAGGATATGATGATGAACAAAGTTTACCTCATTCGAGGTTTAGGTAGGATAAGGTTGACAAAACTCTTTTTTTTTTTTTTTTTGACATGGAACAATCAATAATTATATCGGAAAATATTATAAGTCTAAATCACAAACCATTATTAACTTCTAATTTATAGTGTAGTTCTTTTATTACTGTAATTTCTTCATAATTTTTGTGCTGTGGTGAAATTTCTTAAGAAATTGGCACCTGTAGATGCAAGTGGGGTTTTTGGAATTGTTAGGTGTCCGTTTTGCAAATTGATTTCACTAAAATATACTTGACATGATTAGTTAATTTATATTTTTTTTTTTTAAGTTTTAAGATTCCCATAATTGAGGATAAAAAGAAATTTAGATAGATTTAATATTTAATATTAAATAACTTTTTAATATTTTTGTATAAAAATCATTTTCCACTAAAATAAAGAAGTCTTTTAAATGCCATTAATTGCTTCTTAACCTCCAAATCTCCAAACAAAGAATTGCTTTGGGATTTAGGGAAGAAAGAGAAGCGAGAGAAGAGGAAAAATCTGATTGGGGATGACTTTGTGTCAATTTCGTCTGTCGGCCCAGTTGAGAAAGTTGTTTATCTTAAGGTAAGTCACATTATGTCTATCTTAATTTTCAAAAATATGTAATTTTTAGCTAATTTTTTATTTTTTTATTTTTTGCTAGTGAAAAACACGGATAACTTTGCACTGGTAAAACTTCCATCGCGTAGCTTTTTATATATTATATAAATTACCATTATGCAAATTTTGAATATTTTTTGAAAAATTTTACATAGGAAGTTTTGAAATTTGTGATGTTTTTAGTGAATAAAAAATTGTGTGGATGTTGAAAAATATTGGTATGATACAATAAAAGTCCTAAAATATCATTTTACACAATCCCTAAAAAATTTAATAATTTTTTAAAAATGTGCATTTTTGTCTAGTAAGATTTTGTGTTGTCTACCGTTATATAACTCCATGCAATTCTGATATATGATCATTAAGTCTTTGACTTTTGTAATATGAAAATATATACTCTAATCCAACATTGTAAAGCACCCATCTAATATCGCAGCGCAGTATATTAATAAATCTTGAATTAATATAGAACAAAGGTTCTAATGTCGTGGCGGTAAATCCTAGCGCTGTTGTGTTCTCAAGCCTAAAGCCACAGTGCTACCAAGCATCACGCCTCTGTGCTCCAATTTAAATAGAAATTCAAAATTTCAATTTCAAAAGTTTTTTAATGTTATGGATTCTTACAACTAACCTACTTCAATAGAATTTTTATGGTAAATTTATCAATGGTTTAATAAAAAAAACCAACATAAGAGGATTGGCCATGTAGCTAGAACATCTAGTTCGAAATTGGCAAATATGGCCAGGGTCTTAAGGGATATTGGGAATTTTTTGAACATAGTCCAAGCCCGTCAAGCTAAACACAAGGTTTCATGGTCAATTTATTACGCCACTAAGTAATTAAGCCAATGAGAGAGACAAAGAGCTTAAAGAACCAACTGAATTTAGTGGGACAAATTATTGTCAAGCCAAGGAAGATATATTCTTAGAGTTGACTAAGGACAAACCATTTTTATGAGATTTGATTTGAAATGAAAATGATTTAGTGATGAATAATTAATATGTTCCTTCAATGGTATTTCCTAAATTCAACAGTTATTATAAGGTTATTCCCTATTGGTATGATATTTACTAAGAGAACATATCAAATATTCTAAGTCGGCTCAAACCGACCTGATAATGACAAATCCGAACCTAACCTATATATTAAGTGGGTCAATCCGAATCAGGGATTTTCATATATGGCCTAGTTTTGATTTTTTGGTTATGTCATATATTGACACCCATAAAGGCTAGAGTTATTTTTTAAGATACTGAGTTAGAATCACATTCATACTTTACAATATATCATTTATCATTCACTTCTACAAAGTTTGCTTTTTACGGTAGACTTTGCTGTAGAAAATTTTTTGGTCAAAAACTATTATTGATTTGAGAAAATAAATTTGGTTGTTTTATTTGTGATGGCTTTGCAGTAGAGTTGTAGCGAAAAGTCTACCATAAAACCCAAAAAAAATTCTCTTGCAAAACTGACGCAAACTACCCTATCTAACCGACTGATTATGCATTTGTTTCATTTAATCTCCCTATTCTCTCCCCCATTCTCCACCACCCTTCAGCTCTTGGACTTCACTTGCCTACTTCGATGAAATTCATTCCTGCCTCATCCGAAGTCATACTTCCTTGCCATTCTTCTTCTCAGTTGCAGTCTCACCTCCATCCCATTTTTCTTTTAAGCCAAAGTTGCACCTCAATCCCATTTTTCCTCATAGCGGATGTCCCACCTCCTTTGGAGACGGAGCTTGCTCGTTGTGAAGAAATCCATCTTTCTTCCTTGTGCATGCTTCTTTGATTAAATTGTCTCATCCAAAGTCACACCTCCTCGTTGTTCTTTTGTAGCAGCCAAAGTTGAGGAGATGGGAGCTTGGCCGTTGTGAAGGTATACATCTTCCTTCCTTTTGCCAGCTTCTTCATCCAAATCTATCGCCGCCGCAAGGTATGTATTTTGTAAATGATATTCTTCTTTATTGATAATCCAGCTACCCTTCAGAAATGGTTGTATAACGAACAGTGGGTAATTTGACAACAGAGCTAGAAAATGTTCGAAAATCACAAGCAAACATTAACATTTAGATTCTGGATAAGTTTCGAAGATTGAGGAAGCAGATTGGTGGAAATCTACCCGCACCTAGATCGGCCGAGCAAAAGAATGAGGATAGATTCCTATTAGGATTTTTGTTGGGATTTTTTTATGTATAAGAATTATTAATATTTTAACAATATTATCGTAATTGTAGAACAGTTCGAATGTGATTGCCTATTTGGGCAATTAGTTTGTGATTGTACAAAAGTGTGTTCCTTATGTTTATTTTAACATTTTTTGTTGAAATATTAGCTGTATTAATTAAGTTGTATTTTTCAATTGCTTGGATTATTATTATTAAAAAGGTCAATAACTAATATATATATATAGGGGCTACTTTTTTTATTTATGCTACATATTTATGGCTGATTTGAGCGAAAAATTCCATCGTAAATATTGAAATGACAAATGTGTATCTTTTTTTGTAAGGGATTGGAGCAAGAAATTCCACCGAAAAATGAAATTTACGACTGATTTGACTTGTTTTGCAAAATTTGCGAAGATTTTGATCTCTAAAATAAATTATTATTTTTATTTATAGGCAATTGCAAAGGGCTTACAATATTTGCTTTCAAAATTTCTAAATGTTATTTTGAGTTATTTAAAAAATAAACATAAAAAATAATTAAAAAAACATACCAAACAAACATATTTTAAAAATATAAATATAAAATTATAAATAAAAATAATTTTATAATAGGCAAAATCATATTATTATGAATCTGTTTTTAAAATTTCTTATATATTTCTTCTTAAACCATAACATAATTAGTAATCTTCTTAAACCTACGAGCAATTTCTGAGCACTCAAAGTTAATTTATTAACTGCTATGTTGAAATTGAATGGTGGAATCAAATCACATGATATCAATTTGATGAGAAGAAGAGAAGCAGCAGCAGAAGCAGAAAAAAGTCTCTTATTTTATATATAAGTAAACAAATATCTCATGACAATTAAGCTCACAGTTACACATTATTTCATCGGCTGTTACATATATACCACGAGACAATATTGACCATTGTTGGGTCTTATTCTTCAGTAGCTTTAGCTAGGAGGCTATGACATGAAACTTTTATTTATGAGGAAAGATAATAACTAAAAGTAGCCACTTCCACATCCCTCTACTATGGACTACACCACCACAAGGATGGCGGCCGAAACAACCTCCTGCTTCTACGCAGCCTTTAATGGCGGTCTCCACCGTTGCCACCGCCATATCCACCACCATCATCACCACCGCCGCCATCACCACCATACCCACCATCACCATCATCATCACCACCGCCATCACCACCGCCATATCCACCACCATCATCGCCACCGCCACCGCCATACCCACCGCCACCATCACCACCGCCATATCCACTGCCGCCATCACTATTGCCACCTACCTCGCCAACAACATAAGTAGGGATGACCCCACCATCCCCTCCTCCGTTGCCATCATCAGTTAAGTGGTAGCCAGAACTTGATTTTGGCTTGCCAGCCTGCTTCAAGGACCTTGCGAAGGAAAGGCAGAAGCTAATGCTAAGCAGAACTAACAATGCAAGAGCCTTGAGCTTATTGCTTGTAGCCATTGTTTGTTTTTGGAATGGTGGATGAGAAGCTGTGCTTGCCGAATGAGCGCTATTTATAGCTGAGTTCGCACTACAAAGTAGGTTTACGATAGAGAATCAGAGGTTTCAAATGAGGACGATTATTAGAAAAAAAAAAAAAGGAATGTGCGTAAGGTCTTAGGATTAAATCTATTTACAATTTCAAATAAAGTTAAATAAGTTATTCTGAAGACTGTGTTAACATATGCAAATTCAAATATTGGAAGAAGTAAAACTTAAAACCTTAAGTCACTACAGGAAAATCACCCACTTCCGGCGGCTTTTTCCGGCAGAATTTGACCTATTTCAGGCGGTTTTTTAATTTTCCGGCGGTTTTCCGGCGGCTTTCGTGCCGCCGGAAAAAACGGCGTAGGAAAATAATTTCCGACGGCGTTTTCCGGCGGCAATATATTTCCGGCGGTTTGCCGGCGGTCAAAAACCGCCGGTTGAAATAAAAAAAAAAAAACAATTTCCCGCTCCCGCTGAAACCGCTCCCCGACGGCGGCTCCGGCGGCACGCCAGCAACCCGCTCCGGCGGGCGGACCAGAGCGTCGAACCAGACCAGACCGCGTCGAACTAGCTCCCGCGGGCAGACCAGACCGCGTCGCGTCGGACCGGGCTCGCGTGAGCCAGGCGAGCCCGAGTGCGCCAACGGGCCCGCTTTCGCGCTGCCTTCGCTGGGTTTCGAACCGTGGACCTCCTCACCCGCTGCCCCGGACCCTGACCACTGCGCCGTTTCAGCAAAATAGTTAAATATAAGTATTTTTTTATTTATATTAAAAAAGTCTGAATATTATAATTAAACATTATTAATTTAAAATTTTTATTAAAAAAAGATTTAACTATTTTTAAGTCGAAAAGCCGTCGGAAAGCCGCCGGAAAGCCGCCGGAAAATACCGCGGGAAAATTGTGCGGGAAATTAGCCGTCGCAAAATTTTGCGGGGAAATTAGCCGTCGGAAAACCGCCGGAAAGCCGCCGGAAAGCCGTCGGAAAGCTGCCGGAATTTTTTGTTGGAAATAAGACGTCATAAACCGCCGGAAAGCCGCCGGAAAGCCGCCGGAAAATTGACCGCCGGAAAATTCCGCCGGTAATAAGTGATTTTCCTGTAGTGAGTAAAACTTAAATTCAAATATTCAAAAATTAAAATCATATTATAATATGTAAAACCATATTATTATGAGATCTGTTTTTAAATTTTCATATATATTTCTTCTTAAATCATAAAATAATTAGAACTATTCTTAAACCTACGAGCAATATCTGAGCTCTCAAAGTTAATTTATAAACTATTACGTTGAAATTGAATGGAGGAATCAAATCACTTGATATTAGTTTGATGAGAAGAAGAGAAGCGGAAGAAGAAGGTTTCTTATTTTATATATAAGTAAACAGATATCTCATGACAATTAAGCTCACGAGTTAGACATTATTCCATCGACTGTTACATATATACCACGAGATAACATTGACCATTGTTGTGACGACCCCAAGATCCGTGTAGCGAAAAGATTCATCTGATCGTTCATTTTCTTTTTTTTTTCGATATCTTTCTATCAGTTGTTCGTTTCAATCCATACATGTGTCTATCCAGAGCCAGAGATAATTACATTACAGAGAAGAAAACAACAGCGATTATAATTCACATATCAACATGTACAATCAGCAGAAGCGTCCAAAAGGTCATATACAATAGCAATACGGCTACAAAACAGAAGTCTACCAAGGCTACAAAATAAAGCTATAGCAACCGAAGAAGCATCACGCGGGAGGCTCTGCACCTGAAATATTAACCACATATAATGAGCTTAACTAGCCCAGCAGGTCACCAAAGCCTACAACTGAAATCAAAGCACGACACTGAAACAATATGCAGGTCAATCAAATCAAATCAAATCAAGTCAAAAGACTAGGATCAATGAATCTATGCAGATACAGAAATCAAATCAAATCGAATCAATCAATAATCAATAGTCAATACGACGGCAAAAGGATCAATAAATCAATACGTCACAGCGATCAAATCAGTAAGTGCTTTCAGTCAATATCTATCCATCGTAGCAGTGTCTATCAATCAATACTATCAGTTCAATCAGTCGTGTCGTCTAGTCATTCCATTGTATCTATAATATCCATCCAATCAATTGAATATCTATTTCAGTCAATAGCAATCCATAGCATCAAATCAATTCAATAAGAGACTCGTATCAGAACGTACTCTTACAAATCAGTCAGTCAATTATTCAATACAATTTACTCGATGTCAATATACGATATTCAATGTCAATACATCAGTAAGAACAATTCCATAATGACGACGTAAGATGAATCATCTCAATCAATAGAGCACTTTCCAGTCAATTATATCTATCAGCAGGGAAATTCATAGAACGATCAAATCAACATATCGACAGAGCAATTGAAATCAAATCCATACAATGAAATCGTCAGGTCAATTGAAATCAATACAATCAATTCAATAAAGAAATCTATTAAGCGATAAATCAAATCCATACAGCAACAATCCATTTAATCAATCAATCAATCAATCCATTCAATCAATCAATAATCAGCACGATGAATCAGCGTATCAATAGCATGTCAGAATCTGTCGTATCAATAGTATCCATATGTCCATACCATATCCATATCGATGTCGATGTCGGTATCTATCAGTCGATACAATCTATATCAATGTCGGTGTCAATATCTATGAATCAATACACAGAATCCATATCAATATCAGTGCCGGTGTCTATGAATCAATACAATCCATAGTCCATAATCCATAGTCAAGTCGATACAATCAATAGCAATGAATCAATGCAATCACAATAAATCCGTCGATGAAATCCATACGATATATATAAATCTATAAATTCATAGCAATATCAATAGATCAAATCCGTACGCATACAAATCCATACAATCTATATCAATAGTCTTACTGAACAAGTTCAACTGGCTATGTTGCTGTTGTAGAATCCATATTGCTATTGTAGATATCCGTACATTGGTCTATCAATAAGAGTCGTCACTCTTCTATGTGCCCGTCGGCATATAAACTCCTTATAACTCCCATCTATAGATCCATAGTCGATATTTAAAGGAAAGCCCGTCGGCCCACCATCCTGTACAGGTCAATTCTATCTTCTACCAATGTTCAACCAAGCTTCACTTGTCTTTCAGTATTCAATAGTCAATGCAATAATCAATACAATAGTCAATTCAAGGACAATATAAAGCAATCACATCAACATTCAAATGCATATCAACTCAATCTATCAATCTCGAACAAATCAGAAATTATACGAAAATCGGGCAGAGCAACGACAGTCTACGGAATTTACACAAAAATCTCCAGAAATTACAGATTACCAAATTAATACAGAACGTGCACAGCAACATTATAAAATTAATCTTCTACTGCACAAACCAATTTAGACATCATAATAATTTGCAGTCAAAATAAAACTCCGCAGAATCAAAACGGACCGGACGAAATCTTCCAGAAAATACTTAAAACGTGCAGAATAATCACATCTACAACATACCAAAAGTTATGCGGTGAAAGTTTCGTCAATACAAAATGCGGCGCGTTTATCGGTAACAAAAACACAAATCTGAGCACAGAAATATCAAAACTCGAAATCTTCGAAAACAGAAATAGGATTCGGATTCCTTACTGCGAGATAAACAAATCTTCTAACTACGTCGTCGGACGAAAAGCGCTCCGCGGGCTCCAAAACCAAGCTTTTCCTTATCTTCCTTCTCTTTCTCTCTCTTGCCTTCTCCTTCTCTCTCTTCGAAATGAATAAAAATATCTCAATCGGATATTTATTAACACTGATCGTCCCGGACGATCCAATTTTCGTCCCGGGACGATGTGTTCTCTGGAAAAATTTCGTACAGACGAAATTAATTATCGTCAGGACGATTTTCTCTCTGGACAATTTTCGTCCTGACGGATCGTCCCGACTGCTCCAGGTTCGTACAGACGAAAATGACAGATTTCTTCACAAATTTCTTCAGTTCGTCCAGTACTATATCCATTTTCGTACAGACGAACTGCACTAAAAAAAACAACTTTTTGAAGGGTTTTACAATTGTTGGGTCTTATTCTTCAGTAGCTTTAGCTAGGAGGTTATGACATGAAACTTTTATTTATGAGGAAGGATAATAACTGATGAAAGTAGCCGCTTCCACATCCCTCTACAATGGACTACGTACACCACCACCACAAGGATGGTGGCCAAAACAACCTCCTGCTTCTATGCAGCCTTTAATGGCGGTCTCCTCCGTCACCACCGCCATATCCACTGCCACCATCACCACCGCCATAGCCACCGCCATATCCACTGCCACCATCACCACCACCATCGCCACCGCCATACCCACCACCACCATCACCACCGTCATACCCACCGCCACCATCACCACCGCCATATCCACCACCACCATCGACACCGCCATATACACCGTCATATCCACCGCCACCTCCATATCCACTACCACCATCGCCACTCCCATATCCACTACCACCAGAGGGTAAGGGACGTGTGACATAAGGGTTATTTCTGTCATCCCCTCCTCCGTCGTCGTCATCAGCTATGTGGTAGCCAGAAAATTATTTTGGCTTGCTAGCCTGCTTCAAGGTCCTTGCGAAGGAAAGGCAGAAGCTAATGCTAAGTAGAACTAACAATGCAAGAGCATTGAACTTATTGCTTGTAGCCATTGTAGTTTATGGAATGGTGGATTTTATTGGCCGAATGAGCGCTATTTATAGCTAAGCACTAGCTCTATCAATCACACATTCATTAAAGATGGGTATTACTCTCAACCTCTCAATGGACGAGGTAAACAAAATTTTCACTAAATTAAATTGGAAAGAAAGATAATAACATTAGTTGTATTTCACTATATAATGCTTTATAAGAAATAATTTTATAAATAAATCATGAAGAATTTCAGGGCTCATAGAAAAATCAAAAGGCATGAAAAAAAAATTGAAGATTTAAAACTTAGTAAAATTACATAATTATAGGACTTTTTATCCCTCTTCATCTTTCATCAAATTAAGCCATGGTTAAAGATAGATTTTGTCACAAAGTCGACGATCAATTGGGGTAAATTGTACGACTTGACCATTCAACAGACACAATAATACATCGTGTAGACAAGTGAATCGACCTATAAAATACAAGATTCCTTAATATTTTTTTAATTAACAATAATTTCCCATTAAATAACGAATGAAATATACATAAAATCTATATGATGTTTCATTAGTTATGTGAGGGCAGAAATATACCATATTATAGAGAATGTCTTGATCTCATCTGCCTCTTAATTAGCCCAATCAGTTCACTTAACCACAATTGACTCGATTGACCCCTTACAACTAATTTTCCAAATACAGCTCAAGAGATATTTGAAAACCATTTTAATTACTTAATCAATGGAAGAATTGAGCTCAATTGACTCTTAAACCGCCACTATTTGGCCAATTAGCCCATTTGCCTCAAATTGATCCAAATGAATCATATTAACAACAACCATCTCAAAATTACTTGTTAGTCACATTACTTAAAGGGATTTTTACATACATACCACTTTATAACATATGTATTACATATTTAACACCTAATTCTTAAATATTACATTAATACCACCTAAATACTATTCTCATAACAAAAAATACCACTCCGTCAAATGCTTCGCTCAGTCCCCGTCCATTTTCGTTACGAAAGCCTTAGCGCCCCGCCGAAAACTCTTCTCTTCACATCTTCTCATCCTCCCCGCTAGCTGTCGCGAGCAGCATTCGCCCCAGCTCCGCTCTCTCTGTGCTCCCTCTGGGCATCTTCCTCAGGTTCTCTTCTACACAGAATTTCCCACTCTTCACTCTTGCATTCGTAGAGGTTAGTTAAGAGATCGATTTTGCTTCAAAGGTTTTCTTTTTATTGTATTCCATGCGTTGTTTGATTCTGAAGGAGGCGCCTTTCCGAGTAATTATGCCATGTTTGATGAGAAAAAACTTCGCTTTTGGTGAATGAGTTGCTGCGAAGCTGCTTGTGTTTGAGTTTGGAGTGACCACACTTCACTTTTTGTAAATTTCTAAGTCTTTTGCTACATAATGGTTGTAATCTTAAAAGAATTTGTATGGTAATAATTTTGAATGGAGTAAGCAGTGTTCTTAAAAATTCATTTGTGAAGTTATTCCTAAATTTGTTTGTCTTTGTTGACAGATTGTTATAACATTTGAAATGAGTTCTACGAATTCGTCTGCCACGAGGCGCATGCGAGCTGAAGTTTATTGTTATTGTCGGCTGAATTGTGTCTTGTATACATGCCACCGTGGTCCTAATAGTGGAAGACAATTTTATAGGTGGATGAATAATCGAACTGATGACGACTGCATATACTTTAGATGGATCGATGAAGTAGAAGATGCATATTATGGAACAGATGATGAACGCAAAGTCTTTGAGGCACAGGTTATTAAGAGGCTTGACTGGATCAGATATTTGATGAAAGTCTTCATTGCAATTGTTCTTGTTGATGTAGCCATCCGTTTGGGTTTGTAATGTGTTTTGTCGGGATGGGTTGAATGCTAAGTAGTATCAACACGGATTTTTTGTTTTGTTTAATCGTCTATGTTAGTTGCTTGTGTTGATCAAGTGTATGTTGTTTGCTTATCCAAATTAATGAAAAAAAAAAATCTAAATTATGTTCAATGAGATCAGAAAAACAGTTTTTTTTTTTTCATTTAAGAATTTTTTTGAGATGAGTCAAAGAATTTCAGAAATTGAGATCACTAAGTCAAGTGTAATAAATTAATACATTTCCAAGCCTAAATAATACAAATACAGAAATCCACTGCAGAAAAGTAATAGAATGTGTGTAAAGTCTTAATAACCTTTATATTTATTTTGAATGAGGGTAATTATGACTAATAAATCAAAATTTCAAGGCAATTCTGGTAGCTTTAAAGTCCATCTTGACCAAATTTTTAGCTAAAAAAATTTCAGTATAGAAAAATATGATCTTGCATTAAAAAATGGTATATTTACCAAAAAAATGAGAAGAATAATGTTTGCTCTCCGTGAAAAACACAGGCGGAAATAAAAAAAAAAAAAAACCTCACCAGTTCTCCATGAAAAGCACAGGCGAAAATGAAAAAAAAAAAAACTGCTAGTGATTTCTCTCATTACGGTTGTATCACCATTTCTCTGCTCCATTATAACCTAAATGATGAAGATTTTTTTCTAATTTTTCTACAGCTATCGTTCCTTAATAAATTTTGCCTACCTGTCATTAATAGCACAAATGCCAGCATTTAAGATGAAGACCAAGTCAAAGACAAACATCCTGAGGAAATGAAAAAAAAAAAAAAACCTCACCAGTTCTCTGTGAAAAGCACAAGCGGAAATGATGTTTGCTCGCATGGAACAGTAGCAAAGCTAGAAGAGCAGCTCAGAGAAAGGTATCCCTGAAACCAGTTCTCCCGTGAAAATCACAGGCGGGAATGAAAAAAAAAAACTGAGTGAAGCCGCTGTTAACGGAGTGGTGATTTTGTTATAAAAATAGAGAATAGGTGGTATTAATGTAATATTTAAGAACTATCACTACCAAAAAATGAGATCTATCGCAGCACTTGCTATGGGCGGTTTGAAAACCGCCGGCAAAAGCAGGTATTAGCAGTGGTTATAACCGATGCAAATAGCAGCGGTTATAACCTATGCAAAAAGTTGCATTTTTGCTTCTTAACCTAGCTAGTTGGGCGTTCGATGCGGCATTTCATTCCTTCTTTTCGATCCCGCCCCCTTCTCCTCCGTGCCTTCGCCAACTTCTCCTATTTTGTTTCGATCGTTCGTCACCGTCAAAGGTCGAAGTCCGGCCGTCCGTTCGTTAGCATCGAAGACCAAAGTTCGGTCGTTCGTTCGTGTCCAGCTACTCCGGATCCCCCTGCTCGCGATCGGTTTGTCTCCTAACCTAGGGTTTTTAAATTATTTTTGAATGCTTGTACATTAGGTTAAAGAAATATCATGTGCTTTTATTGTGATGTCTAAGAAAATAATTTCAAGTGGGAAATAACTATGATAGCAATGTGCATGTAAGCAATTATATATAAAATCCGGACTTTGCTCTGCCTACTTCTAATGAAATCGTTAAACATGAACTCCTGCAGCCCGAACAAACCATCCCAATGGTGATATTGAATATAGATTTCTTATTATTATATTTTTTTTCTATTGAGAGCCAACAACCCGCAGGTTTTTGCTTTTCATCTTCTCCAGCGGATTTCGTCTGCTTCGCGATGGTACAGAGCAGTTTAAAAGGCCCTTGCGTATTATAGGGCAACCGCTGCGTCTGTGTGTTGGTGTAAGGAATAAATAAATGGATCTTCTTGATGGAAAGGAGAATCTGAGTAATTGCCTCTATGCACTGTTGTTGTTCGTTATTGTAGAAATCTAAGACGGGAAAGAAGATGAACAGAGAAAGTAAACTTGTATATTATTCCGTGTTCCTCTTTACATCAGAAGATAATATATATATATATATATATATATATATATATATATATATATATATATATATATATATATATATATATATATATATATATATATATAGTTGATTCTAAGCCTAGTTACACGCGTCAAAGAATTACAGGTTACAAGAAATACATAGTTTATTTATTTATTGTGTAATATTCCCCCGCAAACTGATGATTCTGAAGCTATCGTCAGTTTGGATCTTAGAAACTTGAACCTGTTGGTGGATAACAGTTTTGTAAGAATATCTGCTACTTGATCTGTAGTACTGATCGGCAGCAATTAGATATTGTTGGTTTGAATTTGATACCGGACAAACTTTTGATCTATTTCAATATGTTTGGTTCTAGCATGGAACACCGGATTGTTTGCCAATGCAATCGCCGATGTATTGTCACAGAATAGATCAATTTTGGTGTCGTGGTTGATGCCGAAATTGAGTAGTAACCTTTTTATCCAAATTGTATCAGCTGTTGCAACCGCTAAGGCCCTGTACTCCGATTCAGTAGACGAGCGCGACACAGTATGCTGTTTCTTGACAGTCTAAGACACCAAAGTACCGCCCAGAAATGTACAAAAACCAGATGTAGACTTTCTGGTTTCTTGATCACCGGCCCAGTCCACATCTGAGAATGTGGTAAGTTGGAGAGACGATTTTGTGATGGGTAAGCCGAACTCAATCGTCCCATGTATATACCGTAGTAATCTCTTCAACATACAACAATGAGTGATGTTGGGATCATGCATATGCTATGAAAGGATGTTAACCACAAATGCTATGTCAGGTCGAGTTATCGTGAGATACTACAATGCTCCGGTTAACCGTCTGTAAGTGGATTGATCAAATGCCGGAGTTGCAGTCGAGATATCGTCTGGTATTTTGGTACAGGAAGGATTAGCAATTGAGTTGCAAGTGCTGAGATGCACTTGCTGTTACAGAGATTTGGCATATGAGGTTTGACAAAGAAAATACTTATCTGTATCGCGCAGAATTTTGATACCAAGGAAGTGATGCGCAGGGCCTAGATGTTTTAGCAAAAATTTTTGCTTGAGTTGAAGAAGAAGACTGTGAATTGTTGCGGTGTCGTTGCCAGTGACAAGAATATCATCCACGTATATTAGGAAATAAATACTGATGTTGGATTTGTGGAACGTGAGTAGAGATTGATCTGCTTTGCTATGTTTGAAGCCGATTGTAAGAAGATGATTTGTAAAGGTTGTGAACCACTGACGTGGAGCTTGTTTGAGACTGTATATGGCCTTACGTAATAAGCAGACATGGTTCGGTTGATTTGTATCGTCAAACCCTTTCGGTTGTTTCATGTATACGGTTTCTTCGAGTGTTCCATGTAGAAAGGCATTGGTTACATCCAACTGTTCTACCTGCCAACCATTAAATAACACAATTGTAAAAAGAATTCGAATAGTGGGTAATTTTGCCACCGGACTAAATGATTCACTGTAGTCCAGGCCATGTTCCTGTCTGTTCCCTTGCGCGACTAACCGCGCTTTGTAACGCGCTATAGATACGTCTGAGTTCAGTTTGGTTCTATAAGTCCACTTACAACCAAGAATTAGCGCATTTTGGGGCGGCGGAACTTTAAAAACCATGTTCCTTGCTATTGTAATGCTAGAAACTCAGATGCTATTGCCTGCCTCCAGTGTATGCTTTTGTGAGCTTCAGAATAAGTGGTCGGGTCCAGATTGTGAGTGGACTCAGTTTCTATATGGGCCAGGTTGAACTTGCGACTCGGTTTCAGGGAACCAGTTTGAAGATGTGTAATCATATGATGCTTGGGTTGATGTTTTAGCACGGGAGATGCGGCGGACATTGGTTCAGTGTCTTCTGGAGTGTTGTTGTTGTGTTGAGATGTTTGAGTAGAAGTGTGTTGAGGTTCCAGAGCAGTAGTTGTCTTTTGCCTTAGCATAGGTGCGATATTAAGTTTCGGCAGAGGCACCGATGTAGGTAGAAGCAGAGCAGGTGCCAAGTCGTTAACAGGTTGGGTATCATGGATCCCTGAATGCTGAAACGGAAAGGATTTTTTGTTAAAAGTTACATGTCTCGAAATGACTATATGATTGTTATGAATATTCATGCACTTATAGCCTTTTTGTGTGTCCGAGTAACCCATGAAGACATTGACAGCCGATTTGGGGTGTAATTTGGTTCGACTGTGCGAAGGAGTTAAAGTGTAGCATTCGCAGCCGAATGTTCTTAGATGCTCATACGAAGGTTTGGTGTGGAACATCAACTGCAGTGGAGAAACGGAATCAGTGTTAGTAGAGGGAAGACGGTTTATAAGGTAAGTCGTCGTCGAGACTGCATCTGCCCAAAACTTGTGAGGCATGGATGTCGTGTGTAGCAGAGTTCTCATCGTTTCGATAATATGCCTATGCTTCCTCTCCGCTATCCAATTTTTCTCTGGTGTATACGGACATGAAACTTGATGAAGTATGCCTTTGGATTGAGTGAAGTGCTTAAATTGATTGTTAATGTACTCCCGACCACCATCCGTGCAAATTGCTTTAACTTTCTGGTTCGTTTGGCGCTCAATGAAATTAACAAAATCTATGAATGTTTTAGTAACGTCAAATTTGAACATAATAGGAAAAAGCCAGGTGAACCTAGAAAAATCATCAATGAAGAGTACATAGTATCAAAAACCTTGATGTGAAGGAACCGGTGAAGGTCCCCATACATCAGAGTGCACAAGCTCAAGAATTTTTCTTTTTCTGCTACTAGAATTAGGAAATGACAGTTTGTGACTTTTGCAAGTCATACAAGAAGGACAAGAAAATTTAAAACTAGGAATATGTAGACGAAAATTGTTGTTGGAGATATGCCGAATGACTTGGGTAGTCGGATGTCCAAGTCGATTGTGCCAGTCAGACGCGGAGATGGATGAAGCGAACATAGCTCGGTTCCTATTAGTTTGGATTGTAGAAGAGATCTTATACAGCCCTTTATTGCTGCAGCCTTTGAGAATCTGCTGATTAGTAAGAAGATCTTTAAATACAAAGCCATTTGCATCAAATGTTATAGATATATTGTTATCTTTAACTAAATGAGAAATGGAAAGTAAGTTATGCGATATAGCCAGTATATGTAATAGTTTTGAAAGGTGAAGCTTACGCGTCGGGGTGGGAAGAATACCCGTGCCTGAATGAGCTATGGGTAACGTTCTTCCATCCCCGATGGCGATGTTGTCTGAACCGCTGTACTCTTTCCCATTAGTAAGATTGTCCAGAGCGTTTGTCATGTGAGCCGAAGCTCCGGAGTCAAGATACCAGTCATCGTTGGAGAGATCTGTCGTTGACAGCAAAGCATTATTGGACTTCTTCGAATTGTTTGACGGAGTATAATTGGGATTGAGGCGGTGCCAGCACACATCTGCACTATGACCCTTCTTTGTACGAATTTGACACACCATATGGGAGGTGGTGGTTGTACGAGGCTGCGGGTTGTCTGCTGTAGATGAATGGCCACACCCTCTTCTTGATCTTCCCCTGTCTGTGTAGAGAGCCGTTTGATTATCAGCCACGGCCAAGTGCCTGGAAGCATCAGACTTGACGTGAATTTCCTCGTTGATGAGGAGAGCGTAGAGATTGTCGAGACTCAGCGACGTCTGCATCGTTCTTACAGCTGTTTTGAACGAATTGTATGTCTGAGGAAGTCCAATCAAGATATGATGAAGAACATCTTCCGGATCAAGTTTAGTGCCGGCATAAGCGATTTGATCCACAAGCCTCTTGATCTCTGTGAGATATTACGTCATGGAAATATTGTTCATAGATATATTTTGCAGTTCATTCTTCAGTTGAATGACTTTGGAACGATTCATCAACTGGAACCGAATTTGCAAAGTTTTCCAGATTTCCGCTGTGGATTCAAGATGAACCACGTATGGTAGAATTTGAGGGGAAATAGTTGCACAGATGGCTGCTGCTAAATTTTGATCAGTGACTAGCCAGCGGTAATGTCGGAGATTTGGATCTTGATTTTCTTGATCTTGATTATTCGCCGACGTCGATGATGTTGCATCTGGATCAAGAAAAGCTTGAAATCCATTTGCCTTTAGCAGCTTGTGAACTTGATTACTCCATATCGGGTAATTTTCCGATGAAAGGGGATGAGGTATAAGGGATTTGAGGATAGAGATTACAAACTTAAGAGACGAATGAATGAGGGAAATGTCGGATGCAACTCCTGATCGATCGCCATTGTTGGAGGAGGAGGCGGAAGCCGAGGTGGTCATGGATACGCCTTAGGAAGGACGAACTTCTAATACCATGTAGAAATCTAAGACGGGAAAGAAGATGAACAAAGAAAGTAAACTTGTATATTATTCCTTGTTCCTCTTTACATCAGAAGAATATATATATATATATATATATATATATATATATATATATATATATATATATATATATATATATATATAGTTGATTCTAAGCCTAGTTACACGTGTCAAAGAATTACATGTTACAAGAAATACATAGTTTATTTATTTATTGTGTAATAGTTATGATTGCTGAGTTTTAGCAGTTTACTATAATGCAACCTCACATATATGGCATTTATGTTTGTATTCAAGTTCTCAAAAGAAAAAAAAAAAGAAATTATTGCTTTGAACTTAGTAAGATTTGGTGATTGATATGAAAATTAGATTGTTTTAAATACTATGTATGGAAATCTCTAAAAATATGATATGATGTTTACTGTATAATTTCTTAATAAATTTTTAGAGATTTTTATTTTTATCGTCGTATTTATAAAATCGAAGTTGGAGAGGCTTTCAAGAAAATGAAGTGGAAAAACAATGTTACCTAATGATATTCTGATAGAGATGTAAAAATAGCTAAAAAAAAGAAATAGAACCTCGGGAATCTTAGTTAATCTCATATTCTTGACCCTCTACCATGACCTAAAATCTTTAACCACTATAATGAGCTTATAAGCCTAGTAAGCAACCAAATCCTATAACTAAACTAAACACAAGACAAAGAGCGAGGTAATATGCATGTCAGCAGTCAAATCATAATAATAAAATTCACATGATTATAGGATAATATATTTGATAAATTAGTTAATCAGTGCAGCTGTCAAATCACTAAAGAAATTGTAGTATCAATATTACAATCAGTAGAAAAAATCATATAAAATATCAATTCAAAATATTGATAAAGATTATCAAAATCATATCAATACAGTAAAATCATATAGAAATAATTGTATTCATGTATCACATGTTTAGAAATATCTTATTAATATCAACTCAGTGTCAGTGTTCAGTGCATATACTTAATATATATTATGTGATCAACATATTAATAACATTATAATAGTAGTGAGCATCAAATCATGTGTGTAAGTAGCAATAAATCCCTATAATGGTAGTGATTTAGATGCATTCTAATAATCAAATTAAATAAGTAGGTCTTGGTTAAAGTAGTAATTTTCCAATATCACTATTACTATTAATAATTTGTTGGCTCAGTAAACAGAGTTGTCACTCTTTGGCCGTTGGCACATTGATCTTCTCTTTATAACTCATAGGTAGTATCACATAAATCAGTATAGGATAACTCCCAACCATAGTATTTAATGGAAAGCTCATCGGTCCACCATCCTATATAGGTCAATTAGTCCCCAACAAACATTAGTGAATTAACCAGTCTTTACTTATTCTCTCTCCCCCCCCCCCCCCCCCCCCCCCCCCCCCCCCCCCCCCCCACCATACATACATATTATTATTATCACACTACTATAATAGTAATAACGACTAACTATTACTCAATCATATATCCATATTTATTTCAAATTTATTGTAATAAATAAAGTATAATTGAGCTTAATTCAAAGAGTGTCAAAAAATCCTAACTATAAGCAGAAAATCTTTCTAAATAAAAATTCATATTTTTAGAAATTAATAAATTATTAGGAATTGTATATAATAATATTATGAAGTTTTTATTGAACTAAAATTCTATTTTTTGATGTTAAAATAAATTTTATAATACATAAAAGTTAGTGCTTTTTTAAAATTACCTAGCAAAAAATTTCCAGAATATACTCAAAATATTTATAATCTCTAACTTTATAACATCTAAAAGGTAACGTGGTGAAACTTTTACAAACACAAAATTATTCTCTTTTTTTATAACAAATATATAAATTTGATTTTTAAAAATATAATATTATTAAAATAAAAAATAAGATATCGATTCCTTATATTTAGTTGAACAAATTTCTTAACAGTATCAACTGACAAAAATAACTCAACAGTCTCCAAATCGTAGGATTTTCTCTCTCTATTCTCTTTTTCTCACTAATTCTCCCTAAGCCCTACTGTTAGTTGACTCAAAAGAAAAAAAATTAATAAAAGCTATATAATTATTTTAAGAAATTTATAATATAATATTAATATAATTATTTATTTTAATCAAAATTTTAATTTAAAATTCATATAATTTATATTAGGACTTTAAAGTTATAGAAAAATATCCATAAAATTAATCATTTCAGTTCAAAAATATTGGTGAAATCAGTTTGCAAAATAGACACCTAATAGTATGGCTATCAAAAGTGGGTTTCTGGTTGGGTTCGGGTCCAACTTGAATATGACCTGACAATATTTGGACTGGCCCATTTTCATAAATGGGTCGGTTTGTTGGACCTGAACCTGACCCGCTTCAGATCTAGCTCAAGTCGACAAGACCAACCAACCCGGATCTACTATAAAATAGCAATTGATAACAGGTTTAAATAGCAGCAAATAATAAAATAGAAATAGTTTACAATATGTTTAAATTTATCACGAATAAAATAGAAACAAATTACCTCAATTAGTATAAAATACAAATTATGAATCAATTAAGAAATCAGTTACAAATTAATTTACTTGATTGTTGATTTGCTCAATTACTGATTTGGTCATTTACATATCCATTGCTCATTTACAAATCCAATACTAATTAGCTCATTTACAAATCACTTAAAAATCATTTACAAATCAATTGCTCATTTAAAAATCAATTTATAAACTACAAAAGAGTTTACAACAAACATTAATATAAAAATTATAAATTAAACTTTAATGATTTGCTCAAATGCTCCTCATAAAAATTGCTTCAAGAATCTATCTTCAGTCAGCATAATGATTTAACTTCAATAAAACCAATTATATAGCTAGAAAACTTCAATACATTACTAAGATTAAACCCTCCAACTCATCAATATCACCATGAGGAGTAAGTTTAATAAATATTAGCATATTACCATCCAAGGTGGCAATTTAAATTAACTTAGTATCTATTCATTCAATTAGATAGTATTTGCTCATTCTAAGAGAATACAAATGTCACATGGTTGTAATGCCAGTTACAGTGATACGTTTACAACTTTCATGTTAGAAGGTTTATCATGATTGCTTAAAAAAAGCACAAATAATATATGATAGCAGGTTTAGCAAAACAAGAATCCATTGAATGATAGCATATTAGCAAGTTTCAACAAATATTAGTAGGTTTAAGCAAATAGCATACATATTATTTGATCCAAAATAATAAGATCAAGTTATAAAAAAAAAAAAAAAAGCAAACCATGTTTTAGCAACCAATCAATGGCATAATAAATATGAAGCAGAACTCATAAAACAAGCAAACATAACTCATAAAATAGGCATCAAAACATGCTCAAAAGGATTCTAGCAGCCAAATGGTATTACAGACAAGAATATTTCATAGAATTAGAATAACATAAAGAAAACTAATAAAAAAAAGGTAGCCGAATGACATTACTGAATTCTAACATGTAAAAGAAATGCATAACTATAAGCCTAACAACTAGACAAAGCAACCATAAATATAGTGTCAGATGGTGATATGCCATAACAATCACCACATAAAATAATGTTTTCTATTTACAGGCATGACAGTCATTAAAAAAAATAGTTAACTTTTGAAACTCAAAATAAGTAGACATTTATAAACCACAAAAAATCATCCAATAATTGAACTTTCACTCAGCTATCTATCATTTTGGTTCACATCTAAACTTAAGATATCATCAATGACATCATCAAGTTTGTGGTCATGTCCAACTACAACAAATAGAAAAAAGAGATTTGAGCTCTCACAAATATTTTAGAATTGTATATTTACTTAATACTATTGAAACATTTTATAAAGAGGAACGAGATACCACCCTGTTTTTAATATAACTAATGTTTTGCACAAACAAGTTCCTCAACAATGTCAAGTTTTAATGCACTTGAATATTGATCTAGAATTCTACCGCTATTACTAAAGGCACTTTTGAAAACAACAATCATTAACGTAAAGCACAATACATCACGAGTCATAGTAGAAACACTAGGAAATCCATATTGGTTTCCTTACTAGAATTTTAATATATATGAATCAATATTTCTATAAAGATTTATTTTATTAAGATAAATATCTAATTTTGATTTCCAATGCATTATGACTTCCTGCTTGAATGAGTCAAAATCTTATTAAAAAAAAAAACTTATCAAAACTCATGAAGCAAACATTATGTAAGGAGTAAATTTACTACTAAATAATAATAAGGATGTTGCATGTAGAATTTGTGACTTAATCATTGGAGCTGATGTGCTCCTTGATAAGACACCTTGTCCCATTTGAAATGCAGATGAATGTTACCCTAATGAACCATTGCCTCATAAACTGTAGTTAGCAAACATGAAGGTTAACTTAAGTTTAACCTTCCTTAACTTGAATAGATAATCCCCTTCATATAATCTCCTATAACACCGCTCAACAAAAGTAAATTTGTATCTTGAATCTAAAATGACAACTATTGCCAATATATCATTGAATTCTAATCAATATTCCTCAAACTTTCCAATCATCCTTGTAACCATCTTTTTTATGTATTGATGGTCACTTAACATTTCATTTTCAAGTTCTACATATGTTGTTGAAGTACATGGGAAGTACATATTTGTTGTTGAGTATTTCGACTTAGAAATGAGACAAGTGATCTCAAAGATAGGAGACTAGATTTGCAAACAGCCTCAACTTTTTTCCATTTAAGAGCAGTAGGAAAATTCTTATAATTTGAATCTATCAACTCTTAAGTGTTGGAAAGCACTTCAAAAATAGATAGCACCATCGAACATAATAAAAGTGGAGTTCCATCTAGTTAGAACATCCTGACATAAACCTCTCTTCCCTTCCAGGCAACTTTGTGTGATAGAATCAAATAAATTGTGCTTCTTTGCCTGAGATCATTTGACATACTTAGTGCTCTCTCTGATTTTTTATATTGAACCATGTATTTTCTTCAAACCTTCTTGTATATGATATTAACAGTATGTGCAATACAACATACATAAAAAAAATCACCATAACATAATAAGCCATTATACAAATTTAAATGATTTCTTAGAAAATCAACTAAGACATTATTTGCTGAAGCATTATTAAAAGTAATATTGAAGAGCTTAGAGTCTATTTTTCGCTTTAAAATAAGAGATTGCAACTTCACAAACAAAGCAATTCTATCTTGACAGGGGGGGGAGAGGTAGGCATAAAAGAAAATATAATAATTTTCTGTTTACAAGTGCATACATTATCAATAAAATGAATTATTAAGCATATAAACCCATCAGTATTAATAGAAGTTCATAGGTAAGAAGTTAAGCAAACCTAGCTTACCTTTGTAGGAGATTCAAGACCCCATATAAATCAAACCCCATTTTATTCAGCTCATAAATAGAATGGGTGAAATCATTCTCTGTTGAAATAAGTGATATATTATCTCTATTTAGAAAAATATATCATTTACTATCAAGATGGTTGAATATAAAATTAGTGATAAATTTAACTGGATTATTACAGTTAGATATGTATTTGAAAGTCATTTTGACCCTTTAGGGTCATATATAGTTCACTATGACAATCCAATTATAATAATTGATGATAGAGTATTCTAACTATCATAGTCATATATATGATTGAATATTATTTTGATTCTTTAGAGTCATATGTATTTCTCTTCGAAGTCATATTATGGTAGTTGAGATGAAGTTCATAGTTTCATTGTCATAACCTATTAGAGAATGATATTTTTATCTCATGTGATGATATATCTTTTACAAAGACAAGTTCGACTATAAAACTGGAATCCAAAGGTCTATGTTCAAATTTTTCCAAAAAAAAAAAATAATTACAATTGATTTACACTTTCCAACAAAAGATTAGCAAATAGACCACCATATACAATTTCCTTGTAATTCATATAACTTGCTTTAATTTAAGAAAAAAAAATTAATTACGTACTAACAATTTTATTTCTAAAAGTTATTCTAACAAATATTTTAATTAGTCTTTAGCTCTTGAATTTATTTTAATATAAAAATATATAATTATTTAAAATTATATTAATTTTAATTATTTATTAATAAATTTATCCTCCTTTTTTTCATCTTGACAAGGTCACTCCCGTCAATCTTGTCGACCTTAGCATACCTAAACTTCCAACAAAGTAAACTTTATCTAGCATCATATATTTCCAAAGAATCACCAAAAAAAAAAAAAATGGAATATTGATTTGTCGTTCATTTTAGTCTTTATTTGACTCCTGTATCTGTTCACTCTCAGAAGACTTGACTTCACTTCACATACATGTTTATATAATTTTGGGCCTTCTTTATTAATAATATAAATGGCTTATCTTTTATTAAAATATTAAATATTATTAATACGTTAAAAATGTTAATCATATATGCCTTCTTATTGAATGTAAAAAAAAAGATAAATAATAAATTAAAAAATAAACATTCTAAATAATTTTATTTTAATTATTAGTAGAGAACCCCGACTACACTTACCCTTCAACCAGCTTTGACATTATGATAGTTTGTTTGCCAACTATCATTGTTGGGGCAGATTTTTTTTTTTTGTGTGGGACCTTTAGGCCAATTAAGACGAACTCACTCACAAATCACATACGAAAGACTCGGACCCAAGACCTCTTAATTGGTAGCCAAAGCTCCCAACCAAAAAAATCAAGATCAGCTACGTGAGATCATAGTACTTGAAATTTGTAATCAAAGCCAATTGAAGGAAGAAAATGATGTGAGACTAATCATAAAATATATATGTGATTATAGGTCAGGATCTTGAAAAATAACTATATCCTTTTATGGTTGTCAACATATGACATGACCAAAAAATTAGACATAGACCCAATCCAAAAAATTTTGTTTCAGATCAACCCATTGAATACATTTGTTTGCTTCAGGTTTACCAATATCAGGTGGGTTCGAGCCTACTTTCCAACAAGTAATCAACCCAAATTTATGGTCAAATTGAGCAGATCGTTGAGACGAATCCAACAAGCCTAATATCATTTACTTTCATGGACTTAAAACCTCATAAATGCTAAGTAATATATGATCAAAAGATTCAATATTTATAATCTAATAGAATATTATAAAATTTTGGTAAAATTTACTAAAAGTCAATCATAAAATACAATAATTAGATCTTCATTCTCTACATGAACGAGATTAAGACTTGAGTTTGGAGAGAGCTTAAAGATTCGAATAACTCCAAAGCTCTTTTTAATATTTTTCTATGCTAACTGTTGGATTTAAAAATATCTCATGGATGATTTCGAACCATACTAGTAGATTAGACTAGTAGGCGTAGGGGAACCTGTTAGTGATAATAGGTAAAGAGAGACAGAGAGAGAGAAAGAGAGAGAGGGGAATAATATTGTATAACTTTTATTATCCCAAACAAGAACACAAGAACAAATTAAGGTAAAAAAGGTCTACAACTCTCTAAAAACTCAAAATTCAGATCCTTAACCATTCCTCACCACCACATACTTATAGGTCTAGAAAGGCTACATGCATATGCTGATATAGTACTACACACTACTTTAAGACATGTGGTGCCTTTTGATTTGCCCTTCGGAGGGCTAAATTAATGTCTCAACATGTAGCTTGTCTCCAGTCGAGTTCAAGAGAGGGCGAACAAGCATAAGGTAAGTCTTAGAATGAGTTGTAGCTGAATGGATGCGAGTATGCTAAGGTTGTCACCTTCTGGAGTTTGGTCAGTTCAGAGGGCACCCTAAGGTAAGAGCTTGACCGAGGCGAGTGATTTGTTTTTCTGGTCTAAGCCTTGTCACCCAGCATAGGGTGAATTCTTTAAATGGATGTGTGTGATTGTTGCCTTCTCCTTGGATGGGTTCCTTTGGGGTCTAAGGGTGAGTTTGCAATGGCATCTACTCCTGAGAAGGGGCATGCATGCTTGCTACGATCGTGCTGGTACGTGTGAAAACACCTTTGAGACTAACCAATAGTATACATTTTGTTCCTCGATTCACTTAATCCTTTGACATGTGAGCTAGCAACAAGGGAGAGTGAATGATATTAACAATGACTATTTAATAAAAATAGAGAAATAAACATGAATTTACTGCCCCCGCTTTATTTTTTCCTTAGTGATCCAGCAGAATGTTGAAGTTGTTGTAATGTCATTTTTGCACAATGCTTTCCTATAAACAGCATGTTCACGCCTTGACAGACTAAATGTATGTTTTGGTCGATTCAAGTTTCTTATAAAGGTAAGTAAAGTTGTTTTGGCGAAAGCATCTTTTTTGAAAGTTTTCGTAAAAAATAACTTCTAAGTGCAAAAATTAATTGAAAGCAATGAAAAAATAATTGTCAAACAAAAATTATAGTTGTGGTTTCAAAAAGCAAAGTAGTAAGAAAGTTGTCCCAAATGAAACCTAAATTTTCGATGCTCACAACTATGAGAGAAATGTTGGCTGCAAATATTTTGACTCAAATGAAAATGCCATATAATAATCATACTATATCATACATGGCTTTGTTTTAGAAAAAAATTTATAAATGAAGAAAAGAAGAAAGGACTTAGGCCATCTCCAACCATAAACTCAATTTTCACTTCAAATTGTTGTAATACACAAAATACAGTAACTTATCTCCAACTGAACACCATTTTCTAACACCAAAAAAGAATGTTGTATCTAAAAAAAATTAATTACTTTAAAAAAATTTTATTTTCTAAAAAATAATGTATTTATAAATTATTATTCTTAATTATTAATAATAAAATTCTACACTTAATAACTTAATTTTTGGATTAAAAAACAATAGTGGGTGAACAGTGCGACACCTTGGCATCGCACTATTCACCCGATTAGTGATTTTTTTACCAATCGAATGGAGCAAAACAGCGATACCTTCAAGTCATTTGGAGTTCGACTGAAGATGCTCTTAGGGGAATTATACCTGGAGCCTTGTTTTTCTCAATTGCCATTCAGCCATAAATAAGTGGGAAAAGAACGGATTAAAAAATGCTATAAAAAAAAAGATCAGGTAACCTCTTTTTATCTGAAATTATTTGTATTTTATTAAGAAACAATTTAATTTCGTAAATGTATAAACTTTTTACCATTTAAGTACATTAATAATTTTTTTATTTTTTACATTAAAATATAAGTTTCTATCTTTGATGTAAACCTAATTTTGTTCCTACATAAAATTTAATGATTAAAACATCTGCAATATTATAATTATCTCTAAGTATGCGTTATGATGAATAAAATCATCACTAAAATTAATATCATAATCATGTGTTTTAAGTATAAACTATTCGAAACCCACTTATTTTTATCAGTCTTGCTATGAAGGGATTCTCAAAATCACATCAAATTATAGATGCCTCCTTTGATGTTGCTTTTGATCATTATTTTTTCACTGCTTCTAAGAATTTTTTGAGCTAAAAAGTTGTTTTAGAAAGCAGTAAAAAAGCTGTCACAAATGAATAATAAGTTCTTGTTTGGGATGGCTTCACTGTTTCTTAAATCATATTTCTAGTAAAAAAAAAATTATTTTTATACTAAAAAGATGATTTAAGAAACCGTAAAAAAGTAGTGCCAAATGAAGTCAAAATTAGGAATTATTTATTTTACTAAAAAATTGATTTAAGAAGCAGGAAGAAAGTCGTCCCTAACGAAGCCAAAGTTAGGAAATCAGCATCCAAGGAGAACAAAATGGTGTGATTAAAAGTGTTTACATAGTTTGGATAGCCAACATGTTTCCTTGCATGTTTCTCTACTATGTGATTTGCAAGTCTAAGTATATGATTTGATTATCAATTCATGTCAAGATTTCAAAAGAATTTTTTCAAGCTATAATTTGCATAAAAGGTACTAATCTATCTAGCTAAGAACTACTTCTCTACTTTAATTATTTATATTCATATTTCACACACACACACACACACACACATATATATATATATATATAGGAATATACTTTCTTCTAAGTGTTTTTTTTTTTTTTTGCTCTTTCGAAAAATAAAAAACTCATTTATAAATTTTTTCTTATGAGGATCAAAATCCCCCTCACAAGCAATCCTCTAATTGTCTTGAGTTTGAAATAGCTCATAAGAATTTCTTCTTCTTCTTCTTCTTATACTCTTCTCCATGTAACCTCTCTTGTATTCTCTACTATCCAAGTTGTCTAAGCATCACAGCTAGTTCTTTGCAATGATTTATGTCATTATTTGACATGCTGGCTGTTGAATAAATTTTACAATAATATTTTATTATTTCGGTAGACATGAAAATAATTTGAATAATATCATAATTTTAGTACAATCTAATGGGAGAATGTAGTGTGTTAAGATTTTTTTTTTTATAAATTTTATATACATATCAAAATTAATTTAATTAAGCTACATATAAAAATAAATCATATTGATGAACAAATCTCCTAAATAGTTTTTTTATTCAAGCCTTCATATGAGAATACTAAATTATCTCGTATCCTCTTTTATGTAGTTGTAAGCATACTAGTAGTTGTTATAACTCAAAATTTTGAAAACTATATTTATTTTAGTATTTCTCAAACTAGATCTTAGGATCAGTCTTGCCACAATCTAACAGGATATGACATGTGCAATTTCATGTCATATTGGATCAGTTGTGACAGTAGTGATCAATAGCAATGGCAGTCGTTGGTGGTGACATACAACAATAGCAGCCATAGCTATTGTGGTGGTTGGCGCCAATAGTGACTACAGTTAATGGTGATGGACTTCGGTAGATGACTAGCCATCATGATTTTATCTTTAAAAATAATGAGAACATCTAAAAATTATTTTTTTCACAATTTTGAAAAAACTACTTCATTTATTTTAAAAAAAGAAAAAAATAAAAAGCTACAATTCAACAATATTTTTTTAAATCAAAATATAAAAGAAAGATAAAATTGATTCCTAACCTCCCCTAAGGCTCCTAAGCTTTTAGAAATTTGGTTCAGCACATAGAAAATGACAGAAATTTTTTTGTAGAAGAGATCCAAAGAAGATGAGGACTCGACGGAAATTTCTTAGTTTTTCATCAATCATACATTCGTCAAATTTTCTATTAATTATGAACCCCAAAAACTTTCAAATGGTTAATTGATTTTTTTTTTTTCAATTATTAGCCTTTAAAAAGTGTTTTTATTTTAAATGTCGTTCGTGTTAAGGTAAATATTAACGGATTAATAGTTAATGTACACAATCTTTTTAGCAGTATTTACATTTATGACACAGAATTTATATATTTAATATTTAATATATTACTTTTTTACATAATATTTAAAATTTTTAATTATATAAAACAATTAAAAATAATATACTTTTATGTATGTATGTTAATACGATTTAAATATTAAATTAATTTATAAATAAATATAAAAGTAAATATTAAATAGATAAATAAATATAAATATATGATATGTATCCATATCTAAATAAAATGTTTAGATAAATGCTAAAAAACATTCGTTGTGGCGTCAGGTCAAATTTATTACTAATTAAATATATTATTGTGGATATGAGAATATTTCAGATTTAATAATAATAAAAGTATTGATTGATTTGTTTGTAAAAGAAAATTAAATATTTAATTAGTAATAATTTTCATTAAAATTAGTTTAACAAAAATTGTTAAGTATAATCATCAAATTGGCATAAGAATTTTCTATACGTTATTTAATTAATTTTCAGGGTGTTTAATTAGAATATTGATTTTTTTGAGTGAATTTATAACATATAATAAATTAATTTGCGGTTGAGAATTTGAGTGAAAAGTTAACTAAAATGCAAGTAACAAAACTAAGTATCCTAATAGCTCACATGTCCTTAATCAAATAACTTCTAAAGCAACATTTAGGCTTCATTTGGGATAACTTTTTTACTGCTTATTAAACTAACTCCCGACATTTGTACTAAAAAGTTAGTTTAAGAAGCAATAAAAATATTGTTCCAAACGAAACCTTAATGTACTCTTAAATTCTTTGAGCTTCCTTATAGCTTTTATTGACCTTCAAATGGTTTGACAAATTGCATCAAAATTCATGCAAACTTTAGTCATGAAATTCATCACTATATGCCTTAGCATCTTCAATAATATATTTATTACAACAAATAATATATATATTCGTTAGGGGCTTAGGGCCGACTTCATAAATAATGATCTCTATGGTAGATTGTTAGGCTTTATTTGTCTATTTGAATGAATTTCTTGTTTATTATCTCTTGATTTATCTTTGACTAGATTGCCTTAGCTTAATTGGATTTATGGATATTTAATTGTACAATCAAATTATTTTTAGGTCTTTAATTGTACTTAGACTTCTATCAAGCTCACTATTCTTCTGATAATACTTAAGAAAAAATTAGAACTTTACAAGAAAATAAATTTTGAAAGGATAATAGTATCCTAACTCCTACACAATTACATTATGCCAATTTTCGTCAATTTAATTATTAAGTAATTTTGATTAAACACGTCATATCAGCATTAATCTCAATGCTGATACAAATATTTGACAAAACAATTCAAAATAGCGCATGCACTAATCTTATGGCATTCTCATGGACTTATTAACTTGATTAAGATTTTATTAAGGCCTATATATAGCCTTCGACATTCTCTCTACGAACACTAAGGATGTGATAGCGAACATAAAATTAAATGCGGCATAACTCACAATTGCTCACTTATATATATATATATATATATATATATATATATATATATATATATATATATATATATATATATATATATATATATATATATATATATATATATATATATATATATATATATATATATATATATATATATATATATATATATATATATATATATATATATATATATATATATAAGAGAAAACTCATAGTTTGGCTTACGCATTTTTAACAAAACATGGAGGTTAGCTTAAGTTTAACCTTCCTAAAATCGAACAGATAATCCCCATCATATAATCTCCTATAACACCACTTAACAAAAGTAAATTTATATCGTGAATCTAAAATGATAGCTATTTCCAATATATCATTGAATTCTAACCAATATTTCTCAAACTTGCCAATCATCCCGATAGCCATCTTTTTTCTGTATTGATGGTCACTTAATATTTCATGTTTAAGTTTTGCATATGCTATTGAAATAAATGGGAAGTACAAATTTGTTATTGGTTACTTCGACCCAGAAATAAAAACAAGTGATCTCATAGAAAGGTGCAAAGAATTTGCAAATAGCCTCAAAATTTTTTCCATTTAACAGCAGTAGGGAAATTCTTGTAATTTGAATCTGTATCAATTCTAAGTATTGGAAAGCACATAGAAAATAGATAGCACTGTCGAGCATAATGAAAGTGGAGTTCCATCTAATTTGAACATCCTGACGTAAACCTCTCTTCCCTTCAAGGCAACTTTGTGTGACAGAATGAAGAAACTTTTGCTATTTTTACTAAGATCCTTTCACATACTTAGTGTGCTCTCTCTGATTTTGTTATTGAACCATCTATCTCCTTCAAACCTTCTTGCACTATTAGATTAAAAATATGTGAAGTATAAAAAATAACCATCACATAGTAAGCCACCATGCAATTTTAAATGATTTCTTAGAAAATCAATTGAAGCATTATTGTAGAAGCATTATCCAAAGTAAGACTTAAGAGCTTAGAGTCTATTTTTCAATTTGATAGAAGAGTTTGTTAAGCATATAAACCCATCATTACTTATAGAAGTCCATAGGTAAGAAGTTAAGCAAACCTTGCTTGCCATTGTAGGAGATTCAAGAACCCAAATAAATCAAACCCCATTTTATTTAGCTCTTCAATAAAATAGGAAATAATCATTCTCTTTAGAAAAATTAAAATCAAGGACGATCATTATCATTATATTCAAACGATTTATAATAAGTGATATTATTTCTCTTTAGAGAAATATATCATTTACTATCAAGATGGTTAAATATGAAATTAATGATAAATTTATCAAGATTATTACAGTTAGATACGTATTTAAACGTCATTTTGACCCCACCCCATTTCTAGTTCACTATGATCCAACTCTAATAATTTATGATATAGCATTTTAACTATCATAGCCATATATATGATTGAATATTATTTTGATTTTTTAGAGTCATATGCAATTCCATCTGAAGTTTGATGATGTAGTCCAGATGAAATTCATAGTATGAGCCCATTTAAAGTATATATTTTCACCTCATGAGATGATATATTATTTACGATGATGAGTTCAATTATAAAACGTATTGGACTCCAAAAGTTTATGTTAAAAATTTTTCAAAAAAACATATAATTACAATTTATTTGCACTTTCCAACAAAAGATTAGTGAACATACTACCTTCTAAAACTTACTTTAATACAACTTGCTTTATCTTGAGAAAAAAAATTTTAATTATATACTAACAATTTCCTTTCTCAAAGATATTCTAACAAATATTTTAATTAGTTTTCCGCTCTAGAATTATTTTTAATATAAAAATATATAAGGAATTTATATTATATTAATTTCAAAGTAAACTTTGTCTAGCCTCATATCTTTTCAAAGAATCACCCATTAAAAAAATAATGGAGCATTGATCTTTTGTTCTTTTTAGTCTATATTTGACTCCTTTATTAGCTCGTTTTTAGGAGACTTGACTTCCCTTTGCATACTTGCCTAAATAATTTTGGTCTTCTTTATTAATATTATAAACCGATTGTTTTTTATTAAAATATTAAATATTATTAATACATTAAAAATGTTAATTATACGTGCCTACTAATTGAATGTAAAAAAAAGATAAATAATAAATAAAAACTATAAATCTAAACAATTTTGTTTTAATTATTAGTAGAGAACTCCGACCACACTAACCTCGCACAAGCTTTGACGCTATGACAGTTTGTTTGTCGGCTACCATTGTTGGGGCAGTGTACTCCTTTTTTGGAACATTTAGGCCAATTAATACAAACTCACTCACACATCGCATACACAAGACTCAAACTCAATACCTCTTAGTTGGTAGCCAAAGCTTCCGACCAACAAACCAATGTGAGAAGCATGGGGTCAGAGTACTTAAAAGTTGTAATCAAAGCCAATTGAAGGAAGAAAATGATGTAAGATTAATTATAAAATATGTATGTGATTCTAAATCAAGATCTTGAAAAATAACTATATCCATTTTGGTGTATCAATATGAGCCATGACCAAAAAAATCAGACAAAGATCCAATCCAAAAGTTCCTGATTCAAATCAACCCATTGAATACATTGGTTGGGTTCAGGTTTATCAATAGCAAGTGGGTGCAAGCTGACTTTCCAACATGTAATCAACCCAAATTTATAGTCAAATTAACCAGATCGTTGAGACGAATCCAACGAGCCTAAAATCATTTAATTTTAATCCAACGAGCCTAAAATCATTTAATTTTAAGGACATAAAAGCCCATAAATGCTAAATAAGTAATATATGATCAAAAGATTCAATATGTATCATCTAATTGAATATTATACAATTTTGATTGAATTTGTTAAAAGTCAATCATAAAATACAATAACTAGATCTTCATTCTCTACATGAATGGGACCAAGACTTGAGTTTTGAGAGAGATTAAATATTTGAATAATTCTAAAGTTTTTCTAATATTATTCTATGCCACCTGTTGGATCAAAAAATATATCGTGGATGATGTGGAACCATACTGCACTATAGGCAAATTGATCATTATCAATAGATTTCAAGCATAAGATTTTCTAACCGATTTTCGACGGATTACTTTGAAATATTTCCGGCAAATTTTCAAGCAGAATTTCCAGCAACATTTCCTGCGGATTTGTTTCCGGCGTATTTTAATAATTTCTAAAAATATCATTTATTAGTAATTTAATTAATTAATAATTTATAATTTATTTTAATTAATTATTAATATAATGATATATTTTAAATACTTATTAATTTAATAACATAGTTTAATTAATTGTTACTTTAATAATTTATTTTGATTATTAATTATAATAATAAATTTAATTAATTAGTATTAATTGTAATATTCTCTCAATTACAAAATAAATAAATAATTTCCTTCGTTAAAACATTTTTGTAGGAACAACGCGATTGTCGGATGGGCGCACGTGAAACGAGAGAGGTTGGTTTCGAACCCCGCCATGTGCAACGAATCTCGGTTATGCAAGCAAGTAGTAGCGCTGGCTGCCATATCCAATCGAGGCCGCAACTTGGGTAGCTAGCTCCAACTGGGCGGGGGGCCGCCAACGGGTCTCTCAGGCACACAGGCGGGCTACATGGGCAGCGGGCCAGAGCGGGCGTGCAACATTGCGGACAACTAGATCCAACCCAATGGGCAGCAGTGTGGCAGCTAGATTCAGGGAATCGGGGGCAGCCAACGGGGTTTTTTGTATTTTATTTATTTTTATTATTTTGGTGGCATTTTTCTGGAGGATTTTTTCAGTCGGAAAATTTTTTCGGTTGCTTTTTTATGCCACAAAAATTTCAAGCAGTCGTTTTGCCAAAAAAAAAAAAAAAACTTTACGTAGGAAATCTGCCAGAAGACTTTCAAATCCACCAAAAAATGAAGTATTTTTCATCGAAAAATTCACCGGTATTACTTGTTTTTCCTATAGTGCTAGTAGATTAGGCTTAGGGGAACCCCTTAGTGATAATAGGTAGAGAGAGAGAAAGAGGAATAAGATTTTATAACTTTTATTATCACAATCAAGTAGACAGGAACAAATTGAGCTAAAAAGGGTCCTCAACTCTCTAAAAAGTCAAAATTCAAATCATTAACCACTCCTCACCACCACGTACTTATAGGTCTAGAAAGGCTACATGCAGATGCCAAGTACTACACAGTAGTTCAGTACAAGTGCCTTTTGATTGGCCCATGGGAAGGCAAAATTAATGTCTCAACATGTAGCTTGTCACCAGGTAAGTTCAAGAGAGGGAGAACAAGCAGAAGGTAAGTCTTAGGACGAGTTGTAGCTGAATGGATGCAAGATTGCTAAGGTTGTTGCCTTACATAGTTTGATGAGTTCGAAGGGCCCCCTAGGGTAAGAGCTTGACTGAGACGAGTGATGATTTGCTTTTCCGGTCGAAGGATCTTCTTGTCACCCAGCATAGGGCGAATTCTTCAAATGGATGTGTGTGAGTGCTGCCTTCTCCTTGGATGGGTTCGTTTGGGCTCTTAAGGGTGAGTTTGCGAAGGCATCTATATAGAAGAAGGGGCTCGCTTGCTACGATTGGGGTGCAACGTGTGAAAACACCTATGAGGGTTCCTAGATTCACTCAGTCCTTTGACATTTTAGTTGTTACAAGGGAGAGTGAATGATATTAACAATGACTATTTAATAAAAATAGAGAAATAAACATGAATTTATAGCCCCGCTTTATTGCCACATGGTGCTTTCCTATAAATAGCAATGTTCACCCCTTGGCGGACTAAATGTCCATTGGAACAATTGCAGTTTTTTATAAAGGTAAGCAATGTAGTTGTGGAGAAAGCATCTTATTTGAAAGTTATCATACAAAACAACTTCTAAACATATAAATTTATTGAAAGCAATGAAAAAATAATGGTCAAATAAAAATTATACTTGTGTTTTAAAAAGCAAAGCAATAAGAAAGTTGTCCCAAACGAAACTTAAAGTTTCTATGCTCACAGCTATGAGAGAATTGTTGGCTGCAAATATTATGACTCAAATGGAAATGCCATAGATAAAATATTCACTTAAATTAACCTAGACCCCAACTGAAGAACTAGAGCACATCCAAGAGCCAATCAAAGAACCAGTCAACCACGATCACCAAAACAATCAGCAAAGCAAAACCTGCAAAACAGAAAAACCCTATCTAATAGTAAAATAGGAAAACAATGCTAACCCAACACAGCAAGCTTCCAAAAGATTAATAAAAAATTAATCGATTTAAAAAAAGCCTTACAAAGAAGGAAGCGAAGAAAAACCATAACCAAAAGCCAAATACCTCAAGAAAACATGAAAATATTTCGAAGAAGAAATCTTAGAAAAAATAGCCTAATTAATAAGCCTAATCAACCCATCCAAATCTTTAAACTTACCCAAAAATATTCCATCATTTCTTTCTCTCCACAAATAATATAAAGAACAACTAATGATTAAGAAGAAAAAATTCTTCACATTAAGAGAAACATTATAACCTGAAATACAATCATAAACTTGAACTAAATCAGGCCTAAGTAAAAACTATTTTAAACTAGGAATATAAAATAAACAAAAGAAAAAGAGACATCACATTCAAAGAACAAGTGAGAATGAGATTCTAAATAGGAACATAAAACACAATTTAAAGGAATATTAATGTTTCTTTTGAAAAGGATATCTATTGTCTTAAGACCATTTAAAACAACCATCCAACTATATCAAGAATATCTCAAAACTTAATGCTTATGCCAAATATAATGAAACCAATCAACCTTATTATGACCAGAATAAAAATCTAACTGAAGATTAATCAACAAATCTCACTTAATACAAGAAGCAGAGAAAGTATAAAAGAAATATTAAAAAAATTAATAGAAGAAAAATACTGAAAAAAAATTAGGTAAAAACCAAGCATTACCTTAATTGGCATCTTCAACCAAAATTTTATGCCAGTAAGAGTTAATATTAGAAATAATCTCAAAAAGAGATCTTCCATTAATCTAGGGATCCCAATAAAAACAAAGCAAACTATCAGCTGAGATAATGAAATTAATCTTATCATTCATATTCATAGAAAGCTTACAGAGATTCTTCCAAAATAAAGAAGCTTCAGTAGAAAAAAGGTTTCCATAAAAAATAATACTTAGCTTTCAACCAAAGAGCCAATAAACCTTGACTATTTAAAAACCTCCAAATTATAGAATAATTGAAGGCATATTGAAGAGCATCAGGGTTAAGGATCTTGAGACCTCCAAAACATTTTTGCTTACAAATCATATCCTAAGCAATAACATGTAATTTCTTAGAATTTAAGAAATTACAAACTTTCTTAATGACTTTAAAGCAAAATTTAGGAATAATTATACCTCTATTTCACTAAGCAATGTAATTAGAAATGGAGAATTTAAGAAATTGCATTCTTCCAGCAAAAGAAAGAAGTTTAGCCTTCCAACCTAAGAACAAATCTGTAATCTTATTAAATAATCGTTGAAAGTCAAGGCCATAAAGCTTTTTGATAGAAATATGAATCCCCAAATATTTCAAATAGGTCTGAGAAGCCGAGAAGCCGAGATATTTTAAGTTTAACAAATCTCTTATTGATGAAGAGAAGTATTAGAGAATAAATCAAGACTTTTATAATGATTAACATAAAGACCAGTACAGTTACAGAAAAACTCTAACATATCTTTTAACTTCTTAGCATTATCAACAATAGCTTTGCCAAAAATAAGAACATCATCCACGTAGAGAAGATGAGAAATCTAGATATCCCCCACTTTAAAGTCTTCAACATAAGATCCAAAAAAGTAACTATCTAAAAGATTAGACAAGGCATCCATAATAATACAAAATAACTAAGGTGATAATTGGCATCCTTGACGAAAACCAGAAGCAAAATTAAAGAAGCCTTCCATAGAACCATTCAGGATAATAGAGAAGAAAGTATCCTCAATACAACCTTTAATCTAACTTATAAGCTTATTTAGAAAACCTTTTTACACAATCCTGTTTAAAAGAAATTCTCTATAGATTGTATCAAAAGCTTTTTTAATATCTAATTTAGCAGCGAAATATTTGATTTTATTAAAATTAAAGTCTCTCAAAATTTCATAAGCTAAAAGAATATTATCAGTATAATTCTCTTCTTAAAAAACCCAGACTGACTAGGATGAGTAATAAAAGGCATAACATGCTGCATTTGATTAGCCAAATTTTTAGCCACAGACTTATAAAATTCATTACAAAGAGCGATAGGCCTAAAATCTAAAATTTGAGAAGCATGAGAGTACTTAGGTATAAGAACAAAAGCTGTAGACTTAGCAGTTCTAGCCATTTTCTCAGATGAAAAATAATACAAAATAGTTTTATAAAAGAGGGACCAACTATATCCCAAGTCATCTTAAAAAATTTAAAAGTATAACCATCTGGCCTAGGAGCAGGAAACGAAGGAGCTGAGAAAATAACTTTCTCAATTTCATCCAGCGTAATAGGATAAATAAGAAACTAACAGCACTAGTAGGAATAGAACACCCCACTAGAATATCACAATTATTAGCTAAAGGGGCTTTAGAGGAATTACATAACTTCTTGAAATGTATAACAAAGGCTTCAAAAATACCCTTAAAATTAGAAATTAAACTAGAAATAGTCGTAATAGAATTAAAATTCTATCTGCTATAAATTTTAGAATAGAGAAAACTCAAATCATCTTCTCCTTTAGAGAACTATTTTGCCTTAGATCTTTGAATAAGCCAAGAAAACTACAAAGATTGATAATGACACAAAAGATTATTCGCCAGCTTTAACTCAATATTTAACTTACAAAATTGAATATCTTACAAAATCCTCTTATGGTCCACCTTTAATTCTTTAACTTTATTCAAAACAAAATTTGAAGAAACACAAGTTTGCTTTTTATTAGAACGTTTAAGCTTAACCAAATATCTATAAAGGTCAAACATATGACTTCCAACAATAGGAAGAGAAATAGCATCAATAAGACCAAAAAGCCAGATTCTTACACCGATAATTCTTAAAAATAAAGTGATGCTTCAGAGAGTCTAATTTATTATTTAAAAGAATCAAAAAACTATGATCAAAACATTTAGGATTATCAACAATATAATAAGAGCTCGAAAAAAACATCCAACCAAAAATTATTAATTAAAGTATGATCCAGCTTAATATAAATAGGAAATTCACTTCTTTGATTAAACTAGTTATAATAATAATCGACTGAAGAAAGATCGTAAACCCTAATATTAAAAATGAGATTATTGAAATCCCATAATTTATTATTGGGAAGAAAATTACCTCCATCTTTCTTATTATAAAACCTCCAACAATTAAAATCACCTAGCTGCACCTAAGGAGAGGAAATAGAAGTATACAAATTAATAATGTATTTCAACAAATTATGCCTCTCAAGTGAATTATTAGAGGCATAGATCACCGTTAAGTAAAAAAGAATAAGCAGAGCCCATAAAAAGACACCCATGAATCAATTGAACAGAGGCATACAAAAGATAAAAAGAAACTCGAGCAGCATTCTATTTGATCCAAATTCTACTAGGATTAGCACAATTAAAATTATTGCAACTAATCTCATTCTCCAAAATCATAGGCTTAGCAGAAAACCAACGATGATTAATAAGGGACAAATTAACTTTTTATTCAAGAATACAAAACATGTCAATATTATAGGCACGAGTAATGACTTTACAAGAATTAACCTTGTCAAGGCCATTTTAAAACCATGGACATTCCAAGAAACAATATTGAGAAAAAACATAAATAAAAAACTCAAATCAATAAAAAGCCTTCCCGCAGATTTGTTTCAAGCGAACTTACTCAAAGAAATAGAATATTTTATAGAGACCAGATTACTAGGAACCATATCTTGATTATTATTAATCGAGTGCAAAGACAAATCAACAGCCTTTCCTGAAGCCTCATTTTCAGCAACATCCAAAGGAAAATCAATAACTAAATCTTCTTCATATTGTAAAACTAGAAACTTATTATTATTTGTAATCTCTAATTCATTTTGAAGAATTATAGCAATAGCAACTGGAGAATTTGAAGATGGTCCTCAGCCATATTACCAGATTTAGGAGAATTTAGATTAAGAATATTAATAAATCCTTTAGCAGCAAGATCCATTTCTGGAGGAGCTATCACAATCTCCTCATTAACATTAGGCTTCTCAAGAAAAGAAGAATTTGAATATCCAAGTAAATTATAAGGGGTACGCTTAGCCACTCAGCTCTTACTTCTATGTCTCCCATTATTAACATTAGGATTCTTTAAAGAAATTTTCCAAGAAACCCTACTTCTGCTACCTCTAAAACAATCTTCCTCATTGAAACCAACCTTCTTATTAATTTTCTCATACTCTTCATTAGGCTTAGGCAAAGAAGGGTAGAGAGAGGAGGGATGCACAATAGAACCTCAGCCCTCACAATGAGGAGGCTTCCAATCATATAAAACTTTTAAACTAATGATAGATCAAACAATAGATACATTAACCTCATCAGGAAGAGGAGACTCTTTATTAATCAAAACACAAACCCTTGCAAAAATAAGTCTCAATTATTCCGCAGTCAGAGCATCTACTGCAATATGTTCCCCAATAAAGCTAGCAATCTTAGAAATTCCTTCAGATGTCCAACACACCAGAGGAAGATCAACAATTTTAATTCAAAGAGGAATAGAAGAAAATTCCTCTCTTAGGACTAAAAAGGGGAGACCATTTTTGCACTATAAAAATCTACCAAAAAAAGCCAGGGACCTCCAGTCTAAACAAGATCATAATCATCTTGACAGGTAAATGCCATCAAGAAGAAGCCATCATTTAATGACAAAAGAATAAAAGAACTTTTAAGCTTCCATGCTTTCTGCTTGACTAAATAAAGGGCCACAAAATAAGGTCGTTTTCCTATTGAATATCCAATAAGAGAAAATCCCCAATTCTGGGAAACCTTTTGAACTTCCTCATCAGAAAAGATAGCAATATTATCCTTCTAAGGCAAGAAGGAAACCAATATATTTGTTTCAGAAGATTGGTGAGAAGAAACACGCCCAATCTAAATATTTGAAACATCCAACTTATTGATGGGTGAGATACTCGTTTTATCAGAAGAAATTGATGGATGAAAAAATATCCAAATGATCCATCCAAAAATAAACAAAAGAAAGAGCACGAGAAAAATAAAAACCTCAAAAAAGGAGGAAACAAAAACGATAAGAGCATAAAAATGGTTAAAAGAAACCCTAAAATATAAAAATCTCCAAGAAGGAGGGGAAAATGAAAAGAAAAATAGAACGAACTAAAGAAACAAGGGTTTACAAAAATAAAACCGTAAAAAACCCCAAACCATGGAAACAAAGGAAGCAGATCCACCAAATAAAGGAAGAAGAAAGAGATACCACAGCTTACCTTAGAGATTCTGTAGAAGAATCACCAACATCCTCCCACGAAGCATGAATCCATCCAAAGCTCCTGCCGAAAACTAACTTTCTTCCCTTTCTTACTCGTTATTAAATCAGTCCCCCAACTCTTCTTAGCTTTGAAGCTACCCTTAGGGGGTGTTTGGTATCGGTTTTATTTCGGTTTTTAAGTAGGATTTACGGTAAATCCAGCCAAACGCAAAAAACGTCACAATAAATCCGGTAAATCCGTAAATCCCGGATTTGCGGATTTACGGCGTAAATCCGCTAAATCCCGGTAAATCCTAATCCAGGTAGAAGTCAGATTTACGGGATTTGGCCAAGGAACCGCGCGAAAGGGAGAAAGTTACAGCGAGCGAGCTACCATCGGATTTAACGCATTTTACATTGCGAAAGTTCTTGGCGCGGCGCCCGTGTCGCCATCTACTGCTCGACCACTATTTGTACATGGAGGAAGGCGCAGCTTCATCTTCATCCTGTGCCCTAGCCGCTCCCGAAGCCAAGTCGTTGTTTCCCGCTCAAGGTCGCACAGGTAAATTTTTTTTTTCAGCGGCTGATTGGTTTTCTTCTTCCCGATCGAGCAAGAGCGAGTTGTTTTTTTTTTTTTTGTTCTTCAGTAGAACGACGGAGAGAACACCGAACAATCTCGATCATGCTCGCTATTTCATTGCTGCCCTATTTTTGTTTGCTTCACAAGCACGACGGAGATGTTCCTATTCAGAACAGATTTTTTTTCTTTTTTTTGTTTTTACCTCAGCATGACTAAAATTTTGTAAGCAATTATTTTGTTTGAAACGTTTTAATTTTTTTTCTTGTTCTGTACTGAACTGTTGGCATTTCGTTTGAAGCAATGGTATAATTGGATTATGATATTAATGGATACTATCATTTATTTAGGAAGCAATGGTATAATTGGATTATGATATTAATGTGTTGATCTTTAGTTGAACTTTGTCCTAATTGTATTATACTAATTTTTTAAAATTATACAAAGTATTATACTACTTTGATTGATAAATATAACACAATGAGAATATATGCTCTTGTAATAAAAAATTAGGTTTCGTCGATATGAAAGTAGCAAGTGTGAGCGACAACGAGTCATCAAACGCTATCTACCTACGTAAGACTGGTAAAAGTTCTTAAAGGAAACCTTAAAAAAAAATTAGTTGTTTGCACAACTTTTAATTTTCTTAGAAATAATATCCTCGTTAATGTATGACAGAAATGCAGAAATTTTTAAAAGGCAAAGGAGTTGGACGTGCAAGCGGTAGTAAGCAACGTCCTGATGGTGACGACATCTCAATTTATTTCGGCTTGCCCAAAAGTACAACTCGAAATCCAAAGTGGCCAGAAGATCATAATGCTATACTAGGCGAGTTGCTATTTGAACAACATGTTAATGGCAATTTTTGTAATGGGAATATGCGAAAGGAACAATGGACTAGCTTAGTGGTTGTGTTAAACAGGCGTCTTAGAACAAACTACACTGACTCGTCCGTAATGATAAGATTTAAAAATATGAAGGCTGATTTTAGAACACTATATCAACTAACAAACCGTAGCGGATGGGGTTGGGATGAGGAATTACACATCCCTGTAGCTACTGACGAGTTGTGGGATGAAATTCAACAGGTATTTTTGGCTCTTTACAATCATATATAATTATTTAATTTAATGCATCTAAATCAACAGTACTTCATTTTTCTAGGTTAACCCAAAGGAACGTTTTCAGGTGTTGTCTCATATGAAAAAGTTTCCTGTTACCGTTCAAGCTGATCTGGTTATTGCGTGTGCAGTTCTGCACAACTTTATAGGACGCTATCACGGACATGACATGTATTTCAATATGTCACAGACAGAAATGACACACGATGGTGACCATGGGAATGTTGAAATGTTGGATGAAGATCCAAACTTGCACACTACAATAGGAGAAAGAATTCAAGGAGAAGCGATAAGACATGTCATTGCAAATGATATGTGGAATGCCCGGGTAAGGATAGTTGTATGCATTTAAACTAATTTATCTTCCATTACAATATTTATTAATTTTTTCATTTTTCTTTTTCAGATAAGTAGTCAAAGAAATCGATCATCGTGAGGAAGAATCTCTCAAATCCAACAAATATCAACATCACCATTATGTTGTTGTTCGTTATCTTGTAGTTGTTAAACGATGTCCACAAAAAATTTCTTGTTCTCGTGCACTCTTTATGCTTTTAGTTATTTTCGTTGAATGTTGAATTATGTTATGTTTGATTAATTATTTGCCATATTACTCTTCCTAGTTTAAATCTCCAACCGTTTTAAATCCTGTAATTTGTTGCCAAACATCTTTTTGGATTTAACAGGATTTAAATTTTTTCATACCAAACACAATTCAGGATTTATGAGCCTAGGATTTACTAAATCCGGATTTACTGGATTTAGTAAATCCTACTAAAAATAAATCCAATCTTATACCAAACACCCCCTTAGCATTCTAAAAGATCACATCAAATGATAAATGCCTAATTTGGGATAGCTTTTGATTATTATTTTTTATTTTTTTCACTATTTTTAAGAATTATTTTTCCTAAAAAATGATTTAGAAAGCAATAAAAAAATGTCACAAATGAAAAATAAGATTTTATTTGGGATGACTTTCTTACTACTTCTTAAACTAATTTTTTAGTACGAATTTTTAATTTTTATACTAAAAATGTTATTTATGAAGCCTAAATTAGGATTTAATTTTTTTACTAAAAAATTGATTTAAGAAGTAGTAAGAAAGTTATTCCAAATGAAGCCAAAGTTAGGAAATCAACATTCAAGGAAACAAAATGGAGTGATGAAAAGTGTTTACATAATTTGCAAGTATAAGTATATGATTTTATGATCAATTTATGTCTAGATTTCAAAAGAATATTTTCAAGCTTTAATTTGCATAAAGGGTGCTGATCTATCTAGTTAAGAACTACTCTACTTTAATTCTTTATATTCATATTTAACCTTATATATATATATATATATATATATATATATATATATATATATATATATATATATATATATATATATATATATATATATATATATATATATATATATATATATATATTCAATGAATTTTCTTTTAAAAAAAATCATTTTCAAATACTGGTAATACTACGAATAGTAATCAAAATTCCAATACTTATTGGAACTTATCTTCCCTGTCCCAAGCTTGTTTTTTACAAAATATCACAAAAGACTATTGTATGATTCATGGAATATTTAATTCACATAATAAAATTCATACATATGTACTGAATGAATGGAAAAACTGGTTAAAAGGTCATTATCAATACGATTTATCTCAAAAAAAGGTCTCCATTAGTACCTAAAAACTAGTGTGTGTGTGTGTGTATATATATATAACTTCTTATCTTCTTGTTTCTAAGGGAATATATTTTCTTCTAAGTTTTTTTTTTTTTTTTCCTCTTTCCACAAATGAAAAAACATCATTTATAAAATTTTTCTTATGAGGATCAAAATCCTACTCACAAGCTATCCTCTAATTGTCTTGAGTTTAAAATAGCCCATAAGGATTTATTCTTCTTCTTCTTATACTCTTCTCCTTGTAATCTCTCTTGTTCTCTCTACTATTCCTATGCAATTTTTATTTTTATGAATTTTAGTCACTTCTTTAGCATTAATCGAAGTTGTCTAAAGATCATCGCTAGTTCTTCGGAATGATTCATGTTGTGAATCGACAAATTTTACGCTGGCAATCAAATGAGTTTTAATATAACATTTTATTATTCCAGTAGGCATATAAGAATAATTTGAATAATATCATGATTTTAGTACAATCTACTGGGAAAATGTAATGTATTAAGATTTTTTTATATAAACTTTATATACGTAGCAAAATTAATTTCATTTAATAATGTCGTTGTTAGGTCCCAAGTCCTAGATGAGAAAAGTTGAGGATTGTGTTAGGTAGTAGGCAACCAACGTAATATTTATTGAATAATCATGACATGGTAGAATTCAAGTTGGATAGTAGAAGTGGAAGAATGCATCGGGCTTGTTGTGTGATAGAAAAGTCTCCCTCAAACTTAAGGGAAAATTCTACAAGATGGTGGTGAGACCTACAATGCTTTATGGTGCAGAATGTTGGCCATTAAAAGAGAAGCATAATACTAAGTTAAGTGTTGTATAGATGAGGATTCTTAGGTGGATGAGTGGATTTACACTTAGAGACATGACACGAAATGATTATATATGTGAAAATGTTGGAGTAGCTCCAGTGGATGATAAGATTAGAGAGAGTCATCTTAGATTGTTTGGTCACATAAAACGACGGCCTTCTGATGACCTTATTAGGAAAATAGATGCATTAGATTTGACTTACATTAAGAAAGGTAGAGATATACCTAAAAAGACTTGGTTAAAAAAAATATTAGAAATGATCTTTCTTTACTAGATTTAAACGAGAATTTGATATTTAACAGGATACAATGGAGAAAAAGGATTCATGTATCAAACTCCACGTAGTGGGATAAAGGCTTGTTGTTGTTGTTGTTGTTGTTGGAAACTTCATATAAAAATAAGTCATATTGATGAACAACTCTTCTAAATAGCTTTTTTTTTTATTCATGCCTTCATAGCGGTGGTAGTGATCGATAGTAATGGCTGTCGTTGGTGATGGAAGATAGCAATAGCAGCCAGTTATCGTTGGCAGTAGCTATAGCTAGTGGTGGTGGACTTCGACATATGACAAGCCATGGGAGGATTCAAGAGGGGGCACAGGGTCACATGCCCCTCCAAAAAAACCCTTTATACCATGCTCTTTTGCTCTCAACCCTTTATACCAGGTTAATTTTTCCATAGGTATGTGGGAGTCCAATAACAGGCTACAATCATTTGATGAATTAGTACTATCACTATTCATCGTTTCATATCCTTCATCTTCATTTTCTGAATTACGCTCCATGAAAGGCATTGAGGGGTTGATATCTTCTGCTACTGTATAATTAGAGGTGTCGTAATATGAATGTTCCCCTTGACTTTTTCTAGGTTGAACTCTTGGAAGCTGCCCTATTGAATTACTAGGTTGCTCCCGTAAACTTGGATGACCATCTAAGTCATCTTCAACATTTCTCGAAACATCTCTAACACTAGCCATAATGGTTTCAGATGTGCGAGTGGGCCTAACACATAAAAGTTAAGTTAGGTGTAAGGACAAGTTAAGTCAAACTGTCATGAAATACAATGGTTGATACGCACATGTAAGCTTCAACCGGTGGTGCAGCAACCTCGATGGGTGAAATTTGCTCAACCTCCACATATACAACAACAGCTTGTGTTCTAGCCTCCATCAACATGTACTCACAGACCTCATCATCGGTGACATGAATCGCACAAAATCCACCATTATTTCGAAGACGACATGTGAGGTTAATAGTGGTTGTTGTTGAATTTATTCTAAGTGCATGCATAATTCTTCGTTTTAACATTTCAAGGGAAATATATCATCGATCAGGAGTCGTCTAATCGTCCCGCCAATATAACTTGGTGTGAATTCAGCCAAAATTTGTAACTCACCATTGAAATACAGCAATAATCGAGACATACTATCAACATAAGAAAAGTTATGTAATCACTACTTATGTCTTATCAAGATTTATACCCACAAATACAAATCTTAGATCATATCTCAATGATTTTTTAACAAAATTTAACCTATTGATCATGATACTAATATTATGATTGATACTAATATTGCTCACTATCATTAACAAAAATTAACCTTTAAATCATGATACTAATATTGTTACTAACAATAATTTTGTTCACTATTAATGATATCGTGATTCATTATTTTTTCAATATTAACCACGGAGTGTGACAATTTTTTAAAAATTATACATGATTATATTATGATCAATTTATAAATCTAATAGCTCTGAGACACATTTTTTGATAAATTTGTTAAAAATTCCAAAATTTTCATCATCGTATGCAAGTAGAATATCTTAAAAAATATATACAATACATGATTTGAGTTAACACTTTATTAACCATTACAAAACAATTAAATTTAATAGTAAAAATCTCTATATAACTATGATAAAGTCAATTATCAATTGAAGCCTTAATTCTGTTTTATTTGTCAAATTTTAATTCTACTCAAAATTTTGAATTTTTTTTCTAAATTAAAATGCATAAAAAAGGAAATAATAAAACTTTAAAAATGGCATTAATGAGGATTCCAAATAAATGAACATATTATGATACAGGGTGAAAATATGTTCAAATTAATAGTTTTCATAAATATTAAATTTGCAAAATTCTTAAATTAAAACATTATACATAACTTTTTTTAAATGTAACTAGAGTTTATTCTTTAATCCAAATAAACTGTAAGGAAAATAAAAAATATTTTGGTATTTGTATTTTAATAACATAACTAATTCTTCTATATTTTTAATAAATCAAAATATTTATTTTTGTAAATTCAAGTTGATTTTTTAAATAAAAATATATTTCTTACCCGTTATTTTTTAAAATTGTATTGATAGTAACAAAATAAGCTTTTTTGGTGACTTTGTTCACCCAATTATGACAATATTTTGGTAATATTATAAGAAATAAAGTAGAAAATATTTTAAGAGAAAAAAGATTAACTAGTACAATAATTATTACGCAAACTCATAATAATCGAAATTGTGCATGCTTGTATAATAATAAATTTTTTAATAAAATTTAAATATTAAAAAAATAATAATTATAACTAATCTAAGGTGTTAAATAGGCCAACCTAGCTGAGTAGAGCTCTGCCCAACTATCTATCTTCATGGGGAGTTGAGACGTGCTTGCTCATCACTCAAACTATTAAATTCTGTTGAGTATGTGTATCATTGATCTGCTAAGTTCTATCCAAATATAACTAGACTAAATCAAAATGAAAATTAAAAATTAATCTTTCTTCTAATGTAAATTACTTAATGGTTTCCATAAAAAAAAGGCTTATTTACTTATTATCTATCAAAAAATGAAATAAATGGAGTAGGGTGAATAATACTGTTTTGAGTTAACTTATGCTTGTTCAAAATAGGATTTCGTTCCACTTAACTCTACTAACTTTCATCAACTAAAATGTTTCAGAAATTATGCTTAAGCCTCCACATTTAACAAATAAATCAACACAAACAGTCTGCAACAATTTAACTGTTTGTAGAGTGTATCGGTTCGCATACATCCTCAATCAAGGACTCTCCCATAATGTTTTACTATTCAAAAAAATCCAAACTAACATAATTACATTAATCAGAAGCTAATCCCACAATCACATGTGTTGTCTTCAATATTATAATGTTACATGGTTTCATAGCTTGAATAATAAATGGGGTATTCCATAAATGGGGTATTAAAATAATAATATATAACATTGTCATTAATTTTTTTTTACCAAATCTTAACTTAACAGTAAGTTCGAACAAATTAGATTAAAAATATAGAACAACAAAAATTTTAGATCAGCCAATGCAAACCAAATTTAAAGATTAGCTCAACCAATATCTCAAATCATAAAGATCGGCAACCAAATTTTCCAAAATTAAAGCTACTCTAAACAACTATTTTAAATAACAATAAAATTAAAGGAAAATACAAACAAATCTATACTTAGCCAACAAATGTTCTTAAGTAACACAATCACATAATTATTGATGATACAAATCAAATCTAACAACAACATTCTACTGATATTCCAACTGAATGTGACCAACAAAAACGGAAAATGAAGAATAAATTCCGACATAATCAGCTTGCTTAAATAATAACTCAACTGCCCTATGCTATAAATCTGACTATATTATTACAACATTAACATAAAATCTTAGAAATTAAACAGCTAATAAAAAACCATACCTTCTGAGCTTTAACACCGAAATTTTGAGAGGAATTTCGCTTGAGGAGTGGTGTAAACGAGAACGCAGCCTGCCCTTTTAAAGCCGGAAGTTCAACCATTTCCGTCATCAATGATCAGCTCCCAACCACTCATATTCAGCGACCGGCATCAATTTCACCATCTTCTCAACTACTTTCGCGGATACACCGGATCTTGCCCCCACTAAAAAACAAAATCCCCTCAATTTCCAGTCGCTGCCAGCGGGATGGGTGGAAGTTTGTGAGAAATACGCCATACCAAACCGCGCAATCTATATAATGCGCTATTTTGTACAGCGCATTCAAAGAATGCGCCATTTCATTAAGCGCATTCTTTGAATGCACTAAACTGTACGGCGTATTGGCTGCTTCTCAAATTTTCTCCTCATCGCGCTCCTTCTGCTAAATTCCACAGCAAATTCGCTCCTTCCGAAAATTTGGCCTTGTTATTATAGTTGGCAACCTCCTTCACTAGCTCCTAGGCCCCACCTCTCCCTCTTTCCTCTCTCTCTCTCTCTCTCTCTCTCTCTCTCTCTCTCTCTCTCTTCATGATGGATGAGACTACATTCTCTCCATCTTTATATTACTATTTTTTAAAAATTAAAAATTTCATCATTTTTTATTATTTTAAAAACTACAAACTTCTAGTTTATAGGAGATTTATGAAATTAAAGCTAACAAATTACCTTAGAGGAGAATTATAATATTTACATTTAATTCAAGTAACTTAAAATATATTTATTATAAATTTTAATATATTTAAAATATACTTTATAATAATAAGATCCAATTTTTTTATATATTTATTGCTCTTAAAATATTTTTATTTAAATTCGATATGAAAATATACAATAGAAGAGTAGTTAAAATAGATTAGTATGATAATATATATTTTAAATAAATTTGTGTTGAAATTAGTTTAGATGAGCATGACAATAAGTTTTTTTATTAGCATAAAATTTATCTTCTTATAATTAAAAATAATAAAAAAAAAATTAAAACCATAACGTCGATTTAAAGGTAAAATAAAAAAAGCTTGAGGGAATTTTTAAAGTCAAAATTTTGTGCTCCCACAGATAAAAAGTCCTGGCTCTGCCACTGTGACTTGTCATCATGATTTATCTTTAAAAAAAATAATTAAAACATCTAAAAACTATTTTTCACCATTATTAAAAACTCTTTCATGTATTTTTAAAACAAAATAAAAAGCTGCAATTCAACTATATTTTTTAAAATCAAAATATAAAAGAAAAAGAAATTGATTCCAAACCTGCTCTAAGACTCCTAAGCTTTTAGAAATTTGTTTCAGCACATAGAAAATGACAGAAATTTTTTTTTAGAAGAGATCCAAAGAAGATGAGGACCTGACGGAAATTTCTTAGTTTTTCATCAATCAAACATTCGTCAAATTTTCTATTAATTATAAACCCCAAAAATATTCAAAATAGGCAATTGATTTTTTTTTCAATTATTAGCCTTAAAAAGTATTTTTATTTTAAATGTCATTCGTGTTAAGGTAAATATTAACGGATTACCCACCACGGGTTGTTTTGGTGGTGAAGAGCTGGCTGACCATAGGCCAGGTACCGAGTTCGAATCCCATGGCAATTCGTGCAAAGCCTTAAGTGTTGACCCGGATGAGTATGGGGTGGGTTGCCCGCTAGGTCGACCGGGGAGATTAGTGGCCGAAGGCCGATACTCTCTGTCCCAAAAAAAAAAAATAACGGATTAATAGTTAACGTACACAATCTTTTTACCAGTATTTACATTTATGCCACAAAATTTATATATTTAATATTTAATATATTACTTTTTTACATAATATTTAAATTTTTTAATTATATAAAACAATTAAAAATAATGTACTTTTATGTATGCATATTAATACGATTTAAATATTAAAGTAATTTATAAATAAATATAAAAAGTAAATATTAAATAGATAAATAAATATAAATATATGATATGTATCCATATCTAAATAAAATGCTAAAAAACATTCGTTGTGGCGTCAGGTCAAATTTATTACTAATTAAATATATTAATGTGGATATGAGAATATTTCAGATATAATAATAATAAAAGTATTGATTGATTTGTTTATAAAATAAAATTAAATATTTAATTAATCCTAATTTTCATTAAAATAAGTTTAGCAAAAAATATTAAGTATAATCATCAAATTGGCATAAGAATAAAAATAAAATCAAATTGGCATAAGAATTTTTTTAAAAATTATTTAACTAATTTTCAGGGTATTCAAATAGAATATTAATTTTTTTGAGTGATTTATAATATATAATAAATTAATTTGCAATTGAGAATTGGAGTGAAAAGTTAACTAAAATGCAAGTTACAAAACTAAGCATCCTAATAACTCACATGTCCTTAATTAAATAACTTCTAAAGCTACATTAAGGCTTCGTTAGGAATAGGTTTTTGTTGCTTTCGAAAACAACTTTTTAGTACAAAAAATTATTGAATTAGAAAATTTTACTCTAGAAAGTTATTTTAGGAAGCAACAAGAAAGCTGACCTTGTACTCTTAATTTCTTTGAGCTTCCTTATAGCTTTTATTAACCTTCAAATAATTTAGCATAGTGCATCAAAATTCATGCAAACTTTAGTCTTGATATTTTTTTTTAGTTGTTTATAAATGCTAAACCCTAAATCATAATATTAAAATTTATTTGTATACACATAAGTACTTTCAATCATTTATTCGATGTCATTAAAATTGAGTTACATACTCCATGCACTCACATTATCAAGACGAAGATATCTATATGGGTGAGTGAAGCTCTAATTTGGAACTTAGCTCAAAATTGGATCAAATATGATTAATTAAGGTTAATTGAGGTATGTTACATTGAAAGAGATTTATCAGGATTTTTGGTCTTAAATGAGATCAAATATGATTAAGTAAAGTTATGGGGTTGAATGGCTTCAACTGGGATGATTTTTTTTTTTTTTTATCAAGATTTTGCCTTTTTAGAGCAAGAAAATAATTTGTAAAGATTTTTTTATATGATTGTTATTAAATTTCAAATGTGTACTCTACTTAATCAAAAAAATGTTAAAAGACTTTTGAATTATTATTATTATCATTATATATATATATATATATATATATATATATATATATATATATATATATATATATATATATATATATATAATGACGGGAAACACATAGTTGGGCTTACACATTATTAACAAAAGGTATTACAAGTTCTCAAGGGGTTAAATAGTCTACAAAATCTCAAAGAGCTACAATCAATATATAAAAGAAAACATAAAGAGCCAAAGAACTGCACTAGTTACAATAAATAGAAAAATAAAAGAGATGCAACAAGCCAACCCTCAAAAAGAAGCCAAAGCTAAGATTTACAGGAAATTCAGATAACTGACACTAGACAAACCACTGAACCGGTAGACCACACAACCCAACCAGAAGACACCACCAACATCAGCAGCAATCAACGGAATCTATAGGGAAAAAGAAAAACCAACAAGAATAAGACAGAGACCAATAGCCCCCACTAGCAGAACACCCAACATACCAGGGAAATCAAAGGAAAAACCCATAAGCAAAAACATCACCATAGAAAAATCCAAACCACACCCAAGAAGACTAAGAAACAAATAGACAAGGAGACAGACCATCAAGAGTCAACAAACTAAGAAAAATAGAGAAATGACAGCTAGCTAGAAAACAGACAACTAATAAAACCATAGACAAACAACCACGACCACCCTAAAGAGGAGTTCAGGGGCCAACCAATCAGCCAACAATCCAATAGAAAGAACTAGCCAATGACACACTAGTACCACAAAGAATACTAGTTCAATTTCCTAATGTAAGGAAAACCCAATATATCAAGCCTCATCATCCCTGTAACTATAGGGACCTCAGAATAATTACAAAAAACCAAAGAATCATTAATATTAAATCCTTTATTGGCAAGAGAATCTATACCACAATCAACTTCCCTCCAGATATGCATAATCTTATAAACAAAATGAGACATGATAGTCATAATTTTATGAAATAAATAATATAAAGTGGTATTGTTATAATTGTTAAAGAAATGAAATCAAATAGAAGCTTGGAATCTGATTCTATCCAAATATTAGCAATATGATACTCCATGAAAACATCGAGGCTTTGCATAAGAGCTTACATCCCAGCAAAAAAAAAAATTACAATTAGGAATACTAGAAGAAAAAGCCATCACGGAGCTACCTTAAAAATCATGAATAATACTCGCCACAACCAGCACCAGTATTAGATACGGAGCCATCAATATTAAGCTTAAATTTATTAATCAGTGGTTTAATATAGTAGAAGATCTTAGGAAGGCCATGAATACCACTATTATCCATTATATTAAAAAATTAATACTATAAACTACTTTATTTCCTCGACAAAAAATTGGCTTTAATACATTAACACAAAATAACTGAAGAACTTTTTCCTTAAATAGAGAAATAATTCTCTTAACATTCATCTTAATCCCATTGTACTTATAATTCTTAATCTTTCCACATGAATAACCTTAAAACTAACATAGGAATAATATTGATAACATGGCCTTTATGTCTTCTACCAAACCAATTCTTAAGGAGATAATAGTAATTGTTATAACTAGTTCTTAATCTAACATTCAAATTACTCTCTAAGATATGCCAAACTTTGATAGCAATAGGCCTATTTAAGAATACATTGTCCACATGAGAGCAACATTGACATTTAGAGGTGATATAAAGGCCTATAGATTTGAGCTCATCAACAGAGATAAAACCTTTAAGAACCTCCACATTAAAATAGAAATATTAGTAGGGGTAGAGGAGTTCCAGATTATACCAAAAATATCATTCTTATCTCTTCTAATCCTAATTGATTCGAAACATCCTTTAAATTAAACTCCCAATTAGCAGGAAAAAAACAATAGGATGATCCATCATGCGAACATTAATAGGGATGTTATAAATAGTATTAATTAGATGATTGGGAATATGATTAGCATGTCTCTCTATATACCAAAGACCATCCCTTAAGAAGAAGGAAATTAATATTAATAATAGAACAACTGTTAAGAAGAGAGTCTATAGACTAAAAACCCCAACCAATTGGCTCGCCAAAAAAAAGAAAAACCATTGTTAATCCCCCACATAAGAGATAACTAACCAAGCCTTTTAATTTTGCAAAGTTTAGACCATATAGCCAATTTCCCTTAAGAAATATTAGGTTGGATGATGGTTCTTATTGTTTCAACTCAAGCTTTCAAGTTTATAATTTTGATGGTAAAAAATATTATTGATTATCTCTTTATTTCTCATAGTATTTGTAGATCATATTTGTTTGTGTTGACTAACATTTTAAGTACTCCATGCACCATTCTTTGAAGATTCAGGGCTCAAGATTGGGTAGAATAGGTTATGTTAAATGAGTCTGTAATTTTATTTATTTATTTTTAATTTCTTGAGTCAAGTCATGTAAGGATATATGTTAACCTGGTGATCATGCACACACAACTATGTAAGGGGAGAAAAAATGATTTTAAATATTTTAAGTTTTCTATATATTATACTATATGATATGAATTGTACTATATGATATATATCATACTATATAATCTGGTGTTATAAAAATTAGTTAAAATATTTTCTTTTTTCTCGAAAGTTCTTTTTAAATATAACTAATTATATAGTACGAACACCACATCATACTAGGCGATCTGTTATAATTAGAAAGCTCGCCATTCTTTAAATTAGGCAAAGAGTTTAAATTGAAAAGTTATTCCAATCATACTACACGAACCTAATCATATTATATGATATTTAAATATTGTCTAATTTAATCTTGTAATTAGACATTTGAATATGCTTAATTTTAATATTTTTATATACTATACGAACTGGATTGTACTATACGATCAACATAAATGATTTTGGTCATCCCATGATTAGTCTTAGATGAACTGCATTTCAGTTGAACTAATCATCATGGATGATAGTACAGGATCATATTGGATGACCAGTACAAATTTAAATTGATCGTACTATACTAACTAGTGATTGTGCAGTACTAACAAGTCAAATTATGTACATTGTATTGAATGATCCTGTGATCGCATTGTACGATCTTTGATGGCTGAATTGATTTTTTAGAATTTTTTAAATCCCTCTATTTAAGCTTTCTCCAAAGACATTATATGTGTCTTTGGCATGTATTGAGTCTCTATTCTTCTAAAGAAAACTTGAAGAGAGATCCTTGAAAGGGAGAGAAGAAAGAGTGGAGTTTGAGAGGGAAAAAATTATTGTGGGGTTCAAGGGAGTGTGGAGGCACACAGCTGCTCCTCCAAGCTTACATCTTAGAACCATCAGATTCAAGGTTTGCATTGAGAGAAGTTTTGGGAAAAAAAAGATCTCTTTGGTGTCAAAGGACCCAGCTACTCTACCACACTGGGGAAGGTGAAAGTGCTTCAATATTCTCTGCCTCACTAAGAGGGTGAAAAGGTATCCAGGTCCGCTGCCTTACAAGGAGGGTGAAAAAGGAGTCATGATTCTCTACCTGTGAAAGGAGAATGACCATCTGCTACACCAAGTTGGTGGAAGAGAGTTTGTAAGGGCTTGTCCACTTAGCTGTGGGGGCTAAAGGAGAGACATTATAGTGATAGTGTAAAACCCAAAGTGGGTGATTATGGGGAGTTGACATAGGTCATGGTTTGACCGAACCATTATAAATATGGTGTGTTATTTCTAATTTTATTTTCTACAGTTTATTTTTTTACATTTTGTTTTATAGTATATGCTTGGTTGAAAATCTGTGATTGATATTATGTTGTATTGATTAGATTATCATTACTATTTTTATAACTTTTAATAAGTGTACTAGCTTCCGCATCAAGTGATAGTATTACTTCCATATTAATTAGCCTTAAAGATAGTTCATTGAGGTCTAACAATCCCCAAGAACTTTCACTTACAATACTTAATATTCATAAAATTAGCCCATAATGATTTATTAATCCTAAAATTCCACCAAAGCTTAATACAAAAACCTTAAACTATGATCATAGTAGATTTCCACCCTAATCCACCATCAGAGTGTGGACCACCAGAGAAACCCTAAGTACTCTAGTAAATCCTCTTAGTATTCTGAGAAGAGCCCCAAAAGAAAATATTAATGAATGTATCAATTATGGAGCACACCTCCACAGTTGGATTAATAGTTTGTAATAAATAGATATGCATATAACACAAACACTTTTAATAAGAATCAGCCTGCCACCCAAAAACAATAATTTAAAGTTCCAAGAATCAAGCTTACTTTTAATGTTGGAAAGAACTTTATAAAATAAGAATGACTTCTTATGACCTTTATGAAGAGTAGTGCCAAGATAAAAAAGAGAGAGTGATTGACTAGATAAGCCATTAATATTTTTATGGCATTAATAGAAACTTACTTTATAAGTTTACCCCCATAAAAGTACATTTATTTTGATTAAAATGAAGACCTTTTTTCATTCAAAATTTTCAAAAAAAAAAAAAGATGATTAATTTTAACAATATTAATTGCCCCATCACAAAAAATAATGTTATCATCCACAAAAGAAATATGAGATATATTCAAACCTCTACTAGTTTTATAAGAATGGTTTTTGTTGCAAATCTTAACCCAAGTCATGTGATTTTAATGATAACAAATATTATTGGATTCTTATTATGCTATCTCCTATTAAATGTTATTATTTCATATATGTTTTTCCTATGCACTAACATTTTAGGTCCACCATTCACTTGTAAGTTTGATCAGCTCAAGATTGGGTAGACAAGGGGGTTAAGTATGTTGTGAAGAGTATATATTTTCATTTCTTATGTATTTGTATCTTTATTGAGTCAAATCTTATATTTGGGGGATAATAACCTTAGTAACCATGCATATATGTACCCATTAAATGGAGCGAGATAGTGATAATATCAGAAGTTGGATTTTTTGAACTAATCGTACTATACAATCCATATCATGTTGTATGATCAACTAATCAAAAAATGATTAAAATAGCTCATTGTTATAATTAATATAAGATAAACTAATTATGATGTACGATGTATATTATACAAGACGATGAGTTGAAAATTAGGATCCCAACCTCCAATCAAAATTTAGGCAATATTTTGAAATTCAAATTTTTTATTTATCGTACTGGATGATAGGTATCATATTGTATGATATAATTAATTTTGCCTAAATTAATCCTGTGATTAGGGAATGAATTTAAATTAATTTATCCAATTATATCATAAAATATGATTTGATCAATAATATTGTATGTCATGATTCCTACATGGGATGATAATTAAATTATTACCAATCGTACTTTAAGATAATCCAAGTTATTTAAACTAATCGTATTGGACTATACTCTAAATAGTCCTGGATGATCAACTCAATTCCTTGAATTGATCATACAATACCTACCTCTTCATACAGTACTAACATGAGTACTTTGAACTAATTTTAAAGATAATCCATGATCGTATTTGATGATTAGTGTCACCAAAATTTAATTTAGGGCTTCTTGTGAGACCTTGTATTTAATATCTTACATGGAATTATTTCAAGAGTCGTTTGCCGTCGAGTGTCCTTGAAAGGGAACTTTGAGAAGAAATTCTATGATAGAATTGGGAAGAAGAGGAGAGCTTTCGTGTGAGGGAGCAGTGTGAGGGGATCACACGGCTACTACAAGCAAGTGTCTTGCCTTGTTCCTCCAAGTATCTGACTAGATTTCTTAGGTGGCTCCAAAGAGAAGCTCTTCAGCTTAAGGATGTGGTTCTTGTTATGAATCTGTTTTCATGAATTATGATTTTGATGATAAAAACACTCTTATTCTCTACGACTGCCTGATCTACTGACATTTCATGTCCACAAGATCATACTACAATTTGGAACCAGCTAAATATTGGGTAGACTATGTCTGAGTCAGTTTGTACCTTTTTTCCTTTCTTGAGTCTATTATAATTGGTGTGGCTCCTGATGCTAAGTAACCTTGCACACACACACCTTGAAAGATTTTCTGACTGTTCCCTAGAGTTTATTATTTTTGGTAACATCATCTGGGATGATATTTAGATCGGCTGAAACGATCGGTTCAAAAACAGAAATCCTATTTAGGGCATCCTTATTAAGGCAGCCGTTATAAAGAACATCGGCCTAGACGATTTTGTATCGGTCAGGATGATAGGCTCAAATCAGAAAGAATCTACCGCCAGATCAATTTAGGAATTACTTATTTTTTGACATCATCCAAGGGATTGGCCTGGCCTATCTTGGATCGGCCTGGCCGATCATCAACAATTTTTCTTAAATAAATCTGGTAATTAAGAAAAATAATTAATGGTGATTTGCACGATCACATCAGTCAAGCCGATCGCAAGATCGATCGGGGTTTAGAACAATTTTCCTCATATTTGAACTAATCGTCTAGGATGATATCCTATCATCCTGGACGATATGACGAAAAATTGCCTAATCTTCCCTAACCGACCAGGTTGATTTAGCTTATTTTGTACTGATCGGCCTGGAAGATATTCCTATCATCCTGGACGATAATGTTGGTTCTTGAAATTCTATTTAAAGGACCCAAAATTTCACATGGAAGAAGACCTTTAGCTATTATCTTGACCTGAGGGAGCCAAGAGGAGAGGGAGAGAGAGGGAGACAGCGGGAGGAACTTGTGAGGCAGATTTTGTGAGAGGGATTCACAAAGGTTGCTCCAAGCAAGGTTCCAAGGCGTGTTCTTCAGTCTTCATCCTTCGTTCTTAGGGGTTCAAGGGAGGTAAGCTTCAGCTATTGGTCGAGGTTCTCTGCCTGCTTCAGGAGGAAGCAAAAGGAGTCGAGGTTCTCTGCTTGCTTTATAAGGAAGCAAAAGGAGTTGAGGTTCTCTTCTTGCTTAAGAGGAAATAAAAGGAGTTGGGTTCTCTGCCTCGCCGGGGTTGGCAAAAAGGAGTTTTTGTGAGGGCTTCTCCGCCTTGCAGTGGGAATAAAAGGAGAGTCACTTTTGTAGTGCAATACTAGGAGGGCGCCTCCGGGGAGTGGACATAGGTCAAGTTGACCGAACCACTATAAATCTGGTGTGATCTTTCTTTGTTTTGATTTCCGCGTTTATTTTTCTGCATTATGATTTATGTGGTAATTTTGGTTTTAAGTTTTGTTCTTTGATTATAAAAAAGATTTTTTTAAAAATACCAATTCACCACCCCCCCCCCCCCCCGCCCCTCTTGGTTAGCCTTGGGCCAGTTCTTAAGGGTTTAACATCCCTAATGAACTTTCAGTTCTCTACCATTACCGGGAGGGTGAGAAATGAGTTCAAGTAATCTACCTTCTCTAAGAGGGAGAAAAATATTAAAGGTCTGTTGTTGACGCTTGGAGGGTGACAAAGCTTCCAACTCTCCGTCGCACCGAGTTTGGTGGAAGGGATTTGTATAAGGGCTTTTCCGCTTTATTGTGAGGAAAAAATGAGAGACTTAAAAGTGATGGTACAATACTCAAAGTGGAGGACTCAAAAGAGTGGACATATGTCATTGTTTGACCAACCACTATAAATCTCTGGTGTGTTTGTTCTTTTTTCTATTTTATGCATTTTACTTTTTACATTTTAATTTCGTTATAACTGCTTGGTGAAATCATACTCAATAATTAGCTCTACTAATTGAATATTTATCATTGTTGTTTTCATGTTTTGGTAAATTCATCTCGCTTCTACACCAAGTGAAAATTGTGACTAATTTTTTTCTAAATATTGAAAAAATCCAAAAAAAAAAAATTTAAATTAAGAAATTATTTTTTTAAAATTCACTAATTCACCCCCCTCTTGGTATGCCTCAAGCTAGTTCATTGAGGTCTCACAATCTCCTCAAACTTTCAATTTTGATATTGCAAAAGAAGGTGGTGAAGACCTCTAGAAAAATACTCAGTAGCAATAATAAAAAGAGCAGGAGATAAAGGATCCCCTGGCCTCACCCGCTGTCAACCTTTTAAAAAGCTATTAGATTCACCTTTGACCATCACATAATTTCACAAATTCTTGAAAATACTTTTAATCAAGGAGATACTAGAAGTATTAAAACCATATACATATAAGATATTAAAAATAAAATCCCAATTAATATTGGCATAAGCTTTAAAAAATCTAGTTTCAAAATAAGATTTTGACCAAGCACTTTTGCATTAATATTCTCATAACTCAAAATTAAAAAAAAAAGATATTTTTATCTATAATAGTTAAAAATTATTTCAAGAGTCATTAAGTTCAAATCACAAACTATCTTTGCCAATAGCATATATATTGTTGTGTTTCAATTTCTCTATTTTTTTTATAATTTTTGCGTACAAATATAATTTCTTAAGAAATTCACATATATTAGTACAAGTGAGTTTTTTAGTGGTGCTAAGTGTCCATTTTGCAAACTTATTTCACCAAATTATTTAAGATATGCCTAGCTAAATTTTGAATATTTTTTTTATAATTTTTTTGATCTTCGAATTTAAAGATATAAAAGAATTTATATGATTTTTGCATTTAAATGGCATAATTATAATTATTCCTTTTATTATTATATTATTAAAAATATTTAAAATAGAAACATAAAATTTTAAATAACATTTTTAATCCATTTTCTCTTTCATTTCATGCAAAGAATGGAAATTGGAATTTGGGAAAAGAGAGGGAAGGAGAGAGGAAAATCTAGGATTTCAACGGTTGTAGAGATATTTTTGTTTGTTGACTCAGTTGAAAATTTTGTTCTTCTCGATATAGCTTACATTTTGCCTATTTCAATTTTCAATAATTTAGTATTTTTAATATTTTTTATTATTTGTATTTTCATTACCAAAAAATGAAAATAACTTTAATTTAGTAAAACTTTCACTTCTTAACTTTTTATATTTATAGAGGTTGAGATTATAATTTTTTTAGCATATTTTGAAAATTTTTTCTAGACTATTTTGAAGAAGTAACGATTTTTACTTATTCAAAAATTTATTTTGATATCCAAAAATAGTTCTTTAGTTTTATTAAAACTTTAAAATGATATTTTACACAATCTCTGATTATTTGGTTATATTTTGAAATAGTAAATTTTTTATGATTAGTCTTTTATCGCCCACCGTTGAGAAATTTTGGTAAATTTTGAATTTAGTCTAATTATATTATAATTAATAAAAAATATCAAAAAATATAAAAGAAATGTGAATGGATGTTATGTTATAGCAAGTGGGCAGCCAAGGTTTGTTTCTATAAGTCTGCGATAGTGGGCGACCGAGGTAAGATTCTGTATGCCAGCACCAGGAGGCCATCAAGGTGGCATTTTGTATGTCAGTGCCAGTGGGTGACCAAGGTGGGATTCTATATGCTTGCATTAGTGGGTGATAGAGGTGGAGTTCTATTATGTTGGTACCAATACCAATGGGCGACCGATGTGGAATTTAATTATGTCAGAATTGAAGGGCTATCGAGGTGGGATTTTGATATGACATGTGATATTATGCCCGATCCAATGGCCTATTGTGGTGGAAATATGATATGACATGTGTTATGATGATGGAGCCTAAGGGCTACTTTAAAAATTATTAGAATACATTTGTTTATATTTTAGTTTCATTACATATCATTAGTTAATTAAATGCATTTGATATCAATATATGTTTTAGTTTTAGTTATTTGTATAGTACTTCAATTCATTCATACAACACTTTATTTTTAATTCTTTTTTGTTTTAGTTATTGATTTCTATGTTAGGTCGTGATAGTCTACTGATAGGGCTATCAAAATCAATTTTAAAGTCGAGTTCTGGTCAAACCTGAAACTAACCTAGTTCAAATGGGATAACCCTAACCCGACCTAGCTTTGTAAATCGGTTAAAAGTATAGACTTAGACCCAACCCATAGGTTTAGCAGATTGAATCGACCCAACATAGTAATCAAAATTTTTTCGATCGAGTCCTTGAGTGAGATCATGGGTAGTCACACTCTCCCTTTAGGTGCAGGGGAGCCAGGGTACAATGCGGGGCTTACATTACACTTGGATAAATAGAGACAAAGTAGGTACAGAGTTGCAAGGCATCAACTAAGTGGCCCTAGGGTTCAGTCCGATGCAACCGTATTGTTCATGTGGGAGTGATGGAGTGGTCTGGTGCAAAACTAGCTTAGGGTTTGAACCAAGCATGGGCAATGGGATGGAAAAGTCACGAGAGAGGAAGATGGCGGTTCCCGGGGGACTCGTGGCTATATGATTTCTTTTATAATGGGAGTTAGGGTCCAAATTAATTTATAGTCATTCTCAAATTTTTAGGTCAATGCGAACATGATCCTATTTTTTAAATAAATTTGATTTATTGAGCTGAACCCGACAAATATGATAAATGGGTTGACTAACCTGAAATTTTTGGGTCTAATTTGGGTCAAGTTTTTGGGTCATGTCAAATATTAGCATCCCTACCTACTGAGTTATGTTAGCTCTTTCCTATTTTTCTTCTAATTTTAGGCCAATGGAATGGTAATGAGCGAGCTGAGTAGTTTAGATATTAGGCTCTAATCTATGTTGTAGGTATGACTTTTTTTTTTTTAGTCTTGGAATTTATTTGGTTATGTTTTCTATTTACAAGTGTTATTGTAGATACCTTAGATTATATATATATATATATATATATATATATATATATATATATATATATATATATATATATATATATATATATATATATATATATATATATATATATATATATATATATATATATATATATATATTAAGATTTAGTTTTCTGCATTATATGTGTATCCAGTAGTGGCTCTATGGTATATTTAATTTTGGATGTTTTGTTTCATTACTTCTCCAACTAGATCTTGGCATTTGAGTCTCGCCACAATCAAATACGATATGACTAGTGCGATTTCAAGTCATATCGAGTTGGATTATGACAAGAATTTTTGATATTAGAGCAAGGATGGAGAAGTGAATTATATTAGAGCCATAGGATTTAATTTGTAGAAGAGAGATTCTTCTATATAGGTTTGGCCTCTTATTTTGTTTATTTTTCGCATGCACGTGTTGCACTAAGTTGTATTTAGTATTTTGAGATAGTTTGTCTACCTCAACCCAATCCATATATGACCATTAGTTAGAGCTTTAGTCAAACTATTCAGTTTTAGGGTACAGCTCATGTGATCAGTTAAGAGGTAATTTCTCATATTTTAGGTATAATTGCATAGCTGATTGGCGAGGCTTATATATGAAGTTTTGGTGTTCTTCTTGATGCTATAGACATATATTTATAGAATTTCATGAGATCACAACATCCTATACTACCAAGTGTTATTGAGCCTAGAGCAGTTGAGGATTAGTTGATGAGAATAGAGAAGATTCTGGATGGGATGCATTATCCTCCAAAGAGGAGGATTGTATTAGCTGCATTTTTTGTTAGATGGAGAGGCAGAACACTGGTGGTTATTCAAGAATAAAGAGAAGTTTCAAGGTCATACAAATACCCTGATTACTTGACATGAGTTTACAGAGACATTCATGTCATGATTTACACCACTGTTTGCAGGAGACAACTATAGAGTTTTTTTATGAGATTGATTTATGAAAGTATGCTAGTGATGCGGTATGAGGTGCATTTTATATCTCTCTCCAATTATTCTTTGTAGTTGAAGTGTTTCAAATTTCTAGAGGGACTCTGAGATGCTTTAAGGAAGACACTATTGACACATGATATTATAGATTTTGCTCAGTTGGTCGAGAGGGAGAAAAGGATAGAGACTAATCTAGTAGTAGTGAATAAGTGATGGACTATAAGTAGGATTAGGTGGTGAGATATGTGGAAGTAATTATTTTGGGAAGAAGACTAGGTTAGAACTTGTTGAGTTCAGAACGAGGGGAAAACCAGTAGTAGTCCTTCTGGATTATATAGAAGAAGTATTGCCAGTTCTGGGTGTTCAATCTATAGTTTCTCTCCATTATGTTAGTAGTGTGGCATGAGGCAAAATGGATAGTGTTATAAAGCATTGGGCTGATGTTTTTTATGTGGACAGTACGATTACAAGATTATTGAGTATCTATAAGGTGGATTTGACAAACGTTCTAATTTGAAAGCTGATAATTTTGGGTGGCTGACAGTAGGAAGATCGAGGATAATACCACCACAATGGTATTCTAAGACTTCTAGTAGCTGGGACGTTAGTTCGGTATCATTATGTCATCCCTCTTGGGGTTTGTGAGGTGCAGATAATTCTATTGCTTTTACCCTAATACAACCATGAGCTTAGAGTTTAATACAGCAAGAAGCCAGTGAATCTCTAGATCATGTTGTGACAAGTATGGCTTATATTTTTACATCTTTTTGCCATATTTTATTCAAATCTGTTGTTATCCATTCTTTCATTTTAGAGTAACATTTTGATTCTCTCTATTTACCTTCCATATTATTACCTATTTCTTTATATGTGTTTTTTCCTACATGAGATTGAATGGTAGCTAGTAGGGTTTGCTGTTGTGATTTGGAGTTGTTTAATAGAATTTAGAGATATGGTTTAATTCTATTACCTATTTTTATATTCAATGTTAATTGGGGTATGGATTGGATGAGTTAGTGTGGGGCTTAGATCTATTATCTAAAAAAAAAAGTGACTTTGCATCAGAATGGTGAGAGCTTTGTATTCAGCAAATCAGGGGAATTCATTTTTTATTTTATTTCTGCTCTAGAATTGAATAGGCTTTCAGGGAAAGGTAGCACAGTATTTTTAGCATCTATTAGTGATGTGAAACTCTCTTCTGCATTTGTGAGTAATGTCTTCATAGTTAATGAGTTTTTAAATATCTTTCCTAAGGAGTTAGAAGCTTTCTTGTCAGACAAAGAGGTACAGTTTTGTATAAGAGTTTGTTTAGGTACTACTCTGATCTCTAAGGCCCTGTATCGAATGTTACCTAAAGAATTTCAAGAGTTGAAGATACAGCTTCATGAGTTGGTGGATCAAGGCTTTGTTCATCCCATGTGTCTCCGTGGAGAGCACCTGCATTATTTATCATGAAGAAGGATGGTACTTTACAAATTTGCATCGACTATAGAGATCTGAATAAGGTAACAATAAAAAATAAGTATCCTTTGTTTAGGTTTGACAGCTTGCTTGATCAATTAGCTAGATGTTCAGTATTTTTTAAGATCAATATGCAATCTGGTTATCATCAGTTGAAAGTGAGAATAGAAGATGTTGCAAAGATTGCATTTAACACAATATATATATATATATATATATATATATATATATATATATATATATATATATATATATATATATATATATATATATATATATATATATATATATATATATATATAATGATTTTTTAGTAATGCCATTTAGAGTGACTAATGCCTCAGTAGTCTTCATGGATTTAATGAACTAGATTTTTAGGAAGTATCTAGATTAGTTTGTTATATTTTTTATAAACAATATTCTATTTTATTCAAGATTTGAGGAAGAGCATGCAACATAGTTCAAAATTACTCAAAAGATTCTGAGACAACATTAGTTGTATGCTAAATTCTTAAAGTGTGACTTTTGGTTGAGTAATATTTCATTCTAGAGATAAGTTGTGAGTAGTATAGGTATTTCAGAAGATCCTTAGAATAATTATGTTGTTTCTAAATGGCCAAGGCTTATTACAAATTTTGAGCATCATAGTTTCTTAGGATTGGCTAGTTATTATCAAAAGTTTCTTCAAGAGTTTTCTCAGATTTATTTGCCTTTGATGAGGCTTACTCATAAGTTAGTAACTTTTATTTTGGACTTTGAAGTATGAGGAGAGTTTTAAGCTGCTAAAGGATCATTAGCTTCTACTCTGATTATGATAATGATGGTTTTTTGGTATTCATGATGCAGCATTGAGAGGTTTGGGATGCGTACTATAGCAGCACAGTAGAGTTATTATATATTTATCTCAGAAATTGAAATCATATGAGAAGAAATACCATACACATGATTTAGAGTTTGCTTCTATTGTATTTTGAGGCATTACTTATACGGAGTTAAATGTGATATATTTATTGACCATCAAAGCTTGAAGTGTATTTTTACTCTGAAGGATCTGAATATGAGACAGAGAAGGTGATTAGAGTTGATTAAGAATTATGAGTTGTCTATTCAATATTGGCTTGATAATTGTTTGACTAAAAAAAGTTTGGTTTTGAAAAATATTAATTTTTTTGGGAAAGATTAATTTTTGGAATATTGAAATTAAACACATCATTATGAATGATATATCACCTCGGAAGGTGAACATATCATTTCCTCATGTGTTCAAATTACAAAAACTTTGAATTCATCCTAATCATCGTAGTCGAACTCACGAAAGAATCACATATGTCCCCGAAGGGTCAACATTAAATTCCATCAAGTGTTTAACTATGATGATCCAGATATGAAATCATTAATTTAATAACCAATGTAATGATAATAAAATAATATATCTTTCTGAGGAATCTTCCCGAGGAAAGATGATATTGCTTATTATCGATTATTTGAATACAACGATAATGATCGCCATTTTTTTTTTAATTTCTCAAAAAGAATTAATTGAGGGTTTTGAAAGTTTGATTTTGAAAATTAGATCTGGGTTTCTATATCTCCTATGAATGAAAGCCCTAGTAGTTAATTACATCATAGGAAATTGGAGTTTCCTATGAATACTTTCGATTAAAATAGTGGTATGAATTTTATTTAAGATTTCAAAGCTGAATGTCAAAGGAGGTAAAGACTAGAATTTTCAATCAGGATTAGATCAAAATTGAAGACTTATTTTATAAGTTGAAGGAGGAAGGGTAGGAGGTACCTGGGATTCTAAAACAATTCAAAAGTTCCCCAGTCTATCTTAAGTGGTGGGTTTGAATTTGATTGAAAGGGAAATTTAGTTTAAATGATTAATTTTATTATAAGGTTGGGATTCAATTCCCGAAGGTTGAGGGCTTATAACCTGATCCTGCCTCAGAACCTAAGTCAAAATTGGGTACTTAAAATCAATGACCCAAACCTAACTAATGCAGTACAAATCTAGACTTACCCCAGCCTGGATTGGAGAGCCAGCTAAACCACCTATGTGATTTAAAATCATGTATCCGGTCAATTAATGTAAAGTGGTAAGGACATTATTCAAGAAAAGTTTTTGATAATATGGCCAACATGTAGAGCAGATCCTAATTGGCCCTTTGACTGATGTTGGGTATTTGATGTCTAAATAAATATAATTAAAGTTTAGACTCTTTTAAATTTGTATCTAATGCAATGCATTCTAATTAACTCGATTAAATACTCAAAACTTGAAATGAAGCAGTTTAAAAATAGGTTTATCCTAAAGATGCATGGATCCCCTTGACAGAACTACATCCTGATAGGCCAGGTGGTCTGTCAAAACCCACAGGCAGGGATGTGCCTAACAAAAGGAGAGAAAATATAGCAATTATGAAATGAGAACTTTCGGCAGTCCCGGGCTTACTTCTTTAAACGTTAGAGTTACTATGTGAAATTAAGAAGTTTTAATTTTGTTTAAGTAGAAGAGTTTTCAACATATCCTTATGAGCCTACAATCAGATTCCAGGCTAAAACAAATATGGCATGCAAATAAAAAAGACTAGAAAAATAGGTAATTCTACTACACAATCAATTAAATTAAATGCTCAAATTGAATGTCCATGTGACAAGTGCCACATAATATTACATTCTAGAATTATAGAAAAGTAAAGTGGTCGGGTGCCACTAATAACAAGCCTGGATTTATAATCCTAAGACTCAAGTGACTTTGAGAATGGGTCTTCTCATTATCTACTTCTTTGTCCTTCTATAACTTCTTGATTCATCAGTTTCGGATATCCAAATGAAAAGAAACTCCCCCTTGGAAGGGGTGTTATCTTTTCTCTTTAGATATGTTAAAATAGTCATAATTTGAATCTCTAAATGGAGAGGGACTCTCACCTAAGGGATGTCCCTTCCTCTTTATATTTCAAATTAGATATCTAATCTCATTCTCAAAGCACTTTACATATTATAATTTAGATTATATCAAATTATATTTAAAAAATAAAATTTTAGACTCAATCTTATAGGGTTATCCTAATAATCAGTAGTTATATATAATCCCAAGCAGTTAATATTTAAAAATTAAAATGTATAATTATAGTCACACTTAGTCATGCTCTTTTAACTTAAAGGAGGTCTGAAGCATATCAAGCACTGGTGCAAAGCATAATAATATATTATTTTTTAATTCAACTTTTACTTTAATTGACCTGTATGAGCATGGCCACCTGTATAAGATTAAATTAGCATAAAGTGTTCCTAACCTAAGCATAGATCTAACGCACAATCCACACATCATAGATTGTAGAAAAGTAAGTAAACAAATACATCAATTCTAAGATAGCAAACACCATGTAGTGAATACCACAGAAAATATGGCACACAACTGTAAAAAAGTAAATACCAACCTAGCCTGAAACTAGAGTTGGTTATCTTAAAAAACCATTTAAAGTATGTGTAAAAGGATGTATGATTTGGATATGTCCAATATAGGATATTTGATTGAAGTTGCTTAAGGTTTGATTGTTTGAGAGGCTTAAGGGAAGGTATTGATTAAAGTTTAAGTCTTAATGATTTGAAATTGATTTTAAGATTGATTTTAATTATTTTTTGGATACCAGCTTTATTTCAAATTGAGGCCGTGAAGTTTATTTCACCTTTATGTGGGCTAATTTAATAGCATCGTAGGACTAGGTTACTAGCCGATATAGTTAAGTGATTTGATTTGATTAATGTTTGAAGGTTAATGAATTTTAATTAATGTTGATTGATTACTAGTTTTAAGATTAATTAAAAGATTTCTAAACTTTAAAAGTAATTTTTGAGTTTTTAGAATTTTTTGGATTATTTTAATCATTTAATTAAGGGGTTAAAAGTTGACTTTTTAATTAAAGTTGAATTATATAAATTTAATATTTTTATAAAATACTAGATCTTAAGATGAGTTATTATACACTAAGTTTGTTGGATTTAGATTTTCTATAATGATTTATGATTTTTCAAATTTGAGCAATTATTAGAATTTTTAAAATTGTTTAATTAAGGGTGCTTTAATGTTTTGAGTCCAAATGAACTCTCAACTCATTAAAATCAACTCCAAAGGTCAAGAATGACCTAAGGAGAGATTTCCAAGTATTTGGGAAATTTTAATTATTTTTAAATAATTAAATTAATTAATTATTCAATTTCAATTAAAATTAAATTATGTTCAAGACTAGTGTCAAATAAAAGGTGTTTTATTTTTATTAAATTAAGGTTTGAATTCAAGTCAGTTTAAGATATATATTTATTTTTTAGATTTAAATTTGATTTATTAAATTTTTTTAGAAGTTTAAAGGCTTAATTAAGGGTTTAAATTTTAAAAAATAAATTAACAGGCTTAATAAATTTAAAAACGAGTGAGAAAAATTCTATGGGATGCATGTGTTACTAGGTTCAAATGTTCAAAGTTTCAATTCAAAAGGATATATATCCTAATTTCTAAAATTAATTTAATTTTTCTAGATAAATGTCCATAATTATTGTCCTTAATGATATCACTAAATTAAATAGGTTCAAATCAAAGTTTCTACCCCTTAAACAAGCATGAGTGCAATCATTATCAAAATCAATCCCTAAATCTAAGAGAGCCCTAAGCTAAGTGGTATGTGCACCCTAAGCATGCAAATCAAATTAAACTTAATTTCAAATTAGTATTAAATATTTAATTTAAAAATTTTAAAATACTCAATATATAGCTTAATTAAACTTAATTTCAAATTAAATTATTTTAAAAAAATGCTTAATTATTTAACATATTTTAATATGTAAAATTTTAAAATTAGAAAAATACTTAATAAAATATTTAAACAAATATTAAATAAATATTTAAAATTAAGTGTTTTAAAATTATTTAGAATATATTTAAAATTTTAAAATAATATTAAATTTAAATTGAAGGATTTATTTTTCAGGATATTTTAATATAACATTTTTTATTTTTGTTTATTTAATTTTTAATAATTTATTAGAAACCTCTAGATTTAAAAATAGTTAAAAAAATAATTTTAAATTATTTTAAAAAAGGTTCGCGGTGGGATTACATGCCTGGCGTCTTCTGGTTCGTCCAATAAAAAATGTGGCCAATTATTAATAGTGCCAGCATTAAATGCTAATGATTGAGCCATTGCTAATCATTGGCATTTAATGATTTGCTGACGTGCCTACTACTTAACCACGTTAGCTTGAGATTTTGACCATTGGATCCTCCGTGTTTTTGAATCAGCGATACAAATCTAGCCATATAGTGATTTAATCCGACAAAAGCTTGAATATGATCGGATTGCCACGTGGAAAGGCTCAATCGGGATCGTTGATCGTAAGATCAATGGACCAGATTTCACGTAGTTAAGCAGACTACGTTAACCGAAGCCCTAAACTAAAAAGAGTCTCGTTCTTTGAAAATGATCAACTATTATGCTTGAAATTTTAAACTTAAATAGCATGCATAAACATAAATTATGGAGAGCAATTTAAACTATTTGAAACACACTTTTTAAAAAGCTATTTAAATCTAGGTGTCCTAAATTAGGATTTAGGATTTTACCCAAGTTAATGGATGGTTTGAACCATATGAGCTATCTCTAAATTTGTAGTATGTCCATGATTAAATTTGTAGAAGATTCCATGTTCTAAAAAGCTCTGGATCACTGGATATTTGAGCTAGACTTGATTTCACTTCGATTGGCCAGAAAGGTCACCGCCGGTGAGCTTTTGGTGATGGGATTTGATTGATAACTTGAGAGGGAGGACTAGAGAACTCGAATGAGCTGAGATATAGGCTTGAGGAGGCTGGAATGGAGAGAGAGGGAGATATTTGAATGAGGGATCATTTCCAGAATTTACCCTATTCAAGTCTCTCCAGCTTGAATGGACGGATAGGATGATCTGGGGGAGCTCTTGGATGATTGTCAAGTGTCATTTGAGTTGTTGGGAGCAAGAGAATCAAAAGATAAGGGGTACATCCCATGTATAAAGGGATTTGGCCCCCACTTGGGCATGTGGATCGATAAGAGCTGTTTGATCTAGATCTAAGGGCTTTAAATAGCTCTATGAATGTTCTAGAGGGAGTCTTAACAGCTGGAGTGATTTGGATTAGGGTTGATTATGTTTAAGAAGGGGTTTGACTAAGTTTGACCCCTCTAAACCTTTGATTTGACAATTTGACCAGTCCAAAGCCACTTAGACTGCTGAGGTGGCATGGGAGGAGCTTAAGGAGCTAGATTGATGACTTAAAAGGAATTTAATGTTTGAGGATTAGAATTTGGAAGAGTTTGATAGGGTTTTAAAAGGGTTTGACAATGTGTTGACTGATCAAATGATAATGTTGACTGCTGAGGTGGCAGCCAAGTAACCTTAAGGATTGGTTTGGAAGAGGTTGGATAGAGTCCGAGGCTTAAGGGTTGGAATTTAAATGAAAGTGCACAGGCTTAAATAGATTTGACCAAGTCAAAAAGAGTTGGTCAAATACATGTAATTTAACTTGAGGTGGGTTTATAAATATTTGGAGCATTAAAAGGAATGGATTTGAGAGGTTGAAGATATTAATTTGGTGATATGATTTGATTTGACCTAAATAGGTCAAATTGAGCTACACTTGGGTTCAGTTGGTGAAAGGTCCAAGGTCCGATTATATCCAAATCACTAAGTGAAGTGATCACAAGAGTTTGAGAAAGTTTTGAGTGTAATTGAGGCTTGATTCAAAGTAGAAAATTTTAAGGGTTTGAACTGGGTTTTGGGTTTGATTGCTTGAACTTGAATTACCCTCATCACTCAGAATCATATGGGTGATTATGAATGATTAGATAGGATTGAAGTTGGATCATAGGCAGGATCAAGGTTTGAACTGGAGTTTATATTTTGAACTGGACTGAAGTTTAGATTTTGATTATGGTTTGAATTGAATTGAGATCTGGATTGGCTTTAGGTCAGGATTGATTTGAAGTCTGGATTGATCTAAGATCAAAATTGATCCTAAGGTATGGATTGATTTATGGCTTTGATAGATCCTAAGGTCTGGATTGATCTAAGGTCTTGGTAGATTCTAAGGTCTGGATTGATCTAAGGTCTAGGTAGATCCAAAGGCCTAAGAAGATTATAGGGTTAGAAGGCTAGGAAGATCCTAAAGTCTAGAGTCTATAAAAATATTAAGGTTTGGATTAGTCTAGAAGAATCCTAGGGTTTATAGTAGATCCTAAGGTCTAGATTATTCTGGAAGAATACTAAGGTCAAGATAGGTCCTAGGGTTTGGATTTTAGGAGGATCCTAGAGTTTAGATTAGTCTTAAGCTCTGGATTAATCCAGAAGAATCCTAAGGTCTAAAGTAGATCTTAGGGTTTAGAGTCTAGAAGGATCCTAGAGTCTAGAGTAGATCCCAGTGTCTGAATCTAGGAGAATCCTATAGTCTAAATTGGTTTGGAGATTAAATTGATCAGGGGTCAGGAATGATCCAAGTGACCTCATACAAAAATGAGGTCAATAATAATGCAAATGTGGTAGTAGATGCTTTGAGTAGGAAGTCATCAGGTACTTCTCTTTCGTTGCTTACTTATAGAAACCTTCTTATTCAAGATTTAGAGAAGCTAGAGATAAAAGTGGTATTCACTGATACATATCTGAGTTTGTTAGCTTAGATGATTATTCATCGTACTCTACAAGAAAGAATTCATGAAGCTATGAAGTCATATATAGAGTATTTGAAGTTGAGTGATAAAATTAAGTCTGGTAAGAGACCAGAAATTTTACTATCTTATTTTGGAACCATTTTCTATAATGATAGATTATGGATTCCATTGTTTGGTGATATGATAACTGAGATTCTATATGAGGCATATTATTTAGGCCATATTAATCATCTGGGAAGCAGTAAGATGTACAACGATTTAAAAGATATATTTTGGTGGCCTGGATTGAAGAAGGATATAATATAGTTTGTTTCAAAATGTGAGGTGTTTTAGTTAGTGAAGGCAGAGCATTAGTGATCGGAGGTCTTCTACAGTTGTTACCTATCTCTAAGTGGAAATGGTAAGATGTGATGATGCACTTTGCTATGAGTTTTCTCAGTTCAAGATAGGGGCATAGTGCTATCTTGGTTATTTCTAACTACCTAATTAAGATGTCACATTTTATTATGATCCAACAGACAAATCCAGTTGATAGATTAACATAGATATATGTCAGAAATATTATCATATTATATAGTGTTATGAAGGTGATTGTATATTATCATCATAGTCAATTTTCCTCTAGGTTATTGAGAGGAATTTAGTATGACTATTCATCAGTAGGGATTGGATACAAAATTGCACTTCAGTCTGACTTTTCATACCCATATGGATGGATAGTCTTAAAGGGCTATTCATGTATTAGAGGATCTTTTGAGACTCTGTACTCTGAACTTTATTTGTAGTTGGGAGGATCATATCCCACTAAAAGAGTTGTATATAATAATAATTATAAGTCTAACATATATTTGACTCCTTAGAAACCCCTGTACGATGGGAAGTATAAAACCCCTTTGTCTTTGATAGGGGCGGGTAATAGAAAGGTGATAGGATCTACTCTTATGGATGACATGAAAATAAGATTCATGTGATCAAATAAAAATTGAGAGCTGTACAAGATAGGAAGAAGAAGTATTATAATCAGAAACAAAGGCTGGTAGAATTTCAAGTTGGGGATGTTATTCATATTAAAATTAGCTCTATAACATGTTTCAACAGATATGGAAGAATCAGTATGTTGAGGCCAAAGTATATTAGATCTTTTAAGATTATTGAAAGGATTGGTAGTTCTTCTTACATGTTATTAATGCTTGATCATGTGTTAGATATACATAGTGTATTTTATATATATTCTCTAAACATGTGGGTACATAATTTTAAGACGAGATTATATGTTGATGATGTTGAGATCATCAAAACTTGCATTATAGGAAAGAACCAAATAGAATTCGGACTTACAATGTCAGGAAATTAAGGAGTAAACAAATTATGATGGTTAAGGTACAGTGAAAAAATTGGATCAATAAAGAGACGATTTAGGGGAAGGAATCAAAGATGAAATAGTTATATCCATGTTTATTCTAACTTATTTTGGTCTAGGAATGTTGAGGATAATGTTTTTTAAGGCAAGTAGATTGTTATAACTCAAAAAAAAAAAAAAAGATATTTTTACCTATAATAGTAAAAAAATTATTTCATGAGTCATTATAAATCCAAATTATAAACCGTCTTCAATATATATATATATATATATATATATATATATATATATATATATATATATATATATATATATATATATATATATATATATATATATATATATATATATATATATATATATATATATATATATATATATATATATATATATATATATATATATATATATTTGTGTTTTAGTTTCATTAATTTTTCATAATTTTTTGGCAATGGTACAATTCACTAAGAAAAAGGCAAATGTCGGCACAAGTGGATTTTCTGAGACTGTTAGGTGTCAAAGCAAACCGATTTCACCTAATTATTCTAGACATGCTTAGCTAACTTTTAAAAATTATTTTATAATTTCTGGATCTTCAAATTTAATGATATAAAAGGATTTATATTTTTTTCACATTTAAATGGCATAATTACAATTATACCTTTCATTATTATAATATAAAAAATATTTAAAACCATAACATACTTTTTGAAATGGCATTTGTAATCCCATTTACCTTTCATTTTGTGCAATATAGAATGGGAATTGGAATTTGGGAGAAAAGAGAGGGAAGGAGAGAGGAAAAGCTAAGGTTTGGTGGTGTAGAGGCATTTTTGTCCATCGTCATAGTTGGGAAATTTATTCATCTTGATGTAGGTCATGTTTTGTCAATAGGCTATCGAGGTGGGATTATAATATGAGATGTATTACTATTCTAGAGCCTAAGAACTATTCTGAGGATTTCTAATTTTTTTTTTATATATTTTAGTTTCATAGCAGTTCATTGGTTAATTAAATGCATTTGATATCAATATATGTTTCAGTTTTAGCTTTTTGTACAATCTTCAATTTATTCTTACAAAATATTTTTAGTTCTTTTGATTTCAGTTATTTGTTTTTGTTTTAGGGTGTGATAGCTTATTGAGTGGTGTTAGCTCATTCATATTGCTTTTATTTTCAGGCCAGATGAAGGGTAAGGAGCGAACTGAATAGTTTGTATAGTAGGCTCCAATCGGTGCTATTGGTATGCCTTTTGGTTTGATTAATTTTATTTTTGTAGTCTTGGCATTTATTTGGTTTAATTATTTGTTGCAAAGTACGGTTGTAGATACGTCGGATTATATGTATTTTGGATATATATATATAGAAAAATCATTTTACGATTTAGGCTTCCACTTTATTGTATTTAGTAATGGCTCTATGGTTTGCTTAAATTGGAAGTTTTATTTCAGTATCTCTCCAACTAGATCATGGAATTTGAGTCTTGCCACAATCAAACATGGCATGACCAATGCAGTTTTGAGTCATATCAGGTCGAGTTGTGACAAATATCATGAAAAAACTTTTGAGCTAATAGAACATTATGAGAAAAGCATCTCCCTTTGATGAAACTTGTTTGATTAATAAAAATGAGCTTAGGTAATAAAGAAGCCATCCTCAATAAAAGAATTATGGAAATAAATTTATTGAAAGTAGCGCAAAAACTGATAGGCCTAAAATCATTCCAACTCTTAGGATCCTCATATTTAGGAATGATCGAGGGAAATAATAGTCCTAGCAGAACATTTAGGTAAAGGAAAGCCATTAAAAAAAGCAACCATTGCTTTACAATGATCATCTTTAAAAAAATTTGAACACTTTTGGTAAAAAGAGGTCTGATGATGGCTCTTTCTTGGAGAATGAGGATTCTATTATTAATTCTATTGTTTCCAATTTTAAGAACTACTTGGTAATTTTAAGATTGTGGAGATGCTTTCTACTTCACATTATCCCTCACACTATTAATCATAATGAAAACTTTCAATTCTAAATTCCCTAACAACTTTGAGATCTCTAATGCCCTCATTGAGATGGACAAGGATTTTGTTGCAGGTCCCGATGGGTTTACTACTGCTTTTTTCAGAAATGTTGACATAACATTTATTTTGACTTATGCTATGTTGTTAAGTTTTTTTTTTTCAATGGTATGTCTATTCCTAATTTTTTTTTCTAGCACTTTTTTTTAGTTTTTATTCGTAAATGTGATAATCCTTCTTGCTAGAGTGACTTTAGACCCATTAGTTTATATTCTACTTTCAACAACTGTATATCTAAAACTCTTGCTTCTAGATTGGCATTCCCTTCTCCATAGCATTAATTCTTTTTTCAGATGCATTTTTTATATTGGTCTCTTAGCTCAAGAGCTTATTCATGACATTAACCATAAAGTTGTTGGGCGCAATATGGTTACGAAATTGGACATATCCAAAGCTTATTATAAATATTAATTGGAAAATTATTTGTAACATTTTGAATCTCTTAAGTTTTGATAATAAGTTTATTTGCCTTATTAGCAATATCATTGAAAAGATTTGGTACTATATTTTTATAAATAGTAAAACTCATGGATTCTTCAAAGCTTGTAAAGGTGTTAGATAAGGTGACCCGCATTCCCCTGCTCTGTATATCATCGCTATTGAATAACGCTCTGGACGTCTTATTAATATTTTTTTCTAAATTCAAAGGTTTAGCTTACATTAACTCTGGTTAGATGAATATTTCTCACATTTATTTTGCTGATGATATTATTAATTTTTGTAATGGTTCTCTTAGGAATATTAATAGGCTTTTTTATTTTTTTATTCAGTTTGGTAGTGAAAGTGGGTTCCTTTTCATTAAAAAATATTATTTTATTACTAGTAAATATATGAAACAGAGTAAAGCCAATGTCATTTCTAATCTTATTGGGTTCATTAAGTAAGCTCTTCTGGTTTACTATTTGGGTACTCATTTGTATAAAGGTAGGAAGAAATATCTTTTTTTTTTTTACAAAATCTTCAAAACATTCATGCTAGACTTTCGACCTGAGAGTTTAACTTGCTCTTGATGGGTGGAAGACTTGTGATCATTAACAGTGTTCTTTATTCCATTCCTATCTAACTTTGTCAAACTATATCCCCCTCTATGGTGTTTTTTTTTTTTTAGTTAAAACCAATCGACGGGCCTGTGCATTAATAAAGAAAATGGTTACAAGGTCCTTAGAAGGGACCTCCAGCTTGCTAATGCTCAGAAGAGCTAAAAAAAAAGCCAAAAGAAATTCTAAAAGCTGGCGGTCCCTTTGCCTACGATTACAAAACCAATAAGAAAGCGCTCTAGGGCTCCGGGCAATCAGCACCCAAAAAAGGAAGATCAAAGTGTACTCGTTCTGCACAATCCTCCTGCAAAAAATGAAGACAAAACCCCAAAAATAAAGAAACAAATAAAACTTAATTACCTTGACAATCTTGGGTTCCCTAATATTAGTGAAGATCCACATGCAAAAGAACCTCCAAATACCACTGTCAGACCAAAAGTATTCAATACAGCCACCAAAATAGTCCAGATAACCAAAACCGCAAATAAAATGACTGTAAATGGCCTTAGCCCCAGAGGAATTCCAAAAAACTGCATTGACCAGCACATGCCAAGCCTTAATGTTACCTTTTTGATAATCCTTCCAGTACCCAAATATAAATCCCCAGTGATGAAATGAAGAAGATGTTTACCGGAGTTCATCCATAGAAAATAAAAATTAATGGCTTTGCAGCAAATAAAATGGGGCAAAATGAAATGCATATCATGAGTAACCGAAGACCAAACAAACTCATCCAAAAACCATAAATCCTACAAACCGTCCCATTATAGTTGGCATAACGCTCCGGGTGATTATTAAAGATTAACAAAATGTAATTCTTGAGAACTTTAACCAAACTAACCCAGTTGCTAACAGTCTCCCTCATAAAGAAATAGTAGACAAATATACGCTCAATCCAATAATGATTCCAACAAATCTCCCAGTCAATAGTCACAAAGTGCAAATAAGCCCAAATATCAGTATAAGTATCAGCAATCCAATAAAAGCAAGTAAAATCAAAAGTGCTCCAGTTGTTCATCTTGAACCAAATAACATAAGAATTGTGAAACATAATAAGAATAAAAACCCAAGTAGTACCCAAATTAATCAAAGCATTTAAAGCCTCCAGATGCCACAGAGCACGGTCAGAACCACAGCAACTCATTAAACCAAACAGAAAAATAGAAGATGAGGATAACCAGAGAATGCTGCAAAGAATTAAAGCTTACGAATATAGGGAAGACCCAGACAATCAAGCCTGACAAACCCTTTAGTATCTTTGGGAATAGTTCTGTAATCATAATCAATAAACTGGGATAGATAACAACCCAATTTAGCTAAGGAGTCCGCAGCATCATTCCCCACCCTATAAATATGGGTCATTTTAAACTGAATCCGGGCAAGAACCTGCTTAATATTCCTGATAATATAAAAACTATCCGGACTTGAGATGGTAATGCCATTGATATAATGGATAATAAGCAGCGCATCAATCTCAATCCATAAAATTAGAAATACCACTAGAAATTGCTAAATGAACCCCATAACATAAACTATCTACTCAGCAAGAAGAGCAGAATTACCATTCGAAGGGCCCACAAAAGCAACAATAACCTTCCCTTCAAAATCACGAATAATACCACCACAACCCACAACATTAATATTTTTAGAACCGTCAGTATTAAGTTTAAACCATCCCTTATCCGGCTTCTTCCAATAAATAATCCTCTCGTAGAAATGCTAAGAGAAAGGAATTAAAATAATTCCAAACTCACTAGCAAGGTTTTAATAGCCTTTAAAAGAATTAGGGGATAACAAATTAGCAGCAAAAAGCCGAGTCACTTTAAATTTCACTTTAGAAATAATAAGATTGGCTTCCATTTTAATGTTCTCATGCTTAGAATCATTCCTACTACTCCAAATAAACCAACAAATTAAAACCGGAATAATATTACGAATGTGACCTTTAGTAGCAATAAACCAAATTTTAAAAACGTCGGTCATCGAAGTAATTTGGGAATGATTACTAAATTTAAACAAATTATCAAAATAAAGGAAAACTTTCATAGCAATAGGCCCCTTGTAAAAAACATGATTAATATCTTCAATATGACAACAACATTGGCATTTAGAAACAATAAAAAAGCCTTTTTTAATAAGAGTAGAATCCACAGGAACATACTTATTTAAAATCCTCGACATAAGAAAAGAATAGGTAGGAGGGATGCTAAGGTTCCAAAAAGCAGTAAATAACAGGTTGCTAGGTAATTGAGGTTTAATAGCATGCCAAAGCAATTTAGAGTTAAATTTACTATCATTAGAACAATTAAACAGAATGCAATCTTCAACCTTCAAGTTAATAGTAATTTTGCAAATAAGATTAAGAATAAATTGAGGAACCGTGTGCTCTAATAAATCAATGTTCCAACCGTCATGAACAATAAAGTCCTTGACCTTACACTTCGAAATAGAACAAGTATTTAACAAGTTATCAATGGAATAATTGCCCAACCATTTATCTTGCCAAAAGTAAATGTCACCCGCTCCCAACCCCCATTGAATAAAATTTTTAGCCTCCCATTTGATTTTACAAAGTCTTCTCCAATTGAGAGAGTCCCCTTGTTTAAAAGAGCAATTGAGCGGATGCTTGCCATCACAATACTTAGAATACATAAACTTTGCCCATAAACTCTTCTTAGCTCTAAAAGAATACCACAATTTATGAGTAAAAGTCACCACAATATCATTAAAAGTTTTGAAACCTAACTTCCCTTCCTCCAGCTTACCAGAGCAATTTTTCCAAGACCCCCAAATGATAGCCTTTTTATCACCTTTAGAACTCCATAAAAATTTATTAAATAAAACTTCCAACCTCCTACGAACATTTAAAGTAGGACATAAAGTATGAAGCAAATAAATAGGAATAGAGCTAAGCACATGCTTAATAAGAACAATCCTGCCACCATAAGAAAGATAGTTATAAGTCCAACAATTAAGCTTGTTTTGAATATTATCAAAAATATCATCAAATAAATGAGCTCTCTTCTTGCCCTTATAAAGAGGAGTACCTAAATACTTGAGAGGTAGTGACCGTTTCCTTAAACCAAATTTTCTTTCAATCCTTTGAGCAAGCAACGTAGTAATAGATTTGGAAGGAATAAAACAACTTTTAGACATATTAAAAATTAAACCACTAGCTTGCTGAAAGACTTCAAAAAACTTAAAAAGGATTTCCAGCGATTTAATAGAACCATTAGTAAAAATGATGAAATCATCCGCAAAACTCAAGTGCGATAAGGGCAAAGCACCACCAGTTCTAAAATTTAAGTTAGGATTCATCCTGAAAAGGTGATTCAAGCCACGAGATAAAAATTCCACAGCTATAATAAAAAGGGCAGGAGATAAAGGATCTCCCTGTCGAAGCCCATGAGAAGAACGAAAAAAACCATGAGAATTACCATTAATGATAACCGAAAAGTAATAATTCTCAATACAGTTCTTTATAAGATTAGAAAATTGTAGGTTAAAACCAAAACGATGAAGCATATGATAGAGAAAATTCCAATTAAGGTTATCATAAGCTTTAGTGATGTCCAATTTAAAGATAATGTTACTGCCAACCACCTTCTTTAAGTCATTAATCAGCTCTTGAGCAAGCAAAACATTATCGAATAAGGATCTACCTTTCACAAAACCAGATTGTTCAGGGGGAATAATCTTAGGTAAAATTAAAGCCAGTCTACTCATAATAATTTTAGCAATAAGTTTGTAAAAAACAGAACATAAACTAATGGAACGGAAATCATTCCAATAGTTAATATTCTGAGCCTTAAGAATCAAAGCAACAGAAGTAGCATTAAAATACTTAGGCATAGGAGAACCTTCAAAACAATCCACCATCGCATTAATCAAATCCTCCTTAATAATACCCCAACATTTATGAAAAAATTTATTAGTAAAACCGTCAGGCCCCGCAACAGACTCCGTGTTCATAGCCTAAAAATTATTCCAAATAATCAAAAAAGATTCGCTGGAAGGCTCGGAGCTCTTGTATTGGCCCTTATGGTGATCATGGTGTTGGTTGTAATTGGTTGTAATTTATTATTGACTTGGCTAAATTCTTTTCTATCAATCTATGGTGGAATTTTTGCATTAACAAGTCGTTATGGGCTGATTTTATGAATTCCAAGTATTGCAATAATGTGCACCTTACTTAATGTTTTTATAAGAAAGTTTAATTTATTGGTTGATTTAGGATTTGCAAATCAAAATGGATTGGTGAACATTTTATTCAATGGGGGATTGGTTCTGGATCTTCTTATTTTTGGCAAGATGATTGGATGGGGATTGATTCTATTAACGCTTTTTTTAATTCTCATTCATTGCTCACATGGAAAGTTTCCAATTTCATTGAGAAAGGTAATTGGGATGAAATCTTTGTTCTAAGCATATTTCCACTAGTGGTGAGTACTATCTCTGATATTCCTATCAAAATTTTTACTAATGACCAACCTATTTTTAACTTTATGCTTATGGATAATTTTGTACTAAAGATGAAGAAATATCCTTATAATTCTATTTTTCGCAAGATTTGGAATTCTGTTATTCCTACTTACATTTTGGTTTTAACCTATAGAATACTTAGTGGCTTCTTCTTTGTTGATGACAAGCTTCAACGGAAAGGTTTCTACATCACCTCTAAACGTCAATGTTGTCAAAATTTGGAGAACATTGAGCATGTTTCTCTTGATGGTCCAATCATTAACATTTGGTATCATTTGGATAATGCTTTAGATCAGATTAACGTGAATTCTTGTATTCCTGCTTGCAAAATCATTGTTGCAGAAGCTAAAGCTTTGTTGTTAAGCTTAAAGTTCTGCTTGGATCACAACATCTCCAAGATATGGATCCAGTCAGACTCTATGTTGTTAGTTAATTTAATACCTTCTAATTCATGCAATAATGCTTCCCTTTTTAACCTTTGCAGGAATATTATGAACCTTCTTAATAATTTTGATGATATGACCACCTATATTTAGAGAGAAGGGAACAATTGTGCTGATTTTCCTGCTAAAAAGGGGTTGTAGTTACATCCACTGAACTTTACTATAATTTAAGTAATCTTTATATCCTTAAAGGTATGGTTTTGTTGGATAAAAATTGATGTCTTCTCTCCTGAGTTTTATCATCTCTGTTGATTTTTTTCGCATTTGCTTGTGTTTTATTTGGTTTTTGGAATCCCTCACTGTCATCTTTATCTTGATGGTTGTTTTTGGATGGGTGGACGATTTGCATTAATGAGCCATTGTTCTATTTAAGGATTTGTAATCATTTTTGCTATTAACATGTAGTTCTTTAATAGGTTTTTACCAAATCAAAAAGGGAGAGTGAAACTGTTAGAACCAGCAACATAATCCATGTACGAATACAGGTAAAAGCTAGATTGTCAAAAAGAGAAATTACTTCAGGAATAAAATGTGGACGAGAAATATCCTACACCATCTTGGATGCATCAAGAATAGAGCTAAAATGATTAACAACAGAGTAGCAAATTTTATCCTGGTCCTCAGTCCACATATAAACTCGAATCAAGCTCATTTTTTTTAATGAAAGACTTAGCCTCTGCTTACATGAGGCCACCACATCAAAATACTTTGTAATCCTATCACCTATAGAAATAGGGCTGCAAACAAACCGAGCCGAGCCAAGTATGTGAATGTTCATGTTTGTGTTCATTTAATATCAGCTTGTTCAAGTTTGGTTCATGTTTGTTCGAGCTTTATTGCTCGTGTTCATGTTTGGTTCATTTAAATTAATGAGTGTTCATATTCGGTTCATGTTCAGTTCATATTCGTTCGTTAAGTGCTTATCGAGCTTGTTCGCGAACATATTTAACGAATTTTTTTTAACTATCAAACAAATACGTTCATGAACATATCTATGAACAAACATATTTATAATAAAAGCAATTGTCTATGTAACAAAGGCAATGATTATTTATATTTATTAATTTTATAGTCAAATATTAATTATTTTTGTCTAGCTTATTCACGAGTTCAAAATCGAACACGAATCAAGCTTTTATCGAGCTTCTTTTCGAGCTTAATGTCGAGCTTGTTCATGAACTTCAAATGATGTTGTTCGCGAACATAAATGAGCCGAACGCATTAGTGTTCAAGTTTGTTTATTTAAGAATCGAGTATTTAAAATATTGTTCAAGTTTGTTTGTTTAGCTAATTAAACGATAACAAACGAGCTTTAATCGAACCGAACAACGAGTAGCTCGTCGAACGTTTGGTTCGCTTGCAGATCTTTAATTTTAGCTTTTTGATGCCAAAATTCTTTCTCAAAAAAAAAAAAAAAGATTAAATATTAATATCACATATCATGAAAATCATAATAATACCAAATTCTAAATAAAACAATTGCAAAGTAAATATGAATATTCTATTTTTTAAAAAGATTTCGAATAAAATCAAGTTGTGCATTCATGAGCGGATCTATAGGAGTGGGCACTAAATAAATTAAAACTACAGTTATAAGCCTTAAGCAATGATACAAAAAATATTAAAAAAAAAAATCGTCTGTTCACAGTAATAGAGCCGTTGGTGTGAGCTAGCCTCGAAAATGTTAAACGGGGCCACGTAAATATCTGTAAGTGTGAATAGAAGAAACTTATGTTTTTGTTTTTGCTTTCTAAAATTAAAGATAGGCAAATGACGATATTCGATTGGGAGAACAAACTACAAAAGCAGAATAGGATAGCTTCAGAAAAAAAAAAACCTTTCTCATCATACCATGAGAACCTACTTTCAAAAAAGGCAACCAATGTGGAGAAAATTCGATCATTCTTTTATGGCAACGCTTAAAGTTGGTGAAGTGGTAGCCACGCGATTTGATGTCATAAACCTACAGGAGCTTTAGCATGCAGTGCAAGCCCTTAGCTATAAATATCATTCACTCGGCCACCACAGCTTCTCATCCAACATTCCTTAAGCCACAATGGCGACTAGCACTAAGTTCACGGTTTGGCCTTTTTAGTTCTTCTCAGCATTAGCATTGCCATTTCCTCCGCCGCAAGGTCCTTGAAGAACATTCAAGGCGGCGGTGGTGGAGGAGGTCATGGTGGTGGAGGTGGAGGTGGGTCGGGTGGTGGATTGGGTTCGGGTTCCGGCTATGGTGAAGGTGGGGGATTTGGTGAGGGAGGCGGACATGGTGGAGCGGGCGGCGGTGGTCATGGCGGTGGAGGTGGTGGCGGCGGAGGTGAAGGTAGTGGTGCTGGTTAAGGATCTGGGGCTGGGCAGGGATATGGCTCTGGGTCTGGTGGAGGTGGAGCAGAAGGAGGAGGTTATGGGAGTGGCGGAGGTGGTGGTGGTGGTGGCGGTTTAGGCGGTGGACATGGAAGTGGGAGCGGATTCGGATCTGGCTATGGTTCTGGATCAGGTTCTGATGCAGGTGGGGCCCATGGTGGTGGCTATGGAAGTGGTGGTGGTGGCGACGGCGGCTCCGATGGTGGAGATGGAGAAGGCTTAGGTTCCGGATCTGGTTATGGTTCTGGTGGTGGATCCGGATATGGGGGTGGTGTTGGAGGTCTCAACTAAGTGCAAGACTACTTTATTAATAACACTTAAGAATGAAAAATAAGAGCAATCGTGGTTATGCACTGGGCTACCTGTAAGAGAATATAATGCTGTGTAAACGTTTTATATATGCATCAAATCAATATATATATCTGTTTACTTATATTAGATAATTAAGATCACTACTTTATGTGCTTCTCTTAATGTCATCAAGTAATCTAGTAATCTAATTCTATATTTTAAGGTTTTATTTGCAATTGTTTTCTTAATATATTTCAAAACAGCTTTTAAATACAAAAAATTTTAGTTCAGAAAATTCATATACTAAAAAATTAATTTAAAAATAGTAAAAAAAATTGTTCCAAATAAAATTTAAATTTGATGAAACAGCAACTTATAAAGTAACTGTGTTTTTCGAACTGATGTCTTGTTTAGCTATAGCAAAAAATAAACAAAAAATAAGGATATGAAGAGAAAACAACTATACGTTGTGAAATATATATTAGATGCCTTCAGGCTGCTCATCAAAATTTAGCTAAGGTTCTAAATTTATTTCTGTTTGAGATCAGATATTTTCTGAAAATCAAGACATGAACAACCTACTGGTAAGAGTAGTTTTTCCATGAATTTTCTACTGAGATTTTATGGGAAGACTGAAAAGCACCTTGAAAATTATTCAAAAAACTTATCATTTATCTAAGAATACATACAAAATGGCTGCATCTATGTGTAACATAATTGAAGAGTTATTTTGAGAAGAAATTTTTTTTAAAAGCTGCTATATATATGTTTATAATTTTTTCTCTTGTCGAAAAGAAGGATAACTAAAAATTTATCGCAAAAACTTTTAAAAATCATGAAATATGTAGTATTTCAACAATATAAAAAGCTAAATATTGAATAAGTTATCTCAAATGAACTCCAAATTTCAAAATAATCATACGCTTAAAGTCGAATTTATTGGAGACTTATGTGCTTTTTTAAAAAAATAAAAAAATCTAGTAAGGGCTTATATAGTTTTTTGAAAATTTAAAATATGTTTTGAAAAAAAGTTAAATGTATTCTATTTATTATTATTTTTAGTAAGAAAGCATTATTTAATATAAAAATTTTAGACCACTTCAAAGCCTCGTAATTATTTTTAAAACAAACTATCTATCTTAAGAAAATTTTATTTGTGGATCTAAAAGTCTTGAAAGTTATTATCAAAGGTCTAAACAACTCTTTCATATAATATTCAGGGTTCATTAATGTATTTTTCTTTAATTAAATTAAATTAAATTAATCATGGCCGATGATATCCCATACCAATATTTGTATTAATGAAACATGTAATATTTAACACTTGTACTTGCACGTTACGTGCCAGGCACATGTTCGAAATGTATTAAAAAGATTAAAAAACTTAATATGAGATACTTATACTCAATAATAAACTTTAATTTTAAAAGAAATTTTATTTTTAGTATTTTTATATTTATTTATTTATGTAATAAGTTTATCGGCCCAATACGAAGAAGCTGATTCCTCTCTAGATTGCTATCAGATCATAATCCAAAAAACAAAATATGAATATGATAACACTAAGAAATATAAAGAGAAAAGATTTAGTAATCTTAATATAATTATGTATTATACTAATGCAAAGTGATCAAATTTTCATGCTTAGGGCAGCATATCTATTATTAGAAAGCTTAATTTTTCTAAAATTCCATATTGGAGGCTGCCTAATTACTTTAATTAGTCTTCAAAAAGACCTCTATGTTAGTTGCATTTCTTTCTTTGTTAAATTTGTACTTAATGAGCTAACTTTAGCCTAAGTTTCAAATTAACCATAGACTGACAGGTCAAGTTTTTTTGGAGTCTTCTGCAATGTCTACTTGTCTAAGTAATAAAAACAAGCATGTTGCATGACTTTTATGTTAGTATTAACGCCGTTCGTAATATTTTCTTCTTTTTTTTTTTTCCTCTAACATTACAAGTTTATGAATTTCTTTATGATGTTTTTAAATCTCCCATGCTTAATTTAGTTTGTGTATAGGCTATGCATAAACTTAAGCTTTAATGTGATATTTAGTCTTGACGGAGGAGTAGAAAATAACTAGGGGATTTAAAATGTAATCTTGTCTTGCATAGACATATGGCGGTTCAGATTATGGAATCTTAATGAGATATTAAAATTGTAGTTAGGAGGAATCCTAGCTAATACTCTAACGATCATCACAGAGACCATAACTTGTGCTTTGATTCATAGCAATATTAGGAAGAAATCTCTCTATAGCAAGCATGTACTTTTTAAATACCATAGGTTTAGAGATTTTAAAATTATGTTTCATTATCTTTTATAGCTATAGCTAGCTTTTTTTTACTTTTGATTGTATCACCCTTGATAATTAAATGATAAGATAAATATATTAGTTTTATTATTAAGCAGTAGTAAAGTAAGCTTAGGATAATTCCATCATGAGAATGATGATCATCTCATCACTTTATTTCTTGACACGACACGTGCACTTGCATAAAAATATCAGAGTCACTTCACACCAAGTTGAATCCTATCTAAGTTGTCTATAACATGCATAATGAAATCAATAGGGAGACGTTTAATTATTCAGGAAAATGTACTGATCAATTGGCCTTAATTTTATTTTTGATGGATATGGCTCATTAGCACAAATTCATAGAGGCACTATTTGTGAGTTTGGGTCCATTGGATCAATTTCTACAAAATTTTAAAGTTCTATGTACTAAATTTGATTGAAATGCATATTATCATAATTACGCAGTTGGACGGTGACTCTGGTGGCACTTTCCATGCTGTGGCTTTTTAATTGGTTGTTTATATAACTACGAACAATTATGCCAAATAATATTTAATCTTAGCCTTTCTATCTAAGATCAAATCGCAAGGATTAAAAGGATTACCGAAAACCCGCAAGCTATCATATGGTTGTATAAATGATGAAATCAAAGCTATCCAATAAATTTAAAATAAACAATTTATTCAAATTTTTTCTTCCACCTCCCACAAAAAATTGAGCCCAAAGAATTTGCTACAAGTTTGAAAATTACCTTCAGTAAAGGTGAACTGATCATGATTTTTACTGAATTAGAGCCTTCTACACATGAGGGTGAGCTGATGGACTTTCCTTAAAAGATAATTTGTGGTGTTATCCATATTATAGCCTTTAACTGATTACTAAGTTATATCGGCGAGTAGAGGTTGATGAGACTTAAGAGATAATTAAAAATCACTTGTGAATTGACTTACGATAATAAATAACAATGATAAGATAAAGATTGATGACCAATTGATAGATGTATAATAATAATAATAATAATAATTGATAGATGTATATAATTGAACCATCAATATGAAACTGATAAATAATTGATGTTGTTTCACTAAAACACTTGTTATAAATTTATAGAGTTTTACTAATCATATTGATGTACGTTGTTTATCGTTTGATATTGATTAGAATTAGAGCATATTAATTGTTTTGCCTTGTATTGAAGGCAACAATGAGCGTTGATTACTTGTTGGGCTTTGCAAGCTTATTATGCGACTTTACCTAATTTCAGGTAAAGGTTAAAAATCTACGGTTTGAGGTTTTAAAGTGATGATATTTTAGTTTTTTTTTTTTTTTTAGAGTTATTCTTTTGTAGCTTGTAGTGAATATTGTATAATTTTTTTTAGACTTTTGTTGTAAAATGTAAATATTGACAAAAGAAATATAAAAATATTTTTCATTTGTTTATCTTTTTGATACAATTAATTAGCTCTAGATGTCGAATTAATCTGATTGTAAATGAATGATTATTGATTGTTAATCGAAAAAAAAAAGAATAGAATAAATTGAAAAGATAACACTACAGTAAAAATGCGTGTTACCGGCGGACAAAATCTATCGGAAAATGCCCAAAATACGTCGGAAACAAGAATTTTCGGCGGAAAATATAAATATAATGAATATTTTGGCTGTAATATTATTGAATTTAATTAGATAAAATGAAAGTTGTAATTTTTTGTTCGTATTGATTATTATATAGAGTTTTTTGAATTTATAGATTGCAGCATTTCATATTACATTTCATGTATGAAAGAAATATTAATAAAAAAATAATATATATATATATATATAATATGAATGCAAGCAGGAAGGCTGATTGTTAACACTATAATTAATTCACGTTGACTGTTAAAATATAATATCATATATAGGAGGGTGAGTCGATAGATTTTCCTTAAAAGATAGTTTGTGGCGTTATCCCGATTGTACCCTATAATTAGTTATCAAATTATACAAATGAGTACATGGTGATGACCCTTAAATGATTATTGAAAGCCACCGGTGAATTAACTTATGATAATGAAAAATGATGATAATATAAAGATCGATGACCAATTGGTCGATAATCAGGGTTAAATTAAAGACTGATGACCAACTATGTGACAATTAGGGTGGAATGATGAAAACACCATATTAAAGTTATATATCATGCCTTGCTCTTCATAATTGTATTCATGATTGCATTTACATGACAATATAGTGAATTGATTAATAGATATATTGATATAGTATATTGATAGACAGTTATGTAATGATTGATAGAAGCATATAGTGGAACTACCAGCATAAAATTGATAGATACTTGATATTGTTTAACTGCAACCCTTATTAGATTTATAGACTTTTTATTGATCATAATATTGATATATACTGCTTATTAAATAATATTGATTAGAATTGGAGCATATTTATTTTTTTCGTGCATTGAAGCCTTGAAGGCATCAATGAGTTTTTGTTATTTGCTAAGCTTAGTAAGCTTATTATATAATTTTATATGGTTTAAGATAAAGGTAAAGAACTTGCAATTTGAGGTTTAACATTGATGATATTTTAGCTTATTTAAAGTTCTTTGGTTAGACATATTCTTTTGTAGCATGTAGTGCATATTGTAAATATTATTATAGACTCTAGTTGTAGAATATGAATATTGATTATAGAAATGTGATGATATTTTTTCTATTATTTATTTATTTTTTCAATAGAATAATTAATAACCTATGGATGTTAAATTAATCTGGTTGTAAATGAATGATTAGTGGTTGTTAATTGGAAGGAAAAAAATGAATAGAATGAGTTAAAAAGATAATAAAGAGGAAATAAAAGAAATTCTTTACTAAAAGTGACATGGGTTGTAAATATTAGTAACTTGGGTTAACTTGAGTTTTACCCATATCTTAAGCTTGGAATGACTTTAGAAATAATCTAACAAATCATGAGTATGTTTTAAGAGATGTATAAGCCATTTAGATTTAGTCTAGGTTGATAACCCCATACTTTTGTTTACCTCACTATTGGTGAAGTCGACGTTCTATCTTCCCCTAGAATTTTCCTAGAATCTAGATTTACCTACCGTAGTGTAGAAATTACCCCTAGGATTCCCTTTAGGTGAACACCTGATGACATAATGCCGATTCAACCTTGATCATGGCAATTTATTCCAATTAAATAGGTTTGTGTCTAATTGAATTTAATCAATTTGATTTCAATATTAGCGAAGATCAATTAAATCTAAATTATGTTAAACTAGGCTATATCAAGTCGATTCAACCCGTTGTTGAGTCAATTCGATTCGACTCACATGCTCACTTCGACCTTGATGCCATCGATCGGCAGTCAAATTAAATCAAGCGATGTCTCAAGCTTAATTCACACTATGATAAACTTACTTTGATAGTTTAATTCGTCTATTTCAGTATTTTTTTATGTTTATTAATTTATGTGATAAGTTTGTCCTCCCTGGATGAAGAGGCTGATTCCTCCCTTGATTGCTATCAATTCATAATCCAAAAATAAATCTTAATATGAAAACACTAAGAGATATAAAGAGAAAAGATTTAGTAATCTTAATATAGTTATATATTATACTCATGCAAAGTTAGCTATCTATTATTAGATAGCTTAATTTTTCTAAAATTCCATATTGGAGGCGGCCAGATTAGTTTAATTAGTCTTCAAAAGACTTTTATGTTTGTTGCATTTCTTTCTGTGTTAGATTTCTACTTAATGAGCTAACTTTTGCCCAAGTTTCAAATTAACCAAAGACTGACACCTCAAATTATTGGAGTCTTTTGCAATGTCTACTTGTCTAAGCAATAAAAACAAGCAGGTTGCATGACTTTTATGTTAGTACGTACTACCGTCGTTAGTAATATCACTAACAACTTTCTCATTTATTACAATAAAATCATATATCTTATAATTATCATAATATCCTCTGAGTTTTTTAGCTCTTGCTAATTGATCACTTAATTATTTTTTGTTAATTAATCTAAGAGAATAATTTATTAAGTTAACAAAATTATTTGTTTGATTATTTTTAGAAAACGATATGTTTATATAAGAATAAAGTAATTTTCATTTTACCTTACTTTTTAAACGATGAGTTGGTTTTAGTGAAAGAAATTAGAGTAACTTTTCAGGTTAAGGTTTCGTTTGGGACGGCTTTTTTACTACTTTCTAAAATGGAGTTTTAGTACAAAATTTTTTATTTTTGTATTAAAACTCCGTTTTAGAATGCAATAAAAAAGCCGTCCCAAATGAAGCCTAATTCTTAATAAATAATATTTGAATTTTTTGAAGTTATTAGAATAATTATATGATCGAACACTAATGTTGATGCAATAGCTAAATTAGAAATATTCGGAATTTAAACTGAAACCATCTAAACTCTGTTTCAGTGAACTTATAGTTGATATAAATGTTTTGAAGATGTAAACCCAATAAAACAAAAAATATCTTGATTCAAGTCCAAATGATCATAACTCAAGCACTTGAAGCATAATTTATAATTTTACGGCTTCAATTGAGGGGAAAAATTCTTGCTTAATCTTAAATGTTTATAGTCAAAACTACTTGCTCCATAAAAGAAATATAATGAGCCTTAGATTACTCAAATTTGATGTCATTAAAGTACTTAAATGCATATAAAATCTAGTATATATGCATATCATCTGATGGAGTGAATGAAAATTTGGCTATAATTAGTAAACAAAATGTTACTTAAAAAATCTTTAAATAGCCTTTCATTTTGCATGTTAACGGGAATGTTGGAAGTACATATAAACCTTATCCTGGAGTTAGAGAGAGCTCACGGATTTGAAAAATCCTAGAGCTCAACCTAACGATCTATATTGATGATTATCACCGATGTCCACCATTATCACAACCCGATATAACATAACTCATATGTCGTTTGGTAAGGGACTGAGAAACTGACCAAGTTCTATTTGAAAAAAAAATATATATATTTTCCAAATTATAACAAGAAACCACTAACATATTAATATAAAAAAATAGAAACATCATCCCCTATATAGACATCTAAGAACTAATCATATAAAAAAAGCATTAATTATAATTTTTCAATAATCTCATCAAATTAAAATTTTCCTATGATTAAAAAAAAAATCATCTATGACATTAGAAAAATTCCTTAAACAGCAACACTTTAATCTTACTCCAATAGGTCCTTCACCTTTCTTAAAACATGTAAAAAAAGAATGAACAAACAACCCAGCAAGAGACAAGAAAAAAAATTACATATTCCAAATTACACATATTATTTTTAAAATGCTAGATAATCATATATTTTTATGAAAAAAATAGGTAAAAGTTATAAAAATTGCGCCAGCGTCACAACTCCACAGATCCAGTGCCACATCACTACAATTTTCCTCAAAGCCATAGCACCACAATACGAGGGCCGCAGGAAAACAAGTTTGAAAATTTATCTAAAAGCTTAGAGTCGAGGTGCTATCTAGTGAGCATCATAAATCCAAATTGCCTTAGCTCCATGGAGGAAAATAGTTGAAGACGATTAAACCAATGAACCCAATGTGAGGAGTAGGGAACTGACACAACAGTTTAACAACGTCATAGCACCACTAGTATTGTGTCATGACGTCAACTCAGTTTTTTTTTTTTCTATAAATAGGAAGCCTAGTGTTCATGTTAAAGGGTGTGTGACTTGGGGTGATATGAGAGAGAGTGTGTGTGAGTGTGTGAGGGTACTTTTAGTGGAGGCTAGCCCATTTGTACCTATTGTGTGAGTCTTATACTAGTTTGGAGAGAAAAATGGAGTGCAAAGGAGTTTGTATTGATTGACAAAGGATTTTCAAGTCATTTCTATCCTTATCTTCAACATTGTACTTTTATTTTGTTTTGTGAAATAAAAACATTTATTGTGATTACTTTTATCTCCATGTCTAACTAAACTCTTTTATCTAAACTTATGATAGTTTAAAAATTATGTATTGCATATAGTAGATTTACAAGTTTATGAATTGATTTATGATGTTTTTAAATATCCCATACTATATTTAGCTTGTCTATAGACCATGCATAAATTTAAATCTAATGTGATCTATAGTTTTGATGGAGGAGTAGAAGTTAAATAGAAGATTGTAATCTTGGCATGCATAGACATATGATGGTTAGGATTATGAGATCTTAAGGAACAGTAAAACTATAGTTGGAAGAAATCCTTGCTAAAACTATAACGAGCTTGATAAAGACGAGTGCTTGTGCTCTAATTCATAGAAATATTAGGATGAAATCCCTCTATTGCAAGCATGTATTTTTAAATATCATAGTTTAGAGATTTGAAAATTATTATCTTTATCTTTTATACTATAGTTTTTTACTTTTGATTGCTTCGCCCTTAATAATCAAATGATAAAATAAATATAATATTTTTATTAAGCAACACTAGAGTGAGTTTGAGATAATTCCAAATTCTCATTAGAATGATACTCATCTCATCACTTTATTACTTGACATGACACGTGCACAAGCATTGAATAGGAGTTACTTCACACCAAGTTTGAATCCAATCTAAGGTGTCTACAATCATGCCCAAGAATCTAATTTGGAATAATTTTTTTTCTTTTAGCTTTTATTAAACAACAACTAGAGCTATCTAATTTCATTTATCAGTAATAAAATTATATATCAGTGAACATAAGCTTTATTGATCAAAATATTCATATACATCTATATTTATTGACTTAAAAATCATATATAATACTTAAGAATCATATAGATAATTTATCATTATATTTATAAGTACAAAAAATAACTAAGAAAAAATGAACTAATCCAGAGGAATCTTGATTAGCTTCACACTCGTGAACCTCTTCCTTGACCTTGACTTGAAATCATTTAAATCATATATAATGAGTTAAGAACCCCAATAGGTCATTAAAAAGTATATAGCTAAATTTTAAAGTATGGTAAATAAGTAGTATGTATGTTGTCATACAATTTATAACAGCAACAATCATAATATTAGAAATCAATCCATATATAATAAAGCTCACTCCCAATAGCAGTAAAGTCATTAAAGTAATAAATAGTATGATGCAAAAAGCAATAAAATAGCTAGTAATCCCGTAAACCAGTATATATATCAATTTAATGTAATAATGACCAATCATGTCATAGTAGTACCATTCAATCAGTAAAGAAATCATATTAATCGAAAGAACCAAATTCTCAAAAAAACTGTCAGAATCACATCAATGTAATAAGACCATAAGAAAGTGAATATAACATATCTAGTCATAAAGTATATTGATCATATGCTAAGTGTATCCAATATATCATATGCTCAATATATCTTCAAATGAGTAGATATTATCAATAATCACATTGTAATAATATTAGTATCAGTTTCGTCTGCTATAATAACATTAGTACAGTGCTGTAATAGTAGTAGTAAGGTAGGTAATAATAAATTTATATAATAACAACGAGTTGATATAATATTAGTACAGTCTTATAATAGTAGCAAATCAGTGGAATGAATTTCAATAATCAAACAAAAATAAGTAAAGATTCCCAACTAAAGTAGTATTTTTCAATATTAGTAATCCATATTAGTAACCTGTTGGCTTGGCAATGGGGTCATCACTCTTTGTTCGTCAGTACAGTAATAACTCCTTATAGCTACCATCAATGAATTAGTAGACGATAACACTAAATTGCAGTATTTAAATAAAAATCTATCAACCCACCAGAATGTACATGTCAATAAGTCTTCATCCAACGTTAGTGGATTTTCTATTTTTCTTATTATTTTTATATATTTTATTATCAAAGTATTATGATAATAATAGTAACCAGCTATCACCCATTCACATGCCAGTATTCATTCTCAATGCTTGTATTAAAAATATTCTTAAATACAATACACTATGAACAGAATTCATAGTTTCAAAATATAACCAATTTATCAGAGGCTGTGTAAAATACTATTTTAAGACTTCAAACATACTACAGCATTATTTTTCAGAGTTTGAGTTATTTTTTATTAAAAAAATATATAAATTTCAAAATACCTAGTGAAAAATTTTCAAAAAATATTTAAAATGAGCATAATCTCAATCTCTATAACTTTTAAAAAGTTTCTATAATGCAATGTTATCCATATTTTTTTAATTAAAATAGAAATTTAATTGAGAAATTAAAAATTTATTATTAAAAATTGAGATAGGCATAATGTGACCTACCTCGATCCAAACAATTTTCCTAACTAAGCCGACAGCTAAAAAAGATATGAAGCGACTAAAAAATTCTTCTTTCCTCCTCCAAAACCCTCTTCTTCTCTCTCCTACTCAGCTGGCTACGATGCTTGAATGAATAGAATAGTGGATTTATTTTATATTTAAAGAATAAATAGTGGCCTACAGCTATGACACTACCACTTAGCATTGCAGCACTAGTTCATTTTTTAATAGCCCGAGATTATAGGACTGAAATATCAATATTGGTACCTTAACATTGTTATAATGCCACAATGCTCAGACACCCAACACCTAAGTGCTCAAATAGTAAAATTTTATTTTTTTTTGCCAAAAAGCACTCCAAACCCCTAAACTCGTTCTAGAACACATGCATATATTTTCCATACACAAAAATACTTTCAACCACATACAAATTGGTTTAAAACACAAAATTTTGAATATTTACCTTTTTAAAATTTACTTTTTAGATTTTTGGGAGATTACATCTATAACATGCAATTAAACGAAATTAATAGAAAGTCATTTAATTATTCAGGAAAGTAAATTGATCAATTGGCCATAATTTTAATTTCAATGGATATGGCTCATTAGCATAAATCTATATAGGGTCTATTTGTGATTTTTGCTCCACTAGATCAATTTCTATTAAATTTTAAAGTTTCGTGCATTTAATTTGATTAAAATGCATGTATTATCCTAATTACATAGTTGGAAATTAACTCGTACGGCACTTTCCATGCGATAGAATTTTAATTATGTGTTATATAATAATATGTCATCATGCCAAATATGACTTAATCTAAGCTATTCAATTTAGGTTCAAATGGTTAGGATTAAAAGAGTGATAATCATAGGCCGTCGTATGGTTGTATGTCTGACAAAATTAGTGTTATCCCATAAAATTAAAAGGAATAGACTGTTATGATTTCATATTCCTTCTCTCACAAAGAATTTAGGCCACATGTACATTTAACTCAACCATTTCCTATCATATTGATCCAATAGGATCTATTAGAGGAAAGTGCTCAATCCAATAGATGGATCATCATGGGTTGCACACTTTCTTCACAATGTTTCATACAACTACGAAATTGCTATGAGTTAAAAAATTACTTTCAAGCAAAGGTGAATTCATGGGGATTTTTGTTGAATTGGAATCATCTAATTGCAGATAATGATCCTCTTTTAGTTATTAAGCTCTAAAGTTGATTGGATCAAGTTTGAATTTTGCACCACCACAACTTCATTGAAACTCGCTCAAACTCACAAAAGAAGGCTACTGGGAGGCTAGGGAAGGGTAGGGATTAATTTTTCACACACTAGGGAAGCTCGGGAATGCAAGTTCTAGAACCCCTATTCAGCAAAATTTGAAGTATCTATGGAGGGTAGTTGAATGTATGGAGATAAAATTTTATCCACAAGAGGTCATACTTTGCAATTGAACCTATTTGAATTGGTCCAATGACATGTAAACAAATAATGGAGCTAGGAACTTAAGATGGGATATTTTAATTGAACAGTGCATATTCACTCTATATGGTATCGTTTTCAAGAAATTTTGATCCAATTAATGAACACCCTAGGCCCTCATTGGGTTAGGTTGGGTTTAGGAAAACTCAGGGTGTCCAGTTGGTCACATGTATAGGCTTTAGGAAGGCTAATTTCATTTAAAATGGGTTTTAGCCCATGTGGGATAACATAGGTTAGCTCAATTGGGTGACTCAAGCTAGCCTAGGGCTTGGGCTAGTTAGGACAGGTAGTTTAAGATGCATGCATGCAACTTGAATGGTTTGGAGGCCATAGTTTAATAAACTTTGGATTTACTCAAGTGTAATGTGTCCAAAAGACCATATATGGTCAACTTGGTCGACCATGTTGACCCAAGATGAACCAAGGAACCTAATGGGTCTTTGTGGATTTATGAAGGTGTTTAGGAGGTTTAAGATTCCATGCTAAGGGTTGAAATTAATTTGATAATTAAAATGATCATTTAGGTCCACTAAAGCTTATATGTTCAACTTGGTCAACTATGGCCCACCTTGGACTCCATTTGGTTTAAAAATATTCATGGAGATGTTTGAAAGCCTTTTGACACAATCCTAATGTTTATGATTTGATCTAGCCCAATAAATGACATTTATATACATTTAGGGCTCTAAAGAATCTAGGGTCAAACTTGGTCAACCAAGTGATGACAATGGGTCCCAAAGGGGTCAAACAACTTAGGAGATGGGTTTAGGTCATTCCCAAGGGTTTAAGTTTATGTTGGACATGAAATGCCATCTTGAGTGGCATGCCTTTAAATATAAGTGACTTGGTTTAATTTGAGTTTTAACCTTAGGTTAAGCTTGGAATGACTTTGGAAATACTCTAACAAATCATGAGAATGGTCTAAGAGATGTCTAAGCCATTTTGGATTGAGTTTAGGTTAAAGATCTCATAGTTCTTTCTAAGATCCTTATATGTTAGGTATACACCAAAAGTTAAAACACATAAGCACTAAAAATGATTGGGGAAAAAGTGTTTCAAAAATGAGATCAAAATGACATGTGATGCCTTAGGATCTAATGGAAGGATTGCACTACTTAAACTTTTACTTATTTATCTCAACCATTCAATATTAATAGCAAAAGCTAATAACATTTTTAATCTATAAAAAAGTATCAACAAATTTCGTTTAATCCATACCTAAACATAATAATCTCGATCCCAAAATTATATACAATAAATAAATAAAGGTTGCATTACAAAATAAATAATATCTCAACTTCCAGGATTATGATGCCTACTTCTAGAACTAATCTACTTAATAGGACCCTTACCTTTCATTGAAACATTAAATGAATGGGATGAGTATAACTAGCTCAATGCACTTCCTAGATGCTTCACAGAACATATGGCCTCATAAGTTCACTTACACTTCACTTCTAGATCGCATCAAAATTCGTACAGTCTTAGACTTTCAAACATTCATTTCAAATTGTAATTTATAAGTAATTGATCAACTAAATTGCAATGCAATGATTATTAAGCTTATGTTCCAATGCTTACTTAAAGTTTCACTTACACTTATACCTCCCTTTACCTCCCACATCTACTTATATTAAGTGGGGCTAGAATCGCTTCCTCATCTACATCAGGTATATGGGGCCAAAAGAGTATTTACAGTGTTACTTAATCTTTCAAACCTACTTTCAACAAGTGGGGATAGAATCCCTCTCTCATCTACATCAGGTATATGTGGCTAGAAAAATATATATGGCCCTTATAATATAACAAAGAGTGCATTTTTTTACCTTTCAAAATAAATGTTTACATGCCATGCAATGAAGGATGAAGATACAATGCAGCGATACTAAATAGAGTATTAAAAATGTGCATGAATTATTAGTAAAACCCTCATTACTTGTGAAATAGAACACTCACTAAACTTTTTTTCTTTTCAATTTTTTAACTTCAAAGAAACATTCACTTATAACTACTGCATTTTCTAGAAAGCCTCAATTTGATACTATACTCTAAAAACTATATTAAAAAATTAACCAACTAAAATTTAATTTCTTATTGCAAAAACGTTCAAAATAGGGCATATGACAACATATAAAAAGTTATACGGTGAAAAGTTCTTAAAACTAAAAAAAATAATTAATTTTAATCCATAACTTATTATAAAACAACATAAATGAAAATAAAAAATAGGGATTCAGAAGCCTACCTCGAGCTTTATAATTTCCCTAATTGGTTGGATAATTAATTCCTTAGTTTGGCCTCCAAAACTCCTCCCACTCTTCAATAGTCATGAATGGCATAGCTGTTATTAAAGGTCAAGCAAGCTTTCTTACGGTGTAAATGATTCTTGCTAAAAACTAAACTTGTTTGGTTTACCTGAAAAATTAATTAAAATGGTTTATACAATATTTACTTTACTCCAAAGGCGGATGGAGGGGTGGGCAAGGGGGGCACGTCGCCACCCCCCCCCCCCCCCCCTGAAAAAAAAAACTAGGTTTAGGAATTAGGAGTAAGTATTAAAATTTTTTAGGCTTACTGATTCACAACCATTCGGCCCTTTACCGATTTCGTAGCCTGTCACAACCCCAAGATCTAACTTGAAAGAATTATTCAGTCGATCCTATAAATTAATCAACTACTAGAGCTATATGTAGTCATCAATCAATGATAAACAGTACAACATAGTTTATATTTTAAAACATCAATGTAAACAACTATATTCAATCCCAAAAGTCATTTACAATAGTCAAGATCTTCAATAATGATCACACATCCATCCAATCCTGGGTACAAAAGAATAACTATAACAAAAAGGAACAGAACCTGAAGATTCCTTATCAACCTCACATACCTGCTCCCTTGTCCTGACTGAAAATCATTAACCACTTATAATGAGCTTAAAAAGCCCAGCAGGTCACCAAATACCTACAACTAAAATCAAAGCATGGTAAAGAAGTAATATGCATGTCCATCAATCAAATCATGGCAATCACTTACACATTATCATTAAGTCAATGTAGAATCAGAAATAAGTGCAGAAACATACACATAAAAAGTAAAATCCACAATCGATAGTAGAAGAATTAGTAAACAGTATAAAAGTCCATAAAGCTTGATGAATTAGTACGTGCATCAAATCTCTATAGTAATCATCGTATCTATAACATCAGTCAAATTAATAGAGAAATCCTCGGATCAATCATATCATTCAAATCAATGAAGAAATCATCAGGTCAATCATATCAGTCGGCATAAAGAGAAATCATTGGGTCAATAATATTAGTCGGTATAAAATCGTATCAAACACCAAATCAACACTATCATTCATGACTATTGAACTCAAATCAATGCAGTAGAATCATATCAAAACGTACACTTGTAATTCAATTATTCAATATCACGTGCTCAGTGAATCACATACAATTCAGTTGTTCATTATCACTTGCTCAATGCATCACATGCAATTCAGTTATTTATTATCACTTGCTCAGTGCATCACATGCATAATATCAGTACAATGAATCTGTAGTATCAATGCCTGTATTAGTATCAGTAACAATCCAATGACATAAATAGTAATGTTATAACAATGAAATCCTGCAATAACAATAAAACCGTACAGTAATGATAAATCCGTACAGTAATGATAAATACGTATAGTAACGATAAATCCATATAATATCAATAAATCTGCACAGTATCAATAAGAACAATTCTTTAAAACATGCAATTCAGTGCAGTAGTCATACTCAACAAGTAAAAGCCCTGTATATTACAGTTTTTTTCATACTTGTATTAGTATTAGTATCATATCCGTTCGCTCAGTAAACAGAGTCGTCACTCTTTGCCCATCGGCATAGAAATCATCTCCTTATAACTCCCATCAGTAATCACATGATCAGTAAAGGATAACACTAATCCATATTTAAAGGAATGTCCGTCGGCCCACCATCCTGTACAGGTTAATTAGTCTCCAACCAACGGTTCAACCAATCTTTAATTATCTTTCACACACACAATAATATAACAGTAATTTCAATCATATATCCATATTCATTTATGTCTCATAAGTGCATTGCAATCAACAAACATGATTTAACTCAAATTAGAAAATCTTGAAATATCATACTTCAAAGCCACCTGGTGAAAAATCATAAATAAATACTCGTAATCACATTCTCTATAACATATGAAAAGTTATGCGGTGAAAGTTTTGTCAATATAAAGATATGCATGTTTTTAGATAACGAAAACACAAAACTAAGCAGAAAAATATCAAAACACAAAATTTTTGAAATCAAAAATAGAGTTTGAATTCCTTAATACGAGATGAATAATTCTTCCAATTGTGACGACTGACAAAAATCGCTCCGTGTCCTCCGAAACCAAGCTTTTCCCCTTCTCCCTTTCTCTCTCCTCTTTTGCCTCAACCAAAAAATATCCTTTCTTTTATAAACGGGAAACAATATTTTTGATCGTACGAATGATATTTTTTTGTTCATACCGGGACGATCGGTTCTGGATTGCATTCAGACCATATTCATACATACGATATTTTTCGTTTGTCCCGGGACGATCAGCTCTGTCAAAAACTTCTTCAGTTCGTACAACGGTCCATACATATGAAATCAGTTCGTACATACAAACCTACACCCAAAAATCTATAATCTGGAGGGGTTTTGCATAGCCTCTCTCACACATTTGTACAATTAATATTTTTCGCTCGTCCCCTGCCTCGACTCGAAGACTCTCACTACTTTTGCGTTGGCTTGCTCAAATGGAATACAGCCGAGAGTTTTTTTTATATAAGATATAATGTGGTATTATATCATTTGTTCTATAAAATTGGTTTGTTCCATGCAAAGATCTTCCTACTTCATTGCTTTGTCTTCATTTTGTTGTTAGATCTTTAATTTTATTTTGTTTGATCTTATATGATTTATTATTTATTTCTTTGCATTTATAAGATTGATTCTGTAGGTTTTATTTTTCTTATCATTTGTTATCTAAAATAAGCTTGTTCTTTTTTGCGTTGTATGTATGTGTAATGTATTATCTTGTTTGATTTTTGAATAGATATATAATAAGATTAATCTTAAGGAATCTTTGAGTTTGAATATTATGGAGATATATTTCAAGTGATCTTCAATTCCAAAAATATCAAATGGCAATAGCAATTAGGTTGAAGATCATAACGAAAAGCGTATTCGAGTGGATGTTGATTTACCCAATAATATAGAAGTAAGTGTTGAAAATCTTCCATCTGATCTAGGACTATGAATTCTCGTTGTTGACTTTAATCCTAATATTCAGGATGATGTTCAAAGAATATATTTATAATGAGGGCCATTTTAGCTTCTTAGTCATAATTTTCTGAAAACTAAATTCGGAATGAAAGACAAATAATTTAATCTTACTTGGTTTGACAAGTACTCTGATTGGCTAGAGTATAGCATAAGCAAAGACAAATCATATTTTCTTTATTGTTAACTGTTCAGAAAACTAGGTAGAGGGAATGAAGAGGAAGAAGCATTTAATAAAAATGATTTTTTTAATTGTAATAAAATAGACAAATTTGATCTTCATATAGGAGGTCATAATAGTGTGAATAATAATGTTAGACGTAGTTCGAAGACCTACTGAAACAGAATAAACATATTGGGATTATGTTCCAAAAGCAAACAGATCAAACTACATATGCATATTGTATCCATCTCAATACTTCTATTGATTGTTTAAGATTTATTTTGAACCAAGGGCTAGCTTTCTAGGGATATGATGAGTCTTCTACATCCAAAAATCAGGGTAATTTTCTTGAACTGGTGTAATTTTTGGCTGAACATAATAAAGACATAGATGATGTGATTTTAAAGAATGCTCCATAAAATTTAAAGTTAATTGCACCTGATATTCAAAAAGATATTACACGAGCATTCGCTATTGCTATTACAAAGTTTATATTTGAGGAGATTGGTGATAAATTTTACTCAGTTTTAATTGATGAATCACGTGACACATCTGCTAAGGTGCAAATGGCAATCATAGTCCATTTTTTTAATAAGAAAGGCGAGATAGTGGAACATTTTTTAGGGATTTCAGATACTACTGCAAATAGTCTTAAATTGGCGATTGAACAACTCTTATCAACATATGGTTTGAACATATATAGAATATGGGGTTAAGGATATGATGGTGCTAGTAATATGAGAGAAAAGTTTAATGGTTTGAAAGCTCTATTTCTAAATGAAAATCAATCTATATATTACATTCATTGCTTCTCATATCAGCTTCAATTAGTATTGGTGGCAGTGGCAAAAAGTCATGTTCTTATTGCTTTGTTGTTTACAATCATTTTGAGTGTAATAAATCTTGTTGGTGTTTCTTGTAAGCGTCGTGACCAAGTTCGAGAAATACAACGTGAGAAGATATTGAATGAATTACAAAGTGGAAATCTTTTATTTGGGCAAGGCTTAAATCAAGAAATAACCCTTAGGGGTGCTGGTGATAGGCTGTGGGGCTCACACTATGAACATATTTTAAGATTAATTATAATATTCTCTATAGTAATTAATGTTCTAGAAATCATTTTGGAAGATGGCTTAAGCTTATAACAAAAAGGTGAGGCATATGCTTTATTAGAATCATTACAGATCTTTGAGTTTACCTTTTGCCTACATCTTATGAAAGATATTCTTGGTAACTTTAATAAACTATCACAAGCTTTACAGAGAGGAGAAAAATATATTATTCATGCTATGTCTTTGGTACGTATATGCAAAAAAAAAAGACTGCATGATATGAGAGATAACAAGTGGACTGACTTGATCAGTAATGTAACCTCATTCTATGAGTAATAGAAAATCAATGTTCCATATATAGATGACAAATAGGTTGCTCATGGTTGGCTACACCGTAGAGCTCAAGATATAACAAATTTATATCATTTTCGGGTTGAAATTTTTTACATAGTGCTTGATATATAGTTTCAGGTTTTGAACAATCAGTTTACAAAAGTAAATACCTAACTATTTTTGTGCATTGCATGTATGAATCCTAATAATAGATTTTATGCATTCAACAAAGACAAGTTGATTCGAATGACACAGTTTTATCCAGCTGATTTTAGTCTTTCTTGATCAGGCGGTTCTTGAAAATCAATTGGATATTTATATCATGGATATGCGATATGAGGATCAGTTCACCTCATTAAAAGATATTGGGAGTCTTACTGAGAAAATATCCAAAGTAGGAAGGATATAATATATCCTGTTATTTTTAACCATTGGAACTGGCATTGGTATTACCCGTTGCTGTAGCAGGCATTGAAAGAGCTTTTCTTGCCATGAAGATTATAAAAAATTGGTTATGAAATAAAATTGGCGATCAATGGATGAATGATTTATTAATTGCTTATGTTGAAAAAGAAATTTTGGATTATATTGATAATGAAATAATCATTCAACTCTTTCATAATATAAAGAGTATATGCTATAAATTGTAAGTTGTTTACTATCTTATATTTAATATTATATATTTTTGGATAATTATTAATAAAAAATTTTTAAAACTGCCTATGCCTGTCCGAAGCCCAAATGAAAAAAGTTGAGAAAATTTTTTAATAAAATAATTTAGGCCCCGCCCCCCCCCCCCCCCCCCCCCCCCCCCCCCCCCCCCCCCTTAATAAAATTTTCTAGCTCTGCCACTACTTTACTCTATACTCTTTTTCATCTAAACAAATACTAATATTTTCAAAACAGTTGCATTTGGAATACTTTACACCAATTTTACTTTCAACCAAAGAATTAATAATAAAAGAACTAACTAATTTGTTTATAAAAAAATTAAATATTTAATTAATAATAACTTTCATTAAAATTAGTAAGTATAATCATCAAATTGGCATAATTAAGAAATTTTTTAAAGTTATGTAACATAAGAATTTTCATGGTATTTAATTAGAATATTTAAAAAAAGTTTAAGTGATTTATAATATATAATAAACTAATTAGCCATTGAGAATTTGAGAGAAAAGTTAACTGAAATGCAAGTTAGAACATTAAACATCCTAATAAATAACATGTCTTTATTTTTTTCTTTAATGCTAATGCTGATCTTAAAATAATAATAATAATAACTTACATGTCTTTAATTGATTAAAGTAACTTCTAAAGCTCCATTTTAATGTACTCTTAATTTCCTTGAGTTTCCTTGGCTTTTATTGACTTCCAAATGATTTAGCATATTGCATCAATATTAGTCGTGAAATTCATTACTATATACATTAGCATCTTTAATAATATATTTATTACAATAGATAATCATCTTTGGAGGCTTAGGCCCAACTTTGTAGATAATAGTCGTTATTGTCAATTATTAGGCTTTATTCATTTATTTGGCCAAGTTTCTTGATCATAGTCACTTGATTTATTTTCAACTAGATAGCCTTAGGTTTAATTGGATTTATTAGATTTTTTTTAATTAAACCCATTGAGAGGCTTATGTGTTACATAAACAATAAAAATACAGGTCCTTAAAGAACCAAAAGCTCTCTAAAAATACAATCTTTGAAGTAAAACCTATGAGCCAATGATTCTACATATTACAATAGACCGGGAAAAAATAAAAAACACCAAGAAAGATCCAAAGAAGACCAATCCAGCTCAAAGAAGTAATAGAAGCCTCACAGTAACTAGTAGAAGCCACAGTAACCTTAGAATAGAGACCTGCACATAACAAAAGACATAAATAGGCAGAAGCAAGAGAAGCCAAAAACCCACCCAGCAATAAATCCAACACAAGCAAAGAGCCTTGACAAGAGTATTCACAAAAACCAACAATCGACAAAGAGGAACAACCAACAAAACTAAGGACACAATACCCACACAGCCCAACCGCAACTAAAATAGCCCAGCCATCAACACCCCTCACATCAAACAACCAAACAAAGCCCTACCATCGGAAGAATAACAACCACAAGAAGACAACCAACCAAATAATGGTCATCAGCATAAGACAAAAACAAAGATAACGCATTACTTCTTTTAGATTTTTGCTTACGACATTTGTTAGTAATATGGGAAAAGGCTTTTTAAACAACACGACTCACATTCAAGGCATACATGTATTGAAATGTATCCACCGACTCATCCATGTCATCCTCACCAACCCCACAAGGCAAGGAAAATGACCCATCTAGCCAATCAGATTGATCTACACAAGTGTCTCTTGATTTGGAAACCAATTGAGCTTTAAAAGAATTAGTAGAAATAAGCGCAATCTGAACATCTATAAGAGGCACATTCCCATTCAGCCCCACACACAGTACAAGGTGACAAAGTTGGCTTGTTATAAACCACAGGAAAGTCAACTAAAGCAATAACCAAACCACTAAAATAATCATTCAATACTACTATTTTAACATCACATAATTCAATGTTCACCCCATTCAAATACCCATGACAAGAGCCAGAGACAATTTCCTTAAGAGCTTTCTCAACAACAGGTGAAAGAACCAGGTCATTAACACAAGCACCCTTACCTCCATCATGACCCAAACATGTCAAATCTACAAAAGGAGAAGAATATTTAATGCCATCAATGTTCACAACGTGAATAGGTAATCCAATATCGCCCAAAATAGGATTAAAAGTATTTAATTTCTTATGAACCGGAACAACAACATGATGAAGCATAAGGTCATCCGAGACCATAAATCGGGCTAAACCAATTGCCCCACCTCACCATAAACGTGGCCTGCATTAGCCGTAGCAATAGTTTCATGCAAAGATAAATTAACACACACATTGCCCAAAACATTATCATTCACAACATTATTAACCTTATCACCCGTATTAATAACCAAAAGGGGTGACCAAGTTTCAAATTATCCACATTTTCCTGTATAGATAACTCAACCATATCACCCACCTTTATAGCAATAGGGTTACTAGTGGGAGCTTCTGCTAAATGAGGGAGTAAAATGTGACATTCTAATTTCAAATGCCCCAAAGCTTTTTAGTGAACATGATAAGAAGGAAAACTTCTATTTCCACAAACTGAATACAATCCAAACTTTCATAACCTAGCCAAACTTGATCAAGATAACGTTTGGTAACATCTAACTCAACAAGAACACGCACTACAGGAAATTCTCTATTACCGCTGGATTTTTCGAACGGCTTTTCGGTGGACTATTTTCAGCGGCTTCCCAACATATTTCCAGCGAAATATGTCCGACTAATTTTTCTACAGATTTTTCTGCGGCGCTCCGGCGACTTCCTGATGGCTTTGGTTCTGGCGGCAATTCATTAAAGGGTCTTCTATCATTAGAGGTTGCATTATTCATTTTAAGGGTCCGCCAAACAAAGACCCCAAACCATGAAGGTATGGGGAGAAAAGAGGTGAGGTCGAAGGTTATGGAAGGAGATTGAAATCGGAATGGTATGGAATTCCACATTAATGTCAAAATGAGGAGTCCACTTAAACAGTTTCATGAAAATCATTGTAATACCAAATTTTAAATAAAGCAATTGCAAAATAAATATGGATCTTCTTTGGTTTTTAAAGATTTTTAATGAAATAATGTTATGCATTTATGAGCTAATCTCAGTGCTTTAAAAATCGGACCGGACCGGCCGGTCCGACCGGTTCAACCGTGAACCAGTTTGAGGACTGGTTCGGTCCAGTTTGAAAACCGCCCTTGCATTAAACTTGACGGTTTTGGGATGAACCTCCAGTTCAACCGGTAAACCGGCGAACCGATCCCGGTTTTTTAAAACCGGCCGGTTCAAGTTTTTAGAATAATATTTGTTAAATAAATTATTTAATATTAAATAAATATTAAACTTAATAATAATTAATATAAATATTATTATAAAACTCTTAAATTAAATTAAAGATAATATTATTATAATTTCATCAATGTCATGTCTTCATGATTTCTTAAGAGCTCTTGCCACGAGGGAAAATAAGAAGGTATATACACTATACAAAACAAAACTTTTAAGGGATATATGTGGGACTAAACATACAAAGGAAAGAGCCATCTTTAGTTTCATATTCACACTATACAACTTTTTTTTTAATGAATTGAAAATTAATTTTAATAATATGAATAATATTTATTTTTTTAGTTGATAATATTTATTTTTTTAATTGATAATATTTATTTTTTATCTATTTATTTTTATATTTTTTATCTATTTATTTTTTATATTTTTATTTGGATTCTTTATTAATAGCTCTAAAATTTTATTTGCTTTTCACCTCTAAAAATTTTTTATATTACTAAATGAAATAATTTTTTATTAAAATATTTAATTATATTATATTTATAATTTTATATTTGTGAATTTTTAAATAAATTATATTTATAAATTAAATTTAAATATGTAATATAAATTAGCAATAATTTATATTAAATTATATGATTATTATCTTTCTTTATTTTGTTAATTTTATTAAATATTTATAATAATAATATTATTTATTACGTCATCTGGTTAGACCCCGGTTCGAACCGGTCGAACCGTGAACCTCTCCTTCTTCCGATTCGTTGTCCGGTCCGGTTTTCAGAGCCTTGGCTAATCTATAATAGGGGCGCTAAATAATTTAAAACTACAGTTATAAACCTCAGTCAAAGAAGAAAAAATATTAAAAAAATATTTTTAAAATAATCAATTTATAAGGTCATGTGCTATTTTGGTGCCAGCTATAAATTTTTAAAAAATTAAAATAATCAAATAATCAATTTTAAAAATTTAAAATAATCAAATTATAACATTTTTTAAACAACAATAATAGAGCTTTTGGTGTAAATGTTGAAGGTGCAAGCCACGTGAGTATCTGCAAGTGAGAAAATTCGATCATTCTTTTCTGGCAAGGTTTAAAGTTGGTGAAGTGGTAGCCACGCGATTTGATGTCATAAACCTACAGGAGCTTTACCATGCAGTGGAAGCCCTTAGCTATAAATAGCACTCACTCGGTCACCACAGCTTCTCATCCAACATTCCTTAAGCCACAATGGCGACTAGCACTAAGTTCACGGCTTTGGTCTTTTTAGTTCTTCTTAGCATTAGCATTGCGATTTCCTCCGCCGCAAGGTCCTTGAAGGACATTCAAGGCGGCGGAGGAGGAGGTCATGGTGGTGGAGGAGGAGGGGGATCGGGTGGTGGATTGGGTTCGGGTTCCGGCTATGGTGAAGGTGGGGGATATGGTGAGGGAGGTGGACATGGTGGAGCGGGCGGCGGTGGTCATGGCGGTGGAGGTGGTGGCGGTGGAGGTGAAGGTAGTGGTGCTGGTTCAGGATTTGGGTCTGGGCAGGGATATGGCTCTGGGTCTGGTGGAGGTGGAGCAGAAGGAGGAGGTTATGGCAGTGGTGGAGGTGGTGGCGGCGGTGATGGTACAGGCGGTGGACAAGGAAGTGGGAGCGGATCCGGATCTGGCTATGGTTCTGGATCAGGTTCTGGCGCAGGTGGGGCTAATGGTGGTGGCTATGGAAGTGGTGGTGGTGGCGGTGGCGGCTCTGGTGGTGGAGGTGGAGAAGGCTCAGGTTCCGGATCTGATTATGGTTCTGGTGGTGGATCCGGATATGGGGGTGGTGTTGGAGGTCTCAACTAAACGCAAGACAACTTTATCAATAACACTTAAGAATGAAAAATAAGAGCAAGCGTAGTTATGCACTGGGCTACCTGTAAGAGAATATAATGCTGTGTAAACGTTTTATATATGAATCAAATTAATATATATCTGTTTACTTATATTATATAAGATCACTACTTTCTGTGCTTCTCTTAACACTAAAGCAAAATCATATATTACCGGCGACCTTTTCCGATGGAAATCTATCATTTTCCGGCGGTTTTTCGGGAGCAAAATTTCCGCCAGTAAAATCCACGTAGGAAAAATTTTCCCGGCGGCTTTTCAGGCGGTAAATAATTCCGGCGGATAGCCGGCGGAATTTGACCGCCGGAGAATAAAAAAACAGCTTTTAAATACAAAAATTTTTAGTTCAAAAAATTCATATACTAAAAAATTAATTCAAAAAAAAAAATCTAGTAAGGGTTTATATAGTTTTTTGAAAATTTAAAATATGTTTGGAAAAAAAGTTAAATGTATTCTATTTATTATTATTTTTAGTAAGAAAGCATTATTTAATAAAAAATTTTAGACCTCATCAAAACCTCGTAATTATTTTTAAAACAAACTATCTATCTTAAGAAAATTTTATTTAGTGGATCTAAAAGTCTTGAAAGGTATTATCAAAGATCTAAACAACTCTTTTATATAATATTTAGGGTTCATTAATATATTTTTTAAATTAAATTAAATTAAATTAATCATGGCCGATGATATCCCATACCAATATTTGTATTAATGAAACATGTAATATTTAACACTTGTACTTGCACGTTACGTGCCAGGCACATGTTCGAAATGTATTAAAAAGATTAAAAAACTTAATATGAGATACTTATACTCAATAATAAACTTTAATTTTAAAAGAAATTTTATTTTTAGTATTTTTATATTTATTTATTTATGTAATAAGTTTATCGGCCCAATACGAAGAAGCTGATTCCTCCCTAGATTGCTATCAGATCATAATCCAAAAAACAAAATATGAATATGATAACACTAAGAGATATAAAGAGAAAAGATTTAGTAATCTTAATATAATTATGTATTATACTAATGCAAAGTGATCAAATTTTCTTAATATAATTATCTATTATTAGAAAGCTTAATTTTTCTAAAATTCCATATTGGAGGCTGCCTAATTACTTTAATTAGTCTTCAAAAAGACCTTTATGTTAGTTGCATTTCTTTCTTTGTTAAATTTGTACTTAATGAGCTAACTTTAGCCTAAGTTTCAAATTAACCATAGACTGACAGGTCAAGTTTTTGGAGTCTTTTGCAATGTCCACTTGTCTAAGTAATAAAAACAAGCATGTTGCATGACTTTTATGTTAGTATTAACGCCGTTCGTAATATTTTCATCTTTTTTTTTCCCTCCAAGATTACAAGTTTATGAATTTCTTTATGATGTTTTTAAATCTCCCATGCTTAATTTAGTTTGTGTATAGGCTATGCATAAACTTAAGCTTTAATGTGAACTTTAGTCTTGACGGAGGAGTAGAAAATAACTAAGGGATTTAAAATGTAATCTTGTCTTGCATAGACATATGGCGGTTCAGATTATGGAATCTTAATGAGATATTAAAATTGTAGTTAGGAGGAATCCTAGCTAATACTCTAACGATCTTCACAGAGATCATAACTTGTGCTTTGATTCATAGCAATATTAGGAAGAAATCTCTCTATTGCAAGCATGTACTTTTAAATACCATAGGTTTAGAGTTTTAAAAATTATGTTTCATTATCTTTTATAGCTATAGCTAGCTTTTTTTTACTTTTGATTGTATCACCCTTGATAATTAAATGATAAGATAAATATATTAGTTTTATTATTAAGCAGTAGTAGAGTAAGCTTAGGATAATTTCATCATGAGAATGATGATCATCTCATCATTTTATTACTTGACACGACACGTGCACTTGCATAAAAATATCAGAGTCACTTCACACCAAGTTGAATCCTATCTAAGTTGTCTATAACATGCATAATGAAATCAATAGGGAGACGTTTAATTATTCAAGAAAATGTACTGATCAATTGGCCTTAATTTTATTTTTGATGGATATGGCTCATTAGCACAAATTCATAGGGGCACTATTTGTGAGTTTGGGTCCATTGGATCAATTTCTACAAAATTTTAAAGTTCTATGTACTAAATTTGATTGAAATGCATATTATCATAATTACGCAGTTGGACGCTGACTCTGGTGGCACTTTCGATGCTGTGGCTTTTTAATTGGTTGTTTATATAACTACGAACAATTATGCCAAATAATATTTAATCTTAGCCTTTCTATCTAAGATCAAATCGCAAGGATTAAAAGGATTATCGAAAACCGCAAGCTATCATATGGTTGTATAAATGATGAAATCATCAAATCAAAGCTATCCAATAAATTTAAAATAAACAATTTATTCTAATTTTGTCTTCCACCTCCCACAAAAAATTGAGCCCAAAGAATTTGCTACAAGTTTGAAAATTACCTTCAGTAAAGGTGAACTGATCATGAGTTTTACTGAATTAGAGCCTTCTACCACATGGAGCGATCCTCCTTTAGACACTGAGCTATGAAATTAACTGGATCAAGTTTGAGCTTCGGACACTGAGCTATGATAAAAATATATTTTTCTCATAATTTATTATATTTTTATCATACAATTTTTTGTATATGATATACATAAATTTTTTGATCATTTTGACTATAATATTATTAGATTTTACTAGATAAAATAAAAGTTGTGATTTTTTATGGTATTGATTATTATATTGATTTTCTTAAATTTATAAATTTTAGCATTTATATTGCATTTCATGCATGAAAGAGTGATTGATACAACTGATATGAAATAAATGTAGTACAAGATACAAGCAAGGAATGTTGGCTATTAACACTATAATTAATTCACATTATCTGTTAAAACATAATATCCTACACATGAGGGTGAGCTGATGGACTTTCCTTAAAAGATAATTTGTGGTTTTATCCATATTATAGCCTTTAATTGATTACTAAGTTATATCGGCGAGTAGAGGTTGATGAGACTTAAGAGATTATTAAAAATCACTTGTGAATTGACTTACGATAATAAATAATAATGATAAGATAAAGATTGATGACCAATTGATAGATGTATAATAATAATAATAATAATAATTGATAGATGTATATAATTGACACTACAGGAAAAATGCCCTAAACTGGCGGTTCTAACCGGCGGTTTTAGGACCGCCGGTAGTACCGGCGGCACAACCGGCGGTTTGGCCGTCGGAGTTTAACGATTGCTGCACCGGTGATTTTGCAAATATAAGCCGCCGGTAAGGGCGGCGGTCCCTAAACCGACGGTAAACCGCCGGACGTCAACAATAACCGGCGGTTTAGACCGTCGTTGATAAGTGACTTTTTACCGGCGGTCAAAACCGACGAAAAACTGCCGGTTTAAGCCCTAATACACTGAGCCCTGCATCTGGCATTTCATTTTAACTCTTTCCTTCTCTCTCTCGGTCGCTCGCTCTCCCGTCGCTCGCTCTTTCCTAGGGTCGCCTCCGCTCGTCCGACAGCCGGCTAAGAATCTCCTCCGGCCGCCGCCCCCAATCCGACGCCGCCGACGACATTTGTCCGCCCCAAATCCGACCCCAATCGTAATCGCCTCTGCTCGTCCGACCCCAAACAGTCCGATTTCTATTTTAAGGTTATTTTTTATGGTTTTTCTTTGATTATTGTTTCTTACTACACATTTGCAAGGATTAGAAATATTTTGGATGATTTAGATAGTAAGCATTAATGTAATGTTCTGATCGTTGTGTTAGATTTAACTTTTTTTTTTGATTAAGCGTTACTTTAGTTTAGGTGGAATCTATTTTGTTGATTGTTACTTTAGTTAGAAGAAGATAGGAAGAGAGAGATTGAGGGAGAGAAAAGAGAGGGAGGATTGGTTGTTTCGCGTTAATGTGCTTCCCACGAAGCTAAAAAATAGAGCGATTTTTTTAGCGTAGGGGAACAGTCCGATGCAAATATTGGTGGCGGACTGTTCACCCACATGCCATTGACGTATTTTTTGACGATCAATTGGTGCAAAAATTTGTAGCACTCCATATCACCCGAATGCAGTTTCGACTGGAGAAGCTCTAAGGAAGAAATAAGGAGGATTGCTTTGAGCTTGGAGTCGGCTTATAGAATAATAAGGGGAGTCAAATCCAAGGAAAGTGAAGATCTTTTAGAGTTTTGTGTTATAAGGGTATGATTAACATGTTATGATATAAATCAAAAGTGAAGAGAAGAGGGAGAAATAAGCACACAAAGGGTAACTTAATACTTTGCCACCTTGTCCGAAGTATCAATGGAGGGATTGCAGCCATTATTAACTGCCATTATAATTTTTTCAAGCAAGTGAAAGACTTTAATTATTTAATATTATTCATTTAAAAAAGTATAGTAATAATTTTTTTAGATAAATTGTATAAAATAAAATGCATGAATTATTATATGGATGGATGACTATAGATTGTTAGGAAATCGTTTGGTCTGCATTAATTATGATCCCTCCATTGATCTCGTGCTGGTGTTGCATCATAGATAACCGACACCACCACTTGGGAGGCACAAGAGAAGCCAAAGAGTTGGTGGGTGACGGGACCTTCAAGGTGGCTAACTTGGTGGAGCAATTGCTACTATTGTGGCCAATGAATCCACAAGGAAAGCAAAAGTTTTATAGATCCTCATATTCCACTTTTTGAAAGAATTGACCATGCAAGCTATTAATCAATACCCCAGTCATTAGTTTTTTTTGATATGGGGTTAATGCCACGACCACCAGAGGTTTGCCTAAATTATAACACGTTTGCACATGCATGTATTCTAATAAATGTTTTCATAACTATGTAGGGTGACGTTTGCTTCAACGTCCAAATGACTATCCAAGAAGAGAGATATTGGATGTATAACAGATTGTTGCTGGGTTGAAAAGGATTGACAGTTGAATTTATAAAGGGAGTTGAAACTTTCAAAAGCCAGTTAGAGATATGTGGTTTGGAGAATTTCAGGTATGTTTTTTTTGGTATGATTTCAAATATATGATTTAATTTGTACTAATCTTTTGATATTGCCTAAATTTTTACATAAAGAATTTAGGTGGTTGCCTGAGTACAGCACGAGGATCAGATTAAATTTTGAGAGGAGAGGAGCGACCCGTCTCAGAGACATGTTCACGGACATTAGAAAGTCCGGGTAACATCCTAATTGGATTGGAGAGGGCGTTTGGGCTGATTTGAGTAGTTCTTGGGCTACCCCGGAGTTTATAAAAATGAGAGAGCCGAATAAACAGAACAGAGCCTCTGACTGCGGCGGTTTAGGAAGCTCTCTTCATACTGGTGGATCTGTACCTCATACGGAACATAGGCGGTGACTGGTAAGTGTTTTGAATTGGTTTATTACATATATTTATGTTAGTATAACTAAGCATCAAATTTTCAGAAAGAGCACCTGGGTCGGGAGCCAACACCATTTGAGTTGCATACAAGAACTCATCAACATCAAGCTGACCATCAGTGGGTTGATGAGAAGTCTAGGAAGGCTCATGTGAGTAAAATTTATTGGAGTTTTAGAATAAAAATTTATTTTAATAAAACTAATTGTTACTCACAGGATGATTTCGTACGAGTTAGAGAAAGTCGGCAGTCCACTGGCGAGGGATCATCTTCTGGATCGGCCCACATTTTTGAGTATCAGACATGGTCAGAAGTTGTTGGTGGAAAATAGAGGGGGAGGGTATATGGCATGGGTTCACAGGCTTTTGCTATTGAGGGCAGTTCATACACCTCTGCATTTCATGATCCAAGTGGAGCTGAAGAATCTGTAAGCGAGAGGGTTGCAGCGCTTACTAGAGAGATTGAAGAGATAAAAAGGGTTCAATCTAGAGAGATTGAAGAAATGAGAAAGGTTCAGAATGAAATGCAAGAAGAGTTGCAATCCTACAGAGCTGAAAAACAGAGGAAGAAGGACCAACAGGAGCAGCCATCTGCAGACAGTGAGGATACAGATGATGATTAGATCTATTTTATATTTGACGATTGTATTAATTAGAACTTGTGAATTTCAGAACTTGTGATTGTAACATTATAATGAACTTACTTGTGAATTGTGATTGTAATGTTATGATGAGTTTGTGATTGTATTTATAATTTATGGTTGTGATGAATATAGCGGCGTGTTGCCCAACATATGATTGTGATGAATATAGCGACGTGTTGCCCAACATATATTGCTCTTTCTGCAGGTTTAGACTTTAGGGTGAACCTCCCTCAAATAGAGGGGATGCTGTCAATTTTTTTTTGCAGGTGCTACAGGTTTCCGGCGGCTAACCGGCGGTTGGGCCGCCGGAAACTACGATACCGGACGGCCAATAGCCAGCCGCCGGTAATGGCATCACACCGTCGGTTTATTACTGGCGGTTACCGACGGCCACCAGCGGTTACCGACGGCCACCGGCGATTATACGGTGGACATCCGGCGGTTTAGACCTCCGGAAATACCGACAGTTAGACCGCTGGCGTTCACCGGTTAAGTAACCGGCGGTCTACCGGCGAAGGCCGACGGTTTTAAAAATATACGACGGCTAACTAAACCGCCGGAGAACCGTCGGTAAAATGACCTTCGGTAGGCCGTCGGTCAATTAACCGGCGGCGTCACAGCCGGAAAATCGCCGGCATAAAATCCGGTTGAAACCGGCGGTCAGAGCCGCCGGAAAAACCGCCGGCTACATATTTTTTCGGCGGCGGCGAAAAAAAGACGATAAGGCGCGCGTCGAAAATATGTTACCGTCGCAAAATTATCCGTCGGAAGGATTTCCGGCGAAATTCCGACGAGAAAAACAGTCAGAAATAATTACGGCGGATATAAACTCCGCCGGAAAAATTAAAAAAGAAATGAAAAAAAAAATTGAAAGAAACTGCTACCTCTTGAAGCCCATGAAGGCCGCCCACGTCCAGCCCAGCTGGGCTCACCCACCCACGGTCAGCTCACTTCGTGCAGCCAAGCCATTTTCTCCCGCGGGCCCGCCAGCAACCCGCCACTCTTGCCACAAGCGGGATTCGAACCCCTGCCCTTTGGATCCCGCTGATGCCCGCCGAACCATCTTGCTACCTGTGCAAAAAAGATTAAGGGACTAACTTGTTTTATATTTATATTATAAAAGAAAGAATTTGCACACTACAGGAAAATCACTAATTACCGGCGGAATTTTCCGGCGGCCACATTTCCGGCGGCTTTTCGGCAAATTTCCGGCGGTAGTTTCCCACGGAATTTTCCGACGGCTTTTCCGGCGGCTTTTCCATTTTCCGGCGGCTTTTAAAAATTAAAAAATAATAATAAATTTTAAACTATTTAAATGATTTAACAAATAATTATTAAAAGTTATATTAACTATTTAATTAATATTAATTTTTAAATTAATTAGTTAGTTAATTTTTATATTATTTTAAATATTATTTTTTTATTTTAAATTAATTAGTTCATTTTTTTAATAATTAAAATTTTATTTATTTACGGTTAAAATATAATTTAAATAAAAACTATTGAGAATAAAATCATATTTTGACCATTGGCAATTCGGTTGGTAGTAGGGGTTTAATCCAACAGGTTTTCCGTTCGAGCCTCAGTGCTTGCAGCCGCGGGCGCACACGCGCGGGAAACGGCACTTGGGCGGAGAGCTCGTCGCCGGCAGCGGGAGCCGGGAGCGGGGCGCATCGCCGGCAGTGCGAGAGGCCGGGAGAAGCTCTGGGGCTGGGTGTGCGCGGTCACGGCGAGTTTTTTTTTTTTAATCTGACAGGCGGTTTATGACCGCCGGAGAGCCGCCAGAATAATTTACCGCCGGTAAAAACCGCCGGCATTTATTTTCCAACGCCGTTTTTTCCGGCGGTAAATGAACCGCCGGAAAACCTCAAAACCGCCGGAAAATGTTCAATTACCGCCGGAAAAGGCCGCCGGAAATCGATGATTTTCCTGTAGTGTTGTTATTACTTTATTTTAAAATCAAAATAATTAATATATTTAATATAATTCATTTAAAATATTTAATTTATATTTTTATAATTCATTTAAATGCTGAGTTTATAAAATATAAATTTCATTAAAATAAAAATAATTAAATTAATTTATAAATGGTGAGTTTAATTTAATTTATATTTTATTTAAAATAATTACTATATTTAAAAATAGATTTTTTTTTTAAGATCAAAATAAGTATTATATTTAATTTAACAATAAATTATTAAAATTTTTAATTTATTTTATTTTAGTAATATTTAATATAATTTAATAAAATGAATAATTTTAAATATTTCTAATTGTCATTTTCCAGAAAATTTGAAATTCTGTCGAAAATCCGCCTGAAATTCCGTTAGAAAAGCATGAAAATAAATATGTCAAAAATACATCAAAAAATTCGTCGGAAATCCGTCGGAAAATTCGTTGGAAATATTGTGCTGGAAATTCGTCAGAAATTCGGTCGGTATTTCTGGCGGATTTAATTTCGCCAGAAATTCCGCCGGAAATCAGCGTTTTTCCTGTAGTGTAATAAAGAGAAAAGAAAATAAATCTTTTTAATTTAACTCTTGGGGTGTTACAAATTGGCATAAAAGTAATGGTTAGTGGAAGAATATGCTTATGACCATCTATATTAATGATTGTATTATTCATTGATTACATGTATAGACTTATTTTATTTTAAAGGAATTATTTTGAATTTAAGATTTATTTCTTGATCAAGCAAACGAAATCGAAAGGAAAGAGGTTTGAATCTAATATTGAAGCTTTTTTAGTGATATTTAAAAATATAAAAAAATTTGTTGACATGATCGCTCAAATGGTGAGTGATATGTTTCCAAAATAGTCTGGATAGAGCTAAAAAAAACAATGGAGAGTAGTAAGAAATGGGTTGGCATAGATTGTTAAAGCACAAGCCACTCTACAATACATTTGATGTGGGAGGAGACATATGGCACTATAGGAAAACTTGCCGTTACCGTCAGACTTTCTGGTGGACATGTTTGCTCAAGAAAAAGAGGTGGTGTAACCGGTGAATTATGCGTTGATAACTTTACAGCGAAATTACTATCATAAATTCAGTCGTGATGGTACCAACGTATATTCCGTCAATTTTTTTGCTGGTATATTTTAAATTATGGTGCAATTTCCACTAGAAATTATCGACGGAATCACCAGCATAAAATTTATCAGCCTACTTAAAATCAACAAAAAATTTCATGTATTTTTTATGGAAAGAACCATATTTCGGCCACTCCATAGTCTTTCTTCTCATTTTTCCCTCTTTGTTTCAGTTCACTCCACTCACATTTGAAACCTGCCCCGAACGCCACCGTTATTGCAATCGGTCCCTCACCGATGTTTGCCGCTGACCTTGCCCCTATTCACTGTCGTCTATTGCTAAAGCACACCGCCTCCCTTTCGTTCATTACTAAAGTTAGCCTCCTCCGTTCAGTTTATTGTTGAAGTTTGCCAGTAATATATTTTTTTCTTGTTGTATGCATTTTGTTGATGATATTTTAATTCTTGTTGATGAGTCTAGAGAGGGATTTGATGTTCATATTTTCGCTTTAGTTATGGATGTTCTCACTAGACATTTGCTTAATTTTTTATGTATGTTCTCACTAGACATTTGCAAGAGAATGTATATTGGTGTATAATTTTTGTTGATGACATTCTTCTTGTTGATAAGACTAGAGATGGAGTTGAAGGTCAACCTTAAAGTCTATAGGTTTTCGCATGTGTAGATCTAAAACTAATATATGGAGTGTAATTTTAGTAGTAATAGACCTAGTTGAGGGATTGTGACTTTGGGAGATGAACTCATTAATAAAAGTAAATGTTTTTTATATCTTTGATCTATTTATGGTGAAAAAGATTGGGATATTATATGTAGAATTCAAGTTGGATTGTTGCAGTAGAGAAATGCATTAGGCTTGTTATGTCATAGAAAAGTCCACCTCAATTTTAAGGGAAATTATAAAGTTGTTGGTGAGACCTGCAATGCTTTATGGTGCAGAATATTGCCATTAAAAGAGAAGCAAAATGCTTTTTGGTGCAGAATAAACGCCAGAATCCGTCAAGGAAAGTTAACGTATAAACATAATTTTTTCACTGGAATTATGCCGAAAACGCCACAAAAAATATTTCCCACCAATTTAGATTTTACGACATGTGAATTACCATCGAATGATTTCACCAATAATTCTCCAAAAAATGCAAATTTCCGGCAAATTTTCATTGTTACCTATGGATTTTGTCCACGATAACAAGCCATTTACTTGTAGTGTGGGATCCTATTAGAAGGTAATAGAATAATATTTTAGGTGTTATAATTATGGGCACTCAATGGAAGAATAGTCATTGTCTGGACATGGATAGGGATATGCTCAGAGTGGAAGTAGACGACTTGAGCTAATGAAGGAGGTAAATGAAGTGCCTTAAGATGTGATTGGTATGATTTATTTTATTCTTATACATAAAGCTTTTTTATGATTATCTAATTGATTTATATTTGACATAAATTTTGAATGTTCAAATTAAATTTGAAATAACATATTCTAGCTTAAATTTTGTTTTAAGAATAATCTCTCTCTCTCTCTCTCTCTCTCTCTCTCTCTCTCTCTCTCTCTCTCTCTCTCTCTCTCTCTCTCTCTCTCTCTCTCTCTCTCTCTCTCTCTCTCTCTCTCAGATTGACTAATATAAAGAAAGTGATGATGATATTCTTTGAAGGTGGAAAGATTATAACAATCTAAAATATCAAAATATATTTTAAAATAAACTATTTAAATATTTGTTTGAATTGGAGTGTTGTGACATTGTGATTTTAAGTGTTGGGCTGCTAGCCTTTGAGCTTAGTGATGCTAAAAATCATAACTGTGATATTGGATCCTCTGTTTTATTATAATTTGGGATTCAACAAGCGACATTAGGATGCTAAGTCAGAGAGCTACAAAGTTAGGCTACTAATAGTATTTATATATTTTTTTTATTTAAAACCTGAGCAATAAAATATTCCTCCAGCACCACTACCTCTCCCCATTTCGATTGTGGCTTGCTCGGGAAAAAAGGGAGAAGGGAGAGGAAGAGGAGAGAGGGAGGAGAAATAAAGCTAGTTTTTGGTCATTTTTATCTTTCGCTTATGTTATAAAAAATCTTTTGATCGTTGTGATTTTAACCTCACTCTAGTTTTCAATGATTTTGAGTTTGATGAATTGTTCTCTCATAAATTGATAAAAATATACATTTCTTCTGATTTATTATACTTTTACTATGTAACATTTTGTATATGATATATATATATATATATATATATATATATATATATATATATATATATATTATATATATATAATGAATATTTTGGCTGTAATATTATTGAATTTAATTAGATAAAATGAAAGCTATAATTTTTTTATCGTATTGATTATTATATAGAGTTTTTTGAATTTATAGATTGCAGCATTTCATATTGCATTTCATGTATGAAAGAAAGATTAATAAAATAGATATAAAATATATATATTATATGAATGCAAGCAGGAAGGCTGATTGTTAACACTATAATTAATTCATGTTGACTGTTAAAATATAATATCATATATAGGAGGGTGAGTCGATAGATTTTCCTTAAAAGATAGTTTGTGGCGTTATCCCGATTGTACCCTATAATTAGTTATCAAATTATACAAATGAGTACATGGTGATGACCCTTAAATGATTATTGAAAGCCACCGGTGAATTAACTTATGATAATGAAAAATGATGATAATATAAAGATCGATGACCAATTGGTCGATAATCAGGGTTAAATTAAAGACTGATGACCAACTATGTGACAATTAGGGTGGAATGATGAAAACACCATATTAAAGTTATATATCCTGCCTTGCTCTTCATAATTGTATCCATGATTGCATTTACATGACAATATAGTGAATTGATTAATAGATATATTGATATAGTATATTGATAGACAGTTATGTAATGATTGATAGAAGCATATAGTGGAACTACCAGCATAAAATTGATAGATACTTGATATTGTTTAACTGCAACCCCTATTAGATTTATAGACTTTTTATTGATCATAATATTGATATATACTGCTTATTAAATAATATTGATTAGAATTGGAGCATATTAATTTTTTTCCGTGCATTGAAGGCTTCAATGAGTTTTTGTTATTTGCTAAGCTTAGTAAGCTTATTATATAATTTTATATGATTTAAGATATAGGTAAAGAACTTGCAATTTGAGGTTTAACATTGATGATATTTTAGCTTATTTAAAGTTCTTTGGTTAGACATATTCCTTTGTAGCATGTAGTGCATATTGTAAATATTATTTTAGACTCTAGTTGTAGAATATAAATATTGATTATAGAAATGTGATGATAATTTTTCTATTATTTATTTATTTTCAATAGAATAATTAATAACCTATGGATGTTAAATTAATCTGGTTGTAAATGAATGATTATTGATTGTTAATTGGAAGGAAAAAAATGAATAGAATGAGTTAAAAAGATAATAAAAAGGAAATAAAAGAAATCCTTTACTGAACATCTTGAGTGACATGGGCTGTAAATATTAGTAACTTGGTTAACTTGAGTTTTACCCATATCTTAAGCTTGGAATGACTTTAGAAATAATCTAACAAATCATGAGTATGTTTTAAGAGATGTATAAGCCATTTGGATTTAGTCTAGGTTGATAACCCCATACTTTTGTTAACCTCACTATTGGTGAAGTCGACGTTCTATCTTCCCCTAGAATTTTCCTAGAATCTAGATTTACCTACCTTAGTGTAGAAATTACCCCTAGGATTCCCTTTAGGTGAACACCTGATGACATAATGTCGATTCAGCCTTGATCATGGCAATTTATTCCAATTAAATAGGTTTGTGTCTAATTGAATTTAATCAATTTGATTTCAATATTAGCGAAGGTCAATTAAATCTAAATTATGTTAAACTAGGCTATATCAAGTCGATTCAACCCGTTGTTGAGTCAATTCGATTCGACTCATGCTCACTTCGACCTTGATGCTATCAATTCATAATCCAAAAATAAATCTTAATATGAAAACACTAAGAGATATAAAGAGAAAAGATTTAGTAATCTTAATATAATTATATATTAGATATTCATGCAAAGTGATCAAATTTTCATGCATGCCTACTTAGCTATCTATTATTACATATCTTAATTTTTCTAAAATTCCATATTGGAGGCGGCCAAATTAGTTTGATTAGTCTTCAAAAAAGACCTGTATGTTAGTTGCATTTCTTTCTATGTTAAATTTCTACTTAATGAGCTAACTTTTGCCCAAGTTTCAAATTAATCAAAGACTGACACCTCAAATTATTGGAGTCTTTTGCAATGTCTACTTGTCTAAGCAATAAAAACGAGCAGGTTGCATGACTTTTATGTTAGTACTAACGTCGTCAGTAATATCACTAAGAACTTTCTCATTTATTACAATAAAATCATATTTCTTATAATTATGATAATATCCTCTGAGTTTTTTAGCTCTTGCTAATTGACCACTTAATTATTTTTTGTTAATTAATATAAGAGAATAATTTATTAAGTTAATAAGTTTATTTGTTTGATTATTTTAAGAAATCAATATGTTTATATAAGAATAAAAGTAATTTTCATTTTACCTTACTTTTAAAACGATGAGTTGGTTTTAGTGAAAGAAATTAGAGTAACTTTTCATGTTGATTCTTAATAAATAATTATTTGAATTTGTGAAGTAATTACAATATTTATTTGATCGAACACAAATATTGATGCAATAGCTAAATTAGAAATATTCGGAATTTAAACTGAAACCATCTAAACTTTGTTTTTAGTGAACTTATATATAGTCGATATAAATGTTTTGAAGATGTAAACCCAATAACACAAAAGACATCTTGATTCAAGTCCAAATGATCATAACTCAAGCACTTGAAGCATAATTAATAATTTTACAGCTTCATTTGAGGGGAAAATTCTTGCTTAATCTTACATGTTTATAGTCAAAACTACTTGCTCCATAAAAGAAATATAACGAGCCTTAGATTACTCAAATTTGATGTCATTAAGGTACTTAAATGCATATAAAATCTAGTATATCAAATGGAACAATGCATATCATCTGATGGAGTGAATGAAAATTTGGCTATAATTAGTAAACAAAATGTTACTTCAAAAATCTTTAAATAGCCTTTCATTTTGCATGTTAACGGGAATGTTGGAAGTACATATAAATCTTATCCTGGAGTTAGAGAGAGCTCACGGATTTGAAAAATTCTAGAGCTCAACCTAACTATCTATATTGATGCTTATCACCGATGTCCACCATTATCACAACCCGATATAACATAACTCATATGTCATAATAGGTTATATTAGGTTTTGGTAAGGGACTGAGAAACTGACCAAGATTTATTTGAAAAAATATATAAATTTTTTCCAAATTATAACAAGAAACCACTAACATATTAAAATAAAAAAAATAGAAATATCATCCCTTATATAGACATCCCAGAACTAATCATATAAAAAAAAACATTAATTATAATTTTTCAATAATCTCATCAAATTAAAATTTTCCTATGATTAAAAAAAAATCATCTATGACATTAGAAAAATTCCTTAAACAGCAACACTTTAATCTTACTCCACTTGGTCCTTCTCCTTTCTTAAAACATGTAAAATAAAGAATGAGCAAACAACCCAGCAAGAGACAAGCAAAAAAATTATATACTCCAAATTACTCATATTATTATTAAAATGCTAGCGAAATCAGATATTTTTATGTAAAAAATAGGTAAAAGTTACAAAAATTGCTCCAGTGTCACAACGCCACAGATTCAGTGCCACAAAACTACAATTTTCCCCAAAGCTATAGCACCACAGTACAAGTGCCTCAACCAAACAAGTCTGAAAATTCATCTAAAAGCTTAGCGTCGAGGTGCTATCTAGTGAACACACAAAGCCAAATTGCCTTAGCTCCACAGAGGAATATAGTTGAAGACGATTAAACCAACAAACCAATGCGAGGAGTAGTGAACTAACACAACGGTTTAACGGCGCAATAGCACCACTAGTACTGTGTCATGACGCCAACTCAGTTATTTTTCTTTCTATAAATAGGAAGCCTAGTGTTCATGTTAAAGGGTGGGCGACATGGGGAGATATGAGAGAGAGAGTGTGTGAGTGTGTAAGGGTACTTTTGGTGGAGGCTAGCCCATTTTTACCTATTGTGTGAGTCTTATACTAGTTTGGAGAGAAGAATGGAGTGCAAATGAGTTTGTATTGATTGACAAAGGATTTTCAAGTCATTTCTATCCTTATCTTCAATATTGTACTTCTATTTTGTTTTGTGAAATAAAAACATTTATTGTATTTACTGATATCTCCATGTATGACTAAACTCTTTTATCTAAACTTATGATAGTTTAAAAATTATGTATTGCATATAGTAGATTTACAAGTTTATGAATTGATTTAGGATGTTTTTAAATATTTCATATTATATTTAGTTTGTCAAGGCCATGCATAAACTTAAAATATAATGTGATTTATAGTTTTGTTGGAGGAGTACAAGAATAAATAGAAGTTTGTAATCTTGGCACGCATAGACATATGATGGTTAGGATTATGAGATCTTAAGGAGATAGTAAAACTGTTGTTGGAAGAAATCCTTGCTAATACTATAACAAGCTTGATAAAGACGAGGAATGCTTGTGCTCTAATTCATTGAAATATTAGGATGAAAAATCCCTCTATTGCAAGCATGTATCTTTAAATATCAAAGTTTAGAGTTTTAAAAATTATTATCTTTATCTTTTATAAATATAGTTTTTTACTTTTGATTGCATCTCCTTTAATAATCAAATGATAAATAAATATAATAGTTTTATTAAGCAGTACTAGAGTGAGTTTAGGATAATTCCAAATTCTCATGAAAATGATACTCATCTCATCACTTTATTACTTGACACAACACGTGCACTAGCATTGAATAGGAGTTCTTCACACCAAGTTTGAATCCAATCTAAGGTGTCTACTATCATGCCTTAGAATTTAATTTGGAAGGATTTTTTTTTTCTTTTAGCATTTATTAGATAACAAATAGAGCTATCTATTTCATTTATTAGTAATAAAATTATATAACAGTGAAAATAAGTTTTATTGATCAAAACATTCATATACATATATATTTATTGACTTAAAAATCATATACAATACTAAAGAATCATATAGTCATAACATATCAGTATATTTATAAGTACAAAAATAACTAAAATAAAATGATCTAATATAGAGGAATCCTGATTAGCTTCACACTCGTGAACCTCTTCCCTGACCTTGATTTGAAATCATTTAAATCACATATAATGAGTTATGCACCCCAATATGTTATTAAAATTTATATAACTAAATTTTAAAGTACTTTAAAGAAGTAGTATGTATGTCGTCAGACAATTTATAATAGTAACAATCATAATATTAGAAATCAATCCATATATAATAAAGCTCACACTCAATAACAGTAAAGTCTTTAAAGAATAAATATTATGATACAAAAAGAAGTAAAATAGCTATTAATCCCAAAAACTAGGATACACATCAATTTTAGTTGTACCATTCAATCAATAAAGAAATCATATTAATCGGAAGAACCAAAGTCTCAAAAATAATGTCATAATCACATCAATGTAATAAGACCTTAAGAAAGAGTATATATCATATCTAGTCATAAGTATATTAATCACATTCTAAGTGTATTTATTATATCATATGCTTAGTATATGTCCTAATCAATAGATATTATCAATAATCATATTGTAATAATATTAGTATCAGTTTCTTTTGCTACAATAACATTAGTACAGTGCTGTAATTAATAATAGTAGTAAGGTAGGTAACAGTAAATTTATATAATAACAATAAGTAAATATAATATCAGTACAGACGTACAATAGTAGTGAATCAGTGGAATGAATTTCAATAATCATACAAAAATAAGTAAAGATTCCCAGGAAAAGTAGTATTTTTTAATATTAGTAATCTGTATTAGTAACATGTTGGCTTGAGAATGGGGTCATCACTCTTTGTTCGTCAGCACAGTAATAACTGCTTGTAACTCCCATCAATGAATTAGTAGAGGATAACAATAAATTACAATATTTAAATAAAAACCTATCAACCCACCATAATGTACATGCCAATAAGTCTTCATCCAACATTAGTGGATTTCCTATTCATCTTATTATTTTCATATATTTTATTATCACAGTATTATAATAATAATATGAACCATCTATCACCCATTCACATACCAATATTCATTTTCAATGCTTATATTAAAATTATGCTTAAATACAATACATAAAGAGCATAATTCATAGTTTCAAAAGATAACCAAATTATCAGAGGTTGTGTAAAATACTATTTTAAGACTTCAAGCTAGCATACTACAACACTATTTTTTAGAGTCTAGGTTATTTTATATATATATATATATATATATATATATATATATAATACCTAGTGAAAAATTTAAAAAATATATATTAAAATGTGCATAATCTCAATCTCTATAACTTTTAAAATTTACATTGTGAATTTTTTTTATAATGTAAAGTTATCCTTATTTGTTTTGTAATAAAAATAGAAATGTAATTGAGAAATAAAAAAAAAAATATTATTAAAAATTGAGATAGGCATAATGTGACCTACCTCAATCCAAACAACTTTCCCAACTAAGCCGACAACTAAAAAAGTTATGAAGCGACTTAAAAATTCTTCTTTCCTCCTCCAAAACCCTCTCCTTGTCTTTCGTGCTCGGCTCTCTATGATGCTTGAATGAATGGAATAGTAGGTTTATTTTATATTTAAAGTATAAATAGTTCCCTACCACTGCGACACTACCACTTAGCGTTGTAGTGCTAGTTCATTTTTTAAAACCCCAAGATTATAGGACAGGAATATCATTATTTGGTACCTCAACACTGTTACAATGTCGCAGTGCTCGGACACCTAACACCTAAGTGCTCAAATAGTAAAATTTTAAAATTATTGCCGAAACACACTCCAAACCCCTAAGACTCATTCTAGAACACATGCATATATTTTTCATACACAAAAATACTTTCAACCACATACAAATAGGTTTAAAACACAAAATTTTGAATCTTTACCTTTTGAAATTTTACTTTTTAAACTTTTGAGAGATTACATCTATAGCATGCAATTTAACGAAAGCAATAGAAAGACATTTAATTATTCAGGAAAGTAAATTGGTCAATTGGCCATAATTTTATTTCAAATGTATATGGCTCATTAGCATAAATCCATACCCATTTGTGATTTTTGGTCCACTAGATCAATTTCTATAAAATTTTAAAGTTCCATGCATTTAATTTGATTAAAATGCCTGTGTAATCCTAATTATACATAGTTGGAAACTAACTCGGATGACACTTTCCATGCGGTGGCTTTTTAATTGGTTGTTATCTAATAATGAGTCACAATGCCAAATAAGACTTAATCTCAACTATTCAATTTAGGTTCAAATGGTTAGGATTAAAAGAGTGTTAATCATAGGCCGTCGTATGGTTGTATATCTGACAAAACTAGAGTTATACATAAAATTAAAAGGAATAGACTATTATGATTTCTTCTTCCACCTCTCACAAAGAATTGAGGCCACATGTATATTTAACTCAACCATTGCCTATTAAATTGATCCAATAGGATCTATGCAAGGAAAGTGTTCAATCCAATAGATGGAGCATCGTGGGTTGCACACTTTCTTCACAATGTCTCATACAACTACAAAATTACTATGAGTTTAAAAATTACTTTCAAGAAAAGGTGAATTCATGGAGATTTTGTTGAATTGGAATCATCTAATTGCAGATAATGATCCTCTTTTAGGTATTGAGCTTTAAAGTTGATTGGATCAAGTTTGAATTTTGCACCACCACAACTTCATTGGAACTTGCTCAAACTCACAAAAGAAGGCTATTGGGAGGCTAGGGAAGGGTAAGGATTGATTTTTCACACACTAGGGAAGCTCGGGAAAGCAAGTTCTAGAACTCCTATTCAGCAAAATTTGAAGTATCTATATAGTGGAGAGTTGAATGCATGGAGATAAATTTTTAGCCGCATGAGGTCATACTTTGCAATTGAACCAATTTGAATTGGTCCAATGACATGTAAACAAATAGTGGAGCTAGGAACTTAAGATGGGCTATTTTAATCAAACGGTGCATATTCACTTTGTATGGTATCGATTTTAAGAAATTTTGATCCAATTAATGAACACCCTTTTCCCTCGTTGGGTTAGGCTGGGTTTAGGAAAGTTCAGGTGCCCAATTGGTTACATGTATAGGCTTTAGGAAGGCTAATTTCATTTATAATGGGTTTTAGCCCATTTTGTATAACTTTTGTTAGCTCAATTGGGTGACTCAAGCTAGCCTGGGGCTTGGGCTAGCTAGGACATATACTTTAAGATATATACATGCAACTGGAATGGTTTGGAGGCCATGGTTTAATGACCTTTGGGTTTACTCAAGTGTAATGTGTCTAAAAGACCATATATGTTCAACTTGGTCAACTATGTTGACCCGAGGTGAACCAAGGACCCTAATGGGTCTATGTGAAATTATGAAGGTGTTTTGGAGGTTTTTAGATGCCATGCCAAGGGTTTAAATTAATTTGATCATTAAAATGGTCATTTAGATCCAATAAAGCTTATATGGTCAACTTGGTTAACTCTGGCCCACCATATATGGACTCCATTTGGTTTAAAAATATTCATGGAGATGGTTGAAAGCCTTAGGACACAATCCTAATGTTTAGGAATTGATCTAGCCCAATAAATGGCATTTATATACATTAAGGGCTCTAAAGAATCCAGGGTCAAACTTGGTCAACCAAGTGATGGCAATGGGTCCCAAAGGGGCAAACAACTTAGGACATGATTTTAGATAGGTTTAGGTCATTCCCAAGGGTCTAAGTTTATGTTGGACATGAAATGCCATCTTGAGTGGCATGGCCTATAAATATAAGTTACATAGTTTAACTTGAGTTTTAACCTTAGGTTAAGCTTCGAATGACTTTGGAAATACTCTAACAAATCATGATAATGGTCTAAGATATGTCTAAGCAATTTAGATTGAGTCTAGGTTAAAAATCACATACTTCTTTCTAAGATCCTTATATGTTAGGTTTACACCAAAAGTTAAAACTCATAAGCATTAAAAGTGATGGGGGGAAAGAGTTTCAAAAATGAGATCAAAATAACATGTGATGCCCCTAGAATCTAATGGAAGTATTTCTATTCTTAAACTTTTACTTATTCATCTCAACCATTCAATATTAAAAGCAAAAGCTACTAACATTTTTAATCTATAAAAAAATTATCAACAAATTTCTTTTCAACAATACCTAAACATAATATTCTAGATCCTGAAATTATAAACAATAAATAATTAAAGGTTGCATTACAAAATAAATAATATCTCAACTTCTAGGATTCTCATGCCTACTTCTTGACCTAATCTACTTAATAAGACCCTTACCTTTCCTTGAAACATTAATAGAATTGGATGAGTATAACTAGCTCAATGCACTTCCTAGATGCTTCAAAGAACATATGGCCTCATAAGTTCACTTACACCTCACTTCTAGATCGCAACAAAATTCGTACAGTCTTAGACTTTCAAACATTCATTTCAAATTGTTATTTATAAGTAATTGATCAACTGAAATGCAATGTAATGATTATTATGCATATGTTTTTTCCAATGCTTACTGAAAGCTCCTCTTACACTTATGTTTTGCCTCTCAAATCTGCTTAGTAGTAAATGGGGCTAGAATCCTCCTCATCTGCATCAGGTAGATGGGGCCAGAATAATTTACAATGTTACTTAATCTCTCAAACCTACTTTCAGCAGGTGGGGAGATAGAATCCCTCTCTCATCTACATCAGGTATATGTGGCCAAAAAAATATATATATATATATATTATATATATCTATATATATATATATAGTATATTATATATATTTATATGGCCCTTATAATATAACAAAGAGTGCATTTTTTTTTTAACCTTTCAAAATAAATGTTTACAATTAATGCCATGCAATGAAGGATGAAGATACAATGCAGTGATACTCGATAGAAAATTCAAAAAGTGCATGTATTATCAGTAAAAGCCCACTACAGGAAAACAGCTCATTTCCGACAGAATTTTCGGTGGAAAAAAATTCGTCGCAAATTCCGGCGGATTTTCCGACGGATTTTTTTCAACGAATTCCCGACAAAATTTTTTTACTGGTTTTCCGACGTATTTTTCCCGAATACATTTCCGGCGGAATTTCCGACGGATTTCCGACAGAAATTAAAAATTTAAATAATTTAATAACTTAAATTATAATTTAATTATTTAAAAACAAAAAAAACATTTAAATTTAAACTTAAATTATAATAAAAATTTAAAATTATTTATTTTTGTTAAATTAAGTTAATTAATTTAAAATTTTTGTTAAATTAAATTAATTGATTTAATAATTAATCTGTAATACGTTAAATAAAAAAAAAGTAACAAGTTAAACAGTTTTAGTTAATTGACTAGTTGGCAGAAGTTCCTGTACGCGGAGGAGGTGGTGCGGGTTCGAATCCCGCCGCGGGCGGGTGCGTGTGGGAGGGGGGGCAGCTGGTCCACGCGGGCAGCCGTGGAGCGCGGGCTGAGTTCACGGGGTTGGCTTGTTCGGGCTGGGTGAAGTCAGTCCGGCGGGCTGTGTCCACGGGACAACGGGCGGGGTTGGGCAGCCACGCGCGGTGGATAGGGAGCTGCCGGAGCGCATAAATTTTTTTTTTTTTTTAATTTTTCATGGCATTCCGGCGCATATAAATTTCGACGGAAATATTTTTCCAACTAAAATTCAGTCGGAAATTCGCCGGAAATGTTTCCGGCGAATTATTTTACGCCGGAAGTCATTTAACGACGCACGTGAAACCGGCGAAAATATTTCCGCCGGAAATCCGCCGGAAATGCAATTTTCTGACGGATTTTGGCCATTTTCCGGCGAAAATGGCCGCCGGAAAATGACATTTTTCCTGTAGTGGCCTCACTACTTGTAAAATAGAACATTCACTAAACTTTTTCTTTTCAAATTTTTAACTTCAAAGAAACATTTACATGGACAATTCAAGACTTTTATATAACTACTGCATTTTCCAGAAAAGCCTCAATTTGATAATATACTCAAAAAACTATATTAAAAAATCAACTAGGTAAAATTAAAATTCTTATTGCAAAAATGTTCAAAATAGGGCATATTACAACATATAAAAAGTTACACGGTGAAACTTCTTAAAACTCAAGAAAAATAAAATTTAATCCATAACTTATTATAAAATAATAAGATTGAAAATTAGAAATAGGGATTCAAAAGCCTACCTCGAGCTTTATAAATAATTTCCCTAATTGGCTAGATAATTAATTCCTTAGTTTTCCTCCAAACCTCCTCCCACTCTTTCTCTTTCTTCTTCTTCTTCTTCTTCTTCTTCTTCTTCTTCTCTCTCTCTCTCTCTCTCTCTCTCTCTCTCTCTCTCTCTCTCTCTCTCTCTCTCTCTCTCCCTTTTTCGATAAGGCGGCTGAGGAATGGGGAAATGGCAAGTAGTTTTAGATATTTTGAAATAAAATTATATTATTTTGACCTAGTGATGTGGCGCTCGTTTCCTAGTTCCATAATGCTCATAGATAGTTTTCCATATTCTCCTAGAATATTCTAACCTAAGAATCGATGCCACGACAGTAATTCCCGGTACTACAGCGATTGCCCAAAATCTATTTTTTTCTCTTTTTTTTGTAAGGTCAATGTTGCGGTGCAGCCAACCCTAGTGCCACAATGCCCGTAGAAAAACTTTTCCAAGTTTCATTTTCACTTTTTCAACCCAAATTCATGATCCCAAATTTATATTTTTCACTTTTCTAACTCAACCCCATGATCACCAATTTAACGTTTCACCACTCTAACCCAACTTCATCACACAAAAGACCTTGTTTGACATATTAAAACAAAAATACAAGCAATAAATAAAATACAAATGATTGTTGAACTTAATTATGCTCATTACTGGAATTCTTAGCATAGCATATCGATATTAAAGGTCAAGCAAGCTTGCTTGCGGTGTAAACGATTCATACTCAAAACTAAATTAAACTTGTTTTAGTTTACTTGAAAAAAGAATTAAAATGATTTATACTTTATTTACTTTACTCCGTATTATTTTTCATCTAACCAAATACCAATACTTTCAAAACACTTGCATTTGGAATACTTTACACCCATTTTACTTCCAACCAAAGAAATAATAATAAAAGCATTAACTAATCTATTCATAAAAGAAAATTAATATTTAATTAATAACATCTTTCATTAAAATTTGTTTAATAAAAATTAGTAAGTATAATCATCAAATTGGCATAAGAACTTTTTAAGTTATGTAACATAAGAATTTCATGGTATTTAATTAGAATATTTAAAAAATTTTGAGTGATTTATAATATATAATAAACTAATTTGCCATTGAGAATTTGAGTGAAAAGTTAACTAAAAAATGCATGTTACAAAAGTAAACATCCGAATAAATCACATGTCTTTAAATTTTTGCTTTAATGCTAATGTAGATCTTAAAAAATATTAAATTAATAATAATAACTCACATGTCCTTAATTAATTAAAGTAACTTCTAAAGCTCCATTTAATGTACTCTTAATTTCCTTGAGTTTCCTTGGCTTTTATTGACCTCCAAATGATTTAGCATATTGCATCAAAATTAGTCTTGAAATTCATTACTATATACATTAGCATCTTTAATAATATATTTATTACAATGTATAATCATCTTTGGAGGCTTAGGCCCAACTTTTAAGATAATAGTTGCTATGGTCGATTGTTAGGCTTTATTCATTTATTTGGACAAGTTTCTTGATCATAGTCGCTTGATTTATTTTCAACAAGATTGCCTTAGGTTTAAATGGATTTATTGGATTTTTTTTTTTATAAAAATCATAGAGGGGCTTACGTGTTACATAAACAATAAAAATATAGGTCCTTAAAGAACCAAAAGCTCTCTAAAAATGCAATCTTTAAAGTAAAACCTATGAGCCAATGGTTCTACCTATTACTATAGATCGGAAAATAATTAAAAAAAAAAAACACCAAGAAAGATCCCAAGAAGACCAATCTAGCTCAAATAAGCAGCAAAAGCCTCACAGTAACTAGTAGAAGCCACATCAACCTTAGAATAAAGATATGCACATAACAAAAGACATAAATAGGAATAAACAAGAGAAGCAAAAACCCCACCATTAAATAGATCCAACATAAGCAAAGAGCCTCCACAAGAGTACTCACAAAAACCAACAATCAACAAAGTGGAACAGCCAACAGAACTGAGGACACAATACACACACAGCCCAACCACAATTAAAATATCCCAGCCACCTACACCCCTCACACCAAACAACCAAGCAAAGCCCTAACATCAGAAGAACACCAACCAAAAGAAGACAACCAACCAAATAATGGCCATCAGCATAAGATAAAAACAATGATAACACATTACTTCTTTTTAGAATTTTTTCTTACGACGTTTAACAGCAATATGGTAAAAGGATTTTTAAACAACACGACTCACATTCAAGTCGTACATGCATTGAAATGTATCAACCGATCCATCCATGCCATCCTCACCAACCCCACATGGAAAGGAAAATGACACATCCAACCAATCAGATTGATCTACAAAAGTGTCTCTCGATTTGGAAACCAATTGAGCTTTCAAAGCATTAGTAGAAATAAGCACAATAGGAACACTATAAGAGGCACATTCCCATTACAGTACAAGGTGACAAAGTTGGCTCACCAGAAGCCACAAGCGAGTCAACTAAAGCAATAACCAAATCACTAGAAGAATCATTCAATACCACCATGTTAACATCACATAAACCCATGTTAACTACATTCAAATACCCATGACAAGATCCAAAGAAAATTTCCTTAAGAGCTTTCTCAACAGCAGGTGAAAGAACCAGATCATTAACACACAAGCACCCTCACCTCCATCATGACCCAAACATGCCAAAACTACAAAAGGAGAAGAATATTTAATGCCATCAATGTTCACAACATGAATAGGAAATCCAATATCGCCAAAATAGGATTAAAATATATAATTTCTTCTGAACCAGAACAATAGTAGGAGGAAGCATAGAGTTGTCCGAGACCAGTGAATCAAGCTAAACTGATTGCCCTACATCACCATATAAACATGGCCTGGATTAGCCAGAGTGACAGTTTCATGCAAAGATAAATCAACACACACATTGCTCTAAAACATTGTCATTCACAACATTATTAACCTTATCACTCGCATTAATAACCAAAAGGGGTGACCAAGGTTTCAAATTATCCACATTTACCTGCATATATAACTCAGTCATATCACCCACCTTAACAGCAATCGGGGTACTAGTGGGAGCTTCAGCTAAATGAGGGTGTAAAATGCGACATTCTAATTTTGAATGCCCCAAAGCTTTGCAATGAACACAATAAGAAGGAAAACATCCATTTCCACAACTTGAATATAACCCAAACTTTCAGAACCTAGCCAAACATGATTAGGATAACATTTGGTAACATCTAACTTAACAAGAACATGCACTAGAGGAAATTCGCCCATTACCGGTGGATTTTTTCGACGGTTTTCCGGTAGACTATTTTCTAATGGCTTCCCAACATATTTCCGGCGGAATATGTTTGACTAATTTTTCAACATATTTTCTGCGGTTCTCCGACGGCTTCCCTGCATTTTTGGTTCCGGCGGCGTTTCATTAAAGGGTCTTGTGTCATTAGAGGTAGCATTATTCATTTTAGGCATGGGTCTGCCAAACAAAGACCCCAAACCATGAAGGTATTGGGAGAAAAGAGGTGAGGTTGAAGGTTAGGGAAGCAGATCGAAGTTGGAATGGTATGGAATTCCACATGAATGTCAAAATGAGGAGTTCACTTAAACAATTTCATGAAAATCATCATAATACCAAATTTTAAATAAAGCAATTGCAAAATAAATATGGATATTCTTTTGTTTTTAAAGATTTTTAATGAAATGATGTTATGCATTTATGAGCTAATCTATAATAAGGGCGCTAAATAATTTAAAACTACAGTTATAAACCTTAGTCAATGAAGTAAAAATATTAAAAAATATTTTTAAAATAATCAATTTATAAGGTCATGTGCTATTTTGGTGCCAGCTATAAATTTTTAAAAAATTAAAATAATCAAATAATCAATTTAAAAAAATTAAAATAATCAAGTTATAACATATTTTCAACAACAATAATAGAGCTTTTGGTGTAAATGTTGAAGGTGCACGCCACGTGAGTATCTGCAAGTGTGAATAGAAGAAACTTTTGTTCTTGTTTTTGCTTTCTAAAATTAAAGAAAGCCAAATGACGATATTCGATTGAGAGAACCAACTTCAAAACCAGAATAGGATAGCTTCTGGAAAAAAAAAAATAAATAAAAGAAGAAAGAAATGGAACAAATAAAAGAAGAAAAAAATAAGGAACAAAATCTTTTTCATCATACCATGAGAACCTAATTTTCAAAAAAGGCAACCAATGTGGAGAAAATTTGATCATTCTTTTCTGGCAACGTTTAAAGTTGGTGAAGTGGTAGCCACGCGATTTGATGTCATAAACCTACAGGAGCTTTACCATGCAGTGCAAGCCCTTAGCTATAAATAGCACTCACTCGGCCACCACAGCTTCTCATCCAACATTCCTTAAGCAGTTAAGCCACAATGGCGACTAGCACTAAATTCACGGCTTTGGTCTTTTTAGTTCTTCTTGGCATTAGCATTGCCCTTTCCTCTGCCGCAAGGTCCTTGAAGAGCATTCAAGGCGGTGGCGGAGGAGGTCATGGTGGTGGAGGAGGAGGTGGTTCGGGTGGTGGATTGGGTTCGGGTTCCGGCTATGGTGAAGGTGGGGGATATGGTGAGGGAGGTGGACATGGTGGAGTGGGTGGCGGTGGTCATGGCAGTGGAGGTGGTGGCGGCGGAGGTGAAGGCAGTGGTGCTGGTTCAGGATCTGGGTCTGGGCAGGGATACGGCTCAGGGTCTGGCGGAGGTGGAGCAGAAGGAGGTGGTTATGGGAGTGGTGGAGGTGGTGGCGGAGGTGCCGGTTTAGGTGGTGGACATGGAAGTGGGAGCGGATCCGGATCTGGCTATGGTTCTGGATCAGGTTCTGGTGCAGGTGGGGCCCATGGTGGAGGCTATGGAAGTGGTGGTGGTGGCGGTGGCGGTGGTGGCGCGCGGTGGTGGAGGAGGTGGAGAGAAGGCGCGGGATCCGGATCTGGTTATGGTTCTGGTGGTGGATCCGGATATGGGGGAGAGGTGTTGGAGGTCTCAACTAAGCGCTGGACTACTTTATTAATAACACTTGAGAATGAAAAATAAGAGCATGCATGCGCAGTTATGTACTGGACTACCTGTAAGAGAATATAAAGCTTTGTAATGAATCAAATCAATATCTGTTTACTAATATAATATAAGAAATACTGCTTTCTGTGCTTCTCTTCGTGTCATCAAACTAATATCAAGTAATTTGTTTCTATATTCTAATCGATGATAAAAAACTTATCATAAAACAGTTCTCCTATCTGTTTGTGGCTGTGTCAGGAAAAATTAAACAGATACACGCTGAAGAATATAGAGTGACAGAGTTGAGAAGTAAAGCTTATAAATTCATCGGTTCATCATTAGTTAAGATCTGGATCTACAGTGATATGTTTATAGATGATCGTTCGGATGGCTTGGAGAGAAGGTAGGGGCTGCTGTTGACAGCTTTACTGAGAAAGTTCTATTATTGGAGAGAAGGTAGTGGCTGCTATAATTTTCGATTTCTACTATTTTGATAAAGTAATAAAAGAGAATGTTCATAGAGAAAAGATTTAGCAATCTTAATATAATTATATATTAGATATTCATGCAAAGTGATCAAATTTTCATGCATGCATACGATAGCCTACTTAGCTATCTATTATTACATATCTTAATTTTTCTAAAATTCCATATTGGAGGCGGCCAAATCAGTTTGATTAGTCTTCAAAAAAGACCTTTATGTTAGTTATATTTCTTTCTGTGTTAAATTTCAACTTAATGAGCTAACTTTTGCCTAAGTTTCAAATTAACCTAAGACTGACAGGTCAAGTTTTTGGAGTCTTTTGCAATGTTAACTTGTCTAAGTTAGAAACAAGGGAAAATTTTAAGATTAAGCATGATTATAAATTGTATTAATATCTTAAGCATGTTAAAAAGAATTAAAAATAGGCAAAAGCGCCCGTTTAACCGGCGACTTATGCTTGCTAGGATTAGTTGAGTCAGGTGATTGTTATGCTGAGTAGACAAAGACTGAGAAATATTGTGCATATTAATAAGTCGTTCATTATAAGTCACCCATTAAACGTGCGACTTTTCCCTATTATATATATATATATATATATATATATATATTTCTTAGCAATATTTAAAAAGTTAAATAAAAAAAATTACAAGTGGTGAAAGAATAACATGTAATTCCAGTTTTTTTATATGGTTTGTACTATAAGATTTGATATTCAATTTAACTATTCAAAGATTTTTTTTTTTTTTTCATAAGTTGTGTTTCAAATCAAATCTAAGATTATTTTCTGTGTTTTCAAATCACTTTATGTTGACAGATCATTATGTGTTGTTAAATCAGTTTACAATGACAGCATAGTGTGTGTTTTAATTTCAGCTAGTAAAAAAATATGGTGACCTTGGTTCCCCCCTATCTCACATGGGGGTATAAATATGCAGTGTAGTGTTATATTCAATGACAAACTAATTTTTGTTTTCTTATTAAATAGATCGTCATGTATTCACCAGTTATGGATTTGATTTGGAGCACTTCAACGAAGCAGATGATTCAAGAGGTTGCATCCGTTTGAAAGAAAGTTTGGAGCTACCCACTGATTAAATTCTTGAAGCAAAGGCAAAAGCAAATGAATATTTTCAATGTTGTATGCATTTTTAGAGCGAAGATGAAGATTCGCATTTTGGCATGTATATGATGAATTGATGAAAGTGAAGTTGTACAGGGCCGATAATTTTCTTAGAGATGTGGGCTGGCAATATGTACAACAAAGGTTCGAGGAGGATACTCAGCATTGGGTTCCGTTGGAGTTCATCAAGTGCCAAATTCAAGAGATCTGACGAGACAAGAAAGGTTGTGTTGATCAGATTGTTGAAGGATCACTGCTCGATGTTGATCATTGTATTCTTTATCACACGTGGCGTCATCGAGATGGTCATTTCTTGTTAGAGTCTTATCAAACCCTAATGGGAGTTCTTGTATCAGGAAGAAGGAGTTCTTGAATGCAGCAGACTGGTAGTATATTCAGCAAGAGTTTGAGTTCCACTCAAATGTTGTCCAACTCAGACACAACTCCAATCATGCATGTGTATTATAATTAAAAAAATGTAACTTAATATTATTGTTAAGATATTTTTTATGTCTTAAGTTTAGTTTTATCTACTAATGCTTATTTGATGGTGATGTAGTAGTTATAATTTGGTTTTTAATTAATGTATTAGTTGTATTTTGGTAACGTTAAAAAACATTTCGTTCACTTCAAGTTAATATTTAGTAATATTCTGATGAAGTATATTTTACTTCTAAAATAAATTTAAAGTTCTTGAATTTCTTTTTATGTTGTTGGTTTTATAATTTCTTTCATCAAAATTCTTGATTAATTTTATAAGATTTTTTTAGCCTAAAAATTACCCTTTATTTAAAAAAATAGATTTTATAATCAATAAATATCTTGAATCTTAAAATATTTGCACCACAAATTTAAGAGAATTTAAGGTGCCAATATAATGTATGATTGATAGCGTGGCTCCAGCCCTTGACCTTTTTTTTCTCTTATTTTTTAATCTAATCGTTAAGAAGTAAATTTAAAAAAAAAAGGCTAAAAAGCTTTCAAAGTTATCCCAAAAAAAAAAATCTTCAAATATATGAAGAAAGAAACAATATTTTAGAAGATTTTCTTTTCCCCAACAAAATACTAGAAAATGTCTTTAAATCTTAAGTTAAAGTTCATCATTTTATGAACAATCATGCTATTCTAAAAAGTTATGCTTCTTCAGGTTGATCATTTTCTTATGAATGTATGCTATAATATTGTATGTATGTATTAGTTATATATGCTAAAAAGAATGTAAATAATAATTAGTATTGAATATACATGATTAGAGTTAATGAGTGTTTGATTCTAAATATAAGGAAAAGTTTTAATTAAACTCACATGCATTTTACTAGTCAAGTAAAAAAGGATTCATAAATAAAATGGTAATAATTTAAATGATTCGTAACATAATCATAACAAAATACATAAAAGGATGAACTAGCGTTGCCAATGTGGCCTCTGTGGCAATGCATCAGTGCCTGGAGTGTAATGTTGTGGTGGTCATCGTAGCCTTTGATGTAACATGCGTTGTTCCTCCCCAACAACTTCTTCCTCAGCTATGTCATATGTATGAAGGGAGCTTGGTATAAAATCTGGGTTGAGGTATGCATCCAAATCCGCTGGCACCTGGTTACTCAAGAGGTCCCTAGAAGGCCCTTGATAAGGATAAGAGGATGGTCCAGTATATCCACTGTAATATTGAAGAGCATCCTGGGTCATGAAAAATGGTGTATCATGCTCGCTTCCATTGTCAAATGAACCCTGTTCCTCCATGGATGTGCCTCGTCCATTGTATTGTGATACTGATTAGTCATTGGACATCAAGATCACCTTCGGTAGTTTGGGGGGAGACACGGGAAAAGGCCAGTATTGGGGTCATGCTCTCCCCATTCTTCCTTATTGGGGATATGGTGAAATTCTACATAATAACTGAATTTATAGTTGGTCTTCATGCAGTAGGGAGAAATATAATCAAATTGCATTCATCTTAACATTGTTATACAACATACCACATCTACACATGATATGTGATATAGTAAAGTTTTCCCACACCTGCACTTGCACCTCCTCCCATCAAGTAAGCGACACGATATGATCTAGAGGACATGTCGACAACTTGAAATTCATGTAAGTTAAGACGGATTGGTTATGACATTCGTCTAGCCTCCTCCTCTACCCTTTTAAGTGATGTCGGTACATGTGGAGCAAAGAAGGTATTATTTTGCTGCTCTTTAGTTGTAACAAACTCCAACCCCCTCATAAACATTACGACAATGTTATAGTAGATGGTCGTAATCAAGGCTTGAATTGGAAATTCTCGAGCTCGCTTCAAAACTTCATTAAAAGACTTAGTTGCATTGGTTGTCATTACACCATATAAATCCACCATCATTTATTAAAGACCATTAGGTCACATCTCGATCCATGAGCCACTGGTGGATGTCTACTTTGATCCTCTTCATATCTTCCATGCATCTATTAAAAAATCCTTTGTCATTTGTATTGCCAGGTGCATATATTTTTTGCACAAAAACTCTACGTCACCTAACCCCATATGTTATATTGCTTTCTTGAAATTCTCACGTAGATGCCTTAAACAGTGTTGGTGAACAACATTAGAAAAAATTTCCCTACAACCTTCGACCAAACCGCCATGCCTATCAGATATGATACCGAGATTATGTCTGTCCGTAATCACTGGTAGAAGCTCATTAACTTGCCTGAGAAACCATTTCCATGATTTACAGTCTGACTCAACTATATCAAAGGCAAGTGGAAATATACCATTATTAGAATCCAAGTAGGTCATAGTTAATAATGTCCCTTAATATTTATCGAGCATGAATATGCAATCAAGACTAAGAACAGGCCGACAATAAGTCCACCCAATAATAGAAGGACTGAATGCCCAAAATAGTCTTTGAAACCTACTCGTTTGTGTGCTTTAAATTCTATATATCGTTCCCAGCATTACAGAGGCAATGACATCCATGAACAAATTGAGAGTACGGTAAGACTCCTCCTGACTGCAAAAAATAACTTCAATAGCCTTTCGTCGAGCATCCCAAGCCTTCATGTATGACACTTTAATATTGAACTTCAATTCCATGCGACCAATTATCTCCCTTGGCTTCAGGTCCATCTTCTTTCTAAATAGTGGGTAGAATGTAGAAACTTATAAACTATGAGTTGCAGTGTTGGTGGCCATTTCGAGAATTGGGGAGGCACATGTATGTTGGTTCTTTATATATGAGATTTTCCATATACCGCCTAAGCATTTACTCTGAGCAGAATGAAGTCGCCATAAGCAAGGATACAATGGGCAATCATGCTTCACACAAACAACTATAAATTTCTTTATATCCGATGCGATGACAATATATTAAACATTATTTTTAATTGAACAGCCTTGTAACATAAATTGTATATCAGCCTTTCTTGTGAACCACATTTCTTCAATTAAGTCATTAGGAATTGAGAATTCATCCTTCATTATCACCGCATCATAAACATCATCAAACTCAACTTCATGATCCCATTATTATTTAGTCTTTCAGGTCTCGGCATAATTATTATTTGCCGCCATTGTATCCTCACTATCGACTGATCTAGAGTAGTAATCTTGGATGACATTTCTTATCTCCTCATTATCAACCGAAACTCCATCATTAACCACTGGTAAAAGATTAGCACCATCATCATCAGAGCACTGCTCACTAAAGCCACTACTCATAGTCTCCTAATTACAATGATCTAAAGTGACTAATTGTGTAGAAGGTATTGGAGATTCCTGCGTCTGTTGGTTCTCTGTATCACTACATTGAAAATATTATTGATAATTTATTAATCAAAAATAGAAATTTCAACATAGCTATTAGTGATATGTGTTATAGGGAACTCACCAATGAAGGGCCTCTTCTACTGCTTCTACCCTTGAAGGGCCAGTGATCACATCAACACTTTCAACTTGGGTTCAAGTTGCATATCTTCATGAATTTGGAGGCTCGGTATTATCTTCAGTCACATTAATCTCTTCGACATCAACATACATGATGAGAAATTCTATTTCAGCCTAGCATAATAGAACTTCACAAACATCATCATCTTCAACATGTCAAGCGACAAACTCATTTCTCACAAGCACTCGACAGACTAAGTTCACATAAAACTTTGTAGAATCACACTTGTAGAATCACACTTCAGTGCTCTAAGTATCCTTAACTTAAGCTTATCTAAGTTTATATTTTTCAGCACATGTAAGGGACGATTCCTACCCCTAGAATAACTTGGTGTGAATTTTTCATCCACCTGTAACTCACCTCCATACAGTAGCATGAAGGTTGCATCATGTCCACACATTACTGAACTCATACATTTCACTATAAAATAAGAAGAAATAACAAAGTCTTAATATACGTTTATTTTAATTTACATTAATTCTAAATCCTAAACCTAAGTTATAATTACTTTAACTAATATTATCATAAGAATATCATAATGAAATACTACATTAATTCAATTATGACATAAACATATTTAAATGATTAGTATAATATAAAAAATTTAATACCCAATAATTTACTTCTAATTATCTCTCTACCAAATAATGACTCTAAATAAAAAAAATTAAATCATCACAACAACAGTTACATAAAAAATTTTTCTTCTTTCAAACTCATATAAAATTAACCAAATAAATTATAAACAAAATTTTTAAAATTTTCTATTTCCAAACACATGTAAATCTTAACCAAAATTTTTAACCCTAAACATATATTAACTTCAAATAATTTAACTCATATAATTAACATTGCTTAATTTCAAATAATTCATCTTCTCCATGCTAAAATTATTTAGTGAGGGTGAATCTCAACATTATTGAATTTATTTTATGATGAATGTGATATGTAAATAATTAATAATATTTTTTAATGTACTTAACATAAACTCAATTATTTTAAAACTAACACATATTAAAAATTTCATCTCAATATTCATTCGAAGTAACATACATATAACTTCAACATAATAAAAATTATTACAACAAATAATAATTTAACAAATTAAAATAAAATTTTAAAAATTTATCTCTTTCCAAATACATGTAAAATTAACTCAAATATTTACTTCAACAAATGCTACTTCAACTAATTTAACTAATATAATGAACATTGCTTAATAAACAAATGAAGGAAAAATTCAAAAAAATTTGTATCCAAGCTTCAGCTTCTCCATCCCAAAAGAACCCAAAAAACACGTATATTTATTACACAAATTGTCACTTTAAATATGTAGGTCAACCCTAAATTAACCACAGATCTATAAAATATTTGCAACATTCACATCCTAAATGCATAAATCTCTACTTATCACAAACAAATTTTGAAATTAATTCAACAAACAAGGAGATTTACCCAAAACATTAGAGAAACAGACCGCAAAAGATAATCTATACTTCTCTAAGCAAAATAAACACAAATCAACATGTATTTAACTTAATTAACATAAAAAATTAAATAAAAAATTACCTTAGCATCACCCGGCGAAGAACCCAAGCGATTGCGACAAACATGAAATGGTAACGACGGAGAGGAAAGGATCAGGAAAGGCAAAGTGAGATGTTAATTTAAGGATAAGTCACCCATTAAACGGACGACTTATGCCATGTCATCTAACTGCCACATCATCTGCCACGACCTTGTTTGGATTAGACATAAGTCTCCTTTTAAACGAGTGCTTTGCCTATTTTTAAATTTTTTAAACAGCATGATTAATCATATAATTAACTTTCTAATTATGCTTACTACTAAAAATTGCCCTAAAAACAAGCAGGATGTATGACTTTTATATTAGTATCAACGTCCTTTGTAATTTCATTAAGAACTTTCTCATTTATTACTTTAAAAGATAAGTTGGTTTTAATGGAAGAAAATAGAGTAATTTTTCATGCAGATTCTTAATAGATAATATTTGAATTTTTAAAGTGGAAAGTTTAATATGTATTATACTAAGCACTCGAAGCATAATGAATAATTTCACAGTAGCATTTGAGGTGCAAAATGCTTGATTAATCTTACATGCTTACAGTCAAATTTGAATGTCATTAAAGCAGTTAAATGCATATAAAATCTAGTATATCAAATGGAGCAATATATAATATCCTCTAATGGAGTTTAAATAGCCTTTTATCTTGTATATAAACTGGAACTTTGGTGGTAGACCTAGACCTTAGTTGGAGATAACTCACAAATTTGAAGAATCCTATAACTAACAAATTGATGATCATCGCCAGTTATATTAAGTAAGGCAGGGACAGAGAAATAAGCCACAAACATATTATATCATAGTATATCATATAAACAAAAAAAAAAAAAGACACATCATCCAATCAAAATACCAATCTCAAACTAACTATATATATATAATGCAATATTCATGATTTTTCAATAATCTCATCAAAATATTTTTTTTTTCGTTACACAAAATTTTCTTAGAAGATGATATTCAACAAAGGTGGATGAGATAATTTTCTAAAATTTTTATTGAAGAATGTGAAAATACAACTGACTTTAGTGACTTTAGTACCTTAAATGAAAATAAATATTTTTATTTTTATAGGCGTATTAGTAAAATCGAAGTTATAGAGACTTTAAAGAAAATGAAGTGTGGAAAAGCTGGTGGACCTGATGATATTCCAATAGAGATGTAAAAATCCTTAGGAGATGATGGAATTTCTTGGCTTTCTAAAATTTTTAATACTATTTTGAATACTAAAAAGATATTAGATAAGTATGTTAACTCCTATTTTAAAGAATAAAGGTGATGCACAAGAGTGTGTGAATTATAGAGGAATTAAGTTAATGTGTCATACTTAAACTATGGGAGTGAAGGTTACGACGTGATACTAATATTTCTCAAAATCAATTTGGATTCATGCTGGGTAAGTCTACAATGGAAGCCATACATTTTTTTAGAGGTTTGATGGAGAAATATAAAGAGAATAAGGAGGATATTTATTGATTTAGAGAAAGCATATGATAAAGTTCCAAGAGAAGTTCTATGGAGAGTTCTTGAAAAGAAAGGAGTTAATAATGCTTAAATTCAAATCATTAAAGATATGTATGCAGGAGGTATTACTTGTGTTCAAACACAAGGTAGTTTGACCAAGTATTTTCCCATTTCGGTTGGATTACATAAAGGATAAGCCTTAAGCCCATATCTTTTTTGCTTTAGTCATGGATGTTCTCACTAAACATTTGCAAGAGGATGTACCTTGGTGTATGCTTTTTGCTGATGATATTCTTCTTATTGATAAGATTAAAGAGGGAGTTGAAGATAAACTTGAATTATGGAGGTCAACCTTAGAGTCCAAAGGTTTTCGCTTGAGTAGATCTAAAACTAAATATATGGAGTGTAATTTTAGTAGCAATAGACATAGTGAGGGGATTATAACTTTGGACAATTGAGTCATTAATAAGAGTACATGTTTTAGATATCTTGTATCTATTGTTCAGAGTGATGGTGAAATAGATAGGGATATTATCAACAGAATTCAAGTTGGATGGTTGAAATGGAGGAATGCATCGGGCTTGTTGTGTGATAGAAAAGTCCCCCTCAAACTTAAGAAAAAATTATATAAGAGGGTTGTGAGACCTGCAATGCTTTATGGTGTCAAATGTTGGCCATTAAAAGAGAAGCATAATACTAAGTTAAGTGTTGCAAAGATGAGGATGCTTAGGTGGATGAGTGGCTCTACCCTTAGAGATAGGATACGAAATGAACATATACATGAAAAGTTTGGAGTAGCTCCAGTAGAAGATAAGATTAGAGAGAGTCACCTTAGATGGTTTGGTCACATTAAACAGAGGCCTTCCGATGACCCGGTTAGGAAATTTGAGGTTTTAGATTTGACTTATGTTAAGAAAGGTAGAGGTAGACCAAAAAAGACTTGTTTAGAAAATATTAGAAATGATCTTTCTTTATTAGATTTAAATGAGAATTTGACTTTTAACAGTACATAGTGGTGAAAAAGGATCATGTAGTTGACCCCACGTAGTGGGACAAAGGCTTGATGTTGTTGTTGTTGTTGTTGTTGTATTGCAAAATTTTCATTTATGACATTATGAAAATACCTTTAACAACAAAACTTTAATCTTACTCCACTAGATCTTTATCCTTTTCTGAAACATGTAAACATAAAGAATGAGCGAACAACCTATCATGTGATAAGTAGAAAATTTGCATACTCAAAGTTACACTTATTATTATTAAAGTGCCAGCTAATCATGATATTTTTTTGCACAAAATAGGTAAAAATTATAAAAATGGCCCTAGCATTACAATGTCATAGATCCAGCATTGCATAGCTAGAATTTCCCTCAATGATGCAGCACCACAATACTAGTACCATCCCAAAATTCATCAAAGAGCTTAACACCGAGGCGATACATAGGGAGTGACACAATGTCAGATCGAGCATCGCAACACAAAATCAACTGAGCGTCGTGGAGTAAGACAATTGAAGATGGTTAGATCGATTAACTGATGTGAGGGGTGGTGAACCAATATGATAACTCAAAAACACCACAACACCCCTAATACAGTCTTACGACGTCGTTTCAATTATTTTGGCTTTCTATAAATAAGAAGCCCAGTGTTTATATTAAAGGTTGGCTATTTTAGGCAGATGTGAGGGAGTTTGTGTGAGCATGTGAGGCTACTTTTGGTGGAGGCTAGCCCATTTGAACTTATTGTGTGAGTCTAGATAGGCGTGTAAAAATGGGTTAACATGTTGGGTTCATATCTAACAAAAAATTGACCAAACTCGAATCCAATGAACCATAAGCAAAAAAATAAAAAATAAAAAGCTAAAAAAATAATCAACCAGAACCCTACCCGTTTAATGAATGAGTCAAAAATATAGACCCAAACCTGACCCGCTAACAACCTGAATGACTTGAATCCCACCTGATAACCCATTTTGATTAAAAATAATAATATCATCTTAACAATATGTTTTACATTAATTAATATAAATAAGACAATCATACATACAAATAAAAAATCTTAAGAAACAAATAATTTAAATTAGTCATTTTAAGTCAAAATTGGGTTGGCAAATAAACCCGATTCCAACCCATTTAATCAATGGGTTAGAATTTCAGTCCCGAATTCAGACTATTTGTTAAAAGGGTCAACTTGAACCAGGATTTTTTTTGGTTCTGTTGGCAATTCATGTCATTTTTTGACACTCCTAAGTCCTGTACAAGTGTGGAGAAAATGATGAGTATAAAGGTGTCTATATTGATTAGCAAAGGATTTATGGGTCATTTATATATATATATATATATATATATATATATATATATATATATATATATATATATATATATATATATATATATATATATATATATATATATATATCTTGAGTATTTTGCTTTTATTTTGTTCAGTGAAATAAAAATGTTTATTGTGTTTATTTTTATCTCTTTATTTGGTTAAACTCTTTTATTTGAACTTATGATAATTTAAAAATTATGCATTGCACAAAATAGATTTACAAGTTCATGAATTGCTTTATGTTATTTTTAAATCTACCATGTTTAATTTAGTTTGTATAAATGTCGTGCATAAACTTAAAGCTTAGTGTGGTGTATAGCCTTGATAGAGGAGTATAAGAATAAATAGGAGATTTAAAATGTAATATTGTCATGCATACACATACGATGGTTAGGGTTATGGGATCTTAAGGAGATAGAAAAACTTCATTTGAGGGAAATCCTAGCTAATACTCCAATGAACTCGACAAAAATGAAGAGTACTTATTTTCTTATTCAAAGAAATATTAGGAAGAAATCTCTCTATTGCAAGCATGTGTTTTTAAATATCATAGGTTCAGTTTCAAAAATTGTTGCCTTTACTTATATAACTTTAGCCTTTTTTTACTTTTGATTGCATCACTCTTGATAATCAATTGAAAAGATAAATAGAATTGTTTTATTAAGCAATACCATAGTGAGCTTAGGATAATTCTATTTTTTCACGGGAGTGATACTCATCACATCACTTTATTACTTGATATGACGCATACACTTATGCAAAATAGGAGTTACTTCACACCAAGTTTGAATCCAATCAAAGGTGTCTACAACTTGCAATTTAATGGAATCAATATGGAGACATTTAATTATTCAAAAAATTGGGATTTTTACATCCATACCACTTTATAACGTCTATTTTACATATTTGACACCCTAAACATTAATATTTCATTTTAACCACCTCTACACAATTCTATCATCAGATATACCACTCCATCCACACCACCGCACAAGACGTTATCCCATTCTTGCGACCTGTAACTGGACGCACCGAAATCCCCCATCCCGTGAGTCTTCCCTTCCCCGTCCACACTCCATCTGTTATGTTCCGATCCCTAGGTTGAACAGTTCAGGGATTACCTCGGGAGTAGAAGGTGTTTCCCTCGTGTGGTTGGATTGCTCCACATTTGCTTCCCCTCCATGAGTTCTATGACCTAAACCACCACCGAAGGTAAAGTTCTTCGGATTGGTTTGCTTGTGTCGAAGTTTTCTTACATGTAATGTATTTATTTATGAAATGTTGTTTTAATTTTAGAGCTGAGATGCTTTTGAGCTATTGATTCAATCATAGGTTTCTTTGACAAATTCTACAGATTTTTGCGCTATGTAACTAATTGATGCCGAAGTTTTGTACATATTTTTTTGCTAATGGAACCTCCGTGAGTTTTGACAAATTTTTTACTTTGATAGATTCTACATAACTTCTCCAATGAGTTCAATCAATTCTTCTATTAGGGAAAGCACACATCAACAACACAAATTAATTGCACTGTCAGTTGAAGTGTGTGGTGTACACTTGCTACCGAGGACAATCGAGGCAGATAATTTTATAGGTGCATTCATAGTCAAAATGATGACGATTGCAATTTCTTTAAATGGATAGATGAATTAGAAGAGCCTTCTCATGACACACATTATGATTTGAAAGCTGCAGACGAAAAATTTGTGAAGAAGCTTGACTCGGTCATCTTTCAGTTGAAAGTGTTTATTGCTCTTGTTGCCCTCGACATCATCATTAGGATGTATTTTACGTAAAAATGATTGTAATGGAACATTTGGATGTATTTTGCTATTGTATTTGTTGTGTGTAACTATGTTGTATCGTCATTGAATGTTTGTAATGGAACATCTTGTGAACTGTGTTGTAGCTTCTGAAATTAAATGAATGTTGTTTCTTCTGACTCGACTAGTTTCAGCAAATCATTGCTTGCTTCTAATAGAAAATGATCAAGTTGAAATAAATATCATTGCTTGCTTTTAACAAAAATTGATCAAGTTGAAATAAATATCATTGCTTGCATATAAGAGAAATTGTTTCAGGATATCCTGCACAATTTGTTTTTTTTAGGCAGCTTAAATCATGCCTAATAAAACAATTTGTATGGAGAAGTTCTCTATTGTTTATGCTCTCCGATCAGAACATGTTTGGAGAAGAATAGAGCCTGAAAAAATTAGATATGTAACTGATTCAATACTTCATTTAAAAATAATTTGTTGCTTTACAGTTTCAGTTTTTTTATTTTATTCAAATAAAAAATCAATACAAAACCCAAAGTAACCTATGATTGCCTTTGCTATTTTATAAGTTCTATTTCATACAAAAAACCAATAGAAAAAAACCAAAACTACATTCAAAAAACTGTTAAGGGGATGCACTTATAAATTGTCAAGATATGAGTATTAATATTCTTGAACTTCATTGTTAGCTACATTCTTTTTGCATGGCAATATTTCTCGTGTCATGATGCCATATTGTGTGGAATATGTAGCCTCGTTGTTCTTTTTTTAGAGTGGGTTTTTGCAAGTGCCCGGATGATGCCCCCAAAGACCACACCTACCACATTTATGAGAATTCTTGTCCTTTTCTAAGAAATTTATTAGTATTTTTTTTAGGCCTACCCCTTGGTTTGGATGTACTCGGCACACCAATTTGGACAACATCATCAACTACACTCCACTGAACCTTTCCAAGTAGTGCAGCTATTGCTCCATTGTAAGCAACTCTATACCTATAGATTTTGTACCATATTAAACACTTGATTGAAATTGTATACCTATAGATTTTAGTTATTTTATGCAGTTTAGTTTTACCTTGACACATAGTAGTGCTCATCAATGTAAGAATGGCATAGTGGGTGTTCTTTCATGCCAATGAATGCCATGACATGGATACATAGAAGTCCGGTTACCTACCACACCCTACAAGTGCATTCTCATTCTTCAACATCGATAATATGTCTTGAATGTAGACCTTCCACCTCAGCCTTCCAAACACTTGATTAACACACAATTAGATGAACTTTTCTGGTTGTAATATTCCATATGTACTCCTCTGCTTGAAGGACCAGCTCTCGATGCCATGTCATGCTATTCATCTTGGCTCCATCAGCATACAACGAATGATATCAATCAGGTCGACAACGGGTTTATTTCTAGCTTCTAAAAGTCAAGAATTATATGATTCAGATAAATTGTTAGTATTAGCTGCATGGTTAATCCTTAGCATGAATTGGCTTCTAGACCAGTTGTATGGTAATGAGAGCAAGTATGAGAGAAATGTTGGACTTAAAATAGCCAGCTCAACCAGCTTTTCATCAAACTCTATGCTTGTATAAGCATTTGCGGCAGTCCAAACTTACCCTTAAAGTTTTTTCCCATCTTTGCAATGAAATTTTTTTTAAAGATTCTTCCACAAATGATGGATGCACACTCTATTTTCTGCTCCCAGATAAATTTCTCTTATAGCCTCGCCTAAACCCTTTTCCATGTCTAATATAAAAGCAAGTGGTTTTAAGTTCGTACCAATAGTAACAGTCAAGTTGTTAAGAAATCATGGCCATGTTTGTTTTGACTCAATCTCAACCACCGCATAAGCTATATTGAATAAACTACTATTGCCATCAAGTGCATTTGTTGCTAAAAGCACACCCTAGTACTTTGATTTAAGATGACATACATCCATACTGATAAGTATTCTACAACCACTAAGAAATCCTTCAGCACACACCTTAAAACTAATATAAAATCTTTGAAATGAATGATCTAAACTATCATATGTGTACGTAATATTTGACCCCAGATTTCTTTCAAGTAATTCAGCTTTCAATGTTGGGACTCATTTGTAGCTATCATCAACCGAACCAAAAATAGTTTCACGAGCTTTTCCTCTTGCTTTCCAAAGCTTCATGTAAGGAATTGATAAACCATACTCTTTTTCTAGATTACTTTTTATTTTGTTTGGTTGAATGTCAGGGTGCCTCTTTACTAGATCCTGAATGTCATTGGCAACACATGTAGATGTGGCGAGTCTATTCTCTGCACGATTAACACCAAGACAAGTGTGTCCTCCATCAACTAGCCTTATTTGGAAAGACTGAGTTTCTTCACAAAGGGGTGCACGAATTCTCCACTGGCATCCTTGGTAAGAACATGTTGCAATAACATGTTTCTTATCACTTGCTTTGATTCTAACACCAAAGTTATTTTTAATGGCTACTGAATGCAGAGCATGTTTGAAAGTTATTGCATCATCATAGAGTGTGCCAACTTCTAAATCGTTAATACCCATATTTGTAATGGAACATTCAACCATGTTTGAACTGACAACCTCCATAGGATTTGAAATTGGCTCATCTACATCTACTTCTTGTAATACAATAACAATCTTAGTATGTAAATTCCCATTCATCTGTTTAACCAACTCATTCACATCATTGTCTGTAGTAAGACCTTTATATTCTTTGGGTGATATTCTATATATGTGGCAATACATAAGATACTGATGTCCTTTGATCCATGGACATATTCTAGCTATTTATATTCTAAGCTTGCAAATATTGACATATCTTTTCTGAAATTTAATAATTCTTTGTTTGCCGCCATTGTACTTATCCTACAGTGTTCCGAGGTTACCACCCAAAAACCTCCATATTTAAATGATACCAATTATTCCTCTTTTTTTTTTCTCCAGTGCTATCATTAGATACTTGCATTAACAAAGACAGAAAATTCATTTCAAAATGTGATTTCTAATTGCAACAGCACAAATAAATGTGTAATCAATACTTATGAAAGAGGTTGTGTTCGAACACAATATTACTGAAAAATTGAGAACAACCGATCTACTGAAAACCTATTAAAGAAATCAATTTGTAATTATTTAGTACTTGCTAATATAAGAATAACTGATTTCTTGAGTTCTATTTGCTGCAGTGAAAAGGTTACGCATTAACTTATACCTTCGACCGATAGCATGGATTGCAAGCAGACGTGATATTACTCTGACAACGCAAACACAGGAACCACAGTCTGACCTCAGTAGCAGTCGGGATCTACTCAAGCGCATGAGTGTTAACACTGATCAGAGAAAGCGGCGGAGTGCATGAGAGGGAACACCAAATACACCAAACATGAGAAAGTGAGATTTCAAGGATAACGTCATGAGCAGTGGTATGGACGGAGTGGTATATCTGATGATAGAATTGTGTTAAGGTGGTAAAAATGAAATATTAATGTTTATGGTGTTAAATATGTAAAATAGATGTTATAAAGTGGTATGGATGTAAAAAACCCTAAAAAAAATATTGATCAACTTGCTTTAATTTTATTTTGATATATATGGCTCGTTTGCACAAATCCATAGAGGGACTATTTATGAATTTTGATCCATTAGATCAATTTCAACCAAAATTTGAAGATATGTGCCTTTAATTTGATTGAAATGCTTATATTATCCTAATTACACAGTCGGACATTGGCTCAATTGGCAATTTCCACACAGCAGCTTTTCAATTTGCTATTTATTTAACAATGGGCCACCTTGCCAAATAAGCCTTAATATCAATTGATCAATCTAAGATCAAATGGCTAGGATTAAAAGGGTGATAATTATGGTCCATTGCCTGGCTATATTTAAGACCAAATTCAGAGCTATTCCATAAAATTAAAATAAATGAATGTTTTTGATTTTGTCTTCCACCTCCCATAAAGAATTGAGGCCATTTGTATATTTAGGTATGATATGTACATTTTACTTAACCATTCCATATCAAATTTTTCTAGAAGGATGTTTTTGAGGAAAGTGCTCAATTTAATAGTTCAATCAACGTGGACTATAAACGTTCTTCATAATGTCCTAGACTCCCAAGAATTAGCTATGAGTTTTGAAATTCCCTTCAAGCAAAGGTGAATTGATGGGGATTTTTATTGAATTGGAGTCGTTTAACGATAGGGAATAATCACCATTAAGGCACTAAGCTTTGAAATGGATTGGAACAAGTTTGACCTTCACACCACCACAATTTCATCGGAGCTCAGTCGAACTCACATAAGAAGGCTACTTAAAATTTTATTTAATTTTTAGTAGAAAAAAATTTTTATCGTACCCTCATGAGTCACCAAACATATGTAGGCTAAATCAAAATCGGCATGCAATAAAAAAAGATTAGAAAAAATAGTAAATGTTTATGCACAATTAATGTAAACAATCAATCAAATTAATCAATTAAGTAAAATAAAAGTATGTGTGGCAAGTGCCACTTAATTACAAGCTAGGGTCTAAAGAAATTAAAAGTAGTTGGGTAGTACTAAAAACAACCTAGATTTTAATCCTAAAATGATACAAGTGACTTTGAGTGAGATATCTCTCTATATTCACTTCCATCCTTCTACGAGTTTCTTGGATTTGTCAAGTTCGAATATCTAACAACAACCCAAATTTTAATCCTAAAATGATGCAAGTGACTTTGAGTGGGATATCTCTCAATGTTCACTTCTTTGTCCTTCTATGAGCTCCTTGAATTTGTCAGGTCCGCATATCCAAATGAAAAGAAACTCCTCCTAAAGGGGGTGTTTTCTTTTCTCTTTGAATTTTCAAATCCATCCTGATTTGTGCATCTAAATAAAGATAAACTCTCCCCTGAGGGATGTTCCTTTCTCTTTGGATTCCAAATATGATGGTGATATCCCATCTCAAAGGTCAAGCTTCAAAACACTTAACTCAAATTAAATTACATTACATTTTTAAAAAAAAAAAGTATATTTATCTTTGCCTAAAATGATATAACAACAACAGAGTGAGTCTATAACTTACTACATTAAACTAAGATCCCATCACATCATTCAATTTATAATTTAAAAAAAATTAAAAACTACAATTAAATATTAGAAATAGTTTTTAAACAAAAAATTATAAAATATCATTTAATTTATAATGCACTTGAAAATTTGAGATTGTAAATGCCTTAATGCCCCTTAAAACTCCCAATATTCCACCTCCCGCCTAGTTATCCAGGTGTAGAGTAGAGTCACCTCTCGCCTGTTCAAAATAGGTGTATAGAAGAAAAAAATCAATATAGAATAACTTCCAATACAAAAAAAATTTAATAGAGAGTGTTTCCAATATAAAATACTTCCACCTAGCTTGGCCTAAACAAAGAACTTTCATGGCATTGTCTTTTCAATTCAGAACTCCATGCATGAGATGCATGCAAAAAATGCAACTATAAGCTATAATGCAAATTTTGCAAAGAGTCATATCATGTCCTAACTTATATAAGGAAACTCCCACTTCACATTTCCACTTTCTTGACTTAAAATTGTAAGCCATCTAATCTCAAATTAACTTAAGAACACTTATAATGATCAAATAAATTAAAAACTATGCCACTTTAAGGCAAATAATTACTTAAATTTTATATGGCAGTTATTACAACCAACTCACCTCTATTGAGCCACACTACAATAGATAAAATTATTAGATTGTTGTGTTTATTCTCTTTTAGCCAATCAGCATGTGACACCTGTCCTAGATTAATATATAACAATATACAGGTATTCTATATAACATGTATTTTTACTTTTTTTGTATGGACTTTTTTGTTGCCCTTAAAACCTTATAAATAAAGTGTAATGAGGAATATTTGAGAATATTCTTCGTTGAATCTTCTTTTTTGGATATTTTGGGTATTTTTTAAATTGAATAGTAGAGATTCAGCCAGCTTGCTTTCTTCTCCTTACATTCTCTACTCTCCATTCTCTCTAATAGGCTCTCAACTCTACAAACGGATATGCTAATAAGGTTAGGTATTATCACACTCCATGATCTATATTGAAAAAATTACATTTATTCTTTATTTTAATCATTTAACTGGAGTTTACCAATAAATAACAAAAAACATTATTATATTTTTATTTAGAACTGCAGGTAAAAAATTATGTATGTTGTTCGTAGGCTCATATCGTAGGATTATTACCCTTCCTTGAAAATATTTAAAACCACAAAATGAGTATAAAATCTAGCTAGTAACTAAAATCTCATAACTGAAATCAATGGAAATTAATGTACGATAAAATAGAACAATATGCTACAAATCATATAAATAAATATGTGCATCAATATTTATACTGAATATTTGAATTAATTTATCATTTTATTTGTCATCACATCTCAATCCATTACATCATCAGTCATATTATTAGTAACAGTCAGTACTAAGAATGCAGTAACAAAATTAGCACCATGATCAATAACATTAAATAGTGTTAATGATAGTAAATAATATTAGTGTCAATTATAATATAAGTACAATATTTGTTGTAATATCAATATCAGTATTCATATATTCAATGAGTATATCTTAAGGGTATATTGTTCATGCACTTATGACTCCCAATGAGTCATCTCTTATAACTCCTAATTAATGTACTCCTTATAACTCCCCTTAAATCACATGAATCAGTCGCCATGACTACTTATAACTCCTAATCAATCTCTAGCTTCTTATGACTCTTAATTAGTGAATTGTGTGGATTAGTAGGATATTGTATGGAGTTAACATATCATGTATCTGATATCATTCAATACTTCATTTAAAATGTAATAAAATCACATCAAATTGTTTAGAACGATTAAATCTATAACATGTTTAAACACTACAAAAAATTCATCGATTACCGACGGCCTGGACCGGCGGTTAACTAATGGTTTCCGACGGTTTTGGAAAAAATCGGCGGCTTTTCGGCTGTTTTAAGACCACCGGTGAAAACCGCGCCGAAAACCATTACCGGTGGTGTATTTTCGGCGATTTTTGTCATCGACGGTTTTCCGGCGGTTTGCCGCCTGATATTGTCTAGCGGTTTGACCGCTGGTGTTCTCCCGGCGGCTGCCCGACCTTTAAAACGACGATAAAAATACTGTTGGGAACCGCCGGTACTGTTTACTGTCGGCTTACCAGCGGTTACAACTCGAGGAATTGCCGACGGTATGACCGCCGGAGTGTCGCCGGACTACTATCGGATACCATCGCCGAAAAATACCGGTGGTTATAGTTAATTACCAGCAGCGTCAATCAGGTGTCCGGTATCGAAGTTTCCGGCGGCTATACTTTGAAGTTACACGGTGAAAGCTTATGAAATTAGCATATAATGTATTTTTGACATATTTATGAGAGATAGAATTTATAGAAATCAAAATCATTGAAAACAAATGTGAAAGATTATTCACTTAAAATGAATAGAACAAAATCTACAATAGGAATGACTGATAAATATGTTCTAAAGATATTTCTCTCCTCTCAAATCTTCTCCTCTTTCAATTTCTTTAAGGCTAAACAACCAAGTGAGGGAGTCGGTGGGGTGAGGTATATATATATATATAATGGCCTAGCGATGTGGGGCTGATCTCGATCAGCGCCACATCTCTCTACTTTGGAATTTTTATGTTTTTCTAATATATTTATTTCACATATTTTAGTTATTATAGGTACCATGCACCAAATAAATCTGAATTCAGTAGAACCTATATTCTTTGTGATAAACTTTAAATAAATAGCTTTTAGTTAATAGAAAAATCATTTTAGTATGAAAAAAAACTTATAATTATATTTCCTTAACAAAATAAACATAAGGCAAATTTATCCAATTATAATTATTATGAAGCACATAAAGTAAAGCTTTTTAAAAAGATTTAGTTTGGACTATCACAAGTTATTACTCTATAATTGATTTCACAAATCATATATTAGTTATCAGTACATCTAAACTATTAGACAATATAATTAAATTTCAACAATAAATACAACTAAATTAGTAGATTATACTACTAAATATCTAACAATTTAATTATATTATATAATAATAATTTAGTTATATTTATTTAAAAATGTAATTATTAAGGTTTTAAAAATCAAACTATACCTATTGGTTCGACCGGTTCAACCATGAGTCGGACATAAGAATAGTCCGGTTCTATATGAAAATTGCTTCTGCATCAAACCAATCAGAAACACTAGTGAACTAGCCTTAGTTCTTTTGAACCAAATGATTCAATTACCTAAATTCTTAAATAATTAAATAAATGATTTTATTATATTAAAGATTAAATTTTAATTAAATTTCTTAAATAAATAAATTAATATATATTTAAAATATTTAATTTAAATTATAATAATTTTTTTATTATAGATAATTGCTTCAAATCATCATGAAGCATCTTCACATGACCCCACCACTCCATATAAGCGCTTAACACGAGGGAACTCAAAAAGCTATATAAATAACAACAAGAAAGAGTTTTCAAATGATGAGGGAATAAAGAGAAGAGTTGAGGTGTATATAGTTCATAGCATATATAATGTCTCTAAAATATATTTTTAAATAGATTTTTAATTAATTATTTATAATGTAAATAAAAATTATTTATTAGTTAATTAAAATAATTTATTTATTTATAAACTATAAAAAATTTTATCTTTTTATTAATGATAAATAATTTTTACATGTAAATTTATAAAATAAATTAGTAAAATATGTTTAATCATATAACATAAATTAATAATAATTATATTAAATTTATAAACATATGTTAGAATTAAATTTATATTAAATATGTAATATAAATTAGTAATAATTTATATTAAATTATATGTAAATTAAACTTAAAATTAAAAATGAAATTAAAAAATTGAAAAATATTTAAATTTAAAATGATCATTTTATCATGAGTGTAAATTCTTATAATTATGAAATTTATATTTTTTTAACTCTTACGTGAGATTTTAAAATAATTCTTTTACTTAATTATATAAGTTTTATGTTTCATAGTTTTTTATCTCGTTTAATTTTTTATCTTGTATTTGGACTAATAACATTATTATTATGTTAATTATATTAAATTTCTCATTTAATAACTGTGATAAAGTGTTTTGTTGTAAGAAGTTGACCCATGAGCAGGGTCTGGACATGATATGTCTTTTGAAAAATCGCATACATAATTTAAACCTCAACCACCCTTGGTTTTGTTTAACCCACAAAATTTTTGATCTAGAGCTTAGCTTCAATAAATTTGAACATGCATCTCCTGGCTGCATTTAGATCAAGTGGAACTCTAAAAAAATTTCTTTTCCCCAACTTCCTCTTATAACCAAATGATCACCAGGATTCTTAAGTTTGGCTCACAGTAGACCTTCTTACTTTCTGTTGTCTATGCTTGAAACTCTTTTGAGGAATGATTTTTTCTGTGGGATGATTTGAGAAAATTGAACCCTAATGGTTCATTGCCTTGGGTGGTGCTGGAGGACTTTAACTATAGCTGCTTTCACTCTGGAAAATTAGGTGGGAATGAGATTGCTGCATCTAGATTGGCTCTGTTTAACTCACTCATCTTTGATGCTAATCTCTTGGAGCTTCCATCATCTAGTAACTTTCAAACTTGGTTTAATCACAGAGCAGAAAATTCAATTCATTTGAAGCTTAACCGTGTGCTGGTAAATGAAACTTGGATCAATAGCTTCCCTAATTCTCACTACATGGTGTTGAACAACCTTATTTCTGATCACTCCCCTTTTATTCTTAGAGTAACCACTAAGAGGAGAGTTAAGCATATATTCATGTAAAAATTACTAGAGCAAAATTCAAGATTTTGAAACACCCTTATGAATATTTTTTGTTTACCTTCTCAAGGGAGCCCTATTATCTACTTATATAATGAACTAAAGTTATTAAAAGAGAAAATCAAAACTAAGAATTGGATACCCTCTAATATGATTACAGCTAATTGTGCAACTTGTCTAATATTCAATATTAGTGTCAACTGCAAATTAACTATGCTCCCCTTAACATTATGTTTTGTAATAAGATAAAGAAGATTAATGTTTATCTTGCAATCTACAATTCTATATGGGCATCCTGAACAATTCAAAGGGCTAAAGTTAAGTGGAATACTAATGGGGAGGAAGACTTAAAATTTCTTTATTCTAAGATCCATAAGAGAAACTCTTTCAACATATGCGCTCTTTCAGCCTCTATTTTGAGATCTAACCATATTCGGGCTGACAAAATTCAAAACATTATAAATCACTTCAAGGATTTATATAACTCTCCTTCTTCAGAGTTTTTTGACATTAACCTCATTCCCACGGGCAATATTGGTCCTAGTGTTGCTATCTCTTATCTCATCATGCCTGTCACAAATGAGGAGATTCATTTGGTTATTATCTCTGGTTGCTTTACTTCTGCCTCTAGACCCTATGGTTTCACATATGATTTTTACAAAAAAAAAAAAAAAAAAACTTGGAGCATTACTGGCCCTTTGAAGTGTAAAGCTGTTAAACCCTTCTTTCAAAGTGCTACATACCTAAAGGTATCGCTACTGCCATAGCTCTCATTACACCAAAAAAAAAATCAGGCTGAGAATATCCAATGCTTTAGACCCATGCTCTTTGCAATGTCTTCCACAAAATTATTGCAAAGATTCTTGCCACTCACATGAAAGTGATTATGCCTGAGATCACTCATCAAAGCCAAGCTACTTTCATCCCCAATAGGCTTTCTATTGATAATCCTATTATGGTGGCTAAATTCTTAATTTTTTCAAAAAGAACAACAAAAATAAATTATTTTGTGCAAAATTTGATATCAGGAAAGCTTTTGACATAGTCTCCACTGAGCTTATTTATGCTAGAATGGCCCATAAGGGCTTTCCACCCATTTTCATCAATTGGATTAAAGCTTGCATCAATGATATCCACTTCTCTATTTATATTGATGGAGCTCTAGAGGGTTTCTTCTCTTCCTCCTCTAGCCTAAGGCAAGGATGCCTGCTTAGCCCTTATCTCTTTTGTATCATTATGGATGCTCTTTCTTGCCTCATTGATGAACCTAATGATGCTCAAAGGTTTCGAGGGTTTAATTTTGAGAGGTTCCACTTATCTCATTTAATCTATGGTGATGACTTGTTTTTTTTTTTTTTTGGAAGGCTGATATTCCTAACTGTAATTGCCTCATGAGAATTCTCAACACTTTTTTTAGCTTCTCTTGATTGCATCTTAACTTGCAAAAAAGTTATCTTCTCCTTTCTCCTCTTGTAATCTCCTACCATTTTGTATTCCCTTCAAATTCCAAATACTTCCACTAAAATTTCTTACCTAGAGATTCCCATATCTTTGAGTAGGATCAAGCTCTCTAATTTTTCTCCTTTGATTGATAAAGTTACTATCCTCCTTTTCAATTGGAAGGCAAGACTACTCTCCTTTGCAGGCAGATTATAATACATCAAATTTATTATTACCTATACGGTGGCATATTTGATTAGAGTCATTAAAATTCCTAAAACTATTTGCAATAATATTGGAAAGTTATGCTCCAAATTTTGTTTCCATTGGGATCATTGGTGTTTGGGTAACTCTATCTTTGTTAGATTTCCAAAATTTCCTATTAATTATGTTGGCAAATCTAATGCTAAACTGGGTGATTGGATGCATCATAACACTTGGGTTACCCCAGATTATATCAACCCCAATTTTAGAGATTTTGTCCATGGAATTTATGTTTCTATTAATAACTTGAACAATATATGTTGGGAGAACTTATAGAAAGTCAAATTCAAAGATCTCTACTTAAAATGTTTTGCAAATAACATCACTTTTGACTGGCACCCTCTTGTCTTACACAAAAATACACTTTGAGATTTTATGTCTACACATGGATGGCACTTAGGGGAGGTTTTTAAACTATTGATGTCCTTTCTCAAAGAAGCATTCATATTCATGATTTATTATGCAAATTATACCATGAATGCTCTGAAACTCTCTCAAACTTATTTTTTGAATGTGACTTCTCTTTTAAGATCTTGACAAAATTTATTCCTCACTTTCAAAATTTCTTCCTAAGACCAACTGTTTTCCAAGCCAATGATCATATTGATAGGCTTACTGCAGCTAATAACGTTAAAAATGGTATGCTCATGATCCTAAATGCCACTATTTACTTCCTTTGGTTAGAACAAAATAATAGGTTTGTTAACTCTAAAGCTATTTGTGTTGTTACACTTGTGAATAAGATCTACAGAGTGATTTATCTTAAAATTACTAGATGGAAAAAATGTGAGATCTTGAAGGAGATACTGAATTTGAAGTATATATGAGATTCTCTATTTTTAAGGGGTTTTTTTGTTATTTATGTTGGCTAACTATGAGATCAGTCCTGACATGGAGTTCTGGGAAGTTTTTGTTGTTTGGTCTGCTATGCTCAATTACCTACTATCTAGTAGATGCTTTGGTTTGGTGGCAGTTACTTTTTCTGAATCTGCGAAGGCTATTCTTTGGCTCTTCTTGTTGCTAGATGAACTGTTAGTCCTTGCCTCTTATGGATTGTTGCGTTATGAGCCCCTCGATTTTGAGCTAGTTGTTGCCTCTCATGTTGCCTTCTTTACTTTAGCAGGCTCTTTTTTGGGCCTTGGATAATGATGAAGCTTGTCTTCTTCCCTTCAAACAATCTTCACGCAACTAAGGGAGCTTTCCAATCCGATTTCATGATATTCTTTACATTTTTCTAAGTCCAGGCCACAAAGTTTATCTATTTGTTTTTATTTTCATGCTTTCTTGTTATTTTATTGGTTTGATATCTTTATCATTTTTTATCAGCCTCATATTTTTGTTGATGGCTATTTTCATCTTACACATGTATTCTCAATTTTAATTTTATAGAATGAGCTATGCCCTCAATTTCTCAAAAAAAAAAAAAAAAAAGGAAAATCCATACTTAATTGATTTAAGAATATTTAAATTTGGATTTAGAGAGAGAGAGAAGAAGGAAAAACCCTTAGGGGCTATTTGGTATCAGATTTATCATGAGATTTAAGTCAAATTTACGCTAAATCCAGCCAAGAAGTTTTTTCTTTTTGTGCTGGTTAAATCCAAGGATTCCCTAAATCCCATATTTATGGATTTACGACTTAAATCCCAGATTTACTAAATCCCTCGGTTCGCAGATTTAACGGGATTTAACATTAAAAGTATGTGAAAGGGAGAAAAAGTTAACTTCACAGCCAGCGAGCTCATGTTCTTGCTTCCGATCAAAATGTCCTAACTTTCGATCCAATAGGAAGGGAAGGTCGTCAAAGGAGCAAAGTCGAACAGCCACGAAGGAGCCGAAGAAGTGACATGTTCAATCTCTACACCTCCTGTTAATCAAGGAAGTGGAACAGAAACAATGAAAAGAGAGGATGAAAGGCCAACCCTAGACATCTAGTTATTATTGATTAACTTAATTAATATAATATAAAATATTAATAATTAAGTAAATTATTAATTAAATAATTAATAGCATAATTAGTGCTTAAATTAATTATCTAATTTAACTTAAATGAATAATTACTACTATAATTAGTAATTAAATGTTCATATAATTAGCTTAATTAATATAACTTAAAATATGTATTATTAGATATATAATTAATAGTGTAAATAATAATTAATGAGTAATTTATACTTAACATATTATTAAATTCATAACACATTAATTTTTTATTTTAATTATAAATTTATTTTTAATTTATAATTATCTTTTTCACATTTAAATCCTTAATTGCCATAAATCCTTAAATAAATTACCAAACATTTTCTCAGGATTTAATATTTGACATATCAAATAGTTTTCGGGATTTAACACATTTCAAATTTATTAAATCTAGATTTACAGGATTATCTTTATTAACACTCGAGCATGAACTTAGGAAAGAAGCAGTAAGAAGGTGGATCACCCGTAAGAAATCACGAGGAGAGAGAAGCTCTGGGAAAAGAGGTGATTCTAGGGTTTTGAGGTTTGCGTGGGCAAACGATGCCCTAATTTGTTCGATCGCTTCATTTTTCTTTGTATTTTCATGGATCTTACGAAAAATTTTTAAGACTGGTTATTTATCTAAAGCTGCTAAAGCAACGACTATTACTATGATCCCAAAAAATAGTAATGCATCTCAGATTTTTGATTTTCAGCCTATTTCTCTTTGCAATGTGTTTTATAAAACTATTGCTAAAATTCTTGCTTTAAGAATGAAGGATGTTATGCCCTTGATAATTCATTATAGTCAATCTACTTTCATAAAGAAAATGATCTATACTGACAATATTATTCTGACAGCAGAATTATTGATAGAGTTTAACAGTCAGAATAAAGAGAAATTATTCTGTTCCAAGTTGGATATTTATAAAACTTTTGATTCAGTTTCTAGGGATTTTCTTTTTAATAGGATGGCTCAAAAAAGTTTTCCTCCAGTTTTTATTTCTTGGATTAAAGAATGCGTTGAAGATATTCATTTCTCTATTATCCTTAATGGTGCTCTTAATGGTTTCTTTTGTTCTTCCTCTCGTATTCGACAAGGATGTCCTCTTTCCCCATATCTTTTTTGTACTGTTATGGATGCATTTCCAAATCTTCTTGAGGACCACTAATATGCTTACTTTTAAAGGTAATATGGCCGGTGAGAACTCCATATCTCATTTATTATATGCAGATGATGTTCTAGTTTTTGGTAAAGCTTATATTAGGAACGCTTATAAGCTAAATGGGATTATGGACTATTTCTATAAAGTTTATGGGCTTAAGATCAATTAAGGTAAAAAGTTCCATTATTTTTCCTAAAAATTGTGGTTTGGCACAAGATATTAGTCATATGCTGGGAATCCATATTTCCCAAAATTCTTTAAAATATTTAGGTATTCCTATTTCTTGTAAAAGGCTTTTAATTTTTGTTTTTCAACCTTTGATGAATAAAATTATGGATATGCTTGCCGATTGGAAAGCTAGAATTTTATCTTTTGCTGGTAGAGTTCAATATATTAATTTTACTATTTCCAATATTATTTCATATTGGATTAGAGGGCTTTCTTTACCTAAAGCCTGTTTCAATTTTTTTAAAAAAGCTTGTTCTAATTTTTTTTTTTTTATGGTGAGATTAATGTTAGAAGGATTCATATGATTGCTTGGAAGGATGTTTGCAAGCCTAAGAAAGCGAATGGGCTTGGGATTTCTAATCTGACTGCTTTAATGTTTGCATTTAACTGTTCTATTATTTGGAGGATTGTTAATGATCTGAGCTTGCTTGTGGTTTGGGTTAATTTTAAGTATATCTCTTGTTGGAAGCCTTGCTCTCATAAACATTCTAAAATTTGGAAAGAACTGTGTGGTATTGGTAGAGTTATTAAAGATAATATCTCCTTTAATTTGGTAGAATCTAGTAAATTATCCCTTTTTTGGGATATTTGGATTAAAGGAAAGGCTCTGCAGGATATTCTTTCTTCTCACGAGGCTTCTTTTTTACATAACAAGAAGGGGATAATTGAATTGATAATGGTATCTGGGTTATTCCCAGTTATATTCTAGATAATATTACTCAGGAAATTTTGCAAATTCTGATTCTTAATCAGGTCTCTTCTTTGATCTCTTGGGACAAGGTTCAGTTGCCTGTTTTTAAAATTTTTTATTCTTTTTTCTTTATTAATATTAATATGGTTGATTGGTTTAATTATGTTTGGCACAAAAATTATGCTTTAAGATTCTCTTGTTTTGCTTGGATGGCTATGTTGAATGGGTTAAAAACGACATATCTGTTGATTAAGAAGAATATTATAGTGCCTAATAACTGTATTCTTTGTAATAGTGGAACTGAAAGTCATATACATTTATTTTTGAATGTGACTTTTCCTTTCAGATTATTTCTAAGTTTGTGCCTAATATTAATTTCTTTATACTAGACCTAATTTAATTCAAACTTTCGAATTTATTAGGAATTCGAATTGGAATACACATGCAAAAAGTCTTTATTTTTTTATACTTGTTGTACTCATTATTTTATTTAGAAAGAGAGAAATTGCAGAAAATGGAGAATAAATTTAGCTCGTAGGACTCCATCTACAATCGTATCAGGTTTGTGGTTCAAGCTAAAGTTTTTAATTGGGTCTCTTTTCCCAAAATTCGGCACAAGATTAACAAGATGTGGTGGTTTGAGTTTTTTTTTTATTATGATGTTTGAGCATTTTCATATTTTTTCTGTTGGATGGCTAGTTTAGCAACCAATTTTTGTTGGAAGGTTAATCTAGTAACCATTGAGATGGGGGAATTTTTAAAAAAATATGTTTTTCTTCCCTTTTGCTGAGTCAAGGGTCTTAAGGCCCCTTATTTTGAGGTTATTTCTTCCTCTGCTTCCGGTTGGGAGGATATTGTTTGAAAGAGACTCTTTATTCCTGCTTCTCGGTTTGGTATTTCAGATTCTGGAATATTAGTTATTTGGCCTATTTTGTCTAGTGTGGTAGTTCTCTTGATTTTTGAATATGGAGGATCTTTTGAAATTCTTATTCTGGGAATTTTGGGTTTGTATGGCTGTAATGAATTTTGTTTTTCTTGTTTCCTCTGATACTGTGGATTTATTTTTATGTGCAGGAGGTTTGGAATGGTTCTGGCTAGTTGGAAGACCAGATTGCTGTTCAAGGATGTTTGCTTGGTTCTTTTGGAGAGCCTCCTTAAGTTTTTTGACATTCTGGTTTTGGAGCTGTTCTTCTGCTTTAGTTCAATTGACTATTTTTTATTGTTCATCTGAGATCACTTGTTGTTGCTGATTTTGGGTTGTTTTTTGTTGGGGTTTTTCTTCTGGTGGTTTTTTTTTTCATTTAGTTCTTGTAGAACTTTATTTTTTGGTGTCTTCTACTTCTAGGAGATTTTAGGTTCAATTTCATTTTTTCTTTTTGTTATTCTGTTTCTTTCTGGTAACCTTTTTATTTGTGGAATAAAATTAGGAATGTATGCCCCTATTTTTTTTTTTTTTAAAAAGAAAGATTTATAGAATTTATTAAATCACATTAAAGTTAAATCCCACTTATTGCCAAACAGCCTCTTAAAATGGGCAAATTATTAGGTTCAGTCACCGGACCTATTTCTAGATCCGGACATTCAATAAAAATTTGCCACGTGGACTACACTGTTTTGACTATACTTTTGACTGTACTTTAATTGTGCTTTAATTATACTTTTGACTGCCATTTTTTTGACTCAAAGCATAATACACTGTATTAAATTTTTAGTAGATGTCAGGATCTACAAAAGTCCGGTGGCCGGACCTAATAATTTGCCCTTAAAATGAACGAAGCCGTCGCTTCTGACATCTTACGTGAGCTAGGTCGAACGGAGAACAGAGCAAGACGGAAGGGAGATGGCCAAGTACAGTGAATTGAGGAAGGCGGTGGATACAGTGACTGCAGTGGACGCTCATGCGCACAACCTTGTGGCGATTGATTCCGACTTCCCCTTTCTCCACTGCTTCTCCGAAGCCCAGGACGAAGCACTAACATTCGTTCCCCACACTCTCTCATTCAAGGTATCTTTATCTATGTACCAGATTGGCTTTCGAGATTCCTTCTTCCCAGAGCTCGGCTTTGGGGACCACCCCAATTTGTAGTTATTATTTTCCCTTAGTGGGCAAAAGGTTCCTCTTGTTTGAGCCTTTGGGGAACACCCCAATTTCGTCTTTGTTTCTTGGACTTTGGTGGGAAAGGGCATGGTTTGGGATAGGTCGTAATGATTCTTTTATCAGAAATTTATGACATCGGGGAAAACGATACAGTGGTTCTTTAGTCGTCGAGCCCCCTGAAATTGTCCATTTGTTCTTGTTTAAATTAGAAAAAGTACTATGTTTTTAGGCGTTATGCCCGATTTCCCTGCCCTTGTTTGATAAGTCTTTTTCAGCTTGGGGACAAAGTTGATAACACTGTAATATCCCTTGCAAGGAACTATTTTGGGCGGGAGCCTGGAAGAGCAGTTCTTTTGTTGAGGGATGCCGATTGAGGTTTTATTAGGCAGGTCAAGTAGGGATTCTAGTCCTAAGAAAATCAATTTGAACGTTTATCTCTAATGGTGTGTAAATATTCAGGTCGGATCAACGAAATTAGGGCTTATATGAATAAATAGGATTGTCCCTAAATTCAAATTTACTTCTGCAGCTGAGAGGGGGGGGGGGGGGGGGGGGGGGGGGGGGGGGGGGGGGGTGCTTTCAACTTGAGGGCAGTTACTGATCTTTTGAATTGTCTATGAAATTACAAGTTTTGCTAGGATGAATGCAGCGTAAATGGAATTGAGAACCATGATTGCTTTTGAAGAATTCCAAATGTTCAAAACCCGTTCTATCACGTGTTTTCAGTCACCTGAAATTGTTTCTGGAAGTTTGATGGAACTAGAAAAAGTAAGACAAGATTAACGCAATACCAATTGTAACAAACTGTGCTAATCACAGATAGGGAAGTAGGCATTACTTGTACCATTCCATCATCATAGTTCATAGAAAATTGCTCATGCAATCCTAGTTGTCTAAGCAATACAAATTATGTATTAAGATCTTATAACAGCTATACATTTCCTATATATACTCAATTGTATATGGTACGCATTGAGATAGTGAAATAACTATTTTCCCTTCTTTTCTTCTTCTTCTCCTCAGTCCTCACTGTGACCTTAGCTTATGCTCTTTGCTTTAGTTTCGCTCTTTATAATATTAGAGCCATTTTTGCCTTATAGGCATTTTGGCCTTTTTTCCCTGCAAATTGTATTGAGCAATCATCATCTTCCTTCTGTAACAATGCTTCCAATCTCTTGAGTCTTGACAATGAACAAAACTATAATCTTTCCTATCAAATTTGTTATGTACAACATCAAGAAAATAAATCATCAATACTCGATTTACAAGCTATAACTATCCCATATGGAGGTCTCAAATACTCAAAATATTCATAGCTAATGGCTATGAAGGATTTGAATGGTTCCACCACACCCCCCAACAAGGTGATAACCACTGTAGGAGGATAACTCTTCCTCAATCGTGTCTACAACACATGTATGTTGATAGACCAAAACATAGCCATATCACTCTACTCTATTGTCTCTGCTTATATTCTTCTCTGCATCTTAAATCTAGACTCGTGATTGGAAATATGGATTACAATCAAACATTACCTATAGTCACACACCATCCAATTGAAGAACAGCCCCCTTCCTATTGCTATGAAGAATCACACAATTAATCAACCAAATTGCTGCCAATGATTCTCAAATTGACAACAGAGCTATCATCCTCTATATTCTAAATAGCTCACCCCGTATATATCACTCCTTTAAAATAGTCATTTGCATCAAATATACCACTTACAAGCCCAGATGACCTCTATTCTCTTTTATGTAATGAGGAATTAACATTGTTGATGACATTGCCAAGGAACAACCCATGCTCTACTATTCTATTGGTTGCGGTCTTGTCACCTTCACACTTGGCCGAGGCACCGCTCTATTTCAACAATACAAAGGTGGTTGGTAGCACACTTATATGCCAAGTCCACAACAAAATCAAGCATTCGACATTCAATTGCTGGCACAAATCAAACCTTAACTACTAGCCATCTTAGTCAACCTCTATGGTTCTTATCACTTCACACAAAAATTCTTCTTTCGATTGGTATCTTGACTCCAATGCTACCTCCCACCTTAGCACTCATTTGTAGCACTTATCTATCTATCAAGCCTGTGATAAAGTCTTAATGAGTAACAACACATCCCTACCCGTGGTCAGCACCTGACAAAGCATTTTGCCGAGTCCTCACCATAAGCTTTTCTTATCACATACCAAATCTTTTCTATAATATACTTTCCGTACATAATCTCATAGTTGACAATCACTGTTCCATTTTCTTTGGCACCTTGACTATCACATTAAGGACCTGAAGGCAAATAAGATAATCTCCCAGGGACTATTCCATGAAGGCTTATATCCAATTCGCCTCCTCATACTCGCCATCCACATTTTCGTTCTCCTGATTACTTGAATTTCTTCCAATATATGGCATAGCCTTCTCAGTCACCCCAACATCCAAACAACTTCTATTATCTCCAAACAAAACACCGACCTCAACATTCCTCTCTGTGAACTTTCTTGCAGCTTGTGCACTTCTACCAAGAGTCATTGCTTCTCTTTTTCTAAGTTTAGCAATCATTTGTATGAATCACTAGAACTAATTCACACTAATATACGGGGAAGGTCCCACATTATTTTCATTTATGGTTATAGCTATTATGTTTCACTTAATGATGACTTCTCCAAATTTGTTGCATTTTTTACACATATGTTGAGTCTGAAACCACTTAGAACTTTGTTCTATTCAAAATAATGGTGTAAAAATAATTTGATACTCTCGTAAAAACTTCTTCTTTGATGGGTGCATTGAGTACACCAATCACACCCTTCAAACATACCTAGCCACTCAAGGCATAGGCTATCAATGCAACTATTCATATACCACCAAAGAAAATGGCCTAGCTGAATGAAAACATCATTATCTCATCATAATAATCTGCAACCTACTGCATGAAGCTTATCTCCTATATTATTTGTAGATTGAATTCCTCACACTGTCATACCTCATCAATTACATGCTATGTACATTCACAGATTATAAATTTCCCTTTTGTCTTCTGTATGGAAAAAATTCACTTATAATCATCTCAGTATATTTGCTTGTAGCTTCTTTCTTGGCTTCAACCGCACTTGGCCCACAAGTTTTCCCCTCGTATATGTCGTATGCCATGTGTCTTTCTCAACCACTCATCCATGCACAAAAGGCTTCAAATACGTTTTCCCCACATATGGCGAAATCATAATCACTTGCATTATTGTATTCAAATGAAACCACCTTTCCCTAACACCGAGAAAATCTACCAATTATCCTAGCAATCTCATCAACCAATTCACTGCTTATCTCATTCCCAACTCCACTTTGTTGCTATGTCTACCTACACTACCTGAATGCCCTTGTCCCCATCACTCCTCCCAAATCTACAAGCACCTCTTGTCTTACTAACTTGATCGACTCTCTCATCTCTAGGAGTCATGAATCCTCATCCCCTTCACCTCCTCTTTGCTCACCTATCAATAATCACCCCATTCTTAGAAGGTTGAGAATAAGTTCCCTCAAGCCATGCCTCATTTTTAATCTAAATCATTTTCTCTACAACCCATAAGAACGCCCTTGCTACTCTTATGTCATTCGTCATCCTTATTAGACTCATGCCATTTCTCAAGAGTTTGATGCCCTTTAATGACAATGAACTGGGAGTCTCGTTCCTCGGCCGCCATATCAAAGAATTCTTGGTTGCTAGTGGACCTCTAAGGCCAAACTTCTCATCGTTGGTTCTATAACTTGGCACCAGGTTTGCCTTATGGGTCAAGATTTTAAATAGGAATATGACATTGATTACATCAAAACATTCAATTTTATCGCAAAAATGCCCACCATTAGAATCTTACTCTCAATATCCTTATACTACTGCTTAACATTCTTCAATGAAACCTGGACAATGCTTTTCTCCATGGGAAACTCAATGAGATAGTTTACATGACACAATCTCTAGGCTTTTGTGATCCTCAACACTCGCAGCATGTATGCCTATTGAAGAAAGCTATCTATAATTTAAAACAAGGTCCCTGCAAATCGTTCACATCCTCCTCGGGACATCTTCAACAAGGATTTAAAACTAGCTCAATTGATCCTTACCTTATTAATCAACAACCATAACAATAGTTGTTGTTCATTTACATCGATGATTTTCCTTATGAAATGATAAATTGACTATGGCTTCTCTCGCCCAAAATTTGTACAACAAATTCATCATGAAGAATCTTGGTTCAATATCTTATTTCTTAGTATTTAGGTCACTAAAACACTTACAGGCTACTTCCTTAACCAAGAAAAATATGACAAGGAAATTCTTTAAAATCTAAGTATGTTCATTTGCAAGCAGATGCTCACACCACTACCGTCCCAACTCCCTTCTAGAAGTGACAACAAGAATGTCTTTGGCAATCCCTTCTTTGTCGACATCTCATCAGCTCTCTTCAATACCTCACCATAACCAGTCTTGACATCTCCTATGTCATCAACCTCCTCAGTCAATAAATGCATGCTCCTCTTAACTCTCACTTACAACTCAAATGTCTCTTTTTCTACATCAAGGGAATTAAGAACTTTGGCTTATTGACCAGGTGAAATGAATTAGCACTAAGCTCGTAGTGGGTGAGTGATATTTAGGAAAAATTCATAAGAGATTATTAGTCCTACCTTGGAAATACTTAGGTTTCATGGAATGTCAAGAAGTAACCCATCGTCGCTCAATCATCTATTGATGCCCAGCATAGAACTTTAGGCATTGTTACTACTGACATTTTCTGATTTCAACATCTTATCCTAAATTTTTTGAATTTCTATAACTTACCCTACAACTCCATCCATATTGTGACAACAATTTAGCGATGCACTCACCCACAACTTGGTCTTTTATGCTTGCTTGAAACACATAGAGGTCGATTATCACTTTACTTGTGAACATATCATTTCGAATGAAATTACAATAAAACAAAATACTTAACTAGATCAAACAATAAACACTTAAATTTTCTTCGACACTTGTATTCAGCATCGATGAGACAAGTTGGCAATTTAATTCGAATTGATCAACTTGAGGGGAGATAATAATTGCTATAACAAATCCAAGCAATCATAGATATGGGAGCAACCATTACTTGTGCCAGTCTGCCCAGTCCAGCATTACTGTTCTTAGAAAATTGCTCAAGCAGTTGTATCCCTCTAAGCAAATTAGATTATAAAGGTCTTACAGTGGCACTGCCTACTTGCATCCATCCATCTGTTCATCCATTCATCAATCCAACTAACCAATCTAACATCTCTCTTTCTTTCATATTGATGTAGATGTTACACAACAGAATTATTTTAATGATGATGATGTAATCAGAGGCAATGTGTGCACAACCTAGAGGAGAGAGAAAACAAGAGGAAATGGCACATAATATTAAGAGAGTCTAATTTCTCTTACTTATTTTGTGTAAGATTTGATTTTAATTTTCCAAGATGGCGGTTACTTAACTGGAGATTCATTCATACTTGATTCTAAGATGGTTGCTATCTAACTCAAGCTTCATAATTAATTCTTCCTATCTACCACCTCATATTGTAATTATAAAAGGGAAAAATAAATTGTTGCAAGCATTCAACAACCACAAACAAATAAAGAGAAGGAGAAAAGAGGAAAAGAGAAGGGAAGGGATGAAAAAGCTCTTGCAACAAAGAAGAGAGAAGTAGCATCAACTTTTTATCCTCCGTATCCAACCCTTGTTTTCACAAGAGTGGTTGTGTTTCTTCACAATCGTTAACATAGACAGAGTGATATATTTATTTTTATTTATATGAAGCATAAACTCTCCATGCACCTGGTTTAAAAATGGAATATTTGTTCTTTATGTGACCATAAATGTAAGTGAATATTACCAAACCATATAATCTTGTGTTGTTTGTGTTTGAGATATTTGATGTGTGTTTTCTAGTATTTATTTGATTTTCTTTGAACTTTCATCACTATCGTAATATCTATTATTTAAGATTTGGTCTAAAGGGCTTTCAGATTAGGGTATGGTGGACAAGAAGATCAAAAGCAATAAGTTCAATGGGAGGAACTTCAGGCTATGGAAGATGGAAATGAAAGACTCTCTATATATATAAAAAAAACTCCATTAACCATTTAAGGGAGTAAATTTGTAGTCAATTGAGTATGAAGAGTGTGAGTTGATGAACAGATAATATGTAGCGGTCATTTACCTACCTCTTAGCATGAATGTTGCAGCATTCTTAGTGTGAACACATAATTGGCATCATGTGACGCGCTTAGACGTGTATGAATCGCCCTTTTTAGTCAATAAGGATTCATTTCATAATCATTAAAAGAGAAATTAGATCGAAAAGGCTGGAGTTAGTATAAAGATGTATGGGGGTCAGCCCAATCCCTTCCTTAGAAGGATCCTCATATTACATCACTTTCATTGATATCAGCATCAAAGGTTTATGTTTATTTTATTAAAAATAAACTTGATGTGTTCATCGGTTTACCTCTTTTGTGAAGGGGAAGAGATTGGTGGAAAATTTTGGAGATAAAATTAAGTGTTTAAGATCTGATATTTCTTGAGAATATGTTTTAATAAATTTTAAAAAATTGTTGCATCACTCATATAATTCATATGGGGAGAACAGTCTTAGGGCTTCACATCAAAATGAAGTAGCTGTGAGTATGAATAAAACTCTCAATGAATGTGAAAAGAAGATGAGATTACATACCAGCCTTCCAAATACCTTTTGGGTAGATGATGTAAACACAAATGATATTTGATTAATTGAGGATCATCAGTTGCACTGAACTTTCACCTTCCTAAAATAGACTGGATTGGGAACGAAGCATGCTTACCAGATTTTGAGGTTTTTAGTTGCCTATTATATGTTTATGTTGATTAGATCATTAGAAATATATTTGATCCAAAATCTAAGAAGTTGTGCTTTACTAGATAGGGATGAGATGAGTTTTGATATAGTTTATGGTATAGTGCAGGCAATAGTATTGTCAAAAGTAGAAATATTACATTCAATAATTCTGTATCGCACAAAGATAAGTTAAACAATAATGTGAAAGACACTTTCCTTTTTCTAGGCTCCGAGTAACCTTCCTTCACTCCATGTTATATAGGTAAAAATGATTATGTGAATTGGGAGCTTGCTATGAAAGAAGAAATAGAATCTTTTTATGGAACAAAACTTGGATGTTGATCAAACTGTGTAAAAAAGCTATTGTAAGACAAATGAATATATAAAATGAAGGAAAAACATAGAGAAACCAAAATGTATAACTCAAGGCTTATTGTTATGGGTTCCAATAGAAAGAAGCAGCAGGGGCAGATTTGTACTTTGAACAATGGATTTAAGATATCGTTCTTCTATAGTGACTTGATGGACGACATCTATTTGATATAACCAGATGGCCTTGTTGAACCTGTTAAAGAAAGCCTTGCGTGCATGTTAAATGAAAGCTTTTATGACTTGAACTATGCGCCTCATTAATAGCACCAAAAATTTGATAGGTTTATGCACAAGATCGAATTCAACCGGTGTAATGCCAATCACTGTTTCTATGTTAGTATATTATTTTATTATTGTATATGGATGACATGTTAATTGAAAGGACTGATATTAAAAAAATAAATGATCTAAGGAGAAAACCGTTAAATGAGTTTGACATGAAGGATTTAGAAAAGCAAAAAAAAAAAAAAAAAAAAAAAAAAAATCGAGATGAGAATATATCTTAACAAAGTCATTGGCACACAAAATCTTGTATTAAACATATTTAATCTGATAAATGCAAAGACTGTATATTGCTTATTAGTCATTTTAGATTTTCCAAAGAACATAAGCCATAAAATAAAATGAAGAGAAAAAAAGCATATAGCTGAAGTACTTGACGTGTTAGCCGTTAGATCACCTATGTGCAATGGTATACACAAAAGTAGATGCTACACAAGCAGTGAGAGCAGTTAGTGGATATATGTCAAATCTGTAAAAAGAACATTGCCAAGTCGTGAAGTGGATATTGCGCTAACTAAAGGGTATGATCAATTATTCTCTTAATTTTAAAAGAGCTTACTTAGAACTGCATGGCTATATTGATTAAAATATAGGAATCTAGATGCAAGATCAAATACAGCCAGTTACATCTACACCTTTAGTGACACCATTATCAACTGGGTGTTATAACTTCAAAAGATTGTCGTAATATCAACCCCAAAAGCTAAATATATCACAATCACCGAAGCCATCAAGGAGATGGTTTGGCTAAAATATTTTTTAAAATTATTAAATAAATCTCAAAAACATCATTCTATTTTGTGATAATCAAAATGATATTCACTTAGTAAAGGGCACCATCTTCCATTCTTGGACAAATCACATACAACATAAATATCGGGATATACACAACTTACTTGAAGTTGATACCTTACAACACGTCAAAATTAAAAGAAGTAGAAAACCCTTTGTTGATATGCTCACAAAATTTGTATTTGCTAAAATATTGGGGCTTTATAAAAGCTCAGTTAACCTCTGACAATGTGATGTAGAACTATATGCTTTAAAATGACAAAATAAGAATTTGCTAGAGTTCTTGAATTAAGCATGTAAGATTACCACTATTAGCAATCAAAATGACGATAGAAAATAAAAGAGGGGTGCCTACGTTTAGGCTAAGCCACATACCAAACACTTGGAGATTCAAAACAAGTAGAAATTCAATAACATGAAAAGTAAATAGGTTTCAACAAAATCTCTAATCTAACACTTAGATTAGAAGCATATAAAGTGTATTTAATCCTACGTTTACTAAGCTTTGGCAATGGCGAAACGAAAACCTACGTTTACTAAGCTTAGGCAAAGGTGAAGCTCGGCTCCTTGTGAATCGTCATCATCTACAAGGTTAGAGGATTAGGAAAGTAATCAAAAAGGAGGAAGAAGTTCACCCTTATCGCAACCCGGTAGCAAGTCGTGAGATGTTGAAGAAGTTTGTCGTAGCTCTCTTGAAGATTCAACTTTGTCGAACCTGGCAACAAGTAGTCAAGATGTAAAGACGTCGTCGTTGCTACCCTTGAAGGCTACTCGTGAGAGGGAGGAGATTATCTTGAGAAGTCAAGAGGAGAAGAGGGATGGAGGTGGCCGGCTAGGGATGAGGGCACGGGAGAGAAATTTGGCTTAGATTTTTGTAAGAGAAGGTTGAGGGAAATCAAGTATTTGTTTCCCTAATTGATTCCTTTACTTTGGAAAGGATTTGGATATATTTAGGTAAGGGTGGGGGCGGGTAAGAAAGGGGGAAAGAGGATTTGAAATCTTTCCAAAGGGGAAGAGCTTTAAGTTGGAAATTAATTAGGAGGTGGGGACCCATTAAGGGGCCGGCGGCATGTAGAAAGAGAGGGAGAGGTTTGGGAAATAAATTCAAGCCTTCTTAATTGGGATTATTAAATTAGGAAAGACTTAATTAATTCCCAAAGAATTTTAAAATCTAAAGGGATGAAATTTGGAAACTTTCCTAAATTAGGATTGGTATTTTAGGTAACAATTTCAAATTCAAATGAATTTGAATTTGTAAATTAATTGAGTTACCTAAAATATTTAAACCCACTTAGGAAGGTTGTAATTGCAAGCATTAATGGAGAACCAAAAGGGGGCCGGCGGCTATGGATTTGGAAGAGAAATTAAGGAAGCTATTAGTGCTTCCTAGTGCTTCCTTAAGTCATGGGCATAAATTTAGGATGGAATACTTTATCCTAATTTAACTTTAATTCAATAGGCAAGGATTTGAAAAGTTTCCTAAAATAGGAGTGATATTTTAGGTAACTTTTCAAATTCAAATTATTTGAATTTGAAAAGTTAACGAGTTACCTAAATTAATCAACCCAACTAGGAAAGGAATCAATGCAAGCAAGGATGGAGGGAAAAAGCTAAGGGGGGAGTGGCTTGGGTTCGGTTGGATGAAGGGCGGGCGGTGGGGTGTGGCTTTGGATAAGTGGGCCGGTGGTTGTAGTGGGGGAAGGAGGGTGGTGGCTTGAGGTGGTGGTGGTGGGAAACGTTGGCTGGCGGCAAGGTGGGTGGCTAGGAGATCCGACGACTAGGAGGAAGAGGGATTAAAAGAAAAGAACAATAAAACTAACCACGAACCCGATCGTCTCCAAGGTTGGTGGGTGATCCGCTTTCCCTCTCCTAGAGATCTCTCTCTCTCTCTCCAAGCACTCTCAAGAACTCAAGCAATAGCACAAAATTTTCTTATCATTTAATCATTAACTTTTGAAGAGCAACATGAGGGCTATAAATAGCCTCGTACAAGAATGACACAAAATAAGAAAGACGACAATGCCCTTAGGGCTTACATATGACCTCCCTTAAGTAAGGGGTAAAGCGGGAAAACAATTAAAACATAAACAAAAATAAATAACATAATAAAAGACAAATACATGAAAATGACTCAAAACTACATCGACTCGATCGTGGCCGTAGACCGACGGCCACGCCTCTAATATACGATTCATGCTCTGATCCCCATCACAATGATGAGGGGTAAAGCGGGAAAACAATTAAAACATAAATAAAAATAAATAACATAATAAAAGACAAATACATGAAAATGACTCAAAACTACATCAACTCGATCGTGGCCATAGACCGACGGCCACGCCTCTAATATACGATTCATGCTCTGATGTCCCCATCACAATGATGATATGAATATGTTGCATAGGGATGTGTCCACACATGACCACCAAGTTGGTTTATTGAAAATTCACACTTCAACTGAGAGCTTGTTAAATATGAAGTCTAATTTCTACCACCTTTCATGGATAATGTTTGGTCTTGATTTTCTAAGATGATGGTTACCTGAGTCAAGCTTCATTTATAGTTATTTTTTCACACGTATCACTCATATTATAGAAGGGAATAAATCAATGTTTATAAGTATCCCACAACCACTAGCAAATAAAGAGAATTAGATAAGAGAAAGAGAGAAGGACAGATATGAAGAGATATTGTAGTAGAGAGGAGAGGAGAAGAGAAGAAGAATTGGGATCAATGTTTTATTCTCCAAATTCATCCCTCTTCTTCACAACAACAGGTTGCATTCCCTTTTAGTCATAGCACAATCAGAGTGGTATTTTTGTCATTATTCATATGAAGTGTAATATTTCCATGTACCTCTTTTGATTGCCGTGTGATCATGAACTTATGTGAATCCCACCAAACCTGATAATCTTGTGTTGGAGGTTTTTGTCGTTTTTGTTCTCTTGTCTCATCTAGTTTTTCTTGAAGTATTATCATTATAATAGCATATAATCCGCTGGGGGGGGGGGGGGGGGGGGGGGGTTGAGCAACCATACTTTGATTTCACTATTCTTCAATTTATCCTTATATATTGCAATAATGCTTCTTAATGAATTTTCATAATCTTCAATACTAGTATGGAAAGATATGTTGTGTCCTAAATACATATTTAAATCTTACATATATTTTTTTTTGACATGAACATATGGCGATGATTTGCTTGGAGAAGAGGCGATGGACTTGTATAAATTCATTGTGGTCAAAAGGACACAGATACGGATACGATACATGTTAATTATTCAAAATATTGGACACAAATACGGGTTCTACATGATATTATAATTTATGTATTTTAAAAATAGTGTATAAAAATTGAATAAGTATAATATTAAAAATAATTTAGAAGTAATAAGTTATTTAAGTATAATTTGTGCTTAAAATGATTAATATGAGGATGTTGATAGTCAGACGTTGATGTAATGCATTAGACATCGAGAGAAAAGACAACAATACTGTCGAGAGTCGAACATGGATGTTATGTAGTAAGTATTAGACACTGATGTCAAGAGGACGTCTGTTGTCGATGTTGAGAGAGCATTGATCGTCAATGTTAAGATGACGTCGGACCAAGATGAGCTGTCAATTTATTGGTATAGAAATTGCTAGCATCGAACATCAATGTCAAGACAGTGTCAGACTTTGATTTTGAGATGGTTTTAAAATGTCAATGTTGTAAGGATGTCAGACGTTGATGTTGAGATAACATCGGACATTGTTGTGAAATCAAAGTCGTGACCCGTCAAAGAGAAATAAAAATGAGAATATTTGATGAATGAGGTATTGAGTGTGGGCGATTAATTTGGTGTTGTGGATAGGAAATAGGAAATAGGAAATAAGAAATTTAATTTTTATATTTTAAATAAATAAAATTTTAAATACAAGAAATTATATTAAAAAAATTTCATAAAATGTTTAAGACACTCGTGTCGAACACGGGTGGCCAATTTGTATTAATTTTTTTTTAATTAGACACATTTTCGGTGTATACGATACGTGTCGGAGGTGCATGTCGTGTCAGACACTGTAGGCTTCTTTGAGAAGAAGCGTCGGTACATCATAGTGTTGAATTAGAAGAGGGGGAGACTTATTATTATGATTTTACTTTGATTTATTATGATCTTACTTTGATATTAGTATGCTACTTATTATTTTATATTTTTAATTAATTAATAATTTAATTGTGAAATTTATGTCTCAAAACTCTTTGAGTCTTATGCCTCATTTTATAGATAGAAAACACCTCAATAGTTGATTGCATAATTTTAAACCTTGGGTTGATATACTAAGAAGGGGGTGAAGCGGTGATTTTAATACTTTCTTATAAATTTCAAAATAAGTATGATTAAATTATGAATGAAAGTAAGTAAATGTGTAATTGAAAAGTAGATAACTAGACAATACGAAAATGATATTTATGAAGTTTGACCTCAATTGGCCTATGATTGCGCTTAACACCCTCTTGGATTAGGATTACACTATTCAGAGTTCCTATCACAAGCTCAACTAACTCTTCTGCTCTTCAAGTCGATAGAGAAACAATCACAACCTAATAGGCTACTTCAACCGGTGAGCACAACCCAAAACTAAAGTACAACAATTGAAAGAATGCTAACTCTTCTATGTCTTGGCAAAAATAGAAGAACAAAATAAATTCCGAAATGAAAACAATATTTAGGGTAGTATTGAATTGACCTAGTTCTTGGTGACCTAAAGACCCCTAGATTTGATGCAAGCCCTAGGTGGCTGGATAACTTAGTTAACCTTGACAGCTAGCTACTACTAGTTGCCCCAAGCTTGGTCAATTGAGTAAGTTCTCATATTAGGCCCTCCATTGGACTTAGGTGAGCTCAATTGGATACTAATCTTAGACCTGGGTGGCTAGGTCAACTTAATATGACCTATATATTATCATTGTATGAATTAAAACAATCTTCAAGATATTGGCTGATAAGATTCACAAAATCCATGCTAGTTTTTGTCAACCATCAAAACAATTCAGTCCATGCTTTTTTTTTGAAGAAACAACATTGGAATATCATTCCACTGTATTGTGGATGCATGGTGGTTACAAGAAATGATCTAAATAAAGGAAAGCTCTGCTGAATTACTTGTCCAAAGATTTTAAATTGAAATATTTAGACTTACTAAAATATTTTCTTTGTGTCTTGATCCAATAAATGAATATTTTTGTCTCAAAGAAAATACGCTTTAGATCTTTTACCACAGATTGGAATGCTAGCATGTCAACTACTAGATAGGTGATAGAAGAAGGATTGAAGTTATGTGTTTAGTTGGACCATGTTCCGATTGATATGGGGAGATACCAATGATTTGTTGGGAGACTAAATGACCAACGTGCTTAGCTCACATAAAACCAGATCAATCAATTTGTATGTAAACTTGGAGAACAACATATGAATGTTATTATATACATTTTAAGGTACGGTGAAGCTTGCTCTTGTAAATTCAATTTTGTTCTCTGAAAAATGAAGATCATGCAAATGTACATGACTGATGTGAACTAGGTTGTATCATATATGACAGGTGATCTACTTTAGGATACTTTACCTGCATGGTTGGTAATCCCATGATATGGACGAGAAAGAGACTAAATGTTGTTGCTCGGTTAAGTGCAAATACTAAATTTAGAGGTATGACATTTAGAATTTGTCATTATGGCTAGGATATCTCTTATAGGATTTTGTTTCTCTACCTGAGCAACTAGAGCAACCAATCTAACTATTTTATGACATTAAAGTTGTGTTTAACATTGCACATAATCCATTATAATACTACAGTACATATTATGGCTAGATAGATAGTTGGATGAAAAGATCATCGAGTTATCTATGATCTGATCAGAGAGTTACCTATGATCTGGTCAGAATATAAGTTGACTGAATTTAGTCACCAATGCCATTTCAAATTTAGCGTTCTCAAAAATTTTCAGCAAATTGGGCATTTGTGATATCCATGCGAAAGGTGATATAGTATGGATATTAGCTATAATATCGTTGCATCATTCCTAAATATTTTTCATAGTTGAGGAAGTAGATTGCTATAAATTTGTGCTTGTTTTTTTGGGAAGTGTATTGTTGTAACTGGGTTGGATTGCTTGATTGAAGTGTGTATGGTTCTCTGCATATTGCTTGTTTATGGGTAGATCAAATATGCAGGAAAAAACATACCTATCATGCTTAAAAGATAAACATCGATCAGGTTTGTGGAAAGACATTGCAAAAAGGTGTATCTTTCTGTAATCAATTCCCATAAATGTTCTTGTTTGACTCTTATGAAAATTCTTCGTTTTGTTCCGCTACTTTACTGCATTGGCAATTTCCTTTTTGTCCGGCTTTGTTTTATTTTGATCTATCAGTGGATTATGATATTTGTGATATTATTTTAACAAACTGTTGACACTATTTTACTCCTAACTGCAGAGGAATGTGAGAGATATTGCCAAATTGTACAACTGTGAGGCATCTTTTGATGCAGTGGATAGGCATAGAAAATCTACTGGGATAATTTCTGTTGCTTCAAGATGCTTTGATGCTGCAAATATATCTACTATATTCATAGATGACGGGATTATATTTGACAAAATGCATGATTTGGAGTGGCATAGACGTTTTGGTCCAGTGGTTGGGAGAATATTAAGAATCGAGCATTTAGCGGAGACAATTCTCAATGACGTGAGCATTCAGTTTTATTTGGCTGGCTCGCTATTTTTTCTCCTAGAATTGTCTATTTCTTGTTGGGCTTGTACTGAGCAAGTAATAAGTTTCTTTGATCTCTACAAATACCCTTATAACTTTGAATGACTTTGATGAGATAATGAAGCCTAATATGTCAGCCATTAGATATAAAAAAACCTAATTGATTTATTTCTTCCCAGACTGAAGCATTTGAATGAATTGAGATTAGATATTGATGTAATGCAAGTTTCTTCATTGATAATTATGAGTTTTTATGTTTTCGTCTTTATTTGTATTTAAATTAATTATTAGCATAATATTAGGCAACATATGTGTCTATTTACTTCCAAACATATTTCTTATGTGTAATAAGGTCATCTTATTTCCTTCCATATTAATCTTAATGTATTTTTTATCTTTATTTATATTTTTAAATTAGTTATTAAACTAATTATCAAGCATCACATATATTCATTTAGTTTTAAAACATATTTCATTTATATAATAAAGACATTTTTTCCCTTTGATGGTAGTCTTAATTATATTTTAGGCTAGTATTATGAGCTCTAAGACTATATAAGGTGTTCTAGTTTTGTGTTATGAATTATTGCATGATTTATTGAGATTTGAAATTTCTTGTCATTTCCCCTTTGGGGATTCTTTCACTTCTAGTATTTCTACTTGCTAGTTTCTCTACCCCTTACATTTCTCCTCTTGAGGTATTTATTAGTCTAACATTTTAACCATTTTTTTCTCTCTATCTGTTTGGTTCTTTTTTTTTTTAATATCTTTTTGTTTTTGTCATGGATGTTCTCACTAAACATTGCAAGAGGTTGTACCTTGGTGTATGCTTTTTGCTGATGAGATTCTTCTTATTGATAAGACTAGAGAGGGAGTTGAAGATAAACTTGAATTATAGAGGTCAACTTTAGAGTCTAAAGGATTTTGTTTGAGTAGATCTAAAACTGAATATATGGAGTATAATTTTAGTAATAATAGTTATTGTGAGGGGGATTGTGCCTTTGGGTGATCAAGTCATTAATAAGAGTTCACCTTTTAGATATATTGGGTCTATTGTTCAGAGTGATGGTGAAATAGATGGGGATATTATTAGTAGAATTCAAGTTGGATGGTTGAAGTGGAAAAATGCATCGAGCTTGTTGTGTGATAGAAAAGTCAAAGTTCTATAAGATGGTGGATAGATCTGCAATGCTTTATGGTGCAGAATGTTGGCCATTAAAATAGAAACATAATATTAAGTTAAGTGTTGCGAAGATGAGGATGCTCAGGTGGATGAGTGGCTTTACTCTTAGAGATGTGATATAAAATGAGCATATACGTGAAAAGGTTGGAATAGGCTCCAGTGGAAGATAAGATTATAGAAAGTTGCTTTAGATTTTTTGATCACATAAAACGTTGGCTTTCTGATGACCTGGTTAGTTAGGAAAGTAGATGCATTAGAAATGAATTATGTTAAGAAAGGTAGAGGTAGACCTAAAAAGATTTAGTTAGAAAATATTAGAAATGACATTTCTTTATTAGATTTAAATGGGAATTTAAATTTTAATAGGGCATAATGGAGAAAAAGGATTCGTGGTAGCCGACCCCACAGTGGGATAACGGCTTGATATTATTGTTGTTGTTGTATCGAATTCTTCAAAGTCTTGTTGTATCATTCACAATCAGATATGTTGATCTTAGCTGATCTTGCATTTTTAGTGTTGTTTCTTTGTTTGTACATTGGATTATGATATTGCAATATCGCCATTAGTTGCATAATGCGTTCTGTTTTCTATGTGGTTATTGGTTTACAGGAGAGGTATCATGAATCAAATTGGACTTTGGAGTTGTTCTCTCAGATTTTTATGGGACAAATGACATCATATCCTTTGCTGTATTATTTTTGAGCTTATGGAGTAGTATTCACTGTTACATGGACTGCTGGCACAATATGTATTATTATGCAGGATTAAAAAAGTCCTTGCATTCTTGGTTAGGATAGATGTTGTAAGGATGACTTGGATGTGCTAGTGGCCGGTGCGCATACCAAAACATCCTCACTTCACCTGAGGAGCGAGATCTTTAAATGTAAACATATAATACTAGAATTATAGCCCAACTATACTTTATCAACAGTGAATAGTTCATCATATTGTAAAGTTCCCATGGAGATATAGAACATAGCTTGTAGCATGGCGTGCTTTGTTTTAAAAATAACACAGCATTAAAAAATGATGAATAATTTAGTAAAAAAATAACAATATAAGAGAAATAAAATCCCAATGCAAAAAAAGTCACTATCAATGTCAGAAATGAACAAAATATTATTTAACTTACTAAACATAATATTATTTAACTTACTAAACATGTGCTTTTTTTTATAAGTGCTCCAAGTGCCTGTACAATTTACTAGTTTCATTTAAATTTCCAAATGATTTCATAAAAGTTTATATCATTTTTTAATTAAGGGTTTGTTAGGGTAACTTTCTCATTGCTTTATTTTTCAAACTGCTGTCACATATTCTTTTTTTAACTACTGTTTTTTTGTTGATTTTAAAAAAATTTTATGATGGGATGTTGATTTTAAGAATCAAATTTGCTAGTGTATAGCTATGAGAAAGCAACTATCTATTTTTTTAAAGTTCTCTCCATATAAAGAAGAATAAAAAGAAAAAGGAAAAAATTATACGAAAAAAAGCATTTGTGAAACCCCTTAAGTAAAAGAAGCTAAATTCTTTGTTGACCTCTGTATAATATCCAAAGAACCAAAAAAATAAAATCATATATTACCTCTGCTAAATCCCGCAAATTCTGCCAAAATCCCGCTGAGACACTGTAGACGCGGCACCGTTCGCGTCTAATCCCGCAAATCCCGCGACAGCTCCTCGATCGTCGCCTCGTTCGCGTCGTTAAATAGAAGCCGAGCTCCTCATTCGCTCCCCACTCGACCGAAGCTCTCCCGTTAGCTACCCACACGACTGTTTCTTCGACCGAACTCCATCTCGATTCGAGTCCCCCCTCCAAGCCAAGCACCTACCTCCACTCCAGCAGGCCGACGACTCCCCGAAGTCCACCTTCCGACCGAACTCCATCCCGATCCAGAGAGAGAGAGAGAGAGAGAGAGAGAGAGAGAGAGAGAGAGAGAGAGAGAGAGACAGAGAGAGAGGGAGATCGGCCACCCATACCTGCAGCCGTCCGATCCCGTCCAGAGAGCCTGACCTCCTCTCTCTAGCCGAACTCACCCCAACACCTATAGGGCCGAACCCCATCTCATCCGAGCTCCTTTATCTCCTTCCATCGCCTCCTCTGTCCGACTTTGCTCTTCGAACGACTTTCCCTTCCTACGGCTTGGAAGTCACGACATTTTTGATCGGAAGCAACGCACGGGAGCTCGCTGGCTGAAGGTAACTTTCTTCCCTTTCACGAGCTTCTCTCGGCCAAATCCTGTAAATAAAAAAAAATACATATATATATTATAATTATTTCATTTTAATTATAATTAGTTATAATTATTTTTTTTTAATAAATCCTGTTTTTTTTATAATCAATTACTAATTGATTTTAATCAAAATAATTATAATTAATTTGATTAATTATAATTACATTTGATTAAAACTAATTTTAATTTATTATAATTTATAAAATATAATAATTATTATTAATTATTATTGATTAATTATAATTTATTAAAATTAATTAATATCAATGAGTTATAATTAATTATAAATTAATTATGATTTATGATTTTAATTAATTTTAATAAGATTTAATTAATTATCTTAATTAATTATAATTATAATGATTAATTAAAAAATAATTTCTTAATTAATTATAATTAATTGATATTAATTGTAATTTGATGCATCTCTCTCACTCGATCATCGGGCCGACACCGCCAAGCCCGCGAAGGTACGGACTCTCTAAACTCAGATTCTCACTTCCGTTGTGTGCGGCGGACCGGAAAACCGCCTATACACGCCTTTATTGCGCGTGGTGGGATGGGACCCCGGTCCGACGCCCACGACGAGGCGGGAATCGCCTAAACTCTATTGCGGCGTTCGTGGCGCACCGAAAAATCACCTATACACGCCTTTATTGCGCGTGGTGGGAAGGGACCCTGGTGCGGCACCTACGGCGAGGCGGGGTTACTCATAAGTACCCCCGAGCGGGGGGAAAGCAAACTGCACATTTTTAAACAGCTACCATCAAAGCCCGTGAAGGTACGAACTCTCTAAACTTAGATTCTCGCGTCGTTGTTTGCAGCAGACCGGAAAAACTCCTATGCACGCCTTTATTGCGCGTGGTGGGATGGGACGCTGGTCTGATGCTTACGACGAAGCGAGCAATCGCCTAAACTCTATTTCGGCGTTCGTGGATCACCGGAAAACTGCCTATACACGCCTTTATTGCGCGTGGTGGGAAGGGACCCTGGTGCAGCACCTACGGCGAGGCGGGGTCACTTATAAGTACCCCCGAGCGGGGGGAAAGCAAATTGTGTCATTTAAACAGGTACCGTCAAAGACCCTATACACGCCTTTATTGCGCGTGGTGGGAAGAACAAAAAATCACGGGCCTACCATATACGCCTTTATTGCGCGTGGTGGGAAAGGCCCAGTTTCTCGTAGTTTTCCCCTAAACGGGGGAGACGTCGGGAGGATGCCAAAATTTCAGGTGAAATCGTACCTATTTGAACTCAAAAAAGAACAAGCACGTGAACAAGAACGGTGGACTCGGGACCTAAATCAGAATGAAAATCAAAATGAAAAAAAAAAATCAAATCCAAATGAAAATGAGCAATGAATTTGAACAAGACTCAGACTGCAGGGGGGTTCAGACGAATAGAAGAGACTCATTTTGAGTCTGAACTGTACTTTGACCAATACTTGAACGAATGCAAATAAAAGACTAACTAAAGTGATAAGAGACTGGACTTTCAAGACTACTAGAATTTGAAACTCAACCATGTCTTGAATATGAAATCAGACTCAAATCAAACTCAAGTAAATGACATCAAGTCGAACCAAAGACTTGAACTCTGAGTTTGTACTTGAACTCATGCTATGCAACATTAAGTGGGACTTGTAGACTTGATGAATTCAAGCCTGAATCATGTGCAAGGAAACTCAAACTACAAGAGCATTCGTATGATCAACAGTGACTCAAAATGCGCTACAAGACCTTGATGCACAAACTCCTATGGCAACCCCTGCAGATGCCTGTTGATTGAGATGGCAATACGGGAGACCAATAATGGACGATTCGCCCCCACAAACAAGTGCAAATACATCAATACCACCCGAGATTGGTGAAAGGGTGGATTCGATGCAGAAACAGTGGATCTTCTACAAAATACTTCTAGGAGGTTGTCGTAGAAGACATGCATCCCCTGCAAATAAAGAGGCCAATGAATGAATGAAGGTCATTCATTAAAATCCCAAATAGAAGTGAAATGTCGGTTCACTCACAAGCAACAATATGAACTCCTACAAGTCACTACAAAAGATCTGCGACACATTCGATCTTTCTACAAAGACAAATGTACGTGCCACATGCCGGCCACTGATGGGTAGATGCAGAAAGACTTCAGTAAATGCAGTATCCTGAAGTCAATTCCAGTATGTGAAGGAAAATATCTATCTACCTACATACAGCAGTGGCAGATGTACTACGTGAGCCAGATACTACAACAAAGTGCATAAAGAATACGACAGATACAAGCTCTCACGAGCTTCTACTGACGCTCCACTACGAATATTACATACAACCTAAGAATAAATGCCAAAGAACTACAATGGATGCGAGCATCTACAATAAGGCAGGAGATTCGTTGGTGCATTATGATCCATATACAGAAAGCGACAACTAGTGCACGACAGTCTACCTGTACGCAGCAGCGAACAACTCTATTCAGAAGCTGCTACGCCACGCCACCGGATCTGCAACCTCCGTACAAGCAGACAGAAGGCGTCTATTCCAAGAATACCCCCGCACGTGCATAATAGTTTGTATACACATAGGCACACTAAAAGGGGCAAATGTAATCAAATACCCGCATGGGCTCCGACGAGCGTGTTATTGGTACACACGTGATGTTTAGGGATGCTGCGCGGGTTGACAAGTGAATTCAGGTTCGAAACTGATCCTTCTATACGAGTCAATAGAAGTCGACAGGATTCGAACCAACAAATAAATATACGGTTGTGACGACCGTCATATTTACCTTAATACATTCATTTAGGCCTTCAAGGCCTACAACAATATGAATTCACTAATAAGGGCAAGCCTACAAAACCTGATCCTCTATCGACCAATAGATAGAGTCGACAAGGTTCAATCCAGAAAATGTAAATGCTCCCCAAATACCCCGATGATGGTCGTGTTGAATGCAGATCTCAACCGGAGGGGTTCCCCAAATATTTTCAAATATCTCCCAAATATCCAAAGTTTTATTTCAAATATTCCAAAGCTCCACCCAAAATTCTAAAAAATCCCAAATATTCCAAAGCTCCATCCAAATATCCACAAAAATATAAAAATCCTCAAAATCCAAAGCTCCACAAAAAGCCCAAATTCCATATATTTAAAAATGAAATCAATCCATCAACACACTTAAAGCAAAATCCATCCACCCTCCGCAACAGTCTGTCCGGGTGGACAAATTCAAATAAACTCTAGCTCACAAAGAGCCAAATGCCTAGTTGAAAATATCACTAGGATCCATTCTCAAACAATCTCTTGCCAGTAAGGATGTGGTACGTGTCCTCTAACCGGCAGTTTCGCCGCCAAATGGCACTGCAGGTAAACGGTTATGACCCGGGCCCCTCTGAACCGAGTGGTTTTGCCGCCAAATGACACCACAGATAGCGGTTATGGCCAGAGCCATTACGCTCCTTAATGGCGTTAAATCCTTGAGATATGAATCAATAGGATATGATCGATAGGGAACAAAGCCCTCTGTTAGCTAAGGTGAATTTAAATTTGTCCCCTTAGACAAACATTCAACCCCGGTCTACAAGGTTCCCTTGGACGAAGCAACTCATGGCTGCCGACAAGGATCCTTCTGTCAGGTTGGGTCGACTACCTCCTCTGACTAAATAGAGCAGTGACCACGATGGCCCGGGATGACGGAACCATGAGATCTTGATCGGGCCCATCATCCATTCCCCCACCATCCGCTTTAAGTGCTAGATGGTGAAAATTTCTATTTTAAATACCAAATCTTCCAAATATCCAAACTTCCCAAATTCACAAACCCAAATCCAATTTCTACCAATACCTAAATTCATTGCTGCTACTATATGCCAGATAACACGTATCTCTACGTATCTGATTGACGACTAGCCTTAATCGAAAGTTCTCTCTCGTGATCGGGAGGGGTAATTAACTATTGGGGCTTGCGCCTATTGGAAACCAGAACGTAGATCATAAAGTCCTCGCAAAATGAGGGCGAAATCTCTGGGTAGTGTCTTATCTACAAACCTATCTGCCTTCCAAAATTTACCCCGGAACTTAGTTCAGTTAAAACTCCCTCGTCGAATAAAAAGAAATCGCGCGGCGGGGAGGCCGGTGCCAAATTTTTGGAGCCCACAGATTTCTGGCGACTCCACTGGAGATTGGTTTCTCTTTCCATCTCTGGCTAGTCACTTATATGCTATAGTAGCAGTAAAAAAAATAATAATGATGATATTGAGCTCTATATGGTGAATATCAGGATGTGACATTTGGTTCTTATGTCCAAAGATCCATCACATAAAGGTCCCGATAGAGCTAAAAACAACCATCTATTATGATGGTAAAACAAGTAAAGAATCAAGATATGTACGGTGAGCATTAGGGTGTGACACTTGGATGCATATCCAAGAATCCACCGTCGAAAGGTCCCGACATAAGTGAAAGTAAATATAGAGACCCACATCTCTAGAAAAATTTTTTTTTTCAAAGAATGGTGTGACATCTAGTGTGTACCCTTAGAGATCCACTATTAAAGAAATTTATCAAAAGTAGGTCCCAAAGATGATCCCTACAGATAATGTTCTTGATGGTCAACATCTTGAAGAATCATTCAAGAAATCCCATCACTTTTCAAATATATCATCTCAAGTTGAGAAAGATCCATGTCCGACCTTCATCAGTGCTTTTCCGGCTGAAGAGAAAATAAAGGAAATAAAAGAATTCATCCGTGAATTCAGTGATAACTTTGTCCGGACATACGCTGAGATGTCTAGCTTATCCTCTGATGTGGTGATTCAGAGATTAGCCATCAAGCCAGATGCCATACCTGTAAAGTAAGCTTCAAGGAGAATGATATTGGAGACTGAGAAACAGGTGATTGCAAAGACGAAGAAGCTTATAGAGGTAAACTTCATTTGTGAAGAAAAATATATTGGTCAGATCGCCAATATTATCCCGGTGAAGAATAAGAACGGTCAGATTCGTATCTGTATCAATTTTTGGGACCTTAACAAGGCGTGCCCAAAAGATAAATTTCTGCTCCAGGTCTCAGAACTTTTAGTTGATAACACTTTCAACTATGATATATTCTCCTTCACGGACGAATCATCAAGATACAATCAAATAAAGATAACGATTGAAAATGAAAAGCATACATCATTCAGAACATCTATAAGCATATTCTACTTCACAGTCGTGCCCTTTGGCCTAAGGAACACTATGCCACCTATCAACGGGTAATAACACATGTATTTAATGAGCTAATACATCAAAAAGCTGGGTGCTATGGTCATGGTGCTGAGAAGACCAATCATCCCACACCGAAAAATTGGTAGTAAATTCGTATCCAATTGAGAAGGCCCCTTCGTCATCGAGGTGTACCAAGGAGGAGCATATCAGTTGATCGATCTGAACGGTCAGAGACCTATGCCACCTATCAACGGTCGACATTTAAAGAAATATCATGCCTGAAACAGTTTCATAACTAATGTATTTTGTGATGAACAAAGTTTTATATACATAGTTATCAGAGCATGCATATATTTATATTTTGAAATTCTCTTGTATAGCAAGAACGCATTTCAAAATCCCCCATCAGATTGGGGGCATTTTAAATATTTATTCGGGTCGACATCGCGCTGCGTGCCGAGATCCCCTAATAAATATTTAAAAACTCAAAGACAGAAAGCCTATCCAAAATCCCTATGAGACGGGGCATTTAAATATTTATTTGGGTCTACATCGTGCCGTATTCCGAGATCCCCGAATAAATATTTAAAATTATCAATACAAATATTCTTTCATGCTAAAGAATATAATAAAATCTTTTTCAAAGTGTATGTGGGTGATTTTTCTAAAAGTTTGTGACTTCATTCCTTCGAGTGTACCAAGATTTCAAAAGTCAAGAAAGAGACTTTTGTGATTATGCACTTCAACAAAATTGAGCCGAAGAAGCTAGAAGTCTTTCGACAGTCTGAAGCTTAAGGTTCGAATGGGTGTAAAAGGTCGGATCCAACACGCCCAAATATGGCAGGATCGCTGGCAGCTCCATCTACTCAACAAGCCATAATAAAGGCCGTAGTAGCTGAACCCCCACTTCGTCAACCCGTCAGTAGGGACTGTAAGAAGAACAAAGGCCAATTTGACTCGACGAGTTCTAGTAGTCGTAGTCCAGAAGACTCCTAATTGACCGGAGAATCAAAGTTCCAGTGGAAAGAATGAGTCGCGAGAAATTACAAATGCTCGTAGAGTTCAAATATGCGACCATAATGGATGACTTCTTGTCATCAACCTTATGTAAACTTAAGGGTTTAGGTCACTGCATCTATCATCAAGCCTGCCAAAGCTAGAAACAGAGAGCAGAAGGCATGCAAATTTTCTGACAAGTCAGTATAGACAAATTAGATAACCATTCATCAAGTTCGCTACCCAGAGCACTAGGCAGAAGGAATCAAAATCTCAGGAGTCAGCTAAAGCTACGAAAAGAAGCATTCTGGATGACATCTACAAATATTCCTAAATACTGGGGGCATTTTAAATATTCATTTGGGTCGACATCGCGTTGTATGCCGAGATCCCCAAATGAATATTTAAAATTTCAAAATATCAAATTTATTCTACCTTGAAATGTCCCTGCGAGACAGGGGGCATTTTAAATATTTATTCGGGTCGACATCGCGCTGCATGTCGAGATCTCCGAATAAATATTTAAAATTATCAATTCAAATGTTGTTTTGTGCTAAAGAATACAACATACTTGTTTTCCAAAATAATATGCAGGTGATCTCTCAAAAGATCGAGACATTACCTTCTCCAACAAACCAGGATTCAAAAGTAAAGAAAGAAACTTTTGTAACTACACATTCCAACAAATTTAGCCAGAAAAGCTTGAAGTCTTTCAATAGCCTGAAGCTTAAGGTTCGAATGGGTGTAAAAGGTCGGATCCAACACGCCCAAATATGGCCGGATCGCTGGCAGCTCCGTCTACTCAACAAGCCATAAGAAAGGCCGTAGTAGCGGAACCCCCACTTCGTCAACCCGTTAGTAGGGACTGTAGAAAGTACAAAAGCTAATTTGACTCGACCAATTCAAGTGATCGTAGTCTATAAAATTCTCCTAAATGACTGGAGAATCAAAAATTCCAGTGGAAGGATGAGTCTCAAGCAACTACCAAATGTTCGTAGGCTCCGAAATCTACAACCACAAAGGATAACTCCAATTCTGTCAACTTCAGCAAAATCAGCATTGGGGAGCGCAATTCCCATAGCTCAAAGTCTGAAGCCTGAATGGGTGTAAGAGGTCGGATCCAACACGCCCAAATATGGCCGGATCGCTGGCAGCTCCATCTACTCAACAAGCCATAAGAAAGGCCGTAGTAGAGGAACCCCCATCTCAGCAACCAGAGGACAAAGAGCTATCAAATTCCAGCTCTCCTGATCTGATGAACTCAAGTGATTCAGATTAAAGTCTTCTCAAGTGGTTAAAGACCAAGATACTACCTACGTTCGGTACTATCAACTGAGTCCAGAACCTGCAAATCCTTCAACAAATCCATAAAGCACAAAGCGAGGATCGAAGGAATTCTTTTTCAACAAGTCCGCCAAAGCACAAAGCAGAGGACCGAAGAAAATTATCCCAAAGTTCGTGAAAAGCCTATGGCTGAACTAAGAGGATTCCATCATCAATAAGTCTGTTATGCACAAAGCTCTGGACCGATGACTTTTCGCCACCGACCTAATACAAACCTAAGGGTTTAGGTCACCGGCATCTACTCTTTCAACAAGCCCGCTAAAGCTAGAAGCACAGGGCCGAAGGTATAAAAAACCACCCGACAAGTCAATAAAGACAAATCAAGTAATCCTCCATCAATGTCCGCAGCACAAAGCACAGGACAGAAGAACCTAAATCTCGTGACTCAATCTAAAACTACGAAAAGAAGCATCCCGAATAATATCTACAACTGTCCCTAAAAACTGGGGGAATTTTAAATATTTATTTGGGTCGACATCGCGCTGCATGTCGAGATCCCCAAATAAATATTTAAAATACCAGGAGCACAGGTTAGAGTACAACCACAGAAGTCTCAAAGGCAGTAAAAAGAGAGCTCGTCAACAACTGAATTTATAAAATAACTTTATTTTATTAAGTTCAGAATTCATATACAAATCTGTGGACTACATCTTTTTACAAGATTACATCAGCTAAAAGAAAAGGAAATGTACAATGTCCTTCATAGAGGACTAAAATCTGTCTCCTAAACTATGCCTGAAGAGGAAGTCCACATTATTCTCTTTCCATAGGTCAGGTATTCTGCACTTTTAGGACCTGCACAAAGCATTGGAAGTGTCAACAAGAAAGAAGAAGAATTACGCGATATATGTAAAACTGTAAAAAGAAAGTTGTACTTGAAACAGAAGTCTCCTGAGGTGGCTAGTTAACAAGTATCCCGCTCCTCTCAAAATCTGTGCAGAGCTAAAAAAAGGGGTGTCAGAAAGCAGCTAAAGAAAGAAAAGAACAGTACAAACAAAGCAAATGCGTACCAAAACTGAAGCATCCTGAGGTACTGAACTGGCTGAAGCTTGGATCCCCTTCCTGTAAGCAGCCTGCACAAAATACAAAACATTATTAGTACAAGAACAAAGTAAAAAACTAAGTAGAAGGGAAGAAAGTGTACCTGAGTCCAGGAGTAATGGTAGAAAGCCTGAAGGAGCAAGAATCCTGTAAACAGAAGGAAAAGAGGTGGGTATTCATGAATATGCTAGAAACTAAAGTGACTGTGGTTCAAAAAGAAGAACAGAAAATGGCAGTGATATGTACTATCGTCAATCTACAGAGTGATGCCCTAAGAACTAAAGTATGAAATACTCGATCACTATCCTAGAGGATCCCTACTCAATTAAGAACGAGGTATCAACCATCTATACATCCAAGAGATATATGGAGAAAGAAAGTTTTAGTGTGACATGTAAGTAAGCTTTTGGAGATCCACTAAATGAATACCCCAGCGTGACATCCAAGTAAGCTTTTGGAGATCCGCTAAATGAAAGCTCTAGTGTGACATCTAGAACAAATATCTAGAAATTCATAGGGCCAAACAGCTTACAACAAACGTGGTTCGCTCTAGACGCGTACCACATTTGTTGGGGGGCATTTGTTGACCTCTGTATAATATCCAAGGAACCAAAAAAATAAAATCATATATTACCTCTGCTAAATCCCGCAAATTCTGCCAAATTCCCGCTTAGACACTGTAGACGCGGCGCCGTTCGCGTCTGATCCCGCAAATCCCGCGGCAGCTCCTCGATAGTCGCCTCGTTCGCGTCGTTAAATAGAAGCCGAGCTCCTCATTCGCTCCCAACTCGACCGAAGCTCTCCCGTTAGCTACCCACACGACTGTTTCCCCGACCGAACTCCATCCCGATCCGAGTCCCCCCTCCAAGCCGAGCACCTACCTCCACTCCAGCAGGCCGACGACTCCCCGAACTCCACCTTCCGACCGAACTCCATCCCGATCCAGAGAGAGAGAGAGAGAGGGAGATCGGTCACCCATACCTGCAGCCGTCCGATCCTGTCCAGAGAGCCCGACCTCCTCTCTCTAGCCGAACTCACCCCAACACCTATAGGGCCGAACCCCATCTCATCCGAGCTCCTTTATCTCCTTCCATCGCCTCCTCTGTCCGACTTTGCTCTTCGAACGACTTTCCCTTCCTACGGCTTGGAAGTCACTACATTTTTTATCGAAAGCAATGCACGGGAGCTCGCTGGCTGAAGGTAACTTTCTTCCCTTTTACGAGCTTCTCTCGGCCAAATCCTGTAAATAAAAAAAAATACATATATATATATATATTATAATTATTTCATTTTAATTATAATTAGTTATAATTATTATTTTTTTAATAAATCATATTTTTTTTATAATCAATTACTAATTGATTTTAATCAAAATAATTATAATTAATTTGATTAATTATAATTACATTTGATTAAAACTAATTTTAATTTATTATAATTTATAAAATATAATAATTATTATTAATTATAATTTATTAAAATTAATTAATATCAATGAGTTATAATTAATTATAAATTAATTATGATTTATGATTTTAATTAATTTTAATAAGATTTAATTAATTATCTTAATTAATTATAATTATAATGATTAATTAAAAAATAATTTCTTAATTAATTATAATTAATTGATATTAATTGTAATTTGTTGCATCTCTCTCACTCGATCATCGGGCCGACACCGCCAAGCCCGCGAAGGTACGGACTCTCTAAACTCAGATTCTCACTTCCGTTGTGTGCGGCGGACCGGAAAACCGCCTATACACTCCTTTATTGCGCGTGGTGGGATGGGACCCCGGTCCGACGCCCACGACGAGGCGGGAATCACCTAAACTCTATTTCGGCGTTCGTGGCGCACCGGAAAACCACCTATGCACGCCTTTATTGCGCGTGGTGGGAAGGGACCCCGGTGCGGCACCTACGGCGAGGCGGGGTCACTCATAAGTACCCCCGAGCGGGGGGAAAGCAAACTGCGCATTTTTAAACAGCTACCATCGAAGCCCGTGAAGGTACGAACTCTCTAAACTCAGATTCTCGCGTCGTTGTTTGCAGCAGACCGGAAAAACTCCTGTGCACGCCTTTATTGCTCGTGGTGGGATGGGACGCTGGTCTGATGCTTACGACGAAGCGAGCAATCGCCTAAACTCTACTTCGGCGTTCGTGGTGCACCGGAAAACCGCCTATACACGCCTTTATTGCGCGTGGTGGGAAGGGACCCCGGTGCGGCACCTACGGGGAGGCGGGGTCACTTATAAGTACCCCCGAGCGGGGGGGAAAGCAAATTGTGTCATTTAAACAGGTACCGTCAAAGACCCCATACACGCCTTTATTGCGCGTGGTGGGAGGAACAAAAAATCACGGCCGCGGTGTCCTCGTCAGAAGACACCTACCATACACGCCTTTATTGCGCGTGGTGGGAAAGGCCCAGTTTCTCGTAGTTTTCCCCTAAACGGGGGAGACGCCGGGAGGTTGCCGAAATTTCGGGTGAAATCGTACCCGTTTGAACTCAAAAAAGAACAAGCACGTGAACAAGAACGGTGGACTCGGGACCTAAATCAGAATGAAAATCAAAATGAAAAAAAAAAATCAATTCCAAATGAAAATGAGCAATGAACTTGACAAGACTCAGACTGCAGGGGGGCTCGGACGAATAGAAGAGACTCATTTTGAGTCTGAACTGTACTTTGACCAATACTTGAACGAATGCAAATAAAAGACTCTAACTAAAGTGATAAGAGACTGAACTTTCAAGACTACTAGAATTTGAAACTCAACCATGTCTTGAATATGAAATCAGACTCAAATCAAACTCAAGCAAATGACATCAAGTCGAACCAAAGACTTGAACTCTGAGTTTGTACTTGAACTCATGCACACCAGTCCATGGAGATTGTATAGCAACACCCCTGCTAGTTTTGATTTTGCACATTCAACACTTTGAGAATCAAACAAATTTTATTTTTTCATTTTCCAAATTATTGATCCACCTTGAAATTTATTTACAATTATACTTCCCATTCAAATGCAGGAGTGTTATTTTGAACCTGATTGTATTATTTTAGAACCATGACGTCCTCCTTTCTATTTAATTCACATCATTGATTAATGTTTTCTAGTCGACATTGGCATGCATAAGCTTGGATATCAATTTGATGTAGGATGATTTACGATTAAGTTTTCTTAATACAACTAATACTGTGTAGTGTGAGCATATACGATAGAAATTGAAGATTGACATAATAATAGTCACCAATAATTCAATCACCTGCTTTCTTTAAATGTAAACATGGAATGCTAGAATTATAAACCAACTGATAATGAAATGATCAAAATTATTTGAAAAATTTAGTGAGGAATTGGAACCAAGTAAAAATTACATGAATTTGATTTCTGCAAATTAGGTTTTCACGTGTTAAATTTTAATCAAAATTAAGATCGCTAAACAAGTTACTATCAAATAATATAGATGAAATCGAATAAACTACAAAATTGAAAAATCAAGATAAATCTGACCTTATGTTAGCATACGGATATGACATACTTTGGATTAAGAGGTTGTAGTTGTAGTGCAATCAAAGGTATCCCAATTCCCACATCTCTTGCGCACACAAGATTGAATTTAGAAAGGGAAATTTTCTTCAAGCCAAAAGTTTCTAATTACAATCCTTGGAACAATTATTTATAGACTCCTTGTTTCCCAAGCTAGCATATGGTTGACATAGTATTCTGTTAATTCTAAGTTTAACTTAAATTTAAACTATAATTTGAAATTTCTAAATTCCCATCCAAAGTAGAAACTGTGAAAACTTGAAGTCTGCAACTTCATGAAACTCCCCAATTTGAAAGCCAAGGATTTGGATAGCCTACCAGAAAGCCACAACTCACAAACCCTTTGCTAAAAAATCTTGATGCAGTCCACCTTCAAACCGCTAATAGTCACAATAATCTATGGTTTAAACTGAAGCAACCACTGCTCATATCCTAATGATAAGCCCAAAGTAATTCAAACTCCACCGCAAAATTTCAACTAATTTCAATTTTGCACGACCCAAGGAAACTGGCTGCTAAATAATCCCCAACACTGCCTCCAGCTGGTAGAGATTCCATGCCAGGCTTTGCTTCAACCTTGTTTTGTATGCCATGCCTCGTCGGCAAAGGTTGCAGTTAGCTGCCTTATTGGATAATGTGTTGCATGAAATCGTGATTGTTCTATTATTTATTTTTTTACGTCAATTACTATTTCCTCAGCTTCTATGACACAGTTGTTGATAAGATTGTTGCAATGAAAAGTATAGCTGCTTATAGAAGTGGTCTAAAGATAGATACAAATGTTAGCAAGATACTTGCTGAGGAAGGTCTTCTCCGAGACTTGCATGGTAACTTACCATGTATTTGCATATCAGATATGTTTTATTGGGATATTATGAGTAATTTTACTGGTTTACCAGTTTGCGTGACCATTATAAACTTATATATTTGGCAGACAGGAAACCTGTTCGGATAAAGAGTAAAGGCTTTATTGATTACATATTCACATTGAGCCTAGAAGTTGCTCAGTCCTTCAACTTGCCTATGCAGATTCACACAGGGTAATGCTTATCATTTACTTCTACACATATTTTTTGTTGACATTATTATTTATAGATATGCCACAGATTTTTGACTTTGTAACCTAACATCTTCTTGAAAACGCACAATCTAGCATGGCCGCTTTATTTTAATTCTTTGTTTTTTTAATATATTTTTTTAATCTATTAGTTTTATATATTGTCAAGACATCCATTTGCCCAAATCTATAAGTTTTATATATCTTCAAAGTTGCAGCGTGACTGCAAACGCACGCAAAATCATCATAAACGACCTTGGACATTATCATCTCATTTGAGTGTTGAGAGCCTTCACATCCTAAGCATGGAAAACCATCTGCAAACAGAAGATGTTCGTACATTTTGTAGATACTTACATGTTGACTCAACTTTTGAATCCAGTCGACTCAGATTTCATAAAGTTTAAAATTTCAACTTAATATTGACCCGAGACGATTCAGTTAAATTAAATTTGACTAATTAATTCAAAGACAACTCAATTTTTGGCTCAAGTTAGCTTGAATCATTGAAATTGAATCAAATTTTTTCAATTCATTCATTCGATTCAACTTTAATTTTATTAATTTGAATTGAATCGAGCCAAATCTCATCAAATTAATTCATGCAAGTTGAATCGACTCATACTGAGACGAATTGAGCCACTTCACATCAAATTAAATTAAATCAAGTCAAATTGAGTTAAATTAAGCTGAACTGAGTCAAGTTAAATCCAAATTGGCCTATCTGGTTGACCCAAGTTCTGTTTTGATCTTCTTAAGCCTTTCCAGATTTAGGAGGGAATTGGAGAAGGGATGTTTGGGTATTTCTTGTTAATTGTATGCTTTAAGTAGGGTTTTTTTTTTTTTTTCTAGGGTTAGGGTTATGTGTTGTTTGTTGAAATTAGATTGTTCTTATGGTGTTTGAGCTCTTGCCGACAACTAGAGATTTGGGAGAGACAGATCTTTCTCTCCAATTGAAGTTTCACTTGTATCTTGTATTTTCTTTCATAAAACTTTCAATCAAAAATTGTACTTGTGTGTTCTATTCCTGGTTTTCTTGTCGTTGATTTTTTGAAATTGCTGAAATTAGATTTCATCCGAGGCTTTTCCTAAATTTCTAAATGACACTTCTTATCAGATAGCTGAATCATGAGAGAGGGGCTGCTGTGACTTTTATTTTTCATAATCAAGTGAGGAGGAGATTATTCTTGTGTGAAAATCCTAAACCAAGCAAGTCTTCATTCTCAGGTTTCTAGAAATTTGGCTTGTTTTCTTTCCTTAAGCCTTTAAAATTTGAGAGCAGCCTTTTCTGGAGTGGTGGCTTTTATTTCGTTTTCAAAAATCAAGAGAGACATAGGGTTGCTGCTACGTCAGTTTCCATAACCAATAGAAAGAGAGAGAAAAGCTTGTACGGGCAGTTGCCATGCTAAATATGTTGCTAACAGAGTTTTGATCCTTTTATGAGTCAAGTATTATAGCTGCGCGTGTGAAGATGAACGTGATCGACAAGACGAGATTGCATGCAAGCGACATGATCTTTTTCTTGTTGATTTTTTTATCTCGTTTTTCTGAGAGAAAAAAGTGAGATGTCCTCTCTTTTTTGGTGAAAGAAGATAAGGTTGAGAGGAGGGCTAGAGATAGAGAGACATGTTTTTCTATCTGTTTAGAAAGAGAAAAAGGGGGTTAGTGAGGGAAATGAAGTTCTTTTTTGTTTGGAGTGAGAAAGAAAGGATATTTTTTGATAGTTCTCTCTCTATCTCTATTTAGAGAGAGAAAGAGTGGTTAGGGTGAGGGGAAGAGAGAGAGGGAGGGTGATGAAAAAGAAGTTGAGCTAAGAAAATGTCTCCCACTTTCTCTTTATTTAGGAAGAAATAGGGAATAAGGGGAGAGGAAATAGAAAATTGAGAAAGAGAAGAGAGAGAGAGAGGAAGAGGAGGTGGCGAGTGGTTGGTTGGCTGGACTGGCTGCTAGCATCATGTGTAGCGGTTAATCGAACATTGGAGTGGCATTGGCTGCATTTGAAGAGGGATCGCTAGTAGAGATGGTAGCTGCTTGTGCGGGTCACATGCGAGTAAAGGAGTTAGGGGCCAGGTGTCACGACCCGACCCGGCTAGTCCGAATTAACGGGGCGGGAGCAGACAGTCGTACGGAAAAAAACATCATAACATAAATATAATCATTTCATATAAAATCTTTATGACATAATTTGAATATCCTCAATACATAAAATAAGAAAGAGCCACCAAGAAAATATCAATATCATAATTGTCCAAATTTGTTTCGTCTCACACAACTACTAAAAACTTAAATCATTAACAGTTACATAAGCTCCCACAAACTACACAGATACAGATCAAAGATTCAATAAAAAATATAAAACATAAATACCTTTCTTCTTCTCGAGGTCCTCTACAACGGTAGGTATATTGCCGTCTTGTAGCCATTACTTAATTATTTCTCCTGAAAAATATTTTCAAACGTAGGTTGAGCTTACTCGCTCAGCAGTTAATTCATAACTTAATTAATTTCATAAGTAGCATATAACAAAAACTTTTATAAATGAAATCAATTCATATCATTTTGCAAATCATAACATTAAAATTTTCAATCTTACTTTAATTTTCCTTTCTTTAACGTTCAATTCTTTCATTCTTTCTTTTCACCATTTTCATATGCAAATTAAATGCAAATATACTTATGTTAAATGTATACACCCGTCCCGGAAGTACCAGTGTTTGTACTGATCAGGTACAGTCAAATTTCGGCCATTTCCTTTATCATTTGGTTCCGAAGAACCCTATTACCATTTAGCTTTTTCAAGCCCCTTTATCATTTGGCTCCATAGAACCCCATTATCATTTGTTTGACACTTCCAGATCAATATGCACATGAAATCATTATTTAATTTAAATCATTCAATCATGTTCAATTGTTCTTCTTAAGCTTCATATACTTTCATGCTAATGTGTTTTTGTTATGCTTCATATGCTTTCATATTCAAGTGTTCTTCCTAGCTTCATATGCTTTCATACATATGTTTTCCAATTAATGCATAATATAGAAATATGAAATTGCAGGGTATTCTTTAAATCATTGAATATATAGCATGAATTAAAAGTAAAATAAATACATAAAAAAATTCATTTAAGTATAAAAATACAAGCACTTATGAATTTAAATGAGGTATGAATACCTACCTTAACGACCTCAAAACAGACTTCTACGACGTACCACGTCACTCCAACACTTGACGTTCCTCTAAACAGTCAATACCTAACATTGCACATAAGATCCAAGTCACATTACATAATATTTAATTTATTTAAATTTAATTAGCATTTTCAAATTTATCAAAAATCCTACATTTTGGAACTCTAATTTTTAGTAATTTTGTCTTCTTATCACATCAAACTCTCTTCTAAACCTAATTTAATAATTAAGTTAATTATTTTCGGATTTAATAAATTAGAAAATTAAAAAAAAAAGAGTTTTTCACCAAAAATCAAATATTTTGTCATAAAATCATTCCGAAGGCTTTTATAAACAACTTTTGTAAAAGCACTTATAAAAATTAGATTTTAGTAAAAAGCCCTACTTTTTCGTTTCCCAAAATTTCTCTAAAATCTTTGATTCTATCGTTAAAATACTCCAAATTAACTATAAATTCTATACATCAATTTGATATGAATTTTGCATAGGATTTTGTAAAATTATTTCCATCAAATTCCGTTAACTTCAAAAATTTTACTTAAGTCTCGTCGCAACGCATCAAAAAGCGTACGACGACTTAGGATCGTCGTTTTCGGGTTCTATGATTCTCCCCTCATAAAAAATTTCGTCCTCGAAATTTAAAAAGAATTCTCTACATTAAAGCCATATCTTAGCCAAATAAATAAGAGTGGTTCTTCCTCATTTCTGATTCCTTTTCCCAGGTGGCATCTTTTTCCAAAGCACCTTAATATAAGGGATCACTCTGCTCCTCAACTGCTAAACATCATAGTCAATAATTCCCTCTGGTTTATCTATAAAGGTCAAATCTTGCTGAATATCAATTGATTCAGTACTGTTCTTCTGAGTTTTATCTGAAATATATTTCCTCAAAGAAGAGATGTGGAATACATTATGTACTCCACTCATATGTGCTGGCAAAATTAATTTATAGGCCGCTTTTCCAATCCTTTTTGAAATCTCAAAAGGACCTACATATCTTGGACTCAGCTTTCCCACTTTGCCAAATCTCTTCACTCCCTTCATTGGACTGACATTGAGAAATGCAAACTCTCTAACATCAAACTCAACTGATTGGTGTTTGACATCATAATATTTCTTCTGTCTATCATGCACTATCCTCAATCTATCATGGATCAATCTATTCTTTTATGTAGCATCATCAATCAGATCAGCACCAATAATTTTCCTTTCCCCTGTCTCAGCCCAGCTTAAAGGTGTCTTACACCTTTTTCCGTATAAAGCCTCATAAGGTGTCATACCAATACTTGCTTGGAAACTGTTGTTGTAGGAAAATTCAATCAGTGGTACATATTTCTCCCACTTACCATCAAAATTCAGAACACATAACCTGAGCAAATCTTCTAAGGTCTGAATGGTTCTTTCTGACTGCCCATCTGTTTGAGGGTGAAAAGCTGTACTAAAAGTAAGTCTGGTACCCATAGCTTTTTGAACCTTCTTCTATAATCTGGAAGTGAATCTTCCATCTTGATCTGACACTATAGTCCTTGGTATCCCATGTAAGCTGACAATCTGATCAACACACAAGCTCGCCAATTTCTCAATTGGATTAGATTGTTTGATAGGTAAAAAGTGTGCAGATTTAGTCAACTTATCAATTATCACCCATAAAGCATCACATCCTCTTCTGGATCTGGGTAAACCAACCATAAAATCCATAGCAATGTCTTCCCATTTCCACTCAGGTATAGGTAAGGGCTATAGAAATCCTTCTGGTTTCTGATGTTCCACCTTAACCATCTGACATGAAGTACATTTGGATACTGTTTCTGCCACACTTCTCTTCATTCCTGGCCACCAAAACTCCTCCTTTAAATCCTGATACATTTTGTTACTACCTGGATAAATGGTGTAACTAGAGTAATGAGCTTCTTAAAGGATTTCTTTCCTTATGTCATCAACATCTGGTATGCATAATTTCCCTCTATAACGTAGCAGTCCTTCAACATCAAATTCAAAGTCTTCAGTGTGTCCACACTAACCATATCCAGTAGCTTCTTAAAATCTGCATCATGTGGCAAAGCTTCTCGTACCCTTTCTGGAAAGGTTGACTGGATAATAGTCTGATTCAACCTCACAATTTCTGCATCATTGGGTTGAACCACTGAAATCTCTAACTTCTCCAATTCTCTAATCAACTTCTGCTGCTGTGTAATCATCTACTTTGCACTACCTGAATTCTTTCTGCTCAGAGCATCTGCAACCACATTTGTTTTACCCGGGTGATATTGAATGTCCAACACATAATCCTTAATGAGTTCTAGCCATCTCCTCTGCCTTAAATTCAATTCCTTCTGGATGAAGATATACTTCAAACTCTGATGGTCAATAAAAACTTTGCACCGAACTCCGTACAAGTAATGCCTCTAAATCTTCAAGGTAAAAACTACTGCAGCTAACTCCAAATCGTGGGTTGGATAATTTCTTTCATGATTCTTCAATTGCCTAGAAGCATAGACAACTACTCTTCCATTCTGCATCAGTACACAACCCAATCTTTTATGTGAGGCATCGTTGTAAAGCTGAAATCCATCTGATCTTGAGGGGATAGTCAACACTGGAGCAGTTATTAAACACTGCTTTAACCTCTGAAAAGCTTCCTCACACTGAGCTGTCCAATCAAACTTTATTGCTTTCTGAGTTAATCTGGATAGTGGCATAGCTATCTGTGAAAATCCCTCAACAAACCTTTTGTAGTAGCCTGCCAATCCCAAAAAGCTCCTACTCTCAGTCACTGTAGCTGGTCTTGGCCAATCTGCTATTACTTGCACCTTATGCTGATCCACAGCTATCTTCCCATCAGTGATCACATGCCCCAAAAATTTCACTCTTCAGCCAGAATTCCCATTTAGAGAACTTAGCATACAATTCATTCCCTTTTAAGGTATGCAATACTGCCCTTAAATGATTTGCATGCATCTCTTTATCAGGGGAGTAAACAAGTATATCATCTATGAATATTATCACGAATAGATCTAAAAAGTGCTTAAAGATTCAATTCATGAGGTCCATACATACTACAGGGGCATTTGTCAAACCAAAAGACATCATTGTAAATTCAAAATGCCCGTATCTAATACTGAAAGCAGTCTTTGCAATGTCTTCCTCTCTAATCCTGAGCTGGTGATACCCTGACCTCAAATCAATCTTGGAAAACATTGAAGCACCTTCCAACTGATCAAACAAATCATTTATTCTTAGAAGAGGGTACTTATTCTTCACTGTCAACTTATTCAATTCTCTGTAATCTATACAGAGTCTTAGGCTTCTATCTTTCTTTTTCACAAAAAGAACAGGAGCACCCAAAGGGGAGGTACTAGGCCTGATGAAACCTTTCTCAAGCAACTTTTGCAGTTGCACCTTCAACTCTTGAAGTTCCTTAATTGCCATTCTGTAAGGAGTCTTAGCAACAGGTTCAGCTCCTGTCACTAACTCAATAGAAAAATCTATTTCTCTACTTGGAGGTAAACCATGTAGATCATCTGAAAATACTTCTGAAAATTCCCGAACGATTGAGATGTCTTTCAGCTCTTTCTTTCTTCTTATCTTCCTTAACATAGGCCAAGAAGCCTTCATATCCTTTTTTTAACATCTGAAAAGCCTTCAGAGATGACACAATCATAGCAGTTACCCCTCTATCTCCTTGAAATTTGAATTTCTCCTCCTGGCATACAAAATTTAACCTCCTTTTTGTTATAATCTATAGTCACGAAATGATAAGATAACCAATCCATGCCTAAGATTGCATCAAACTCAGATAGAGGTAATACAATCAGATTCGCCTCTAAGCTCTTATCACAAATCCTCAAATCCACTTGACATTTCTGCCTAGCTTCCATATGATTTCCATTAGGCATTAAAGCTGATAGTGACTTAATCATAACTCTAGGAAGCAAACTTGCATATCTAACAAACTTTTCTGAATTAAAGGAGTGTGATGCTCCAGTATTAAACAGAATTCTAACAGGTCTATCGCACATAAGGATTACCCATAATTATAAACAAGTCACAATATTCAATTATAAAACATGTCATTCATTATTTGTTCATTTCATATCCATTCATTGTTCATTCATATTAAAAAAATTATTCATTGCAATTAATTAAATTACGCACCTGTAACCACATCAAGAAACCCCTTAGCTTCCTGTTGGGACAATCTATAGACTCGAGGTTGAACATTCTGACGAGTCTGACCTTGAGAAGGCACAGAAGCTGTAGACTCCACAGCTCTTGGTCTACCAGCTGTCCTCTGAGTATTGTTGCCTGACCTGACCTCTGAAGCAGATCGCTATCTCAAAAGAGGGCATAACTTCACCATATGTCCAGGCTGATGGCACCAGTAATAACAAGTATTAGTGCCTGAGAGGCACTCTCCATTATGCATTCGCCCACACTTACTGCATAAAATAGCAGTTGAAGTATTGCTGTCAGAGTTGCTGGATCTGGGCTTCTTCCAAGTAGAAACCCCTGACTGAGAGGACTGAGCAACCTGGGAGGGCTTTGGCCTGCCATCCATCTTCCTTTTCTAAAAATCCATGCTCTTCTAAGTTGCCTATATGTTCATCTCAATCCTTCTATCTCTTTCCACCAAAATAGAGTAATCTTCTATTCTAAAAGGAATGAGTGGCTACCTTATCATGTTCTTTAACCCATTTAGAAAGCGGTGAAATTTCTCTTCAGCATTTGGTATCAGGTGAGGGGCATACCTGGACAACTCTGGCTTATACTGAGAAAAAGATCGGTCTCCCTGAACCAATATGTTAAACTTATCATGCATATGTCTCTTGAATGACATAGGCACATACCACCCTCTGAATACCTTTACAAACTCCTCCCAGGAGACTTGACTGCTTGGTCTTCCTCTAAAGGTCTCTTGCAACTGACTCCACCACCTTTTAGCCTCGCCATCAAAAGCATAAGCGGCCAGTGTCACTCTCCTATCCTCTGGGCAAGGCATGCCCTCCAGTATTTTCTTTATCCGCATCAGCCAGTCCTCAGCTTCTATAAGTCCGCCACTTGAAAACAACGGAGGCTTTATATCCTGAAATAGTTTCAGGTTCTTGTCTGTAGAGCGACTTCCTCTTCCACTGCCACTGCTCTGAGTTTGGGAGATCTTTATCATCTGAGTCGTTGCTTCCATCATATGAGCAAATGACTCCATAGTATTGTTATCACTATTCCTCTGGGATTCTGCTACTACTGGTAGCTCCCTCCCTTCCTCCACATCAATGTCATCAGTGGCATTCTGCTTAGGATCCATATTCCTGAGATAAAACACATCAGTCATAAGGCAAAATAATTCATAAATTTACACTTTCTATACATTTTAAGACTCATTCAATAATCCTATAGGCTCTTTCATTGATCATTATTAAACATTTGCTCTGATACCACTCTTATCACGACCCGACCTGGCTAGCCCGAATTAACGAGGCGGGAGCAGACAGTCGTACGGGAAAAATATCATAACATAAACATAATCATTTCATATAAAATCTTTATGGCATAATTTGAATATCCTCAACACAATAAGAAAGAACTACTAAGAAAACATCAATACCATAATTGTCCAAATTTGTTTCTTCTCACACAACTATTAAAAACTTAAATCATTAATAATTATATAAGCTCCCACAAACTACACAGATACAGATCAAAGATTTAACAGAAAACATAAAATTTTTTCTTCTTCTCGAGATCCTCTACGACGGTAGGTATACTGTCGTCTCGTAGCCATTACTTCTTAATTATTTCTCCTGAAAAATATTTTCAAACGTAAGATGAGCTTAGTCGCTCAGCAGATAATTCATAACTCAGTTAATTTCATAAGTAGCATATAACAAAAACTTTTATAAATGAAATCAATTCATATCATTTTGCAAATCATAGCATTTAAATTTTCAATCTTACTTTCATTTTCCTTTCTTTAACGTTCCATTCTTTCATTCTTTTGTTTCATCATTTTCATATGGAAATCAAATGCAAATATGCGTATGTTAAATGTATACACCCGTCCCGAAAATACTAGTGTTTGTACTGATCAGGTACACAGTCAAATTTTGACTATTTCCTTTACCATTTGGTTCTGAAGAACTCATTACCATTTAGTTTTTGCAAGCCCCTTTACTATTTGGCTCCGTAGAACCCCATTACCATTTGTTTGACACTTTCGGATCAATATGCACATCAAATTATTATTTAATTTAAATCATTCAATCATGCTCAATTGTTCTTCTTAAGCTTCATATACTTTCATGCTCAAGTGTTTTTCTTATGCTTCATATGCTTTCATGTTCAAGTGTTCTTCCTATGCTTCATATGCTTTCATACATATGCTTTCCAATTAATTCATAATATAGAAATATGAAATTTCAGGGTATTCTTTAAATCATTAAATATAAAGTATGAATTAAAAGTAAAATAAACACATAAAACTTCATTTAAGCATAAAAATATAAACACTTATGAATTTAAATGAGGTATGAATACCTACCTTAACGACTTCAAAACAGACTTCTACGATGTACGACGTCGCTCCGACATTTGTCATTCCTCTAAACAGTCAATACCTAACATTGCACATAAGATTCAAGTCACATTACATAATACTTAATTTATTTAAATTTAATTAACATTTTTGGATTTATCAAAATTCTATATTTTGGAACTCTAATTTTTATTAGTTTTCTCTTATTATCACATCAAACTCTCTTCTAAACCTAATTTAATAATTATGTTAATTATTTTCGGATTTAATAAATTAGGAAATTACAAAAAATGAGATTTTCACCAAAAATAAATTTTTTTGTCATAAAATCATTCCTAAGGCTTTTATAAACAACTTTTGTAAAATCACTTATATAAATTAGGTTTTAGTAAAAAGTCTTAATTTTTCGTTTTCCAAAATTTCTCCAAAATCTTTGATTCTACCGTTAAAATGCTCCTCTAATCATTCCCTATTAATTTCTTATAGAAAACTTTGAAGAAAACGAGATTTTGGAAAAACCCTAGAAACTTAGTCTCCAAATAATTTGAGATCTAGAAAGATTCGTTTTGAAACAATCATATCTTTATATTCTCCTCATCACCCTCTTCTATTTGAACTAAATTCTTCGCTGGAAAAATGTCGCCGGAGCCACCCCCGCGCCGTTAGTCCCGTCCGCTTCCTTTCTCTCGGTTTCGGCCGAAATGAGCGAATGGGGGAGAGTGGGGAGGGCTCAGTTTGCTTAATAGGGAGAAATTGAGTTTGCCAAATGTCCATGATGCCCTTACTTAAGTGAATTTGACTTAATAAACAATTAGGGGTAAAGTTGGCATTATGAGATTTCCAAAAAATTTATCTCTTAAAATACTCCAAATTAACTATAAATTCTATACATCAATTTGCTGTATAAAAAGGACAATATTGTTTTTTTGCTGTAGCAAAATGTAAGGAGTTATGTTCCTGAAATTTTGAATTTTAATTTATTTTGATTTTTTAATATTATTATTGTTATTTTTATTTATTTAATTTAAAATTGATGCACTCAAAAATTTGAGAGAGGGACCCAAATTTTTGATCACAAAAAGACAAGACTCTTTCTAAAAACAAAATAAAGACATAAAAATACTCAAAAGACACTTTTTATATCATATAAAGAAAAGACTTACAAACTTGATTTTCAACATAAGATGACATTACAACCCTTGACTCTTACAAACAACTCAAACAAAATGACGACAAAAAAAAAGACACCCTAAACTTGCTGACTTTGAGAAGAAGGATACAATGGAATGATTACTATGGAGAGAAGAAAGAGATTAGAAATCGAGACGAAGGTTGGAAAGAGCCCGCAGGATTTTCGAAGGAGGAGGAAGAGAGAATGGACAAAGCTCGCAAGCTTTTCCAAACAAAAAACCCGCAGGTTTTATCTCCAAAAATTACTCACATAACTCTCTTTAAAACAGCCACAAAACAACTATTTATAGGCACAAAGAAGGAATACAAACAGCCACCTAAAAGCAATATTTAAAGCCATTAAAATAGGGAGATAGAAGGCCATAAGTTACTAAGAAGAAGACCAAAAGATTGCAGGAATTCTGTAGGAAGAATGCATAGAAAACAGTGGAAAGGCTCATGGAAATCCTCCCAAACAGCCACCAAACCAGTCCCCAAAAAGCTGTTTAATTTCTGTCCAAAAACAGCCCAAAATTCAGCAAAAGACTCTTAGAATTCTTTCCAAAACAGTCCCCAAAAACTGTCCAAATTCAGCCCCAAAAAGACTCTTCAATTCCACCCATAAATGGGTATTAAAAGGCTAATAATTCCTGCACAGAAAACCCAATCGGCACAGCCACGGAACCAGGAAAAATCACTGAACCCAGCAGTTTATAGAAATTCCAAACGGCATAGCAATTCTCAAGGGAAAGCCACGGTTCCAGCACATCTAAAAAGACAACAATTAAAGGGGATAAAGGCCACGGAATCAGCCAGCAAAAGCCACAAGACACCCCATAAATGGAATGATAAAAGCCACATCATTCCAAGCATTATTTCCCATAGGTTTTCCAAAAGCCTTTCTTGGAAAACAACCCAGCAGCTCACGGAACCAAGGCACCAGCAAACAGGCGGAATTTTCAAAGCAGCACAGTAACGGGAAAACCTTCCCATTTCGGAAATCAACCCATAATTAATTCTGAAGGAAACATTGGAACTCACGGCACCAAAAAGCAAGCAGCCCGCTAGAATCCAAAGCAGCAAAGCATTGGGAAAACAAAGGCTGGCTGAATTCCCAAAGGTAAAGTATAAAAATCAGTAACTTCCCCATTAATATATTGTCTTGAATTCAGCCACCAAGCCACGGTTCTCATTGAATTCAGCCACCAATAAAGAGCAAGCCATGGAATTAAGCCATAATTAAGAACAGGCCACGAATTCCAAAGAGACAAGAAGAAAGAAGAGGGGGAAGGAGAAAAGACATAAGGGAAGAAACCTAAGAGCCACAAGGAGGAGGGGATTAATCTAATTAATCACCAATTTATGAGCTTAAAACACTCTACTAAATATAATGAGCTGACATTTAGTAGAGAATATTAAAACTCACCAAAAGTAAAACTCAACTTGTTTTGACCCCCCCCCCCCCCCCCCCCCCCCCTTGTCTACATCAAAAATACTAAAGTATTCATTTTAAATTAAAAATAAAAAATTTTCATGATATAAATAAATAAATATTAATTTTAAATTTGCTTCGACTCATATTTTTGTCTCTTGTAGAGAAACTTTTTGTTATTTTTCTTGTGCAAGGATTCTTTTGATGCAATGATTTGTCATTTCACCCCATTTGCAGGTGAAATACTCACATCAATGTTCTTAGGAATTCATGAATGACATTGCCTCTAAGCAGTGGTCATTTGATGTGTTATTTTAAAATTGTGAAATAACATTAAAAAATAAATAAAAGTGTAAGTCTCTAATAATTAAACTAAACCACCCCTCGATTAAAAATTAGATTGTTTCCTATTCTACAATAAAACAAAGCATTTAATCATTATATGATAGCCATACACACGCATTAGATGTAGAACCCCTAGGCATCCTAGACTTATGATTTTATTTTTTCGCATGTGGTTGTGATGATTAGTGTGAAATGATTAATAGATCTTTTGCATTGTGGGCACTTACCTTTAGGTGTTATGATAGAGATATTTATTTTTCATGCTTGTGATCATACTTAAGTGGTAAATAATCAAATAATTATCATCAAACAAAGTTTGCTTATTGTTGCAGCTTATATATTTAAATCCCCGTGTCGGCATGAAATATGCGAAGCAATCTATGATTGTGATCTTATATATTTACATGCTTCCTAATATTTGATTTGTAAGAAAGACTCTTTTTTTCCTTTTCAAATATAATTTATAGATTTAGGAAGTTCATACAGGTCTGTGGGATACAACTGAAGGAATAATGAACCAGAAAGATGAGCCCCTAAGTGAAACCCTGGATGCATCAGAAGTAGGTCTGCAAACGAACCGAGCCGAGCCGAGTATATGAGTGTTCATGTTTGTGTTCATTTAATATCAGCTTGTTCAAGTTTGGTTCATGTTTGTTCGAGCTTTATTGTTTGTGTTCATATTTGGTTCATTTAAATTAATGAATGTTCATGTTCAGTTCATGTTCGTTCGTTTAGTGTTTATCGAGCTTGTTCGCAAACATATTTACGATTTTTTTAACTATCAAACAAACACATTCATGAACATATCTATGAACGAACACATTTATAATAAAAGCAATTGTCTATTTATTACTTTTATAGTCAAATATTAATTATTTTTATCGAGCTTATTCACGAGTTCAAAATCGAACATGAATCGAGCTTTTATCGAGCTTAATGTTGAGCTTGTTTTCGAACTTCAAATGATGTTGTTCGCGAACATAAATGAGCCGAACACATTAGTGTTCAAGTTTGTTTATTTAAGAATCGAGTATTAAAAATATTGTTCAAGTTTGTTTGTTTAGTTAATTAAACGTTCACAAACGAGCTTTAATCGAACCGAACAACGAGTAGCTCGTCGAACGTTTGGTTCACTTGCAGCCCTAATCAGAAGCCAAAGCTTGATGATTCACAAGCTGAGTGTGTAATTTTAATTGGGTTGTATAAGGCAAACAACTCAGCTACTACTTTTAATTCCTAGTTGTAATAAAATACATGTACATTATTCTTTGAAAGATTGATGTATTTGATTGCTTTACTTTGAGCGTGTATTAAAAAAGCATGCTTTTTGTAAGTTTTTTTATTGTCTTTGCTTGCAGGTGGCCTTGATATTTTATGCGATTAACTTTTAGAAAAGTAAATTTTCTATTAATTAAAATATAAGCAATCTAAAATTAATCGTAGAATAATATTTTCAAATAAAATTATATTGCTTATAAAAATAAGATAATTTTTTAATAATTAAAATGAAATTCAAAACCTTTTTATGAATTGTAATATTTAATTCAGTATTTGATTGATTATTTATCTATAAGGGTGTGCTTACAAATCAACATCAAACCCATATAAAATGCTAATGAATATTCTACGCATAGTTTAGTGAGTTGCAATTGTAAAAAGAAAAGTCTTAACATTAAGAACTAGATGACAAAAATTATATTACGAGTCTGCTGTTGGATTTTTGTTATCCTCAATGGATTTAAAATATTTTGTGAATGAGTATGACATAAAAAATAATATATTATCCCAGGTGAAAAAATATTGTTTTGCTATAAATTTAATAACAATACTTATATTTTTTATTCACTCAAATATTTTCCCCTACTTAATATGTTTGATTGAACGGTGTTTATTTTATTATGGGATACATATTTCTTATAGGGGTAAGCCCTTATAATTAATTTCATCCCAAAGATATTTTTCCATTTAGATTTTTTTTTTAATTAAAATAGTTGTTTACATCTTTTTATCAAAATTGTGACTAACATTTTATCCAATTTTAATCAATTCGTGTCAAAGATTTGATCTTTAGAATTTCAAGGGTGATTTGATTAGCTTAAAAATTAACTTTTAAATGGAAGTCAAATGAGAAAATGCAAGAGCACCTGATTCTTAGAAACTAAGAGGTACTCAAAACTATCTTATATTAGACTTCATATTTTTAAAATTAAAATTTTGTTTAAATTTACTAATTTAATTTATTAAGTTTAGGTTTATATGCTAATTATACAAGTTGGAGGAAATGCCCAAGAGGGTGAGGGCTATGATGTAAATGAAAAGAATATCAGCCTCAAACCTTTTAGATGTAGGTGAAATCCATTAATAGGCAGCAGCGCAGACTTAAATTTAATAGAATGAATGGGATTTATGAACTTGAAAACTCAGCTGATGTTAAATCAGTTCGACCTTTGGACTTATGATACTGCTTGAAAAGCCAACTAAAATCACCCAAGCACTTTTAAAATCATGTAAATCAAATATGGTTTTAATGTTTATGCAAGATAAGACATGCTATTTTGATATTAGGAAAAAAAAAAACATACAATTTAGCTGCTTATGCTAAGAAAGTATGATCATGATTGTATGTATATGCTGACTCACTATGCAATTTTTATTATCTAGTCTTTAATGTGAGCTTTTATTTCTATATTGGCTCATTGGGCTATGCATATGATATTCATCAACTTAGTACATGAATTTGACACTGATATGCAAGCGCATTCTAATGAATAAGCAATCAGTCAAATGCGGAGTTGCAAATTACAATCTATTAGGAGGCTTTAAATTTTATTTAATTTTAAAATCAGCTTATTTTTGTATAAATCATGGAATTTTGCTTGAAAGTATTATTCTATGGTTGATTTTAGATTGCTTATAAATTAATTTGTAGAAAATTTATTTTCTTAAAGAGCCTATTGCTTAAAATTTTTAGGTAACCACTAAATAAAGGCAATAGAAAAATTCTAAAAAAAAAACATGCTATTTTTAATATACACTAAAAGTAAATTAGATTTAAAATATAATAATCATCTACAGAATAATGTATATACCTTTTATTATAACTAGGAATTAAAAATGGCAGTTGAGTTACATGCACTATACAACTTAGTTAAATTATAGACTTGGATTATAGGATTCAAGCTTTTGCCTTTGCTGCATTCTAGGCTGCACTTAGGAACTTATTTTTCTAGTTCATCACTCTTTTAGTTGTCCTATAAGCCTATATGGACTTCCTAAATCTATAAATTATATTTGGAAAAGAAAAAAAAAATTATTTCATGCACATAAAATATTAGAAAACATGTAAATATATAAGTTCACACTCCCAAATTGCTTGGTACTTATAGTTTGTTTTGGGTCACAACCAATACTCCTCTTGTGCGTGTGTTTGACTGTACATTTTTTGGAGATGCCATCAATGAGGATGGAACAACATAAGTACAATTTAGGTTGTGGAGTACCTAGAATTTTATAATCGTAATTAGCCAAATTGGCTTTCTATGGAACTGATTTATCTGATCGATTTACTCCTGTATAGATTGTCTTTTAGGTCTTATGAATCCTACATAGTCAGCAATCTTATGTTCACTTTAGATGCTTTACTTCTACATCTAGATCATGAAGAAGTATCTCCTTTTTACTTTATGTTTTTGCAGAAAATGCCTTAGTTTATGCCTCACAGGCCTTTTTTTCTTCTTGGTTGTGTGCGTGGAAAGAAAATTGTCAATTCGAACCTCTTGTTTTGTGTTATTCATGAGCTGCAAACTGGACAAATTAGCTGTATTTGTTTTGAAATTTCAGTTTTGGTGATAAAGACTTGGATTTGAGGCAATGCAACCCTCTTCATCTGCGCACTGTTCTTGAGGAGAAGAGATTTTCTAGAAGTCGGATTGTTCTCCTACATGCAGCTTATCCATATTCGAGGGAAGCCTCATATCTTGCTTCTGTTTATCCTCAGGTTTGAAGTTTAGTCATAAAGCTCACTTGTGTGAGCTTTGAGAACTTTGAATGTGTCAATGTGCTGATACTTTCATGGACAGGTTTACCTTGATTTTGGGTTGGCAGTGCCTATGCTTAGTGTTCCAGGGATGATTTCTTCTGTGAGTGAATTACTACATTTGGCTCCAATAAAAAAGGTGAGAAATTATTTTCTTAACATGGATCATCATATTATATGAAGTTACATTTTTAGTAGTGGATTAAATTGCATGTATATGCTTGAATTAAGCCACCAATTGCAACTGAACCATCATATTTTTAAAATCAGCATGTTTTTGTTGTCAGGCTGCAATCCGCCTTGTTGACACTTGATGGGACCTAGCATAGAAAGGTAGAGGATGCAAGTAGGCATCAAATGTTAGGAGTTAGATGCAATTAAAATGATGAATGTTGATTCTCTTATACAATAGTAATAACATATCTTACAATCTTATTGAAAAGTAACTATATGCAATCTAGTATTATAATAGTGGAGTCTAAGCTGAGTTAAAAAAATTGTGGAACTAATTGCAATTAGGCCCTATATATAATGATTTGTTATTTTGAATAGCCAAGATCAGATTGCAATTAGGTACCAAATGTTGGGTGTTAGATGCAGTTAAAATGATCAATTATTTTATATGCAATTAATAGCTCATCTTACAGCTATTATTGAAAGGAACTATATGCAATCCAATATTATAATTGAGGAGTCTTTATGCTATCTTAACAAAAAAATATGGAACTTTTTGCAATTAAGCCCTTGATATAATGATTCAGATGCAATTTATCCGTTTATAATTACCTTCGCTACCAATCTCAAAGTAAGGCACCTCGCATAATGTCCTACTCTTTAAACCTAATTATACATTAATATATTATTGGAGCAAGCATAAGTTAGATTAGAAGCTTTATTGTGGTTTATTCAACAAATCCTTTATAAATTTGCTTTACTTTATCATCATCATTTATTCTTAACTCAGACAATTTGTTGTTGTCTTGATAAAACCTGATTCTTGTTTAATTCCTGTCGAATGTTATATGCATTACTTTTTTATGCATACATCTTTTAAATGGTTTCTGTAGTTCTGTTCTTCTTCCTAATCCTTAATCACAAATTTTATTTACCCATCTATGGTGCATTTTTACCATCTGTTGTATACGTCTAAAATACCCAAATCATTTTTCTTACCATTGTATTATTAATAGATGCCACTCCACTTTTCTTTTGATATTATCTTTTTTTCAATCTATTCTTCCTAGTTTTTCTATAGATCATCTTAGCATTCTCATTTTTTTAATATTAATCTTGGCTAATAATGATTACTTAGTCATTAAAACTTGGATTACATATAACACAATTTTTGACTTCCATCTGTTACTAATATAGTTGTCATTGCTTTTTGATTTGGCACAACTCATTGGTCAGTATTTGAAGCATTTAAGCAAAATAGTAATTAATTATTATTGTTGTTTGATGGTCGACCTACACCCATCTAGTGAATATTTTTTCTTATTAACTAGTCTAATTGTTGTTTTATTAAATTTGCCTTGTAGATTTATATTTTTCCTTTTAATGACCTTTCTTTATTAGATTTAAACGAGAATTTGACCTTTAATAGGACACAATGGAGAAAAATGATTCATGTAGCCGACCCCACATAGTGGGATAAAGGCTTGATGTTGTTGTTGTTGTTGTTTACCCATTATTTTATATAATAAATACAATGTACTTAAACATATACAAGGGACGACAAATTCAACAAGTCACTAAAATTTTAACTTATTTGTTTACTAGTCCTCATCAACTTTTCTTATGAACATTTTTTGTATTGCTCTAACATTTTTACTTTAGCTGGGTTATGAATGTTTAGGATCATTTTCATATACAAATAGCATACAAAAAGGCATCCGCCGCTGCTCCCATCCTCGACTTCTAGCCGTGAATTTCTTGTTGCTAGTTTGCCGCTGCAGCCCCTAGCGATGGCCTAGGGAAGGCTGATGCTGCAACCACCTTCTCCATCTCCAATTAGAGAATATATTTTATATTGTTTTTCTATTGTGATGTTTTAAATTTTAATTCTATTTTACGGAATTTATCACTTGTCAATTTATATCTTGTGCAATTTTTTTTTTCATATTTATGCCAAATTATTATTTCATAGTTCAATAGAAAATTATTATATCATCCTTTAATATATTATTTGGTTTTTATATGTAATACCCAAAATTTTCGGGTAAAATCTCGAAAGTTCCCTTAATTTAATTATATGATGAAATATCAACTTTCACAAAAATCATCAGAAATCATTCTATTTTATTCTACTCGTCAATTGGAGCAAATTTGTATATAGAAGTATATGTTAATTTATAAAGATGTGAAAGTTATTGAATTAGTTTTGAGTTGAATTCTTTTTCTAAGGATTCAAATCAATTACTGTTCCTTTATAACTTTTACTGTAGCAGGCCAAATTTTTTTTGGTAGTTAGCATTAAGCTGAGCGCGCAGTGGGTTAGGCTAAAGGGTATTTAAGTAAAAGTTCATTAACTTGCCATTTAATCTCATTTCCTTGTTAATTCGAGGCATTCCTCATTTCGGCTCTTATTCTTTTTTATAACTTTTACTGTAGCAGAGCAATTTTTTTTTTTGAAATTAGCATTAAGCTGAGCGTGCAGTGGGTTAGGCTATGGGTTTTTAAGTAAAAGTCCATTAACTTGCCATTTAATCTCATTTCCTTGTTAATTCGAGGCCATTCCTCATTTCAGCTCTTTTTTTTTTTTGTGCTTGGAGTCGAGTCTAGGAGCAAGGCATTCCAAAAGGCTGAAGGTCTGTCTTTGGATGAGAGAAAGAGAAGAAGAAGAATAGAATGGTGAAGGAATTAGGAAAAGGAAATAAAAAAGGTTAAGGAAATAGTTTAATAATTTGTTTATAGTAGAATTTAATTTATAAGTTCTTAATTTAATAATACTCAACTGTTATTAGGATTCAACTAGTATAATGAGGAGAGGAAGTTTTGAGTTAAAAATTTTTATTTTGGAATAAATGGATATTATTTGTATGTGTATAAAAATATATTATAAGAATAGTAGAAATTGTAACAATTGTGAAACTTGGGTTGTTTAGGTGATTTATAAGCGTAAAAGGTTGCGAGGAGTCAAAATCGAGGAGGCAATGCGTCACGTTGGTAAGAAATACAAATTCTAATTTAGAAAGTAAATTATTTAGTCTTTCAGCATATACAATTACATTTGAGCAAAATCTAGTATGAAAGGCATTAGAGATTCTTCATATTATTGAATGTATCCCGGCAGTCGAGTATTCAGGAGTAAACGAATACATGTAGATTTTAACGATTCAAGCTTAAAATTAAGTATATTGTTGTGAAACCTCTTAAGTAGAAAGAAGCAAAACTCTTAAATATTGAGGTGACTTTTGATGTAATGGTTTGAATTTCATCAACGAAACTCAGTAGTTAAGCGTGCTCTGGAGAAATCCTGGGATAGGCGACCTCCTAGGAAGTTATACCAACAGGACAAAACCGTGAAGCCCTTAGACCAAAGCGGACAATATCTCGATAGAATGCTAATATGTGCCACAAATTCTCCTCATATTCCAAAATTAATTGGTGCTCACATGTAGTTTAGAGGGATATATAGAACTATGTACAATTTATAGAATGAAATAAATTTTTTCTCGTATTCCAAAATTAATTGGTGCTCACATGTAGTTTAGAGGGTATATTGAACCATGTACAATCTATTTTCATAAAATACTTGCATATTTGTGTGTAACTCTTATTTTGAGTTTACAAAGTTCGATGCAACTGTATAATACTTAAAATAAAATAACCTCATATAAAACATCTGTACACAGTTGTATGCAACATTTATTTTTGAATTTAGAGGGCTATACAATTCTTAATTGGAGTTTAATGGATTATACACATTTATGTACAACTTCTAGAATAAAATCTATTGTCATGAAGCTCTTGTGTATATTTTTTCTTTGAGTTTCGAAGGTTGTATGCAACTATGGACAACACCTAGAATTTTCGTATAGCACTTGTACACAACTGCTATAACCCTTTAGATTTAGTGGGATATACAAACTATGCATAGCCCTTTGAGCTTATAGGGTTGTAGACAACTATGTACAACTTCAAAATGAACTCAATTGCCATAAAGTGCCGTAGCACAACTATATACAATTCTTTAAGTTCAGGGGGTTGTGCACAACTAATTACACAACGTAGAATCACATGAAGTGCCATAAAATACTGTACATTTATGTAAAATTTAGGGTTCTGTGCATGGCAGTGTGCAACACCTAGAAGGAAATGAATTATCATAAAACTCTTACACTGTTTTGAACAACCCTTAATTTATGCTTTGAAGATTGTACATAGCTGTGTAGAGCTTTTAGAATGAAATGAATTTCACTAGAATATCTCCATGGTGAATAAAACTTTGGTTTTGAGTTTAAAGTGATATGTGGAACTTTTTACAACTTCTAGAATGAAATAAATTAGCATAAAGTCTTATTTCATCTCTACTTTGATTTTAAAGTGTTATACGTAGAATGAAATTAATTGCCATAAAGCCTCTGTAAACAACTGTTTACGTCTCTTATTTTGAGTTTCAAGGGTTGTGCATATCTGCATTTTAACTTTTGGAATCAAAAGAATTGCCATAAAACAACTGTGTATAATTGTGTATACCACCGAAAATTAAATAATTTGCCAAAAGAATATACACACAGTTGTGTATTGTCCTTTAAGTTTAAATAGCTGAACACGGCTGTGTAAGGATAAAAAAAATTAAAGAGTTTGCCATGAAATCCTATACACATATATGTACTGCTTCAAAACTATTTTAAAGACTGTCATAGTTGTTTATAGTTTTTTTTTTTGGACATTGTTTTCCCCTTTTTTTTTTTGAAAGCATTTTATCTGTTGCTATCTCTTTTTGTTTTGGCTATATACACATATGTTTTTTTTTTTTTTTTAATGTTTGGCCTCTCTGCCATTTATTCATTTTATCACGTATATTTTATTGTTGCTAACTACAAAGGATGGAACAACTCTATTAAGTCATCTTTAAACAACTGAGAACAAACCATAAATGAGAGCATACATTTAAACCCTGCAAATATTGTGTAATACAAAACAACAAAAAAAGAGAAGGGGGTTGTGGGTGGATAAGCTAATAGGGGTAAAACATTGGTTAAGAAAAGTTTCAGTTCTTATGAGACAATAGGGGAGGTAAATTCGAACATGTTTAAGGCAAACTTATTTCTGAAAATTTTAAAATCTTTTTTTTTTTTTTTTTGAAAAATCTCGGTAATTTGTTTGTTGAGCTGCGTTCCTTCTTAGTTTTTTGGAGAAATCTTCAATAATCGCATTATTCCAATATTGGGGTTTAATGCCCCGTGTTTCTCTTCTCCTGAAGAAGATGGAATAGGTGGGAAAATTAAAAAAACTCTAATTTTTAACTTCAGGTTGTTTTGCGGCTATAAAAAATTGATCATAAGTATTGTTGAATAGCTGTCTTGCCACCATCGGCCCTCCATACATAGAGCTGAGTACTTGTCCATACATTCCGTGTTATAGAGCTAACCCACCCTAACAGTTCTTGAATTCTTCCTGTAGAATTTTTTATTATTTAACTTAGGTTCGGGCTTGAATACATCAGTTTCTTTTGTTTCTAATGCACCTTTTTTTTCCCAATTCCATTCTTGTTAATGCTGGTAATATTTTCTTCTTTGATTTATAGGTAATGTACAGCTCAGATGGTTTTGCATTTCCTGAAATATATTATCTAGGTATGCTGGCAATTTTAATGCTTTGTTGCCTTGTAAAATTTATTTTCTTCGTATACTGATGGTTTTGCACTTCTTCAAGATTTATTACTAAGTACTGCTTGATCCAGTATAACTTCTTTGTAATATGAGGTAAATCCAATCTGCGTATGATAGTTCATACTAGTTTATGTGTTACTGAACAGATTTGTGTGATACATGCTTATCCTGAATTTTATAAAACTAAATGTACTTTTTCTATACCATCCAATTACAGCTGTCATGAACTGTCGATGGTCTTACACAGTTTTGATATTACTTGAATTGCTACTATTTAATCTACTCTTGAAGGCCTTCTTGTGGCTTGCTTGTGTACTGGAGTGTGATTTGTGTATATGCAGCTTACTGATGAACAATTTTATGATCCCTTACAGCGCTATCTTTATAAATACAAAGAATGGTTCTTCATTAATTTTAGTAGCACTCTATAATCAATAAATCAGGGCTTTATGAGCATATGATTGTATTAATTTCCAACTTTATATTTTATGTCATTCTTGTTTTTAGTAGATTTAATCTTTGATCGTTTTAGTGGCCTTCCATGATCACCATGTATCACTTACTGAGTTTCTTTTACTTTTATAGGTTCAAAGAGATCACGTGAGGTTCTGTTCCATGTTTTGTCTAATGCGTGTGAGGATGGTGATCTTACCATTGACGAGGCACTGGAAGCTGTTGAAGATATATTTAGACAAAATGCACTTCGGCTTTACAATTTGAGTGCTATTGTTGGTTCTACTGATTACAAAAGTTACAGCATTCAAACAAGCACATTGAAGATTGACACGTTACTAGAAGATATCATGTTTGTTCGTATCATCTGGGCTGATTCTTCTGGGCAACAACGATGTCGAGTGAGTCTTTCCCCCATTGGGCTATCGGTGGCTCTACTGAGTTATACCTGTAATGGCCTTTTTTTTTTCATTTAGTAGCGGTTGATCAAAATCAAAGGGATATAGTCATTGATCTTATACGTTTAAAATGCTTCATAGCTTATTAGCTATAATTTTGTATTGCATGTCATTTATTGAAATATTTACATTAAGTTTTTCAATTCAATAATTTGGTTCATATTTAGGTTCTGGTAGTTTTAATCTGCATTTCATGCGATTCAATCCATGTAAGTTTACACATGTTTTTAAAGCCAGTGCTATCAGGTTGAGAATAATAAGTATAATAATCCAGAACTCTCAAGTAACTGACACTCTGGAAGCATGCAGAAGTATTTCTCTGAATTGATTTAATTCCATTGTGTATTCAGGTCATTCCTGTAAAGCGCTTTTATGAAGTTGTAGCCAACACTGGTGTAGGTTTGACTTTTGCATCAATGGGTATGACTTCATTTGCGGATGGCCCAGCTGATGGAACAAACCTTACTGGTACTGGTGAGATCAGACTGATGCCGGATTGTTCAACAAAACATCGAATCCCATGGTACAAGATAATTTTATTTGTTTGATAATTGTACTTCATATTGGATGATAGTATATTTTTCCACATTCAATTTATGAAAATTTCCAAAAAATGAGGCGAAAGGCCATGACTATTTTGATGGTGCTGAAATTGATCCATATACCTTTACTAAACCATATTTGTTGTCAATCATTGATAATTTCCATGGATCTTGCATCCTAGTATATTGAGGAATTCTGTCATTCATATTTTGATCAGTTTTTGAGTACCTAATGCCTGAAAACATCTTCAATCATTAATGATGAAAAATCGAAAAAAATGGACCACTTTTTTTTTTTACCATTTAGTTATAGAATCCATCTGTGTCTACACTCGTCACTGTTGCTTTTGTTCGCACTACTTGTAGTTATTTGAATGGTGGACAAAATTGAGAACCTTATATGCGATAGGTAATAGGTATAAGTTGTTTGCTTTGAGTGTGGATAGATAATTTAATGAATTTTTGCATTGGACTAGTTGGCCATGATCAGGAATCACTTGTCCTGCAAGTAACTTTATATTTTGCTTGGCACATGGAACCATATCCTTCCTCACTAAATTTTAGGCGTGGATTTGCAACTCGTTAGCATTGTCGAATGCCATGGCATATGTTACCTTTAAGTGGTATGTTAAATCACAACCATCCCTTGACACTTGATCCCACGGCGAGCATGGGGATCCATGGGAGGCTCACCTAGATCATGCCCATCTCCTTCCATATTTGGGTGGCTGATTCATGAAGGATTATATTAGGGCAATCATGCATGATTTTATAGTTATTTATTTCTTTATTAAGATATCATATATAGATCTATAAATAAAGATAGGTTTATGTAATAAAATTAAGCTTTTCCCTCTCCAATTTTCTAAATTTAACATGACATCAGAGCTAGATTCCCACCACCGGGCTTCATTGCCAAAACTCTGAAGAATACTGGTCCTTCCATTGATCTTCATTGTTGGAATCGTTGGGATATATAAATCGAAGGAAGTGGAGAGGAGCAAGCACCTTCATTGGCTTTGGAGATCGAACAAGAGTCGAGTGGTCCAAACTGCTCATACCCTCTATTTCATGCCTGCGGCCAAAAGATGCGGAGACGGGAGTTTCTCGTACGTTCCTACATAGGGGCTGAATGGAGAAAGAAGAGGACCGAGCAAGGGAGCAAGAAGGATCGAGAGGCTCCCTGTGTACATGAAGCCGAGTAAACCTAGCAGTTCATGTGACCTGGGAGTCACTCGAGTCAAATGACCGTGCAAGGGACCTGTGCCTGTGGCTTCTACATGCGCTTGTGTTGAGCCTAGCAGTCTGTTCTTTGCATGCGACCAGAAGCTTTGTCTTCACTTCCTTGGGCTAATGTCTTCACTTACTTGGGTCAATTGAAACAGGAGACGAAATGAACGAACATAGAGGTCAAGCCGAGCAGGAGTAGAGGTCTGTTCTCTGTGTGCGACTGGTTCAAAGGCTCAAGTGGCTTTTTCATATGTGATCTGGGGGGAACCAAATTGAGTGACAATTCTAGCATGCATATCTTGAGCCGGACCAAACGAGTAGGAGATGAATTCAAAGGATAATTAATCAACTTTCCTTGTTGCCCTATCACCGACCTTCATTGCTGTTGTCGGGATCCTGAGGGCTGCTATTTAACACAAACTTTATTGGTGCCCTAAACTTTGTTGGCTAGATTTGTCTAGACTTCATTGTTATCATTTACCACTGTAATGTCTGAAGCTAATTCCTCCCAAAGCTCTGACCAAATGGACTCTATAGTGCGTCAAGGAAGAGGAGATCTCCAAAATATGCAACCTTCCTATCACGTAAGTAGGAAGAATTACATGAAATGATCTCAATTTGTGAAGACCTATTTGGAAGGGAAAGGAAAGATGAATCACCTCCTTGGGGTCGGACCAAAAGAAGGAGATCCTAATTTTTTGGCATTGGATGAAGCAAACTCCATGATTATGTCATGGTTGTGGAATTCCATGATTCTAGAAATTAGTGATACTTTCATGTTCCTATTTACTACAAAGGACATGGGATATCGCCAGACAAGTCCTCTCAAAATCTAGGGATGTTGCTCAAATCTTCAAATTTAAGGTCAAAGTGGGAAGCACAAAATAAGAAAATAAGACCGTGATTGAATATGCCACTCTCCTTAAAGGCTTGTGGCAAGAATTTAATCACTACAGATGCATATAGACCAAATGTACAGAAGATGTTGTTATCCTAATAAGCTTTATTAAGAAAGATAGAGTGTATGAATTTCTTGTAGGATTAAATTTAGAGTTTGACCATGTTAAGAGTCTAGATCATTGGCAAATAGGAGACACTTCACTAAATGGACCTCTCATTCATGCTAAGGAAAGCCGGAAAGGGGTAATGTTGGAATTAAAGACTATTGGTAGATCAACAATTATGACAACCAAAAGGAAAGGGGTAAGGATTCGTTAAAACCTAAAGACAAAGATTTCCTTGGTGCAAATATTGCAAGAAATCAAGACACACAAAAGAGACATGTTGGAAGTTATATGGAAAGCCCCCAAGAGGAGTGGAATCAAAGAAGTTGATAAAAGGGGATATCATAAGGTAATACTACACAAGTTAACCCAACCAAAAACCACAGTCTAGTTTCATAGAGCTCAATAAAGAAGATATTGAAAAGTATAACAACTCTTGATATCCCTTGAAAAATCACCTATATCTTTCTTGCACTTTCAGGTAAGTTTCTGTTAGGCGGGCCCCTCCGGTCCTTACTCTAGGCGGGCCCCACATGGAGTTAATTCAAGGGTTGGAGGAAAAATTTGAATGGAAAGGGGGGGAATTTGAATAGAAGGGCTGTTTAGGGATTTTGTATGGGGATGAGAGTTAAAGAGGGGGAAAGGGGGGAATTAGGTCCTCATCTTGAATTTGAATGAAAAGTTTGAGATCTCATTGTGTGCTTGGGCTCTAGGGTTTGCTAGAGACTTGTGGAGAGTTGTTCTTCCTCTCGAATTGAAGAACTATTGTATCTTTGTTGTTTTGATTCTTCTTCTAGTGGAATACAAGTATTGGCTTGGTTTTATTCCAGTTTTTCCCACTGTTTTCTCAGTTTGAGTGCAGTTTTCTGCTGTCCACAACAGAAATTCTGCTGTTTTCCTGCTGTTTGCTCTTCCGATTGGCTTAGGATTGCTTGCGAACTCAAGTATTGCCTTAGGGTTACTTGCGAACTCAAGTATTTCCTATCAAATTGGTATCAGAGCGAGATCCGGACGGTGGAGAGCTGTTTTTTTTCCACTGTTTCGCTGCAGATTTTTGCTGTTTGGTAGGGATCCGGAGGCCACTTTTTGGTTCCCATGGCATCTAAGCATGTAGAAGTCTTGGAGACCGAGGTGGGACAATTTAAAGCGGATTTGGAGGAGAAGATGGCGACTTTGAGCGAGAATGTGGAAGGAAAATTCATGGCCTTGGAGGAGATGATGAAAAAATTAATGGAAGGGCAAGCAAGGGCTGTGCCAGCGGAGGAAAGAGGAGAAGGTAGTGGGAGCAAAGGCAAGGGGAAGGTAAATCCGTAAGAGGAAGAGGAGGTGGAATTGCTTGACAGCAACGGAAGGATGCTGCATCGGGAGTCCATCAGGCGGGAAGAGCATGAAAGAAGGAGAGTCTTCAGGGAAGAAAGAGAGGATGATTGACGTCGTCGGAGGCCCGACCCAGTGGACCGGCCATGGGGGATCCATAACCACCATGGCGGGGCGCGAGGGGAAGATGGCTATCGGCGGCCGAGGAGGGATGATGAGCCCCGATATGGAGAGAGAGGAACTTGGGAAGTCCCCATTGCCTGGGACAGAGGAGGCCATGGGGGGAATAGGGCATACGGGGTGGACACGAGGGCCAGAAAGCTGAAAATGCCAGTTTTCGAAGAGGGAAATGTGGATGAGTGGATCCACAAGGTGGAGAGGTATTTTGCAGTGAATGGCCTGATGGAGGAGGAGAGATTGATGGCGGCTAGTATGTGCTTGGAAGGGGCGGCTTTTGCCTCGTTCAAGTACATGGATAAGTGAGATCCGGTGGGGACTTGGAGGGACTTCAAGGAGGCTATCAGGGAGAGATTCAGGGGGGCAGCCCATGGGAGATATCAGAACAGTTCTACGCCCTCACTCAAGAGGGAACAGTGGAAGAATACCGGAAGAAATTTGAGAGTCTAGTGGGTGACATGGAGGGTTTATCGAACAACACTCTGGGGGGAAACTTTATGAAGGGCCTCAAGCCAGAAATTAGAGATGCTGTGAAGGTCATGAGACCGAGGGACCTGAGGGAGGCCATGGAGTTGGCTCAGCTGGTGGAGAACCAGAAGACCAACGCCCGAAGTTGGCGGAACAACCACTCAGGGGGTCCCACCAGGACAACTACCACTTACTTGGCTCCCAAAGGGCCAAACCCTAGTGTCCTTAAAGAGAGTGGAAAGGAGAAGAGCGGGGTGACCAGATCGGCTGGGAGTTTCAAGAAATTGACTGAGGAGGAGATGCAGGAGAAGAGGGCCAAGGGCCTTTGTTTCAGATGTGAGGAGAAGTTTGTTCCAGGGCACAGGTGCAAGGATCGCGCTCTTCGGGCTCTCACCGTCTATATAGACGAGGCGCCTGAGGAGGGTGATGATTCTGATGAAGAGCAGATTGATCCCCAGTTGGAGGTAGCCGAGGTATCCCTCAATTCTGTAATGGGATTCACTCCTAGTTATACGATGAAGGTGAAGGGGAAGATCCTTGGGAGGGAGGTAGTAGTTTTGATCGACAGTGGAGCCACCCACAATTTCATATCCACTCAGGTGGCGGAGGAGCTGGGAATGGAGCCTATCGAGACAGGCAGTTATGGGGTGATGATGGGGACAGGAAAGATTGAGTCCAGCACTGGGATCTGCAAGGGGGTGGAGATGAGGCTACAGGAGATCAGGGTGGTGGAGGACTTCCTACCCCTGAGGTTGGGTAGCACAGACATCATTCTGGGAATGAAGTGGCTACAGACCTTAGGTGAAACCAAGGTGAACTGGGGGACCATGGTGATGGAGCTGATGGTAGAGGGGGAGAGGGTGAAGGATGAGGAAGGAAGATGTGTAGAAGACGGCCTTCAGGACTCATGAGGGCCACTACGAGTTTCTGGTGATGCCTTTTGGCCTCACCAATGCACCAGCCACATTCCAGGCATTGATGAATCGAATTTTCAAGCCACACCTTCGCAGGTTTGTGTTGGTATTTTTTGATGACATTCTCATCTATAGCAGGACTGAGGAGGAACATCTAGAGCACCTGAGAGTGGTGTTGGGGGTGCTAAGGGAGCATCAGCTGAAGGCCAATTTCAAGAAGTGCTACTTCGCTCAGGCACAAGTGGAGTACCTGGGGCACGTGATATCCCAGGAGGGAGTGGCTGCAGATCAGTCCAAGATAGAGGCAATGCTGGCCTGGCCTCAACCCAAGACCTTGAAGGGGCTCAGAGGATTTTTGGGACTGACCGGCTACTACAGGAGGTTCGTGAGAGGATACAGCACCATAACAGGACCACTGACAGAGCAGTTGAAGAAGGATAATTTTTTATGGGGGGAAGCAGCTTCTGAGGCTTTTGAGAAGTTGAAGAAGGCCATGACGACGGTGCTAGTGCTTGCTCTGCCAGACTTCAATCAGGTGTTTGTGTTGGAGACAGATGCTTTAGGCTATGGATTGGGAGCAGTGTTGATGCAGAACCACAGAGTCATTGCTTACTTCAGTCAGGTACTGTCGTCCCGGGCTAGGCTGAAGTCGGTATATGAGAGAGAGCTGATGGCTATTGTACTGGCCATCCAAAAGTGGAGACCTTATTTATTGGGCAGACACTTTATTGTCAGAACTGAACAGAGGAGCCTGAAGTACTTGTTGGAGCAGAGGATGGTCACAGAGGAGCATCAGAGGTGGTTATCCAAGCTGCTGGGATATGATTTTGAGATCCACTATCGGCCAGGACTTGAGAATAAGGCAGCAGATGCCTTATCACGCTATATGGGGGAGCTCCAGGGGATTGCTGTATCAGTACCTGTTCTGATAGATTGGGGGGCCATCAAAGAGGAGAGCATCCAGAATGAGGAGCTACGGAGAATCAAAGAAGAGGTGCTATCAGATGAAAACAGCCACCCAGGCTACTCAGTTGTGGGAGAAAGACTGTACTATCAGGGAAGGAGTGTGATTCCAAGGTCTTCCATCCACATTCCCCAGCTGCTACAGGAGTTTCATGGGAGTGCCATAGGAGGGCATTCAGGAGTGCAAAACCAAAGCAGTGGGCCAAATGGCTAGCTTGGGCAGAATACTGGTACAATACCTCCTTTCACTCGGCTACCAAGATGACACCTTTTAAGGTGTTATATGGGAGGGACCCCCCACATTTGGTACACTATAGCCATAGTAGTACTCCAGTATCTGCAGTGGATCAGCATTTGAAGGAAAGAGATCAGGTGTTGGAAGAGCTCAAGAGGCATTTACTTAGAGCCCAGCAACTTATGAAGAAGCAGGCGGACGGCAAAAGGAGAGATATACAGTTTGCAGTTGGGGACAAGGTCTACTTGAAGCTCCGACCATACCGGCAGAGGACTATGGCCCAAAGGAGAAATGAGAAGCTTGCAGCAAGATATTTTGGCCCTTTTGAAGTGGAGGAGAGAATTGGAGAGGTGACCTATAGATTGAGGCTTCCTCCAACAGCCAGAATACACCCCGTTTTTCATGTCTCACAGTTGAGAAGAGTGGTGGGGGAGCATGCAGTGAGCCCAGAGCTGCCCAGCACATTGAGGGAGGACATGGAAGTGACATTAGAGCCTCTAGCGGTAGAAGGAGAGCGCATCAATGAGAAGGGGGAAAAGGAGGTGAAGATTAGGTGGAGCGGCCTCCCAGACTATGAGGCCACCTGGGAGACACAGGAGAGGATTGCAGAGCAGTTTCCTGCTTTTCACCTTGAGGACAAGGTGAGTCTTTGGGAGGGGAGTAATGTCAGGCGGGCCCCTTCGGTCCTTACTTACTCTAGGCGGGCCCCACATGGAGTTAATTCAAGGGTTGGAGGGAAAATTTGAATGGAAAGGGGGGGAATTTGAATAGAAGGGCTGTTTAGGGATTTTGTATGGGGATGAGAGTTAAAGAGGGGGAAAGGGGGGAATTAGGTCCTCATCTTGAATTTGAATGAAAAGTTTGAGATCTCATTGTGTGCTTGGGCTCTAGGGTTTGCTAGAGACTTGTGGAGAGTTGTTCTTCCTCTCGAATTGAAGAACTATTGTATCTTTGCTGTTTTGATTCTTCTTCTAGTGGAATACAAGTATTGGCCTGGTTTTATTCCAGTTTTTCCCACAGTTTTCTCAGTTTGAGTGCAGTTTTCTGCTGTCCACAGCAGAAATTCTGCTGTTTTCCTGCTGTTTGCTCTTCAGATTGGCTTAGGATTGCTTGCGAACTCAAGTATCGCCTTAGGGTTACTTGCAAACTCAAGTATTTCCTATCAGTTTCCTATATCCATCGGATTAAGTGTCTATAAAAATCATTTGAAAGGTTTATGGATCATTGACTTAGGAGTCACTGATCACATGATATACTCAATTATCCACTTCATCAACTACACTCCTTACCACGTGATAAGAAAATCATAACAACTAATGATTCTCTTACCATAGTAGCAGACCAAGGAGACATACCCTTATCTCCCTCTTTCACTCTAAAAATTGTGCTCTAGGTTTCTCATTGTCTAAAAAATTAATCTCCATACATAAACTTATTAGTGATCATAATTGCCAAGTCTTATTTAACCATGCGTGTTGTTTATTTTAGGACCAATGATCGGGGAAGAAGATTTGACTTGCCAAGGAGAAAGGTAGACTGTACTACCTGGAAGAGCTGAACAAATCTACTATTATCAATAATGGCTATTAATGTTATCCCTATTTAATAATAAATCTACTATTTGGCTTCATCATTTTAGATTAGGACATCCATCTTTTGATGTCTTAAACACCATGTATTCAAAATGTTTTTATGAGTTGAAAAACTGAGTTATCCAAGCATAAAAAATTCTTTTTCCAAACAAAAATGAGAGATGTCATACTCCCTTCTACCTTATTCATAGTGGTATTTAGGGACCCTAAAAGACCCTTAACATTTCGGGGACCCAGTGATTTGTATCCTTCATTGACAACTATACTTGAGTCTCTTAGATCTTTCTCTGTAAAAAACAAATCCGATTTTAGCACTATCCTTCCCATTTTTCACACCATGATCCAAAACTAATTCAGGGTGAATATAATGAAATTTCGTTCCGACAATACTTAAGAATACATTAACCACTATGGGCTGAAACAGTCACCTAGAGTTTGGTTTGGAAGATTATCAAAAGTCATGCTACTCAATGGATATTGACAGAGCTAAGGGGACCATACACTATTCTTCATACACTTAGACTTAAGAGAGTCACAATTTTATTAATTTATGTGGATGATACCATCTTAATTAGGAATGATGTAAAGGATAAAGTGATTCTAATGAAATGTCTTGGCTATGAATTTGAGATAAAAAAATTTGGTAGGTTGACATATTTCCTTGGAATTGAAGTGGCCCACTCCACTAAAGGAATCTTTATTTCACCCCTTTAGCCATTATTGATTTTCTTAAAGAAACAGGTAAACTAAGTTGTAAATCAGCATTAACACTAGTAGAACCAAATCTTAAATTGGGGGAAGATAAAGAGAATCCAGATGTAGATAAGGGAGCTTACTATAGAGTTATGGGGAAATTAATCTACCTTTCTCACGCCAGACTAGATTTTATCTTTGATGTAAGCATGGCAACCAATTCATGCAAAATCCAAAGCAGAATCGCATGCAAGTGAGACAGAATATTGCACTACCTTAAGAGGAATACATGAAAAGGGATTCTCTTTAGAAGAGAATGTGGAGTAAACTCATAAGCATATATTGATGCAGATTATGCAAGATCACCAGTAGATAGACGATCAACCTTAGGATATTGCACAATCCTTAGAGGAAACCTTATTATGTGTAGGAGAAAGAAATAGAATGTGGTGGTAAGGTCTAGTGCAGAATCAGAGTTCAGAGATATGGCCTTAGTAATATGTGAACTATTATAGATCAAGATGATTCTAGAAGACCTAAGGATCAAATTGGAGTGACCCATGAAGCTACATTGTGAAAACAAATTCGAAAGCAACATAGCTCGCAATTTGGTTCAACATGACTTAACCAAGCATATAGAAGTTGATAGACATTTTAGAAAGGAGAAATTTGACAGTGGTCTTATATGTATCTGCCAAGCCTCATCAAAAAATCAGCTTGCATACATTCTTACCAAGAGACTTGATAACTCTATCTTTCTAGGACTGATTATCGAGCTGAGAATGAAAAATCAATATTATTTAGTTTGAGGGGGAGTGTTAAATCATAGCCCTCCTTTGAACCTTGATCCCACGGCCAGCATGGAGATCTATGGCAGGCTCACCTAAATCACGTCGATCTCCTTCCATATTTGGGTAGCTAATTTTGGAAGGATTATATTAGGGCAATTATGGATGATTTTTTAGTTATTTATTTTTTTATTAAGATATCTTGTATAGATCTATAAATAGGGATAGTTTTGTGCAATAAAATTAAGCTTTTCTCTCTCCAATTTTTTGAATTTAATATGGTATATTTATGGCATACCCTTGGTTTGGTTTTAAATTGAATTCCGATATAGTATTTGATGTAGACAAAGGGGGGGTCAACCCTAGTCCAAAATAAATCATATTTTGGCTTCCCTTGAGTCTAGTAGTTTTTCATATTTGAGCTAAACTTTTAGTTCATTTATGAGCTGAACTATAGTTCATTTATTGAACTAAGGGTTAGCTCATTATGAGCTAACATTTTAGTTCATTTATTATATTTTAATTAATATAGTTTTATGCTTTTTATGTTTGTTTAATGTTTGTCTCTTGGAATTCCAAATCGGCCTTTGGAATTCCAAGATTTCTTTTTCCCATGGTGGCTCCTTGAATTCCACCATGGCTTTTTAGTTTTTTTGTGTATGTCTCTTGGGATCTCACGGCTGGCTCTTTGGTCCGTGCGGTTCCTTCGGTTCCCGCGGCTGTGGCTCTCGGTCCGCGCGGTTCCCTTCGTCTCCCGTGGCCGTCTCCTTGGTTCCTGGTTTGGGTGTAAACCGAGAACTTTGGGGGGAGATTTCGATGCTTTTTAATGTTTAGTTTTAAGTGTTAATTAATGTAATGTGTCTCTTTGTATTCCCTTTCATACCTATAAATATGGGGGATTGTTTATGTTTGAAGTGAAGTTGAATGATATTTGATTTTTGGAAAAAAATCTGTTAACCTGCGGGTTGCTCGGAAATCCTGCGGGCTCTTTCCAACCTTCTTTCTCATCCCCTCCGGAAATTCTGCGGGCTCTTTCCACCCTTTCTTCTCGAGCTTCTAATCTCTTCGTCTCTCCGCAAGTGCCACTCCATCTGTATCCTTCTTCTCAAAGTGCAGCAACTTTAGGGTGTCTGTCGTGTTGTTTGCAAGTCGTCATTATAATTTCTTCTTTTTATTTTTATTTGAAATATAAGAGTTTGTTCTTTCCTATTTCTCGTTCTTTTCTCATTTTAGTCGATAGAAGTCCGTCGTTTCCTTTGTGGGCGAAGGGTATAGGCTCACTGTATCTTTTGCCCGCATCAGTATTGAAGACGATAACATAGGCAGTTGTGCTTTGGCAAAGAACTGGGGCAGACATGTTCTTATTTATCTAACCATCAGAATATATGAAGTTAGTTATATTCTTTGCCGCCATCACCCGTGCACCCACCCACACACGTATACAATGTGCATTATTTTGTATTTGTGAGTTTATATGTCTATGTGAAAGTGTATGCATTATGAATCATTTAAGTGTCATGGATTTTGGTTTGTTGACAGCGCATTCATTGTTTAGCCTACTAATTAAGGTTTTGACTGTAATTTCTTTGATTTTTTTTTTTTTTTTTTACATGAATATTGAACACATAACTCATCAAAATCCCCCCCTAAAATTTCCTGAGAAATTTTGAAGTAGAACATGTTATTTCTTTGAAAAAAAATATTTTTCGCATATCATTTGATCATGGAGTTTCGCCCACAATAGGTCAAAAAAAGAGGAAATGGTGTTGGCCGACATGCAAATAAAACCCGGTGAAGCCTGGGAATATTGCCCTAGGAGTGCTTTGCGAAGGCTAGCAAAAATTCTGAATGATGAATTTAACCTGGTACTCTCAATTTCTCATCTTATATACATCTAGGCCTTTCATTGTTTTTATACATTTTTTATGGTTTCTGTAGGTAATGAATGCAGGATTTGAGAATGAGTTTTATCTGCTAAAAAATATTATGAGGTAATTGGTGTACTTCTTTGGTCACAATAAATGCTCCCATCGTGAATCTTATTTCATTTTTTTGTGCAGAGAAGGGAATGAGCACTTTGTTCCATTTGATTTAACATCATACTGCTCCACTTCAGGATTTGATGCTGTCTCACCTATTTTGCAAGAAGTTAATGCGGCACTTCAGGTCTTGGATATTACGGTCGAGCAGGTATATTTTTTGTTCCTTGTAATCAGTATTTATAATTTTATGAATCATTTACTTATCTCCCATTCATATCACGTGTCTGACGCTTGCACACCATTTTTTGTGGAGTGTCCGTTCTTGCTTCTAGACAAGAAACTTTTAATTGCCAATCCCATCTATGCTTTTTTTACTGTTTCATTCATCTTTGTTAGGGAGTGTGAACTACTAAAGGGAATCAAAGATGGGTTAGATGCACTGATAGTCAAACTCATTTTAAGCCTAAAAGCTTAAGCCTTTGGCTAACTATGAAGTATTTCTGCACTAATATATTTTCAACTACCCAATTTAGGACTAATTCTAAAACTCTCATGTGCCTTAACAACCCCTTCGCATGACAACTATCCATAATTTTCATCTTTCTATGTTGAATGAAAGTTTTACATATCATTAAGTTTCATGCACCATGAGTTCACTCAATCACATGGAATCATCTTAACTGTCATTTGCCCTTGATCTTTGCTCAACTATGGTTGCAGGTAGCCATGACAAATGAGAGCTACAGATTTTATGAACACTTAATTTCTAATCTAATCAATAATTTTGTTGCCTCTTGTTAAGAAGTGTGGGATCAAAGGGGGTCTGAGGTTCTTCAATTTGGGCACCACTTTCTGCCAGTATGGAATCAAAAGGGGGGACTGAATTGGAGTATTAGACTAAATAAATCAATTATTAAATTTGTTTTCAACTCCAAAGCTAAACCTATCAGTGAGAAACAACCACTTGTTTTTTCGACATTGGCTTATTTTTCAACTAAAGATATGGAAGCCATAAAATTTGGACTCATGCCAGGCTAAATCAATTTGGATTTATGCCGGGTAGGTCGACTCTGGAAGCCATACATTTATTAAGAGGTTTGATGGAGAAATATAGAGAAAATAAAGAGGATCTACATATGATATTTATTGATTTAGAAAAAGCATATGATAAAGCTACAAGAGAAGTGCTATGGAGAGTTCTTGAAAAGAAAGGAGTTAATAACGCTTGTATTCAAATCATTAAAGATATGTATGCAGGAGCTATTACTTGTGTTCAAACGCAAGGTGGTTTGACCAAGTATTTCCCTATTTCGGTGGGTTACATCACAGATCAGCCTTAAGCCCATATCTTTTTGCTTTAGTCATGGATGTTCTCACTAGACATTCGCAAGAGGATGTACCTTGGTGTATGCTTTTTGCTGATGATATTCTTCTTGTTGATAAGACTAGGGAGGGAGTTGAAGGTAAACTTGAATTATGGAGGTCAACCTTAGAGTCTAAAGGTTTTCGCTTGAGTAGATCTAAAACGGATATGGAGTGTAATTTTAGTAGTAATAGACCTAGTGAGGGGATTGTGACTTTGGGCGATCAAGTCATTAATAGGAGTACACGATTTAGATATCTTGGATCTATTGTTCAGAGTGATGGTAAAATAGACGGGGATATTATCAACAGAATTCAAGTTGGATGGTTGAAGTGGAAGAATGCATCGGGCTTGTTGTGTGATAAAAAAGTACCCCTCAAACTTAAGGAAAAATTCTATAAGATGGTGGTGAGGCCTACTATGCTTTATGGTGCCGAATGTTGGCCATTAAAAGAAAAGCATAATACTAAGTTAAGTGTGACAGAGATGAGGATGCTCAGGTGGATGAGTGGCTTTACCCTTAGAGATAGGATATGAAATGAGCATATACGTGAATAGGTTGGAGTAGCTCCAGTAGAAGATAAGATTAGAGAGAGTCGCCTTAGATGGTTTGGTCACATAAAACGGCAGCCTTTTGATGACCTGGTTAGGAAAGTAAAGGTATTAGATTTTACTTATGTTAAGAAAGGTAGAGGCAGACCTAAAAAGACTTGGTTAGAAAATATTTGAAATGATATTTCTCTATTAAATTTAAACAAGAATTTGACTTTTAATATGACACAATGGACAAAAAGGATTTATGTAGCCGATCCCACGTAGTGGGATAAAGGCTTGATGTTGTTGTTGGCTTATTTTTCAACTATCTAATGTGGACTAAACCTAATACTCTTGTATGCCTTAAGATTCTACATCGTCGACTTCCCTTTTTCTTCTTCGCCTTATCTATTGCCATGGACTCTTTTAGTTATCTCTGTCTACCATAAATCATTGGATTTTATCGATGGGCATGTGATCGAATTTGGATTTAGATCATTTCCGATTCTAATATTGTATAATGCAAGCTCGTAGCTATCACGGTTATTTTTTTGATTAGATTCCGGTGCAGAATTTATGATCCAAACTCAACTTTTTTCAAGCCAGTATTTGCCATTTCTTCTCATAATTTTCTAGATTTATTTCATTCTGATGTGTGTGCATTTCTCCAGGAATGTTCTAAACTTACTTCTTTTCCTACTAGCAAAAAAGAAGAAGCAATATCATTATATATGCTAATTTATGGAAATAAATTCACATAGTTGTATGTTATATTGATTTCATGTTTATGATCAATATCAAGGTTTAAAATTGTGCAATTGGTTATTGAGGCAGTTTTCGTCCTTGAGGTGAGGCATAAATCTCAAATTTTAAAAATTGTGTAAAGTGAAAATGAAGGTTAAAGTGATTTGTTTTGGTATAATAACTAAATAATATTTTAAAGGGTTACATATTAACTTTTTATTGAACTATAAAATAACAATTTTGCATAAATATGAAAAAATATTGCACAAGATGTAATGTGACAAGTGATAATATGTGTAAAATAGAATTAAAATCTAAACATTACAATAGCAAGACATCATAAAAAATGTTATGTAATAGGAGAAGGAGAAGGAGAAGGAGATGGTGGTTGTGGCGGCGACCATCCCCAAGCGATCACCAGCAGTTATAGTGGCAGGATGGTGGCAGGGAACTCATGGTTAGAAGTCAAGAATGGGAGCTACGACATGGATGCAATGGGTCCGTGTGGAGGTGTAGGTGTTTAGATTAGGTTAAAAACTAAATATTTTTTATATATTTATAATTTAAAAAAAATGACATGTATGAGGCTTTCGCCTCATGCCTGTGAGGCGAGGCACACCTCAACCAGATAGAGGCATATGCCTCAAAGCACAAGCATGAGGCGTGCACCTCAATGCTTTTTGCAACAGAATTGCACTGAGGCACGCCTCATATCCTGTAATTTTAAACAAGGATCGACATCAATTGTAACAGTTCATGCATATATTAGAATATGACTCTTGTCGATTAAATTTGTTCCACAAATTTTTGCATAATCTTTGGGAAATATGGTGTAGCATAAATGTGCATATGATTAAATCAGTTTTTGTTGTTGTTATTTAGCAATTAAATTTCAATTGAATTTGATTTTTATCCTGCTAAAATAATTCTTTTCATGCTGTATCCAGTTTGAGGAAAAAAAATCTAGCCACGAGGAATATTCAATTGGATCATTTTTCTAAATTTGAGATGGCAACTAATAAATACAATAGATATTGGGAATATATTAATCTAAATTCTGTCGCATATGATGCAATTTTCTTATTAGTATGGAGTGGATAATGCAATGATGTATATAACATTTCATATTTTGTTTTACAGTTATCATAAATATTTAGCCTTCTTCTAATTATCAGTGTGGGCTATAGTTGTTCATTCCTAGTGAGCGTTAAGTGAGATGGTATTATGTTATTAGAATTATGATTAAATTATTCTTAATAATATATAAAGAAAACAATGTATTGATTCTTTGGTAGCAAACCTAAATTTTAATACTAAAAAATCAGAAGACAAATCAGCCAAAATAACCATGATGAAGCGGAACAGGATAAGGGAGCTTCTGAACCACATTGAGACGCAAAATGGTTTTGGTGCCAGTTGCTGTAAGGCTGTAAATAACTTTGGTATGTTCTTTTGTTGAATTATTTCCACTATCGATGCTTGTATCACAATTATTTGCACTAGTAAGGATAGCTTGGGTATATTTCCAGATAGTGAGGGTAGAGGTATAACTTTGTCAAGCTACCAGTTAATTTGTTATTGGACCATGAGTCATGTTTCAAATGCAAACCGCATTAATACAAGGCCTTTACTCAAGACCTACAAAACTATTACCCTTCTTATGTCTATGCTGCAAATCCTAACAACACTTGAAAAGTCCCAGGCTGCCGAGTAAAAATAGCAAAAATGCATAAATAAAAGAAAATTCCAGCAATATTTCAAGATGAAAAAGGTTTAAATATTAAACAAAAAAATGTCCCAGATTTTGTTTTTTGGCTAAAACAAATTAGCTTATCTATGACACAAATAAAAGATTATGCTATGTTATCCAAATATTTCTACATTAGTCTTTCATCATATCTAAATGCCAACATTTGAAAATAAAATTTACAAGAGGTGAGATTTTACCAGAATCTGAAGAAGAATCTAAGTTAATGGAAGGATCGTATCCTTGAAATGGTGCAACAAAAGCTAAGTTAATGGTAAAATCATTTTTCCTGATCATCATAGTTGGTCCTTTTTAATTTTTTCATGAGAAATTTTTAATATTATTTTGAAGAGGGGTAAGGAAGATATTGTGAAATCAAAATTTCTTGAGTGATAAAAGTTGAGGAATTGTGAAACCAATGAGTCTGGAAGATCTTCTCCGTTGTTCGATCTTTGGCATCACAAGATGCCATCCAGTTGAAATGGCATCACAAGATGCCAGCTGAAATGGCATCATCCGAAAACAAATTTTAAGCTAATGCTAAATAGGGTGCAACTTTCAAAAGGTTTTTCAGAAATATACCTTTTGGAGGCTCGATTTTAGGGTGTTCGAAGCTTTACAAAGCGATAAATTGTGCGATTCGACAAAGGGAGGGGATTTACAATGATCAGGCAACGGTTTACACAAATAGCTGTTTAAAGTTGGTGTGAGAAGCTCCCCCGATTCACTGTTAGAAGAAGATGAAAAGCGAAATTTCAAAGGTGAATTCACGGTTTTTAGGTTGAATATTGTCGAAATAAGAAGGGGCTTTGCGTCATTTTATCCTCTCAGAACTGCAAAACGCAACAAACCGCGGCGATGTTTGTAGGTCACAGAAAGCAGGCAGTGAACGGAAAAAGTTTAAAACCTATGTTATAAATTAGTGCTCCAAACATACTCGTAGTTGAGTTTTATACAGTGAAGCACTAAAAAAGCCATCCCAAACACAGCCTATATCATTGCACTTGAAGCAAGGCCTAAGGTTTTATTTTTTCAAACTAGAAGAATACTAATATACTTGTTGCTTCAGAATGGGTAACTTTTGACTTTTCATTGATGTTATAATATGTAAACTCATCATGGTGCCTCATGCATGATAGTGTATTCCTGCTTTGATTGATTTGTCTTAACTTTCTCAGGTAAGCTGGTTCATCTATTAGGCAATCCTTGTCATAAGTTGAGACTCATTTTTGGTGTAATTTTCATTTCATCTTAGATAACTGTATGAATGTATTACAATCTAAAAATCTAAACTATGGATCTATGCATTTTAGTTTGACCGGTCAATTTCATCTTGACAAAAATGACCCATTGGGATAGTGCATAATATTGGACTTTATGCAATACTATATTTCAGCCAAAAAAAGCATGGAAAACTTTTACGTTCAATCTATCATCATAAGAAGGTACTTTTTATTTTTTTGGTTATGTTGCCATCCATATTGTGGTTATGTTATCTAAGACGGTTTCCATAACCCTATTTGCTATAATTATGCATGATATACGGTCTAGGGATGCTGCAACTTTGTTCTTTACTTATAGTAGTCTTCTCACATTAGAAATAATAAGTCGAGAGTTGAGTAGCAAATGACCTAATATTGACTTGCAAGGGACTCTATCTAGCTATTAAATCCACCTTGGTCGTGTGTTCATGCACTGGATAACTGTCTAAGAGGGTTCAATTATAGAGTCAAGATCATGATTTTGGGATCCAACAGCCTAGATTTGCACCTTTGCATTATGGTTGCGTTGAAGCTTTAATGAGGTCTTGATTCCTTATTTTTTTAGATTGGGAAGTGCCCTTATTCGTTATATGTTCCTATAAAAATTAAGCATAGTGTGACCTAGGCTTGAAAGGCCTCCAACTTGCATTAAGGTCATATATAAAATCTTTTCTTTGTAGATTTTCCAGCATACCTCTGTGGTTAGCTCCTTTTTTGGTGACCAAGTTTGTCAAATTTGGCTTGAATATTAAATATGGTGCATGAAATGAGTAGGTGAAGTCCGTGTCTCAAAACCTCTTAAGTCAATTAATTCCATGAAAAAAAGCGAGGACCTAAACTAAAAATAACTAATATGCATTAAGAACAGGAAATATCAGCAAGGAGTTCTAGATGGAAAAAAAACATAGAAATATAAAAAAAAAAATCCCAAATGTTATATTGTAGAAGTAATTAATGAAGCTATATGCATTATGTAAATAAAGATTTCTGACTTTGTATGTGGTCTATCTAAACCGTATTATCTTCATATCTAATAGCATAAGCGATGTACTAGATCTAACAAAGAGATGATGATTTTATGGAAGAGAAGGAAGTTCTGGAAAAGCTCATCATTGAAATTGGAAAATAGAAAACCAGTAGCCGATCTAGGAGAAGCAACCGAAGGGCCACACAGGGAATCGCAACATGCGGCTAGAGGAGAAGAACCAGCCACGGGAAGAGCCAGGCAGGGGAAACCGAAGGGCCACAGAGATGGGGGAGATGGGGGAAGAACTAGGACAACTAATAATGAGCTGAAAAAGGCATTCCATTAAACATTAATGAGCTGGAGCCTAGCAGCTCCCCAAAAATAGCAAAAAACCGAGCAAAAGCCAAGCCCAAATCGAGAAGCCGATATCAGCCAAAAACAAGGCATATAATTTGCTCCCCCCCTTGCCCACATCAGATTCTCCTTCGGTTGAAAGTGCTCATCTCTTGATGAGGATGTTTTAGATTTTTCCCAACAAGAAGAAGGATCTGGATCCAATTCTTGAATCTTGGCTGCATACTTCTTCAGGATAATTTCTTTTTCTTGCTTGAATTGGTCTTGTAGAAGTCCCTTTTTCTTTATGTATTGCTTCATACATACATGCATCTTCATCTGTAGTTTGTATAGTTCGTTTTGAATTGGATCAGTTGAACTTCCTTCCGACGGAATCCATCTGTCCATAGGGATTTGGAATTCAGGATCTTCTGGCTGATTTTCACCCACAACTGGTTCAATTTTTTTATGGTTTTCCATTTTTTAAACACCTAAACAAAAGACACAAATAACCTAGGCTCTGATATCAATTTGATGCAATCAAAATTAGATCGCAAGCTACTAGAAAATCCTTGAGAATAAGGAAATACACAAAATATTACACTTAAACAACTTTCATATTAGAAAGACGACGCTTACAAGATTAGAACATAAAATTAAATATAAAACACCTAAAGCTGCTTTCATTCATTTGAGAAGAAAGATACATGTGGCATGGAACTTGCGGAGAGAAAAAAGATATAAGAAGCTTCAGACAAAATCGAAGAGAGGACAAGCTCGCAAGCTTTTCCAAGAAGAAGAGGAGGAATGGAACAAGATCGCAAGCTTTTCCAACAAAAACCCTCAGGTTTTGTTCCAAAAATCTGTCCATAATCTTCTCTTTTTTCTCTTACAAAACATCACATATTTATAGGAGAAAAGGGGCATCCAAACAGCCCAAAATACCTCCAACCGAGCCAATCAGAACAGAGAAAATAGAAGGCCAGCAGCCGAAGGGCCACACAGGGAACCAGAATAGGTGGCCAAGGGAGAAGAACCAGCCACGGGAAGAGCCGAGCGGGGAAAACTGAATGGCCACAGAGAGGGGGGGAGAAGGGGGAAGAACCAAGACACCTAATAATGAGTTAGAAAAGGCCTTCCATTAAACATTAATGAGCTGGATCCTAGCAGCTCCCCCAAAAACAACAAAAAACCGAGCAGCCAAGCCCAAACCGAGAAGCCGAGATCAGCCAAAAACAAGGCATATAATTCCCTCCCCCCCCTGCCTACATCAACATTGGGCTTGCATACAACAGAAATTTTGTTGGACATGACCTTGTCAATATTTCTTAAGAAATAATATGGGTCAAGTTGGACACTCTTTATAAGTGAATTAAGAATATTTTGGGACTACGCTTGGGCATAGATTTGGTAACATGGCACACTTGATCAACCAAATTTGAGATAATATTAGGCTGGGGCAATAGTCTTGATCCGAAGCTAGATGCTATCCGAATTGGACTCGATGACAATTTTTGGCTCAATTTCTTAAGAATAATCTTGATTCCATCTATCCTGAGTCCTGACCTAATGAAATTCACTTTTTATGACTTCAGTTGACTTGGATCGACTTGAAAGGCCTTGGCTTATGCCTGAACTCTTTTCCCTTATTTTTGTCTGGGCCATGTTTGGACAAGGCTTCAAACTTCTTAGACCCAAATCAAATCAACTTGAGCCCAGCTTGACCTGCCCGGTGCCCACCTCTATTTTGAGCACTAGCGCAAGAGGTGCTTCTTTGCCAAGTTAGTTTGTATTTGTTATTACTGTCATGCTCATTTTTTTTAATTTCCTTAGTTTTTTGCTTCCGTTACCTATGATTTGAAATGCAATAATACATTTCAAGGTAGTATTTAAATCTTAATGTACTTTTGACATGCCATGTTATGTTTTTGATTGATCTATTGGGTCCCCCCTTTTTTTTGTCTATTTTCCATGACAATGTCGTAGCTTTATATTTTGCAAAAGCTTGTGTTTTATCTTTCAACTGCATAGGATTTCTTCATTCTATCCTTATATATGGCTCTATGTAGTTAGTTTATCTTTTTTATATTGATTTTCCTTTTGCAGTAGTAGTATCTAATTTGGTTCATATTTTCTTTTTGTTGTCTGGCCTTTTCTTTGGTGATAGATACATGCAGAAGCTGGAAAAGGACAGTTTGAAATTGCTTTGGGGCATTCATGTTGCACATCAGCAGCTGATAACTTGATTTATACTCGTGAGACTATCAAATCTATCGCAAGAAAACATGGGTTACTGGCTACATTTGTCCCGAAGTGTGTTTTTCATATCTGTTTTACAGTCTGTTTTCTTTCCAAACCTTTGTAGTTGTTTATATAGTTGACGTAGTTACGTTTGGAGTGCAATGCGCCTGCGCTGACATAATTTAAATGATTTTCCCCTCTTAGCTCTGCTATAAGTTTGTTTTCTGATAATGGATTGTTTTTTTAAATCCCATTGGGACCTTTTGCTATTTTATCTTTGAAGAAATAATATCTATATTTATCTTACAAGTTGAATATTCTTGCATCTATTTATTGACTTGCTTGGTTTTCGGTAGTTCTTGGGATGCCTTCCTTTTTCCAAGTTCGTTTTTTTCTCTTCTTAAATAAACTTTATAATAAACAAGTAGCCTACCTTGTAATTCATCAATGCTATCCTAGGCTTGCTTGTTCTCTCACGTATGGAAATTTCTGCACTTCTCAGTCTTAAACTCTTATGCCTTTGCTTTCTTGGTTAGTATGCCAAAAGCTGATAATTAATAGACAGGCTTTTTACGATGCATGGAAGTACAAATTTGATTACTTGATTGTTTGTCGTTTTATTTGGGATTATTAAATTCGTACAACTCCTGCATAGGTACTTCTTAGATGATATTGGCTCTGGATCTCACGTACATTTAAGCTTGTGGAAAAAAGGAAGAAATATTTTTATGGGATCAGAGGAATCAAAAACTCCATATGGCATGTCTGAGATTGGAGAAAAATTCATGGCTGGTGTTTTTTACCATCTTCCATCCATTTTAGCTTTTACGGCTCCACTTCCGAACAGGTAGGTTCCTTGTTCATGCTGACAATTGATTGAAAATATGTTGTTTCCAAATTATTAGTTTTGTTTTCTTTCGTGCTGATAATTGCTTTAAAATAAGTTGTTTTTTATAATATTAGTGAAATAACTCTTTTTTTATTTATGCATGTAAAGTGGCTGCCTTATTGATCCCTAGTTGGCAGTTCAACCTACTATAGGCACATTGTGTCATGACTCATTCCAGAAGATTGAAAAGTCCAAGCGGGAATAGATGGTTTGACGGAGTTTTGAAATTTTAGTTACAGTTGTTCATACTTTTTCTTATTCATAACTTCTAATATATGAAAAGAGCTGCTAAATCACAAAATTCATTCTAAACAAAATATATAACAATTCTAATAGAAATGTCATTATCTTGTTGTGCCATGTATACAATATGTTGATTTTTTTATCCAAGTCATTATGTTTTCAAGCTCATGACCTAAAAAATATTAATTAACTAGGGTGAGTTATCAGCATAACTCTGGATACATTTTATCTCTAATTTACAATAGCATAAATTTTTAGAGAAAATAATATGTATGCTGCTTGTCGTAATAGTTGAATCAAGTTAAAAATCACTCGACAATTCATTGTATTAAAATATGATAATATAAAAAGTTATGAATTTTTTTTTTTGTAGAGTAACAACATGATTATAAGAAACCATTATTTGAACTTGTTTATCTATATCATTTGTATATAATGCATTCACCATGGGAGCATTGTTTAAATTATACAATTTAAGGCATTATTTATCAATATCTTTTTCTATTTTATGCGTAGTGTCCTTGGCTTCCCTAGCTAGTACCATAAAAGGTGAGTTAACCGTTAACTTGCACATATAAGCACTTTTATATAGTCATTAAATTTCCATTTTTCATATCATAATAACTTTCTATAGTACATTATATAGTATAATTAATTGAAACATGATATGATAACTATCGTCTATTTCAACGTGATCAATAATTTTAATAGTAAAGATAAATCAAAATTAAACTTGCAACAATTGATTGAATAAGTATTGATATCATTAAATGCATTTGATTTAAAAGAAGCATTATTATTATTATTATTTAGAAATTTGACTACCTACCTCAACATGGGAAGATTTGTTTTGTCACTTACTCCTTAAACTCCATTAATTTTACTTGCATAAAATCATCCATATGTAATCTTCATATGAATGAATTTTTTTTAAACTATACCTATTTCTTTTTACTAAAAGTTTAACTCTTTATTTAATAATATTTTGCTTTCATTATACATGATTAATCTTTTCTTATCTAAGCACATATATTATAACTTATGTTTAAAAGTACTTAACACAACACTTCAACTAGATTACAAACCATTTTAATTTTATTTATTTTCTCATTTAAATTTTCTTCATTTTGGTCCTTTTACATAAATACAATTATTCCCATTGTCTGATGTCTGAACTTTCTCTTATAATTATCACATTTCTCTGTCCTTTTAAATATGAATACGTACACACTATTTCAATTAATCATTTAATTTTATTAAGTAACAATGTTGTCATTAACCTTTAATTTTTTTTAATTTAATGTATATAACTTTAAAATTTAATTCTTTTTTTTATTTCATTAATCAATATATTTATTTTAACATCTTGAGCTTGTATGTTAAATTATAAATTTAAAATCGAACATTCCAACCTCTTTATTTAGATAAACTAGGATTATGATAAGAAATAATATTCTAAATGAAATTCTTAGTTATATGCAGTCTAAATTCCTAGTTATAAAACTTTAAAAGAAATTTAAGTATTTATTTTGAAATTTAAAATATAATGTTTTTTTTGATAAAAAAAAATTCTTAAGCAGTCTTTCATGCAAAAGAAAAACCCTAAACTTGTCATCAATCGTACGATCTCCATTGTTTACTTTTTTGTATCATGCGAGGCTGCTCGTTCCCGCTCAATCTCTCTTGTGCGTTGAAGGCTTATACTCCATGGTGTGCGGTCTCCCTCGCCAATTTCCTTCTGTTGCTAGGCGCAGTTTTTCTTGCTTACCCAATTGCCATATTTTTCCTCTAGTTTGCTTTTCTTCCTCTAGTTTGTGAGATTTCTCCTTGTCACTTGCTCTTCCTTGGCCACTTGCTCTCCTCACTTTCGCCTACTCACTCTTTCTTGCTTTGCTCCCTCTTCCTCTATTTAACGGTAGAATTGCCGAAAAATTGATTCACTGGAATTGTTGACATGAGCCGGTTCCCCTTAATTTTTGTTACTACAGGATTTTACACATTGTAATGTATTTTACAATTTAAGTTGCTCCATATATCACTATAGTTCTGTGAGTTGTGTGCTATATGTTTTCGGTCTCATATTTCATTTTTATTTAAGGATAGTACTTAGTGCAATGGTTAGGTTGCTATCCCTTACAATAGGGAGGGCATGTGTTGGAATGCAAAAATATTCTAGTTCTATTCATTTGAGCGTGCCCAGATCACACAGTTGGCCAGAGCCTTCTGCCTTGAGCCTATATCCAATCCCATAGCTATCAACTTTAGTAGCTGGAAACTACCCTGAAACATGCAAACTTGAATGAAAACAACATAGGAGAAATGACAACAAACTACACCATCTATTTATCAATGAGAATCTTTCCTTCTTTTCATGAATTACGTATAGGGGAAAAATTCTTGAGTGGTGTTGTTTTTATTGATTAGTGCTAACCTATTGATTACTTCATAGAGGGGCATGCAAAATGCCAAGATATAGAAAAAAGGTCTGGCTCCTAAAATTTTCCTGTTCGAATTGTGAAAAGCTGGTGCCGATTATTTGTATTGATTCAGAACTTTGTATACAAGAACAGATTCTGTTGCAGTTACATAAGATGCATAATTATTTCCACATATTGCATCCCTTTATGGAAGGACAAATTAGTCAACTTCTAATCTGTTTTTTAATCACTACCGAAAACTTGTACACATTTTATGAGAAGAACCAAAAATGTAAGATATATGTTGAAATTCACCTAGTAATATTTCACAATCTAATGAGATGGTTGTAACGAGAATTCTCATGATAGTACTTCAGACCTTATGGTTGGATTGAGCTTCAATACAAACTCAGAGTTCTCAATGTGCTTGTTCTTAAAGGTATGTGGAGATCATTTGGAATATTTTGTTCAGAGTACAATGATTAAGATGTGGTCAATGCTGGTGTTGATTCTTTAGAATATTGAGCCAATTTTCTTTTGGTGCTGGATTATTAAGATACGATCAATTCAGGTGTTGATACTTCCTAGTATATTGAGTATTATCATTCGGCGAGGTACCTTTTGCAAAATTAATGAAAACCTATAAATTATGATTGTATACTGTTCATAGATGTTAATGGGTTTCACTAATTAGTGGCATGAGATCATTCCTGAAGCAACATCATCATCATCTACACTTATCCGAATTACTTGGGGCCAAAGTAAAAGATAAAAAGGTTGAGGTTTGATGTTAGGACGACATTGAACAATAAAGCATTTGCACAAATCAATGAAACTCCCCAAATAGTTGGGATAAAGCTAGTTATGGTCATGAATTTAAGGACTGCAACTTGTGCTAAAATCCATGAGCTCAAATCATTGGGATAAGGCTACTAGTATTTCTGATGATTAAGGAACCTTGAGCAATCAATATATAAAAAATTTTCAGTAAGAAAATGATGATTTCCGCGAAATAATTTAAACAGGTTCTACATTCTGTTTGCAGTGATTTTGAAAAATAACATGGTTAGAAGCATGTAAAATATCTGGTTCTTATAAGATGAGAATTTAAGCTTTTAATAGGCTATACTTCACTTCCCACTGGCCATGTTGTACTTATTTGTTAGATATATCACTTGCTAAATGGGCACACTTTGTCATCACCCCGATATGCTTCATATTAATTTTCCATGAGTTTTATTTGATCTGGCATTCTGTTTGTACCTCTTGCTTATTTTTAAACATTGAAGTTTATTTCTCTTCATGGAGATTCTACTTCAGGTGGCATTTATTTTATTTTTTTTTTTTTTTTGTGATTTTACCATTTTAATAGTTATGATCGTATTCAACCAAACACTTGGAGTGGAGCATATCAATGTTGGGGAAAGGAAAATAGAGAAGCCCCATTAAGAACTGCATGTCCACCTGGTATATCTCAAGAAGTTGTGAGCAACTTTGAGATCAAGTCCTTTGATGGGTGTGCAAATCCACACTTGGGTCTTGCATCAATAATTGCTGCTGGGATTGACGGCCTTAAAAGAAATCTTAGCTTGCCAAAGCCTATTGGTATGGTTATAATTTTGCACTTTTCATTGTTTCAAAATATTTGTATTTCATGATTTGCTTTGCATTACCTATTTCTTTTGCTATCATGCTCGTGGAAATTTTGGTTTATGCAATGGCCAAAAAACGGTTATCACATGTTAGCACAGATTGAACATTTTAATTAGTTGTGAAAGGATATTGTGCTTTTATCCATAGCTTTACATGTTGCATGTTTTTCATTTTTTTGCTGCTTTATAATTCCAGCTGACATCTGCCAGGATGAACACAGAGAGAAAACAAATACAATGTAACATAAACATTCCTATCAAATCTAGGTGGTGGATTCTTATAGATTTGTATTTCAACATTCCTATGTATGAAAGCATTCTTTACATAATACTGCTGCATGTACCATCTGCGATTGACTATAAGAGAAATCAAGTTGCATATTGTATTTATTTTAGCAACAACAACAACAACATCAAACCTTTGTCCCACTACGTGGGGTCGGCTACATGAATCCTTTTTTTCCATTGTGCCTTTTAAAAATCAAATTCTCGTTTAAATCTAATAAAGAAGATCATTCTAATACTTTCTAACCAAGTATTGTATTTATTTTAGCAAGAGAAGAAAAAAAATTCTTGGTAGTAAATTTTACAATATTGAGTATATTCTTTGGCTACTAATCTGACTTTATACCATTCCAAGCTTTCATCTATTCTATATATTACAAAAAAAATTATCTGCATCTTACCCTTTTTTTTAGCAGTTCAAAAATATCCCAAAAGGCGAATTTTTTTCAAAGCTTTCATCTCCTCTCTTAACATATTTCTAATTATTGTTTTCTAGTGTCTTAAATAAAGCTTGTGGTATTGTAATAAAATTAGAGCTAATATTTGTAAGAACGACTATGTTTAGGAGAAAATTTTTAAAAAGGTGTGTAGCATATTTGGGATACAGAGAAGAATTTGCATTGATGGGTTGATTATTGTTATTTGGTAGCTTGCTGGAGTTTTTTGTTGGGCTTATTCCTTTCTGTATAGACCTTAAGTGTTATAGTGTCTAGATTTGTTGGAGTTTGTGTTAAAGGAATATTATCCTTCAGTTGAGAGTTCTCTCTCCGAAGATGAGTTTGATTAAAAAAATTTACTTCTCATCAAAGGTGACTTCTTTTGAAGTGAGAAATTGTTTAAGGGAAGCATAATGATACTTATACATTTTTTGTGGGGAGAAATACCCAAAAAACGATACATGGCTTTAGAATCAAGTTTACATTTGTGTTGTTTATAGTGTGGACATAGGCAATGCTCTCAAAAAAATTTTGAAAAATTTTTGATAAGAATTATTTGATTGGAAGAAATTAGCTATATATATATATATATATATATATATATATATATATATATATATGACTTTTAATGTCAATCACTTTTGAGGGTAATTTATTGGTTAGGTATGTGGCAGTTAGGACTATTACTCACCAATATCATTTTGACACTTAATTCTGGAAGAGTCTAGTCTTGGTGACTTTATGAAAATGACAATTTTGTTTGTTGTCGCTCTATTTTGTTAGGGAGAGTCAGAATAGGAGGATTAGTGGATGATATATTTTTTCTTAAAGATTAATGATAAAGTGTGATTGAAATAATCAAAAGCATTATTAGTTTAAAATATCTTGATATCAGCATGAAATTATTTTTACATCATGATAGTAAAAATGGGAATAATAATGCTAACATCAAAATTTTTTCTGATAATGACAATCTCAAATTGAGGGGATTATATGACTTAAAAAAAAACTCTCAAATCCCAAAGCTAATCATCATGGGCTCAGATTTTAATTTAAAAACAAAAATTTAAATTTGATACCTATCAAAGTTTTGGATGTTGAAGTACAGTTAACCACTAAAAATTGTGGACCATAAAATTTCAAATTTGATACCTATCAAAATTTTGATCATGGACAGACCCAATTATCAAATATTGGGTCAAATCGTGGATATAGGCTTACTTGATTAAATCAAAACCCAACCTAGTTGATTTATACATATTACTGGGACCATAAAATCTCTTAATGCAAATTTTAGATCTCTAAAGCCCTCAAAAAATTGAATCGAAAACTTCATCAATTAATTTTAGGAATGAATGGGCTCCAAATTTATCAAACTTATGTGTTAACCTTGTAGCGTCAATTTTGACACAATGTTGTTCGAATTATGCATGCTTGGGGCATGAACTAGTTGAACCAAACTAAGACTATTTCAAACGGCTAAATGTGATCGTACCCATTCTCTTTTTTTCTTGCACTTTAGTGACATGTGTTAGAGTGGTTTAATGGGATGAATCGAATTTCACCTACTCTCGTCTCCCTTGAATGCCAGTGGTATGTGTCATCGCCTCCCTTGAAATTCTCTTTTTGTGATTAGTCATTCTAAATGTCAGATTACAATGAGCATTAGTTTGTGAGTACTCTCTCTAAGTAGATTTTGACTTCCCAAAGTTCTTGTGACCCTTATAAGCCTCCATTTCACCGGTCATCAATGCAATTGGATTTTTCTCTAGGTGACGCACATTTCATCATAAATATAGCAGGTATACTTTCACCATTTACAGCAGCTCCAACTTTGATCATTACACTTCAATATTATTAACAAGAATTGCCAGAGAAAAATGGTACTTACCACAAAATAAAGTAAGAATTTAGAACAAGTAATCGGAATATGAAAAATACTAAATTGGACCAGCTAGCTTGAAGCATTGTGAAAATAAATGAGCTGAGCCAAGCCGGCTTGAACTCCACTCTCCAACGAGCTCGTGAGTCGAATTTATCGAGCCACGAGCTCAAGCTCAAACTTGAGCTTGAATATTAAACAAGCTCGAATTCGAGTTTTATTAAACTCGGTTTGTCGACTCGCGAGCCGGTTTAAATGATAGAAATATTAAAAAATATTTTTTTAGGTGAATTAAATATTTAAAACTTTTATTCAAATTTAATATATTTAATAACATCATTAAAAAACCTATACAATACAAGAAATTTTAAAAAGAAAAGTTCTATCAACATTAATGAATATTTATTTTGTACCATTTTTTTAATAAAATAAAAAATAAAAAAGTTGCTTCTTCTTCCCCGACTTCGAGTAATTTTGGTGAACCAGAAATCCTCCAACGACTGCATATCAAGTCGAGCTCTCGAACTTGAGTATGATTGCGCAAGCTGAGTTTGAGCTCGTTCCTTGGGCTCCACTCTAGCTCGACTGCATCTGTATCCTTCTTCTCAACGGTGAAGCAACTTTAGGGTGTCGTGTCTTGGTTGAATTGGAAGCATTTGGGACAGTCTTGCAGTGGTGGACTATCGGTTTGCTAGTCTTATGCACTTCTTTTATTTAATCTACTATTCGATGCATGTGAGGAACCCGCTCTGACGGTTGTCTGAGGATAGCGTTTTTTTTATTTCTTTAAAATCTCCTAGTATTTCTAGTTGTGTTTGTCAAGTTTTAGTTGTCTGCTTTTATTTTAATAAAGTTTGTTTTAAGTTCTATCCATTGCGTCAATTTCTTCTCGTGTGTCTACATCAATTTGGTATCAGAGCAAATTCGTCTTTTTTTTTTGTTTGTAGGAGTCTTTCTCTTTCGTGTCAAAAAAAAATGGTTAATGAACAAGGGGATTGGCAATAAGTGATGCAACAATTAAATGATTTGCAACATCAAATTAATACGGTAGTTGAGGTCATTGCTAATCTAAATGTCAATCAAGCTAACGCTAATCCTAGCATAATATCTTCTGGGAGTGAAGGGGAAGAACCTAGAAATCGAAATAGGCGACAAAGAAATTGGGATCACGGAATTAAAATCGACGTTCATAATTTTGAAGGAAAATTGCAACCTGAACAATTCATAGAATGGGTAGAAAAAATGGATCAGTTTTTTGAATGGAAAGAAATTCCGGATAATCGAAAAGTTAAATTTGCAAGTTTGAAACTAACGGGACATGCATTAACTTGGTGGAAAAACTTACAAAACAACAGATTAAGAAGAGGCAAAGAAAAAGTCAAAAATTGGGAAAGAATGAAGGAGAAAATGAAAGGAAAATTCTTGCCAACTGATCATGCTCGAACAATATTCCAAGATCAACTCAACTTATATCATGTTGTTAAATTAAATGAAGCTTATCGTATGATTGAAAAGCAACATTTGCGGCGAACTAATAAAATCACTGAAACATATAAACGAAGGCAAACGAGTGGAACCAAAACTCAAACTTCTGCGGGAACCTCGAATGTAAAAGTTATAACTGTTGAAAGTCAAAATCAAGAAAAAGGAAAAGGAGTAGCAGTAAATAAACCGTCTGAACAATCTAAGCAAATTGGACCTTGTTACAAATGTGGGTTATATGGTCACTTGTCAGCTACTTGCAGAAAGAATAATCCTCCACGAACTAATTTCATAGAAGGTGAAAATGAGATAGAAGAAGAGGAGAATGAAACAGAATCTGAAAATGAAGCTGAATTAGAAAAATTTGATTTAGAAGGAGATGAAAGTGAAGAGTTTTTGGTAATTCGACAAGTTCTAACAACAACAATTGACAAAGGGGATAGATGGCTAAGAGGAAACATCAAAGGAAAAATTTGTACCCTTATGATAGATAGTGGAAGTTTTGGAAATTTTGTTTTCAAAAATTGATCGACAAACTTAAACTCAAATCAAAGCCACTTGTTAAATCCTATAAGATCTCTTGGTTTAAAGAAGGGGGTGAGGTTCCAATCACTAAACAATGTACTGTCAATTTATCAATTGGTGGATCATTTAAAGATCAAATTGTTTGTGATATTGTGCCTCTTGAAGTTTGTCATATTTTGCTAGGACGACCTTGGCAGTACGACAACAAAACTGTTCACAATCGAGAGAAAAACACATATACTTTGATGAAAAATAATGAGTTTACTCTTCATCCACAAAAGAATGTGCCGGATTCACCCGTTAAGAAAAACACAGTTGCCAAAATTACTTCTCCTGAATTGCTTTTAAATGATAATGATTTGAAACATTTTGAGGTTGCTTATTTGGTTTTGGGAAAAGAATCTGATACTGATTTTCATATTCCTAAGAAAATGCAAGCTTTATTGGATGAGTTTTCGGATATAACTTCTGATGATTTTCCAATTAGATTGCCTCCTATGCGACAAATTCAACATCATATTGACTTAATTCCTGGAGCTTCTTTGCCTAACCTTCCTCATTATAGGATGAGTCCAACTGAACATGATGAATTTTTAAAACAAGCATCTAAATCGTTAAAAAAGAGCTTGATTCAAGAAAGTCTGAGTCCCTGTGTTGTGCCTGCTTTGCTATCTCCAAAAAAGGATAGAACATGGAGGATGTGTGTGGACAGTAGGGCAATAAACAAAATCACCTCGATTTCCAATTCCTAGACTGGATGACATGCTGGATATGTTAAGTGGTGCTAAAATTTTCTCCAAATTTGATTTGAAAAGTGGGTATCATCAAATAAGAATCAGACCTGGAGATGAATGGAAAACTGTTTTTAAAATCAAAGAGGACTTATATGAATGACTTGTTATGCCTTTTGGTTTGTTTAACGCTCCGAGTACTTTCATGCGAACAATTAATCATGTTTTACGATCTTTTATTGGGAAGTTTGTGGTTGTATATTTTGATGATATTCTGATTTATAGCATTCATCCATCTGAACACCTTTTTCATGTTAAGGAGATTCTGAAAACTTTGAGAGAACAGAAGTTATACATCAATTTGAAAAAATGCTCTTTTATGACTTCGAGTTTGACATTTTTGGGTTACATTGTATCTGCTAAAGGAATCAAAGTAGATCCTGTGAAAATTGAGGCAATAAGAAGTTGGCTTGTTCCTAAGAATATCAGAGAGGTAAGAGGGTTTCATGGTTTAGCATCTTTTTATCGTCGATTCGTTAAGAACTTCAGTACTGTTATTGCTCCTATTACTGATTGTTTTAAAAAGGGGATTTTTAGATGGACACTTGAAATTATTAAAACAAAAATGAGTCAAGCTCCCATTCTTAGATTGCCAAATTTTGAAATCATTTTTGAAGTTAATTGTGATGCCTTTCATATTGGTATTGGTGTAATGCTTAGTCAAAAAGGGAAACATGTGCTTACTTTAGTGAGAAACTGAATGAGTCTAAATCTAAGTATTCTACTTATGATTTGGAGTTCTATGCTTTTTTGCAAGCTTTAAACTTCTGGAGATATTACTTGATTCAAATAGAATTTGTTTTAAATACTGATCATGAAGCACTTCGTTTTCTGGGTACAAATGCATACCTCTTGGATTTACCAAATACTGTTGGCACTTCACCTGTTTTTAATGTTTCTGACCTGTCTTTGTATGAAGGAGATTCTGACGATTTTGTAGATATTGAAACTTTATCACTCTCTGCTCCTTTGGTAAAGCCTGAAGATCAAATCGAAGATGTTATTGATGTGAAAGCTAATAAGACGAGGCATGGAGAGCATAAAAAGTTCCTGGTCAAATGGAACCATCGACTATTGACTGACTGTACCTGGATTGATGCTGTTGATCTAAAAAAGAAAAACTTGGAGCTTTATGAACGAGTTGCTGATACGTTCTCATCAGGAGATGAGAATTTTCCACCAGGGGAGAATTGATGCTATCAAGAATTTCTGTACTTTTAATTTTATTTGAACAATAATATATTTTGTTTTCTATTTTATTTTCTTTTCTTTTTTAGCTATCCAATGATGGGAAAGCATCCAATGATCATGGTAGATTGTGCATAAGGCTTGGTAAACCTTTGGTTTGCTAGCTCGTTTGGTCCTTGGCCACTGATGGTTCATGGGTTGGCTGTTTGGAGCATATGGCATTGAGCTCATCCTCTTAAGTTGTTGAGCTGAAGTTTAGTAGCTCATTAAATTCCAAAAAGGTACCTCATTATGAAGATTTACTTTTGGAGTGGCCTTGTCCCTTCCCCTTCCCCTTCCCCTTTTCTTCTTGCCTCTTGGAAAACTGCGGCTTTCTCTTTAATGATGGATGAATTCTATGCATAAAAGGTGCTGTTTTTCCATACTTTACCTCTTGATATTCCGGTCATTTGCTGTTTTCCGCACCTGGTGTGAAGATCGCTTTGCTCCAGGATCGTCCGGGACGAAGTTGGATCGTCCCGGGACGATCGGTACAGGTTTGGTCGGAATTGTGAAAATTGAGCAGTTCGTCTGGACGAAAATTTGGATCGTCTGGACGAAAATGCTCCAGAGGACCAGTCGCCGGGGACGATAATTAAATCTCGTCTGGACGACACTTGTCCAGAGCCAGATCATCCCGGGACGAAGTGCGATCGTCCGGGACGATCAGTCTGGATATATATGGAAATGAGATATTTTGAAGAGAGAGAAAAAGCTTAGGAGAGAGAAGAACGAAGGAAAAAGTGGAAAAGTTGATTTTCGGGCGACGCCGAGCCGTTTTCGTCCGACGAGACTGTTCAGGAAAGTGTTGTACGCAAGGTAAGGCACAATCCGCCTTTCTCAATTTTCAGAACCGTCGTGTTTGGCGGTATTATCTGTCCGGAATTGATTTTTGCAAGGGATTTTCGTCCGTATTTTCTGTCTGGTTCAGTTTTTTCCGCGAAATTTTCTGTATGTTGTCGACGTGCCGAGTGTGCACATTTTGGTTATTTTCTGGAGATTTTTGTCCGGATAGATTTGATTTGACGGCGTTTTTCGTCGACTGTATTTTTCTGTGTAGTCTAAAATTGTCTGAGCAGTAGAATTAAAGTCTTGCAATGTTGTTATCTACATTATGTGCAAATTTAGTATTCTGTGATTTTTCAGGAAAAATTGTGTAAATTTCGTATACAGCCGTTGTGTTGCCCGATTTTTGTCTGATTTTCGAATTTGTCCGGATTTCTTCTGAATTGATATGCTATTTGTATATGCTATTAAAAGGGAGATATAAGGGGCCTGGGTCCTAAGAGATTCAGTTAGTGTCTGGGAAATCTGAAATGAGCTCAATCTGAAATCTGATATCTGTTCTGTTCCGGATCCGATGAAATCTGTTCTGGTGCTATAAGCACATCTGTTCTGGTGCCGTGAGCACATAAGCATATTTGTTCTGGTGCCGTGAGCACAAAGGGAGGCATAAGGGGCCAGAATCCGTAGAGATTTTGTCAGTGTCAGGGAATTTAGCTATTAATTATAATACTATCTGATATAATCTGATTCTGATTTCCGTATCTGTTCTGTAAGCAAATATGATTTCTGAATTTCTGTACGATATAATATTATATGATCTGTATGATATGATTCTGATACGATTTTGACACGATTCTGTTCTGTTCCGATATCTGATTTCTGTACGATTTTGATTCTGTTGATTTGATCTGTATTACTCAGTTCTGATTCGATATTTCTGTTCTGTTCTGATTTGATATACGATTCTGTTTCGATTTCTGTACGGATTTCTGTCTGATGTGTTTGATGTGGATTCTGGAAGTTTTGATTAGAGGTTTGTCGCTTTGCTGAGATGTTGAGCTCACCCTTGTTTTCTGGTGGTTTTCAGGTTCTGGGAAAGGGAAGGAGGTTCAGGACTAGATTTCAGAGTCTGATCAGTTATAGGTATTATTTTGTACTTTTAATTTTTGTACACATGGCTCTTCTGCTCTGTTTCTTTCTGTCTGAGCCATGGTCTGTAGTTGTAGATGATTTTTTTGAGGAAAAGAAAGAAAAATATAGATGTTTTGTTCCGCTGCATTTGATGTTTCATAGTAGCTCTGTGCGTCTGTTTTTGAGTTGAAATATTTGGAAGAATCAGTTCCGAAACAAATTCCAAAGCGAGATCCTGGTCTGTTTGTTTGGCTGGTCGCGGTCCGGTGCGGGCGGGATCCGTCCCGGTCGATTTGGGTCGTGACAAGCTTTTGGTGGTATCAGAGCAATGGTTTTGGAATTTGGATTGTGTAAAACAGAGCTATAGTAAATGATCTGTAAGTGAGTCTGTCTGGGGTAGTTTTGGTTTGTTTGGCTTTTTATTGTGTTGTTTTTGTGATAGTTTTCCGGATTTTTCTGGATTTTCTGTATGGATCAGCCAGACCCAGACATGACAGACGGGCAGAGTGCCAGTCAGGAAGCACTAGTGTGGAGTACAGCCCCAGTGGCCGGTGCTGATACATTGTCTTAGTTTGCTACACTCGTTGCTCAGATGATGAGTGAGACTCAGAGCAGAGCTTCTACCATCAGATCTGATGATATTGATAGATATCTCCAGATGTTTTTGAGATTGAAACCTCCGAGGTTTTAGGGCGCTGTTGAGCCCAGAGCAGCCGAGGAGTGGCTGAGGAGATTGGAGAAGACCTTCGACGGAATGCAGTGTCCGTCAGATAGGAAGGTACCTTTGGCAGTATTTCTGTTGGATGGAGAGGCTGAGCATTGGTGGGTTGGCCAGCAGGAGGCCAGGTTTCAGGGCAGATTGAACTCTTTGATTACTTGGGAAGAGTTCACTGAGGTGTTCCGAGATTGGTTCGTTCCCCCTTCTGCACGACAGCAGATGCAGGAGAGTTTTCTGAGGCTTGTTCAGGGGAGCAAGACGGTGATGCAGTACGAGGCTGAGTTTACTGCATTAGCCAGGTATGCTCCGCAGCTGGTTAGTACTTCTGCTGAGAGGTGCTACAGGTTTCTGAGGGGATTACGAGACAGTCTGAGGCAGCCCCTGGTACCATTTCACATTTCTGACTTTTCTGAGCTTGTGGAGAGAGCTCGTCTGATAGAGAATGACCTGATGGCTACTCAGCAGCGGTGGACTGCGAGTAGGAAGAGATTTGGAGGCAAGGCTTCAGGCAGTAGTTCCTCTGGGAAGAGGAGATTTGTAGCTAGTTCTGGATCTAGTGACTCCAGGAGGAGTGGAGGGTCGTCTGGTTCTGCTGCCAGTACGACGAGTTCTGATCTGTCAGTATGGCACCTGTGTGCCAGAGTTGTGGACGGCGACACCTTGGCTAGTGCTACAGGATGGCTGGTCTGTGCTTCCGATGTGGTCAGCCAGGACATCGGATTGCGGAATGTCCACAGACTGGATTTGATCGGCGTTCTGAGTTCCGATCAGAGGGCTTTGTCAGACCTGCGAGTTCAGCAGCAAGAAGACCGAGGACTGTTCCCCCACGCCCTGAGGGATCTGGTAGAGGTGGTGGTTCGAGTTCTGTACCACGGAGACCACCTACTGTTAGTGAGAGGCTCCCTCTGCCGAGTAGTTCTGTTGCTTCAGCTCCAGCTCCAGTTCAGCCACGAATTTACAGCCTGAGTCAGCAGGAGGCTCGTGATGCTCCAGATGTTGTGACAGGTACGATTTACATTTCTGATCAGCCCTGTCGTGTTTTGTTTGACTCTGGAGCTAGTCACTCTTTTCTGTCCGAGCGCTGTTTTGAGCTTTTGCATTTGGATTTAGTTTTGTTACCGATTTCCCTTTCCGTGATTTTACCGGCTGGAAGTAATCTGATTGCCCGTAAGTTTTGTTTGTGTGAGATTGAGATTGCTGGCAAGAGGTGGAAATCAAGTTTGATTCTGTTGCCGATTTTTTCATTTGATGTGATTCTGGGCATGGATTGGCTGAGTCTGTATGAGGCTCAGATTGATTGTCTGAAGAAGCAAGTGAGTTTGCTTATGGCTGGAGAGCGATGTGTATTTCAGGGATTACGAGGTGTTCTCTCCAGTCTGATTTCTGTGTTGGAGGTGAGCAGAATGTGGAAGAAGGGATGCCCAGTCTTTTTAGCTTCGGTGCGGGATCTGAACCTGGAAGTTTGTTCTGTTTCTGAGATCCCAGTGGTACGGGAGTTTGCTGATGTTTTTCCTGAGTTGGTTGGTTTACCTCCGGATAGAGACGTGGAGTTCTCTATCGATATTTTTTCGGGTACAGCTCCGATATCAAAAGCTCCGTACAGGATGGCACCGAAAGAATTTTCTGAGCTGAAAGTTCAACTTCAGGAGTTGGTAGACAGAGGCTTTGTCCGTCCTAGTGTTTCTCCCTGGGGAGCACCTGTTTTGTTTGTGAAGAAGGACGGGACACTTCGTATGTGTGTGGATTACAAAGATTTGAACAAAGTCACGATCAAGAACAAGTATCCTTTGCCACGGATTGACGACTTGTTTGATCAGCTTTCCGGATCTTCAGTATTTTCGAAGATTGATTTGAGATCCGAATACTATCAGGTGAAGGTGAAGGAAGCTGATGTGGTAAAGACAGCTTTCAGTACTCAGTACGGACACTACGAGTTTTTGGTTATGCCTTTTGGGGTAACCAATGCACCTGCTATTTTCATGGATCTGATGAACAGAGTGTTCAAGGAGTATCTGGATCAGTTTTTGATCGTCTTCATCGACGATATTCTGGTGTATTCTGCTTCTGAGGATGATTATGCCAGACATTTGAGCATTGTATTGGAGACTCTGAGACGGCATCAGTTGTATGTTAAGTTCTCCAAGTGTGAATTCTGGCTGAAGAGCATTTCATTTTTGGGGCATGTGGTGAGCGGAGAAGGCATTTCTGTTGATCCCCAGAAGATTCAGGCGGTTGCGGGTTGGCCAAGGCCTACCGATATTTGAGCTACGTAGTTTCTTAGGCATGGCTGGATATTACCGGAAGTTTGTGAAAGGCTTTTCTCAAATCGCTACGCCTTTGACGAGACTGACTCTGAAGTCAGTAGCTTTTGTTTGGACACCGGAATGTGAGGCTAGTTTTCAGAGATTGAAGGATTGTCTGACTTCAGCTCCAGTGTTAGCACTTCCGTCAGGTACGGAAGGATTTCAGGTGTTCAGTGATTCTTCATTGAAAGGTTTGGGATATGTGCTGATGCAGAATGGAAGGGTAATTGCTTATGCCTCTAGACAGTTGAAACCACATGAGAAGAATTACCCGACGCGTGATTTAGAATTGGCTGCTTTTGTGTTTGCTTTGAAGATTTGGCGTCATTACCTGTATGGCGTCAGATGTGAGATTTTTTCTAATTATAAGAGCCTGAAGTACATTTTCACTCAGAAGGATCTGAATTTGAGGCAGAGAAGATGGCTCGAGTTGATCAAGGACTATGATCTGACCATTCAGTATCAGCATGGGAAGGCTAATGTGGTAGCCGACGCTCTGAGCATGAAGTCTTCTGGACTATCAGGTTTGCAGCTTACTTTTGATGATTTCCTGATTCGAGACATGGAGCGATTACAGTTGGAGGTGATTTCCTCCAGTGGTTTGGATTTGGCTCAGATGAGCATTCAGTCTTCTTTGTAAGCAAGGATTCAGGAAGCCCAGAAGTCAGATTATGATTATTCGAAGTTGATTGCTCAGATTAGATCTGGTAAGACTCCTGAACCTCGAATTTCTGATTCTGGTGCTATTTTCTGTAAGAACAGGTTGTGGATACCTGTGTTTGGGGATTTGAGGCAGGAGATTCTGTACGAATCTCATCATTCAGGCTACACTGTACATCCAGGCAGTAGTAAGATGTATGCTGACATGAAACTTTTGTTCTGGTGGCCTGGAATGAAGAAGGATGTAGTTGGGTTTGTGTAGAGATGCGAAGCCTGTCAGTTGGTAAAGGCAGAGCATCAGCGACCAGGTGGACTGTTGCAGTCGTTGCCTATCCCTGAATGGAAGTGGGAGGAGGTAACGATGGACTTTGCGATGGGTTTTCCTTGATCTAGACAAGGGCACGACGCCATTTGGGTGGTTGTAGATCGACTAACGAAGTCTGCCCATTTTCTTCCGATCAGACAGACCGATCCGGTGGATCGCTTGGCACAGATTTATGTGAAGGAAATAGTCAGATTGCACGGTGTGCCTCGAGTGATAGTTTCTGATCGAGACGGACGGTTTACTTCCAGACTTTGGAAGGGCATTCAGCAAGGCTTGGGTACGAAACTGCATTTCAGTACAGCCTTTCATCCTCAGACCGACGGACAGTCTGAGAGGACCATTCAGGTGCTGGAAGATCTGTTGAGGCTTTGTGTTTTGGACTTTGGCGGAAGCTGGGAAGATCATATCCCTTTGATTGAGTTTGCTTATAACAACAGTTTTCAGTCCAGTATCGGTATGGCACCGTACGAAGCTCTGTATGGCAGGAAATGCCGTACTCCTTTGACTCTGACTGAGGTCGGAGATAGACAGGAACTGGGTGCCACTTTCTTTGAGGAAACTGTTAAGAAGATCAGTTTGATAAAAGAAAGATTGAAAGCTGCTCAAGATCGACAGCAGAAGTATTATAATCAGAAGCACAGATTTGTTGAGTTTCAGGTTGGTGACTTTGTGTATGTCAAAGTCAGTCCGATGAAGGGTGTGAGCAGATTCGGCCAGGTGAGCAAGCTTAGTCCAAGGTATGTTGGACCTTTTGAAATCTTGGAAAGGATTGGAAAATCTGTTTATCGACTGTTGCTTTCTGATTCGATGCCTGACGTGCATAACGTGTTTCACGTATCCACTTTGAGGAAGTGGGTATCTGACTCTGGGAAGAAGTTGTCAGCTGACGAGATTGAGATTCAGAAGAATCTGGCATACAAGGAAGAGCCAGAGTTGATTTTGGCGTACGACGTCCGAAAGCTACGAAGTAAAGAGATTCCGATGGTTAAAGTCCAGTGGAAGCACTGTACTGCACGAGAAGCGACTTGGGAGAAGGAGTCTGACATGAGACAGTTGTACCCGTACTTGTTCTGACGCCGTTTTGATTGTATAATGTCGAGGACGACATTTTTCTGAAGTTGGGGAGATTGTGAAGATCGCTTTGCTCCAGGATCGTCCGGGACGAAGTTGGATAATCCCGGGACGATCGGTACAGGTTTGGTCGGAATTGTGAAAATTGAGCAGTTCGTCTGGACGAAAATTTGGATCGTCTGGACGAAAATGCTCCAGAGGACCGGTCGCCGGGGACAATAATTAAATCTCGTCTGGACAACACTTGTCCAGAGCCAAATCCTCCCGGGACGAAGTGCGATCGTCCGGGACGATCAGTCTGGATATATATGGAAATGAAATATTTTGAAGAGAGAGAAAAAGCTTAGGAGAGAGAAGAACGAAGGAAAAAGTTGATTTTCGGGCGACGTCGAGCCGTTTTCGTCCGACGAGACTGTTCAGGAAAGTGTTGTACGCAAGGTAAGACACAATCCGCCTTTCTCAATTTTCAGAACCGTCGTGTTTGGCGGTATTATCTGTCCGGAATTAATTTTTGCAAGGGATTTTCGTCCGTATTTTCCGTCTGGTTCAGTTTTTACCGCGAAATTTTCTGTATGTTGTCGACGTGCCGAGTGTGCACATTTTGGTTATTTTCTGGAGATTTTTGTCCGGATAGATTTGATTTGACGGCATTTTTCGTCGACTGTATTTTTCTATGTAGTCTAAAATTGTCTGAGCAGTAGAATTAAAGTCTTGCAATGTTGTTATCTACATTCTGTGCAAATTTCGTATTCTGTGATTTTTCAAGAAAAATTGTGTAAATTCCGTATACAGTCGTTGTGCTACCCGATTTTTGTCTGATTTCTGAATTCGTCCGTATTTCTTCTGAATTGATATGCTATCTGTATATGCTATTAAAAGGGAGATATAAGGGGCCTGGATCCTAAGAGATTCAGTTAGTGTCTGGGAAATCTGAAATGAGCTCAATCTGAAATTTGATATCTGTTCTGTTCCGGATCCGATGAAATCTTTTCTGGTGCTATAAGCACATCTGTTCTGGTGCCGTGAGCACATAAGCATATTTGTTCTGGTGCCGTGAGCACAAAGGGAGGCATAAAGGCGCCAGAATCCGTAGAGATTCTGTCAGTGTCAGGGAATTTAGCTATTAATTATAATACTATCTGATATAATCTGATTCTGATTTCCGTATCTATTATGTAAGCAAATATGATTTCTGAATTTATGTACGATATAATTTGATCTGATCTGTATGATATGATTCTGATACGATTCTGTCACGATTCTGTTCTGTTCCGATATCTAATTTCTGTACGATTTTGATTCTGTTGATTTGATCTGTATGACTCAGTTCTGATTCGATATTTCTGTTCTGTTCTGATTTGATATACGATTCTGTTTCGATTTCTGTACGGATTTCTGTCTAATGTGTATATGTGGATTCTGGAAGTTTTGATTGGAGGTTTGTTGCTTTGCTGAGCTGTTGAGCTCACCCTTGTTTTCTGGTGGTTTTCAGGTTCTGGGAAAGGGAAGGAGGTCCAGGACTAGATTTCAGAGTCTGATCAGTTATAGGTATTATTTTGTACTTTTGATTTTTGTACAGACATGGCTCTTCTGCTCTGTTTCTTTCTGTCTGAGCCATGGTCTGTAGTTGTAGATGATTGTTTTGAGGAAAAGAAAGAAAAATATAGATGTTTTGTTCCGCTGCATTTGATGTTTCATAGTAGCTCTGTGCGTCTGTTTTTGAGTTGAAATATTTGGAAGAATCAGTTCCGAAACAAATTCCAAAGCCAGATCCTGGTCTGAATGTTTGGCTGGTTGCGGCCCGGTGCGGGCGGGATCCGTCCCGGTCGAGTTGGGTCGTGACACCTGGGACTCTTCCCGAGTCCGTGACTCCTCGGTTCCGTGCGTGAGGCTTGGTTCCCGTGAATGCTTCTTCGATTTCTGGTTTGGGATGATTTTCAAAACACATGGGGAAGATTTCAATACTTATATTGCTTAGAATCTTGTGAAGATTAATTAAAATGGCTTTTGGCATTCCCATACTTTGCCTATAAATATGAGATGATGAAGTGAAGGAAAGCAGTTGATATTTGTGAGCATATGTGCTATTAACCTGCGGGTTTATTCGGAAATCCAGCGGGCTCTTTCCACCTTTTCTCATCCCCTACGAAAATCCTGCGGGCTATTTCCACCCTTTCTTCTCGAGCTTCTAACCTCTTCGTCTCTCCGCAAGTGCCACTCCATCTGTATCCTTCTTCTCAACAGTGAAGCAACTTTAGGGTGTCGTGTCTTGGTTGATTTGGAAGCATTTGGGACAGTCTTGCAGTGGTGGACCATCGGTTTGCTAGTCTTATGCACTTCTTTTATTTAATCTACTATTCGATGCATGTGAGGAATCCGCTTTGACGGTTGTCTGAGGATAGCGTTTTTTTTTATTTCTTTAAAATCTTCTAGTATTTCTAGTTGTGTTTGTCAAGTTTTAGTTGTCTGCTTTTATTTTAATAAAGTTTGTTTTGAGTTCTATCCATTGCGTCAATTTCTTCTCGTGTGTCTACATCAGAAATTTTCACCATTTAGCACTTAAAGAAGATGTTGGGGGAATGGATGATAGACCCAATCAAGATCTCATGGTTCCGTCGTCCCGGGCCATCGTGGTCCCTTGTCTACTTAGTCAGAGGAGGTAGCCGACCTAACTTGACAGAAGGATCCTTATCGGCAGCCATGGGTTGCTTTGTCCAAGGGGACCTTATAAACCTGGGATGGGTATTTGCCTAAGGGGACAAATTTAAATCCACCTTAGCTAACATAGGGCTTTGTGCCCTATCAATCATATCCTATTGATTCATATCTCAAGGATTTGATGCCAATAAGGAACGTAACGGCGATGGCCATAACCGGTATTTCGTGGTGCCATTTGGCGGCAAAACCACTCGGTTCAGAGGGCCCCGGGTCATAATCGTTTATCCTGCGATGTCATTTGGCGGAAAAACTGTCGGTCAGAGGACACGTACTACGTCCTTACTGCCAGGAGATTGTTTGAGAATTGATCCTAGTGATATTTTCGACTAGGCATTTAGCTCTTTTGTGAGCTGAAGTAAATTTCGATTTGTCCACCCCGGTAAACTGTTGCGGAGGGTGGATGGATTTTGCTTTAAGCGTTGTGATGGATCGTTTCATTTTTAAATATTTTTTTGGATTTATGAGAATTTTATGGATTTTGTGGGTATTTTAGGTGGAGCTATGGAATATTTGAAATGGACTTTAGATATTTGGGAGGCATTTGGAAGAATATTTGGGAACCTCTTCGATTGAGATCTGCATTCAACACGGCCATCATCGGGTGTTTGGGATCATTTCTCTTTTGTTGATTGAATCTTGTCAACTCTATCGAATTATCGATAGAGGATCAGATTTCGTATATTTTATGCCCTTATTAGTGAATTCTTTTGATTGTAGGCCTTGAAGGCCTAATATGAATGCATTGAAACAAATACACCGGTCTCCACAACCATGTATTTGTTTGAAGGGTTCGAACCCTGTCGACTCCTATTGATCTGTATAGAAAGATCGGGTTCGAACAAGAATTCACTTATTGACCCGCGCAGCATCCCTAGTCGTCACGTGTGTACCAATAACACGTTCGCCGGGGCCCATGCGGGTGTTTGGGGGCATTTTATAATTGAACCCTGTCAACTCCTTTCTTCTACTTAGAAGGATCGGGTTCAAGTTTAATAACCCGCGCAGCATCCCTAAACTTCACATGTGTTTCTACAACATGCTCGCCGGGGCCATGCGGGTATTTGATTACATTTACCCCTTTTAGTGTGCCTATGTGTATACAAAATATTGTGCACGTGCGGGGTAATTCTTGGAATAGACGCCTTCTGTCTGCTTGTACAAATGTTGCAGATCCAGTGGCGTGGAGTAGCATATTCTAGATCAGTTGTTTGCTTCTTTGTACAGGTAGATTGTCATGCACTACTTGTTGCTTTCTGCAGGTGGCTCGTAGTGCACTAACTAATCTCCTGCCTTGGGTCATAGTAGCTTGCACTTGTCGTAGTCTTCATGCATTTTGTTGTGTCTTTGATCTTTTTAGTACATCCGCTATTGCTGCATGTAAGTAGGTAGATGTCTTCCTTCTCAGACTGAAATTGACTTCATGATACTGCATTTACTGAAGTCTTTCTACACCTACCCATAAATGACATGTTATACATACACCCGTATTCGTAGAAAGATTGTATGTATTGCAGATCTTTGCTTTGTAGCTAGTTTTACATGAGGACTCTTGATCTTCATGGGAAACTTCATGTCATTGATCGTTGTCATTTGTTGGAGCCTAGTGTTTATTTACACTTGAGTAACTTTGGCTTTGAGCGAGCTTCTGTATTCATCACAAAATTCCTTCTTCATAAAAGTGCACTGTTGTCTAAAGCCATCAAGTCCTTTATCATTTGTTCAAGTCTTTTGAGTTTGAATGTTCAAAGTCAAGTCCACTCATTCATTTGAGCATGGTTCAACTCAAATGCTTCATTTAGAACCAAGTCCAATATTTCTTAGTTTCATTTTGGGTCCTTTATATTTTATTCAAATTCAAGCTTAGTCCACCATGATGATGTTCAAGCTATCTTGCTTTAACTCCTTTGTCATGTTCATGTTCAAGTCAAAGCTTCTCGCGCCAAACTCATTTGAGTTCAAGATCTCGTTCTAACTCAAGTCCAATAATGAGTTCAAGTTCAAGTGGCAAGTTAAAGTTCAAATGAGAGTCCAAGTTCATGTTCATTTGATATTCAAATTAAGTCCCAATTCATGTCATTTGTAGTCAATTTTGTATGTCCAAGTTCTCGTTCAAATTGAGTTTATGTCCACAGTACTAGTTCATTTGAGTTTGAGTTCTTTTATGTCAATTTGGTCCAATCAAGTTCACAAGTCCACCATTGTTCTTTGAGTTCAATCAAGTCCAGGTACGATTTCACCCAAAATTTCGGCAGCCTCTCGGCTTCTCCCCCGTTTAGGGGAAAACTACGAGAAAACTTGGCTTTTCCCACCACGCGCAATAAAGACGTGTATGGTAGGTGTCCTCGAATGAGGACACCGCGGCCATGATTTTTTGTTCCTCCCACCACGCGCAATAAAGGCGTGTATGGGGTCTTTGACGGTACCTGTTTAAAATACACAATTTACTTTCCCCCCGCTCGGAAGTACTTATGGGTGACCCCGCCTCGCCGTAGGTGCCTCACCGGGGTCCCATCCTACCACGCGCAATAAAGACGTGTATAGGCGGTTTTCCGGTGCGCCACGAACGCCGAAGTAGAGTTTAGAGGATTGCCCGCCTCGTCGTAGGCGTCCGACCGGGGTCCCATCCCATCACGCGCAATAAAGGTGTGTATAGGCGATTTTCCGGTCCGCCGCATACAACAAAAGCGGCAATCTGAGTTTAGAAAATGCATACCTTCGCGGGCTTATTCGTGTTGGCTCGAGGATCGAGGTGAGCATAATTAATTAAAATTAATAATAATTAGTTATAATTAAACTCAATTAATTATAACAAATTATGATTAACACTAATTAAGTATAATTAGGGGCAACCAATTTATAATTAACTTAAATTAATTATAATTAATAATAATTAATTTAATATTAAAGATAATTAATTATAATTAACATTAATTAATTACAATTAATTATACCTATTATTAATTAATTAAAAAAATAATATATTTTAATTTAAAATTTATCTTAAATAAATTTAATTTTGATTTATAATTTATTATAAATTAATTATAATTAATTATAATCAAGTTATAACTAATTATATTTAACTAAAAATAAATTATATATTATATACTTTTAATTTATAATTAATTATATTTAAAATATAATTAATTATATTAAATCGTAAAATTAATTATAAATTAATCAAACATAAGCAGAGTTTGAACATGATTAACAGAGAATTAAACTCTCTGTTAACAGAGAGTTTAATTCTCTGTTTTAAGGGATTTGGCCGAAGAACCATGCGAAGGGGAGAAGGCCACCTACATAGCCAGTGAACTCACGTTATTGCTTCCGATCCAAATGTTGGAACTTCCGATCTCAACCGGAAAGGGAAGTCGTCGTTGGAGGTACGAAGTCGGTCGGCACAAAGGAGTCGGAGCAGGGGCACGAGCGGCTAGAGGCGTTCGGCTTGGGAGTTCGGTCGGCCAGGAGTTCGGACAAGGCTCGGGATCCGACGGGTAGGGTGAGTTCGGCGTCGGGTTTCGATCGGAGACGGAGGTCGGACGTCGTCGCTTCCGATCGAAGGAGGTCGGATGTCGTCGGGGCTTCCGATCGGCTTTAGTTAGGTAAGAATGACAGCTTCTTCTTCCTCTCTCTCTCTCTCTCTCTCTCTCTCTCTCTCTCTCTCTCTCTCTCTGCTTCTTTGAGATCGGGCTTGGCACAGGCAGTGGTCGGGATTGGAAGAGAGGTTTGGGAGGAGGAGGATTTCGATCGTGTGTGGAGCCGAGCGTGGGAAGAGAGGGGGCTTCGGCTTCTATTTAACGACGCCTGTGGTTGTTCGATCGAGGCACCATCGCAGGAAATACGGGAAGAGATGCGAACGTCGGCTGGATTTGCGGGATTTGATCGTAGATCAGAGCAGCTCGCAGGATTTCATGCAGGATTTCGGGGATCCTTCGACAATCCGAGGTGTGCGGAATTTTTGGGATTCAACGACACAGAAATCTCTGCTTTCCTCTTTTGCTCTTTATACAGGGGTTAACAGATTTTCATAAATCTTAATGTTCCTTGAAGCAATCAGAATATTTTTTTGCCAAAGATCATACAGAATGAACAATAGTAGGGGATGCCATCAAATTCAACTTTTTGCTAATCACGAGATGTTAAGCCAATTCACACCTTTTGGAGCAGAGAAGTAATGATAATTTCCACTAGGATCCTGACCATTGATGGCCTAAATACATGCTTCCTTAGAAGCAACAAAATGAGGGGACTACTCTAGCATTCACATCGAAAATCTACCAGACTTGGGAGGTATTATGACAAAAGATTCTAGAGTAATCTGAATTTAAAGAAAGTTTGATAATGATATAACAATGATTAATGAGACTAAATGAGTGTTTACCAGTAAATTGCAAATCTAATGTGAATTTCAAATTACATCCATGTTGGGATGACCTAGTGAGAATTTGATAACAATAGAGGAAGTGAATGGTTGAGCAAGTCAGAGATCTTAGCATCAGTGAAAATGCGCATGTGTTTGACCTGAAAACTAGAGGCTTGCTTATGTATATTTGAATTTGAGGCTTGATGAAAAAATAATGGACATTGAGTGGAAGAAGATGGAAGTGATCCCGAACCCAACAATTCGTCCACTGCATTTGCAAAAGAGTGAGAAGTGCAAGAAATATACGAAGGAACCTCTGAGATGATTAAGTGACTAAGTTAGGGGGCGGTGATGGTGGCTTGGTGGAAATTGTTGAAATCCTTGGACTCAGTAAGGAGGGAAAAACTTAGTAGGAGATGGGTGGGAAAATAAGGAAATTCAAGATAAGCAGCCCAAAAGAAGTGAGGACACGAGCAAAGTAGATCTGGAGCGAGGAAAGGTGAACATTGTATGGAGGGGAAAGCAGAGAACTAGGTCGCAACCAAAAAAAGAATCAAGTATAGGCATCTGCAGACAGGTTCAAGAACTTAAAAACCTAGCCCAGACGCACAAACTGAACAGCATCCAACACATATCATATGACGAAACCGAGTTGATGAAGCACCACCAAATGACATGCTGGGAGAAAGCCTGAGCACGAAGATGAGGAAATGAAGGGAAGCGGCGGAGCAGCTCACAGGAGCTAGCCAAAGTGAGCCGAAACATAGTCGCAAGTCAAGTCACAATTTATTCGACTACAAAAGTTGTGCATGCCTGGGTTGAGTTTGGTTGGATCTTTGTTTTTGTCCTTGGATGACATTCAGGTAGTTACCATTGATGATGACTAGCTGTCCTAGATAGGATTTGTACAATAAACTCTGTATCAGATATTTTTGGTGAATTTCATTGACTGTTATTGATAGCACTAAACCTTGGGCATAGAGATCAGCACCTGTTACTGATGATGAAAGACACATGAATATATATATATCATCTCCACGGTTCCCATGGGAAGGGAAAAATAGTGGTATGATTAATTTCTATATAATGTGTACACAGCCTGCTTTTCAATGTCAAAATTATGCGATGCATCCTTCTGAGTGGATCAATTAGAATTTCCACATTCTTTTAAAAAAAAAGAATCGATTATTTTGGGCAGAATTTCCATCTTTTCCTTGTATACTAACATAAAATCAGTACATCCAATTACTTTTCTTGGTGATTTCTTCAACTGTTATACCAAATTTAACAGTTAAAGATTTCTTCTTCTTCTTCATGTTAAATGACAAGCATTACCTAAAGTATTTACCCTGTAAATTCTATTTCATATTATTATTAATTTTTAAACACTAATTATTTTCATGTTCAATGACACGTATTATCTCAGTATTTATATTGTATAGTCTTTCTTATCATTGTTATTTTTGACAGTATAATTTTATTGTTCTCATATCTTATTGTCATATAAAACAGAAGTAAATCCATCTAGTCATGATTCAGTACTTAAAAGGTTGCCAAAAGGATTGCACGAATCCATTCAAGCACTTGCTGAAGATAATGTTTTGAAAGATCTACTTGGACAAAAGCTTATAACCGCTGTTATAGGCGTTCGCAAGGTAATATCTTATTTCATATTTTCTCATCTGCTTGCATTTTTAATTCATCTAAAAAATGCAATAACATGTTAGGAGGAATAATTGCTTTTCTATTTTCTTTACATTCTGATGACTTATTTTCTGAACTATTTTGTCCAATGATCTGTATTGTAAGGAAGGTTTCTAATCCATTAATTGATCCTACATGCTTGAACTACATGGAAATGAGTTATATGCGCATGAACTCTCTCCTCAAACATGTACGCACATCTAGGGACTTTCCATTTGTACTTTGGCTTCCGTCATAGTTTTCATGCAAGCCTTTTGTGCTTCATCAGCTCTGGTTTTGCTTGGTCAGAATTGCCCTAAGCTCCTCCTATGATCATTGGATACCCTCTCAGTGGTTCTTTACCTTTTAAATATTGATTGTTCTGTTATAATGTTGGCATTGATTCAATTGTCTTTTTAGGATTTGTCCTGAACTGCTTGTTTGCCTTTTTTTTGTTCCCTATTTTGATGTCCTGCATCTGCCAATGTTTTTCTATTGTTGTAAGGGAAAAAAAACAATCTGGACCGCTTTGTTCCCTTAAATAAGGAAAAATATTTTAGGTTTCAAGTAGAACAGTTGGGGATCTGGGGTCAGCATAGCCTTCATTCTCGTTTCTTGACAAAAAAGAGATTACAAATGCTACTCTTAGAAGGTTTATTCTTAGAGAATGAAAAAATAATGGAACTTGGAAGGGCTAGAGATTCAGTCAAAGAACCTAGGCTAAAACACTACAATAGAAGAGAAGCTCAAGCCATACATCAAATTAAAAGAGTAACAACATCAAGCTAAACATAAGATAGACATAGTAAGGATTAACTAAATGAAGTGTTTGGCTTACTGAAAGTGATCTTTACTTTAGATCCTATACCCAATTGTTTAAAAAGCGTTCAAGGTGTATGCCTTGAGACACGCCTTGAATTGAGCCGTATAAAAAAATGACTCAGATCTCAAGTCTCATTGTCATCCAATGAGGCTTATGCCTTTTTGTATGAGGCATATGCCTCAACGCTTCATGCTTCAAGGCATTTGGGGCGTCTTCTCGATAATGTTACGTTAAAACAAAAAGTCATTATATTATTTTTATTAATATATATTATATTATATTGCACTTGTATTTAATATACCAATGCTCGAGCTAATGTAGCATCTTGACATTAGGGTTACAAGGACTTTGGAAGAAAGAATGAGTTGTACTTTTCATCTTCTTTGTGCGAGTGCAAGCTGATGGGAAGTCCCTCTCTCTCTTTCTCTCTCACTCTTGTCTGTCTCTCTCTCTCTCAGAGGTGCAATAGGAGCCAATCTAGATAGGAGGTGGAATCGGGAATCTCTCTATTCATGTGGGTTATTTTTTTAGGGTTCCTCTTATAGTTCATTTTGGATGATCAACTAGAGGAAACTTTGTTTGAGAATTGTGATTTTTTAATAATATCCGGAGCCGATTGAGAGCAATACACTTTATATTAACATTTAAGCTTAAAATTTGTTGTTTATATTTTTATGATTGTGAACGAAGTAAATTTCTCGATAATTTATATAATATTTATGAATTATTTTTTATTTATTAAGTTTTTATTTTTTCTATTTTGAGGCTTAAGTCTTCTTATAAGCCTTTTTATATGTAGGCAAAACGACAAACCCATATCCATCCAATGGCATTATAGCATATTTGAAAGAAGTGATCCTTCACCTCAACCTTGATTTGTGTTTGAAAAAAAGAAGGGAGCAAAAGTAGGTATTCTAGTATCATAGACGATCCCCCTGCCACTTCCTTGCGCTACACCAAAAACAACCCCTTGATAGTGACTCAATAATGTTGTGTGAGGCGTGTTGCAAGGGTCTTGGTTTTTTCTTGAATTTTGTTTCATTTATTGGCCAAGATTGTTATCCTAGAATGTATAAATGTTGATGCAGGCAAAATGTTATGTGTATAGGAGACACATGATTGACACACACCCAGATAATCATGAAAAGAATTGCACTGGGATTTGCAAAATAGAGAAATCCTAGGCTTTGTGCCACCTTGGGTATTACACCTTGGGATTTGCATGTGTTGTAATGAGTTTTCTTAATTTTCATGTGGTGCGGGGTGGGTTTGTTCCCATCTATGTTTCTTTATTAACTATATACGGATGTTTCTTTCGTATGTTTTCTTAAGCCAATGACAAAGGGTTAAGTGGCCCTTGGAACTCCATGAAATATTTGGGTCACCAGCCCTCGAATGGGAACATACTAGTATTTTAGTTTTGGCGACCCAGACCATCCTTGAGATGAGTTGAATTGGATAGTTGCCTACAATAGGCTGTCATGATTGATTTTGACAGCCTAGACTAGGCTCAAGGACAACCAAACTAGGATGTGATCAGTGTGAGGCATCACGACTGATTTTGATAGCCCATACCAAATTCTGGTGAGAGCCAAATTGAGTTATTAATTTAGGTTTTGTTAACCGAGGTCAAGCTTAGAAATGATTTGAACGGGGAAATGATCACAATGGGAAATCATGGTTGATCTTAATAAATCATATTAAGTTCAGTGTGAGTTGAATAGGGCTACTGATATTGGTTTTATTAACCCACTACGAGTTTATAAATGAGCTGAATTAGGGAGACGATCATAATGGGAAATTGTGGCTGGTTTAACCCAAATCAAGTTTAATGTGAGCTAAACTAACATATTGATTTAGGTTTTATTAACACGGAAGAAGCTCAGAAATGAGCCCAACTGGGTGACAATAATAATAAAAACTGTGGTTGGTTGTAATAAATCAGACCAACCTATGCGTGAGCTAAACTAGAAAAAATGAGGACTCATCCTTGGTTTTTAAGAAAGATCACATGGTAGAGGGAATGCTTACTATATCCGTTGAGTTATCTTTGGTTATTGGTTAATTTTGATAGCCCAGATTTGGCTTTGATGGGAGCCAAACTAGGGTGCAATTGTTATGAGACACTGCGCTTGGTTTTGATGACTTACAGAGGAATCTTTTAACTCGGTGTCGTCTTTGCAGGGTTGATCCCATACTAGTAAGATGAAGCCATATGAATGAGGAAACACCTATTATATCCATGGTTCACCCATTAATAGGGCACCCTACAAAATGACACAATTGTGAGGTTCTCAATGTGTAGATTGGACATTGAGCTTTTTAAACCACCCAAACTAAGCTCATTGTGAGAGCTCAATTGAGAAGTGACCCACCCACATGAGTTGTTGTGGCATGTTTTGATAACCTAGACCACACTCTGAAAATGATAATTGAAATTGCGGTAGCGATCCTGGACCATAGTAGGCCAAAATCAGTGTAGTTTTTAAGCAGCATGTATCTCACGGAGCTTCTGTGAGTCTTTTTGTTTCCTCTGTCACAATGCAAGATGGATATCATAGCCTTAAGATCAATAGAAAATTCTTTGATTGTGCTACATTTGCCTTCAATTTTGATTATCAATCAATTAACCCACCAGAATACCACCAACAGATCTATTAGCAATTCTGAATTTCCATCTGTTCATCCTACGCACCTCTACTTGCTTACCCCATGAATGCTTTAGAATATTGATCTCGAGTTTACCCAAACAAACCAAATTACATCTATTATCTACAGTACAATTTCTGACTTCGTTGTCTCTTTCCATTCTTCTCTAGGTCTCTTAACATTCCATATTTAATGCTTCATTTAGAAATGGGTGCGTAAATCCTCAAAACCTTGTACGATTAATTCAACAGTATTTTCAGCAATTAGACCTTGAGAAAGCAAGTCTGTGCAGCCTCAACTATCCTCGTGTTGAACGAAAGGGCTATGAACCTTCAATCGCTTCTCCAATTGCAAATTATATTTGCAACTCTCTTCAATTTTCTTCCTATATCAAAACCATATAATTATTCTACTATTGTAGCACGCTCAATTGGAGTGATTAAATTAACAAATTTGGGCTTCATTTGTTATTGGTTTTAAGCTTCTTTGCTTCACCAAAGATCTGGCAATTTTTATTTATGCGAGAAACTCATCTTTTTCATGGCGAGCGACTTTTATTTGACTTGTGAATTTTCTTCCTCCACGTATACTGCATCAAAAATTCTGGTTCTTTCTGCCACTTCCTCTTGCGATTTTTACCTTCTTGACTAGCCAGTTAATTGACTCGAAGCAATTTTCATTGCTGCAGGCAGAGATTGATTATTATGGAAAGAACAAAGAAGCATACAAACAGCTCATTCACAAGTATTAAAAATTTTGCGTCACTCGACTTGCTAATTTGCTGGCCCTTTTGCGCTTTATACTGGCTGTTGGAGTTTTATTTTTAGTTCTTGTTAATGCATCAATGACCTAGAGGGTGAAATGGAAAAATTAGGAATCAGATAATGATTTCAATTTTATAATTTTAGGAATGAATAAAATGCAAATATTTGGATTTCTTGGTTGATTATCTGATAGATTTGTTGTGGAGCATACTGAGCCGTGTGCCTAACTTGTATTGATGGAGATTATGGGAATTAAGTTGGGCTTGGTTTGAGATAGTTTTCTCATTGTTTTTCATAGCAAATTTTTAATTCAAATATATCATGAAAGCACTAAAAAAATAGTGATAAAAAACTATCTCAAACGAAGCCTTGGTCTCAATATATGCCATCTATTATAAAGAATTATGTTGATTGTTAATAGTAATAATATCTCAACTTTTTTGAAGAATCAATTTGATCAATCAACTCTTTAGAATGAAATTATTTGTTATTTTTAATATTCAATGTTGGAGTTAATAGTATTAAATGTAAGGATTTTTTGGTTATTTTTTAATTAAATATTTATTAAATGTAATATTTAAGTAATTATAATTTAAAATAAAAATTATAAAATATTTTTTAATGAAAAAAAGTATTAATTTCAATAAGTTTAATCATATATGTTATTAAATTTGATATTTATTTATTTAGATAATTCAAATACAAAAAGGTATTATTTTCAATTTCGTCACATTTTTTTTATCTAACATAGTCCCCTAAAATCCTTTTATAGATAGTTATGCAGGTCTGGTACGTAGGAAAGATTAAGAAAAAGAGCACTTATACAAATAAGGTTTTTTTTTTTTTTTTTTTACAAATAGTAACGAGTTGATATGCAATGTAGGCATATCTCATTCTTATGGAATATAGGAAAAATATGATTTAATTTGTGCTGAGCTTTCAGAGTCTAAATAGAATGCCTCTATAATTTACTTTTCAATTTGGATTAGTGAATGTAATCATTATCTTGTTAGCAAATCATTATTAAATTATTTCACTCACTTCAAGACCTCAACGTATGCACAGCATAGTGGCCCTAGTAGTGCTACTGGCATTTTGGTAATTTGTTTAATCTTATATATATATATATATATATAAAAGGAGTATAATTAAGTTATGTCAACTCTTAGAAAAATGACTTAATGAGCTGAGGATAATGAGTTAATGAGCTAATTTTAAATTTGAACTTGAACTCGATTAATTTGATAAACTTAAATTTAAGTCGAGAATGACTTAAGTTTGACTCAAACTATATGAGTAATATACCTTTATTTTGAAAAATAATAATAATAAATATTAATTGAGGAATGTATTCACATGTGTGTATATATATATTCACGGATGTTTCTAGAATCTTACTGATAAAGATGTTTCTAGAATCTTACTGACAAATACAAATAGAGTCTGTGAGAGAAAATAAGATAACTTTTAAAAATTTCACTATATTTATGACATAAAATACAAAATGATGTGAATTAAGTCAATCATAGCATGTCATAATATGTTGAACTTATTTGGAAACCTTTTTTTATAGATTTGGGCTTTGTTTGTGACGGCTTTTTTACTGCTTCTTAAAACAGTTTTATTGTTAAAAATTTAAAAAAAATTTACTAGAAAACTAATTTATGAAGCAGTAAAAAAGCTTAATAAGAAAGTTGTCCCAAACGAAATCTTAGGTCAAGATTTATTATTATAAAAAATATTACAATTAAGTAACATATATACATATGTAATGAAAAAAAATGCTTAATTATGCTTATGGTAAAAATGTTTTAAATTTTCTAAGTGATAGCTATGGAAGTATTGGAGAATTGAAATCTTAGTGGAAAAATTTCCATGATAATCCCCGAGCGATCGAGCTATTTTGGCTATCTCATTCTATTTGAATGATTGACTTTAGGCAATTTGATTACTTCATTTGTTGAGTTCATGGGCAATTACATAATTAAACGCTAATAACTTTACTGAATGAACTCATGTGAGGAATGGGAGGCACAAATTAGCACTAGCCATTAAATTGAGTCTTAGTTTTTGAACTATATATAATTAGATTAATTAAATTTAAATTATTGTATGAGAATATTCTAACTAATTCTAAATTAATTATTTATCAAATTGATTTGACATAATGGTTCGCATTTAGTTAAAGAAATCCACAAATAATACAAAATTATAAAGTTAATATTATTAAATTAATTAATTTACTTACTAAGATTTATTAAAACTTTTTTATTAATTAATTAACTTATTACAACATAATTTTATCTTTTTATTAATTAATTAACTTATTACAACATTATTTTATCTTATCTTTTTCTCAAAAAAAAAATCCAAAAAAAAAAAAAAAGAAGAAGAAAAAAAAAGAGGTCATGATAGCTGGTATGACAGTAGAAGGTAGTGAGGCCTTGGGTTCGAAGCTTGTGTAAGTGATATGTGTAAGTTTATCTTAATTGGCATAAATGCCCAAAAAAAAAAAAATAGAAAGAAAAAAAAAGCATGATGAGAGAGAGAGAACGCATGAGAAATTCCAACCACTACCAACGTGATAAAAAAAAAGGACAAATTTTTTAAACTATGTATTATTAAAATTTTAATAATGTAATTAAGTATCGAAAAAAATTAATTTAAGAATAGGCAAAGTCGTCCATCAAACGGGCGACTTATGCTGACTCAGACTTACTGAGTCATGTCACAATCGCCGTACTAACATACGACTTATTTAAAAAAATGTTACTATTGTGAGTTGCCCGTTAAACGGGCGACTTGCTACAGTAAATTCTAAAAAATAATTTAAAAATAAATTAAGTTAAAAATATATTAAATATATATACTTAAAAAATAATTTAAAAAATAGAGGAAAAATAAAAAAATATAATGTTAATGTAAACTATAATTTCTATATTTTAATAGAAGTTCATACTTTTAAAATATATATTCATCAAAATTTGATTAAAAAAATTATTTATTTTGACAGTATTAAAATTGCAATTTGTATTTTTAATGGATAGGCGTTATACCAAAAAGTAAAGTGATAAAAAAAATTAATGATTCAAAGTTTTTCCTTAAACACAAGCTTCGAAAGTAAATATCATAACTTTATATTTTTTGTCATTATTTTTTATTTTTAATTATTTTTCTAGTATATTTATTTAATATATTTTTCACTTATTTTATTTTTTAAATTATTTTTCAGAATTTTTCTATAGCAAGTCGCCCGTTAACGAGCAACTTACAATAGTAATTTTTTTTCTTAAATAAGTCGCATGTCATTTTGGCGACTTGAACATGACTCAGCAAGTCTGAGTCAGCATAAGTCGCCCGTTTGATGGGCGACTTCGCCTACTTTTAAATTTATTTTTTTCAATCTTAATTACATTATTAAATTTTTAATAATACCTAGTTTAAAATTTTTCCCAAAAGGGTATATAAAAAATCAAATCGGAAATGAAGGTGGAGGTGGAGGGATTGCTTAGTTTTAAAAATTAAATTTACTATATAATTAAACTTATATATGCAAAGGGTATATAAATATAATTTGAAATGAGAAGGTTTTTAACGGTTGGGCAAGTGGGGGCCCAGTGGGGGCCTATGCCCCCAAGGCCTTCACTGTAGATCTGCTAATGATTTTCAATTCCGGAATTAATTTAGTTTGTTTATTTTATTTTTTTAATATTTCAAATTATTGTAATGTGTTTATGTTTGTAGCATTACATAATGATAAATAAATTAGTTTTTCTCTAATTAATATTTCAAAATTTTAAATTCTATCTAATATTTAAGCAAATGAATATAAATGATTTTTAAATGTCTGAGTACTGCTGATACAAATTTTTGTTTTTGCAACATTCACATGGAAATTTATTTGCTATTCTTTGCTTTTTCAATAAGGAAAGATGGCAAAATTCTTTATGCTTCTCTTCCTGCGAAGCAAAAGCCTTAGGTTCTCTGTCTCTAGAGGTCTTTTCCTTTATGCTTTTGCTTTTAAGTGGGTATATTGCAAGCTATTAGGACTTCCCATTCACAGTGTAGGGCAACAAAATTTGTCATCTCTTCAGCTGTTTTGCTCATATCTTGAGTACTCTAAATAGGTGTGTATCTTATTGCTTATATATTTTTATTAGGTTAGGAAATAAGATGAAGTATGATAATTCTCAAAATAACTTATAATATTAAAAGATATTCCTATTAAATTTAAATCGAAATATGTGTGTCATTATTTCATTCATTATTATTTAATATTTTCGGTTATCTTATAGGTTCATGAAGGAAGAATGGACATCCCAGAGAAATACAAGCAACTATGGAGCGATTGGGATATTCGTGTCCTAATTTTGCTTAGTCTCTGTCCAAATAATTCTCATTTTCCTCGGGCGTTTGAGAAAAACTTCAACTTCGATATGGATAAGAATGTTAATTTTGAGCAGCTACTTACTTGCTGATTGGGTCGCTGACTTTGTGCTCGGCCAACTAAGCAATGCAATGGATGATTCTTCATCTTCTAATGCTATCATTGCTTATTGGGCTCCCTTCCTTATCCTTCACCTTGGCGGCCCTGACACCATTACTGCCTACTCCATGGAAGACAATGAGCTATGGGCTCGCCATCTTCTTGGCCTTATATATGAGCTCATCGTCGCCTTCTATGTCCTCTTTCGCTCCCTACCCAACACTCGTTTGCTCTCCCCCACCATCTTGATATTCTTAGTCGCTATCATCAAATACGTAGAGCACTCTTACTCACTTTATAAAGCCAGTACCGAAAACTTTCGTAGCTCCATTAGCTCGTCTGTTAGGAAACTACCAACAAACATTTCATCAACCATTTCAAATATGGAAGATTTGAATTCCTTGAATGAAGCTTTTGGGTTATACTCTGCATGTAAGCCTTTCTTTGTATGAGAAAATTGAAAACTTAATTAAGGAGATGACAGCAAAGGAGGTTTTGATAATGACAGGCATGGAACTTAATTATGCTTTTGATGAGCTTTATACTAAGACTGTTGTAAATCACTCTAGAGTTGGGTATGCTCTCCGAGCTCTTTGTTCAATTTGCATTTTGTTGTCTTTCTCGCTCTTTGTCTTGGTGCCAAAGGATGATTTTGATAAACTTGATGTTGTCATCACTTATGTCCTACTCGTGGCCTCTATATTCCTTGATGTCATGGCTACTATTATGATATTGTTCTCTGATTGGATGATAGTTACTCTTCTCAATGTAAAGAAGTTGGATAATTGGGGCGAGTGGCTCGCTAAGCACATTGCTAGAATTAAAAGAGTGTGGCTAAAGAGAAGGTATTGGTCAGGAGAGATGCCACAATTGAATCTAGTTAGTAATTGCCTAAAGAATTTTGCACTAATTAGAGCTCCTCGACTAGGGATAATGGATTGGCTTAAAGCAAAGTTGAGCTTTGTGCAGGAGATAAAGTTGTACCCGAGCTGGACTACTGGCTTTGAAACTTACACCTTGTCCACACTCCAACCAGTACAGGCAACTGATGAGCTTCAGGAGATCATCGCTACATATGCACAAAGGCGCTTGCATGAATCATGGGACAAATTTAATCAACTTGCAGGTCTTTCTGCTCTCCAACAAATAACAACAGCCCCTACTTGGGTTGTCCCATCATTTGTTAAGCTTGTAGAGGGCCTATCATTTGATTAACAAGTTCTGGTATGGCACATCTCCACCAAGCTTTGCTTGCATTGGAAGTCAAAGTCTGTACATCCCTTGCATCCTCATCAAATGGAGATTGAAGAAGAAGACAACAAACCACGAGGAGTAAAGAGGAAGAGCTCAGAGATGGAAGTTTGCAAGTACTTATCAAACTACATGATGTATTTGGTGTTGATGCGACCAGACATGATGTCTACCATGGGAGGAGCAAGCCCGTTGGTGTTCTGGCATACATGTTATGATATGTTTCAATTCATTCGTAGAAGTGGTGATGACCATCACTTGTTGATGCCAAATGTAAAAGTTGAGGAGGCATGCAGAAAGATGATGACTACTCCGATAGAGTGGATTAGATATCCATCTTTGTTTGAGATAGTACAAGTCCTTGCTCATTTGATGCTTGTTATTGAGGATGAAGAGTGATGGCGAGTTGTGACCTCGGCATGGGTGGAGCTCCTAATGCAAGGTGCAAAAAATACAAGAGCAATCATGCATGTGAAGCAATTAAGTAAGGGAGGTGAGCTCTTAACTTTCATTTGGCTTCTCACCAAACATGTTGGGATGGTGGACGCATTAGATATTGGTGCTTATATGACAGGAGGTGCACTTGATATGGCCAAGCAGCTCTTGTTTATGATCAAGATTTACTTCGAGAATTAACTTTGAGTTATATTTGCATTACACTTCATGAACGCATCTTTTTCACAAGATAATTGCTTTCCATAACTCATATATTGAACACCCATTAACATCTAGTTTGTGATGAGGTCATCGATCAACGGTTCAGACACGTGTATCGCCGGAAGCATCGCCGATCGATGGCCACGATTCAGAGCTTATATTTTTAGTTATTCATGCATTTTCAGTTTTCAGTATTCCTGTTTTACCCTTGTGTGTGTGAGTGAGTTATGTTGGGGCCCCGAGGGCGATTTAGTCATTTGTTATGCTTTTTATTTATTTGTATCTCATGACCTATATATAGGGGTCATGTATCATTGTATGAGGTTAATGAATATTTGAATGAATTTCTATTGTTTGTCTTTTTGCTTCTTCTTCTTCTTGCCTTGCATGATAGCTTGAAGTTAGAGAGGAGATTGAGAGCCCAAGGTGAGGGCGAAAAGCAACACCCACCAGTCATTGGAAGAGTCCGTGGCTCGTGGTTTATCCCGGTATTCCGCTGTTCCTCATCTTTCCCCCAAAACCTGCCGGCCCAAAGCCATCCCACCCGTCGGCCACCACTCCCCCCCTCTTGCCGCCGGCGAGACTTCCCCTTCCCGACCTCCTTTTCCTCAATCTCTACAACGGCTAATTTCGAAATTCAGGATTTTGAATTTCGAAAACCTTCCAAATTTGGAACATCCAAATTAGGAAAGTATTGACTCCGTTTTCATGACGAAATTCAAATTCAAACGGATTTCGTATTAATTCTCCTTACTCGTCATGCACCCAATTTGGAAACCTTTCAATTACTCCCACACCAAATTCCCCCCCTCAAGGTGCCGCCGGCCCCCATGCTTGGGTGGAGCCCATTAATGCTCCATTAAGGCATTGATTCCCCTTGAATTAGGAATTAACCCCAAATTATTTTCCCTCCCTAATTACTTAAAACTGAAATTAATTTCAGTTTTAAGTTTTCAAATCCACCTCCTCACCTCAAGGAAGCCGCCGGCCACCCCATTGAAGACCCCCCTTAATGGCTCTTTAATTCCCCTTAATTAAATTTGAAATTTGAAAAGGATTTCAAATATCTCCCTCCAAATTTAATTAAGTCTGGAATTAAATTTCAGATTTTGATTAAAACTTCCCCACACCTCCTCATCATCACCTAATCTCCTAACCCTAGCCGCATCCTTCCTCCTCTTGGCCGAGACCCTCCCTCTCCTTGGAGATCCCGCCGTCTACCCCTCCTCTCCTTGAAGAAATCTCCACGCCAAGCATGCATGGCGGATCCGGAGCTTGAGTGGGGTCTAGTGTTCAACGCCGACGGGAGCATCAATATCCTACGGTCACCTTGCTTCGACGTAGGATTTGAAGACGAAACCACCGTAGAAGAGTACTTGGAAAGAGTCGTACCAATTCTTGCGAGCATCTACGACCGGAAATTTGCAAAGCACACTTGGAGTCTTGAAAGTCCAACATTCACGCCCTCCACGTCATCGTCGACCTCTCCGTGGCTCAAGACCCTTGGCATCACAACCTTCCTCGTGGCATCGTATGGTGTGCTGAAATTCTTCTCCCGCAAAGCCTAGTATAGTTGAGTGAGTATTTCCCCAAGGTGAACTTCTCGTTATTAAATGACGGATTGTTGTAATAGGTTTTTAGTGTTGCTACTATTTTTGATTATCTAAAAGTTTTGGCTAATCTACATACTTCTTCGCCTAAGCTAGTTGATAACTACGAAATTTTAACGATTTTCTTGCTATCGCCATAAGTCATTAGTTGTAATTTCTTTGTCAACTCAATTTTAATTTCTTACAAAGCTCCTTGCATTTGGTATCACATCATATTTGGTATCAGAGCATGGCTAGCATGCTTTGATCATGCTAGATGCATCCTAGGAAGTTTCCTTTAGCTTTGCGATAGTTGTTGCATGCATAACATCTTTTAAATAAATTTTGTTGACTGTTTTTCCTTGCTGTCCGGAAATTTCTGCAACAATATTTGCATGTTACATGCTCATATATAGGTGTTTAAAGTGCTGTCCACATTGCATTTGCATCCATATTAGTGTAGGACATTAAACCCGTGCTGCCATCCACGTTTCCTGCACTAGTTTGTGACGTGGGGCTGACCTCCAAGCGTTTGTAGTTTGCTGTCCTCTGTTTCCTGCAGCTGTTTAGTAGCCGTTAGCGACCCTAGAGTCACTATTTAGGTGCTGCCTAGACCCGGGAACCTAGCCGAAACACTTAGGTGACTTTCCCCTCGACTGTGTTTGCTGTCTAGCGATTTCCGGCTGCTGTAGACTAGATTTCAGCAAGTATTTCGGTAGAGTTAGCTGCTGTTCTTAACTTAGGAAGTCTTCCTAGTGACCCCTAACACCCAACCATGGATCCTACCCATTTGCAAACCACTTTAGACATGATTATGGGTCAATTAGGAACACTTACACAACAAATGAAGGATACCCAAACGAGTGTAGCCGAACTTAGACGTCATACAGGAGAAAGACTAGATAACATTGAAAGAATAGGTCACACCGCTCTCTACACTCCCTCCCGTCCACAATCTCCTTATGGCGAAGATACCCGAACTGACTACGGACCTCCTAGGGATTACTACCGACCCAACCACCGACCCCATCAAGAACCGGTAGGTCGTGACGCGCCTTGGAGAGACAGTGACACCCAGCTCCTTAAGAGCATTAAAATAGATGCCCCAACTTTTGACGGAACATTAGAACCACAGGTCTTCCTCGATTGGATTAAAGGGATGGATAGCTACTTTAAATGGTATAACATTTTGGAAGAAAAGAAAGTTAGGTTCGCGGAGATGAAATTGACGGATAGAGCCAACCAATACTGGACTAACGTGGAGCACATGAGAGAGACGCGAGGAGAATACCCCATAGCTGACTGGGGAGCGATGAAGCAAGAACTGAAAAGGAAATACCTACCTCCCTCGTACTACCCAAGACTCCTAGATCGTTGGAATAGGCTAACCCAAGGGAGTAAACCCGTTAAGGAATACATCTCCATGTTTGATGATTTCTTAATCCGTTGTAATGGGGAGGAGACCACCACTCCCACACAACTTCTGTCCATGTTTAGAGCCGGATTGAGAGAAGACCTTAGGAATGAACTCTTTGCTCGAGGAATAACCACGTACGAAGCTGCCTGTAGTCTTGTACTAGACTTGGAAGAATCTAGAAGCCACTCCACCAGGACCCAAGACTCTAGACCAAACCCTTTTAAGCCTTCCTCTAGCCAACCTTACAACAAACCCACTGGACCCTCTGGTAGTCGACCTGCTCCTAACCAAGCCCAACCCCGATCAGACTATAAAGGGAAAACACCAGAACGTGAGACACCCAAAACCACTGCCGGCACTAAATGTTTTAGATGCCATGGGTACGGACACATTGCTTCTCAGTGCTCCAGCCCATTTAAGGTCACAATAATTGAGGAAGTGACGGAGGAAGAGAATGAACCAAAGACTGACTTGGTCCACCATATGGACGACGATGAGGAGTTTTTTGACGAAGAAGATACCGCAGTTGTTCACTGCCTTCAAAAGATGAACTACTTAGACCTTCAGGTTGTTAGGTGTGCTTTTTCCCAACCTAAACCTAGCGACGACTGGCGAAGAACCTCGATCTTCTACACTTTCACTAAGATTGGAGACAAAAACTGCAATGTCATAATAGACAGTGGAAGTTGCATTAACGCTGTATCTTCAGCAATGACTTCAAAACTGCAATTGAGAACCACCCCACACCCGAACCCCTACAAAGTTGCTTGGATAAACTCGACTACCTTGGAAGTTAAAGATAGGAGTCTGGTTCCTATTGAGTTCGTGGGATACAAGGAGAAAATCTGGTGTGATGTTTTGACGATGGATGTGGGTCAAATCATCCTTGGCCGCCCTTGGCTGTTCGACAATGATGTACACATTTATGGACGATCAAACACCTGTGTGTTTGAACACGAGGGCAAGAAGATTAAACTGTTACCCACTCAACCTAAGTCTACTAAAGAAGAAGTTAAGCCCAACTCCCTGAAACCCAACACGGGTGTAAACTTGATAACTGCTAAGGACCTAAATGTGGAACTGGAGTCGGGAGCCCCTCTTTATGCGCTAGTCGGACGAGAAATAAGTGTAGACCAAGAAGAACTGATTCCCGAAGAGGTTAAACCCCTGTTAGAAACTTTTTCTGATGTCTTTCCCGACGACTTACCCAACCAACTGCCACCTCTAAGGGACATTCAACATGCTATAGACCTAGTGCCCGGAGCGTCCCTACCAAACCTACCCCATTACCGGATGAACCCCACTGAACACGAGGAGCTCAAAAGACAAGTTGATGAATTGTTACAGCGAGGGTTCATTAAGGAGAGCCTTAGTCAGTGTGCTGTGCCTGCCCTTCTTACCCCTAAGAAGGATGGGACGTGGAGAATGTGCGTTGATAGCCGTGCTATCAACAAAATTACCGTCAAGTACCGTTTCCCAATCCCTCGGTTAGATGACATGTTGGACATGATGACCGGAGCCACACTCTTCTCTAAGATCGATCTTAAGAGTGGCTATCACCAAATTAGGATCCGTCCGGGAGATGAGTGGAAAACAGCTTTCAAAACCAAAGATGGGTTGTACGAATGGACAGTAATGCCTTTTGGATTGAGTAACGCGCCCAGCACTTTCATGAGAGTAATGACTCAAATCCTTAAGCCGTTACTAGGAAAATTTGTTGTAGTTTACTTTGACGACATTCTGATCTATAGTCGTTCGGTGGAGCAACACTTGAATCACCTAAAACAAGTCTGCGAGATTTTGAAGAAAGAACAAATGTATGCCAACCCTAAGAAATGCACTTTCCTCACGAATCAAGTAACTTTTCTTGGGTTTATAATTTCTTCCCACGGCATTTCTGCCGACCCCGAAATGGTGCGAGCAATCAACGAGTGGCCTATACCAAAGAATATTAGAGATGTCAGGAGTTTTCACGGACTGGCCACATTTTATAGGAGATTTATCAGAAACTTTAGCACCATCGTGGGTCCCATAACTGATTGTTTAAAGAAAGGAGATTTTGTCTGGACGACGTCTGCCACCAAGGCTTTTGAGGAAATAAAAAGGAAAATGGTTGAAGCACCAGTCATGCGTCTACCCGACTTTTCGAAAGTTTTTGAAGTGACCTGCGACGCATCTGGTATAGGAATAGGAGGAGTACTAGCCCAAGAAGGACACCCGGTTGCCTACTTCAGTGAAAAATTAAATGATATCAGGCAACGATACTCCACCTACGATAAGGAATTCTACGCCATAATTCAATCCCTCAAGTATTGGAGACATTACCTGCTTCCCCAAGAATTCGTTATCTTTTCTGACCACGAAGCTTTACGATATATCAATTCCCAGAAGAAACTGAATGCCCGACACAGAAGATGGGTTGAATTCCTTCAAGAATACACTTACACCATTCGGCACAAAGCTGGTTCTAAAAACAAGGCTGCGGATGCACTAAGTCGTAGGATGATGGTTACGCGTGAGATGAGGACTGAAGTGATTGGTTTTGAGCAAATTAAAGAAAACTATTTGGACTGCCCCGATTTTGAAGAAACCTATGCCAAACTAACAACTGGAGACGAGCGTATCATAGGAGATTTTTTTCTGGAAGATGGGTACTTGTTTAGGGCTCAAAAACTTTGCATTCCCACAACTTCACTGCGAGAATTTCTTGTGTGGGAATTGCATGCTCTTTGGTCAAGCCAAGACAATTGCAGCTGTGGAAAATCGATTTTACTGGCCAAGTCTTAAGAAGGATGTTAGCAGATTAGTAAGGAGGTGTCACACCTGTCAGCTGGCCAAACAACGAAAACAAAACACCGACCTTTACACACCCCTCCCCGTGCCTAACCAACCGTGGCAGGACGTCAGCATGGACTTTGTTTTAGGACTACCCAAGACCGTTAGGAAACATGACTCAGTCTGTGTAGTTGTCGATAGGTTTTCTAAGATGGCCCATTTTCTCCCGTGCTCCAAGACTTTCGACGCCTCTAGAGTAGCCAAACTATACTTTGATGAAATTGTGAGACTTCACGGGCTGCCTAAAACCATAGTTTCGGACCGAGATGTAAAGTTTACTAGTTATTTTTGGAAGACCTTATGGCATAAAATGGGGACCAAACTGCAATTCTCTACCGCCTTTCACCCCCAAACAGACGGTCAAAACGGAAGTAGTGAATAGGAGCCTAGGCAATCTGTTAAGGACATTGGTTGGAGAAAACATTAAGGACTGGGATTCTAAATTGCCTATAGCTGAATTTGCCTACAATAACTCTGTGAACCGAACTACTGGTCTTAGCCCTGCTGAAATTGTGTATGGATACCCGCTTAGGCAGCCAATTGACCTCATCCCCATGAGTCCCTTAGGTAGAACATCTGAGTCAGCATATACATTTGCATCTCATATACAGGAGCTTCACAAAGAAATTAAAAGAAGAATTGAACAAAGTAATTCCAATTATAAACTTATTGCAGATCACAAGAAAAGATTTAAAGAATTCGCAGTTGGAGACTTTGTGATGGTACGGATCCGTCCAGAACGCTTTCCGCCGGGCTCCGTGAAGAAGTTACATGCTAGAAGCGCCGGACCTTTTAGGATAATTTCAAAAATAAATAGCAATGCTTATGTGCTGGACCTTCCCAAAGGTTTTAACATCAATCCAACCTTTAATATAGAAGATTTAGTAGCCTTTGAGGGACCTGAGCTGAACCCTGAAAATCCACTTCAAATTGAGCCTTGTGAGAACCCAACCAGTGAGATCCCCAGCCTACCTCCACTCCCCAATTTACCCCATTTACCCAATGCGGAGAAGATCGATGCTATACTTGACGATGAAATCATTTCCATGAAGGAAGGTGGGCGCCATAGGTACTTGGTTCATTGGAGAGGGAAACCGATGACAGAGGATACGTGGATCGATCGAGAGGAGTTGCAGCGACTGGATCCAGATCTTTTAGAGATGTATGAGAGCTCCAGAGATTCCCACTCGACGGGGTCGAGTTTTCTCCCACCCGGGGAGAATGATGAGGTCATCGATCAACGGTTCAGACATGTGTATCGCCGGAAGCATCGCCGATCGATGGCCACGATTCAGAGCTTATATTTTTAGTTATTCATGCATTTTCAGTTTTCAGTATTCCTGTTTTACCCTTGTGTGTGTGAGTGAGTTATGTTGGGGCCCCGAGGGCGATTTAGTCATTTGTTATGCTTTTTATTTATTTGTATCTCATGACCTATATATAGGGGTCATGTATCATTGTATGAGGTTAATGAATATTTGAATGAATTTCTATTGTTTGTCTCTTTGCTTCTTCTTCTTCTTGCCTTGCATGATAGCTTGAAGTTAGAGAGGAGATTGAGAGCCCAAGGTGAGGGCGAAAAGCAACACCCACTAGTCATTGGAAGAGTCCGTGGCTCGTGGTTTATCCCGGTATTCCGCTGTTCCTCATCTTTCCCCCAAAACCCGCCGGCCCAAAGCCATCCCACCCGTCGGCCACCACTCCCCCCCTCTTGCCGCCGGCGAGACTTCCCCTTCCCGACCTCCTTTTCCTCAATCTCTACAACGGCTAATTTCGAAATTCAGGATTTTGAATTTCGAAAACCTTCCAAATTTGGAACATCCAAATTAGGAAAGTATTGACTCCGTTTTCATGACGAAATTCAAATTCAAACGGATTTCGTATTAATTCTCCTTACTCGTCATGCACCCAATTTGGAAACCTTTCAATTACTCCCACACCAAATTCCCCCCCTCAAGGTGCCGCCGGCCCCCATGCTTGGGTGGAGCCCATTAATGCTCCATTAAGGCATTGATTCCCCTTGAATTAGGAATTAACCCCAAATTATTTTCCCTCCCTAATTACTTAAAACTGAAATTAATTTCAGTTTTAAGTTTTCAAATCCACCTCCTCACCTCAAGGAAGCCGCCGGCCACCCCATTGAAGACCCCCCTTAATGGCTCTTTAATTCCCCTTAATTAAATTTGAAATTTGAAAAGGATTTCAAATATCTCCCTCCAAATTTAATTAAGTCTGGAATTAAATTCAGATTTTGATTAAAACTTCCCCACACCTCCTCATCACCTAATCTCCTAACCCTAGCCGCATCCTTCCTCCTCTTGGCCGAGACCCTCCCTCTCCTTGGAGATCCCGCCGTCTACCCCTCCTCTCCTTGAAGAAATCTCCACGCCAAGCATGCATGGCGGATCCGGAGCTTGAGTGGGGTCTAGTGTTCAACGCCGACGGGAGCATCAATATCCTACGGTCACCTTGCTTCGACGTAGGATTTGAAGACGAAACCACCGTAGAAGAGTACTTGGAAAGAGTCGTACCAATTCTTGCGAGCATCTACGACCAAAAATTTGCAAAGCACACTTGGAGTCTTGAAAGTCCAACATTCACGCCCTCCACGTCATCGTCGACCTCTCCGTGGCTCAAGACCCTTGGCATCACAACCTTCCTCGTGGCATCGTATGGTGTGCTGAAATTCTTCTCCCGCAAAGCCTAGTATAGTTGAGTGAGTATTTCCCCAAGGTGAACTTCTCGTTATTAAATGACGGATTGTTGTAATAGCTTTTTATTGTTGCTACTATTTTTGATTATCTAAAAGTTTTGGCTAATCTACATACTTCTTCGCCTAAGCTAGTTGATAACTATGAAATTTTAACGATTTTCTTGCTATCGCCATAAGTCATTAGTTGTAATTTCTTTGCCAACTCAATTTTAATTTCTTACAAAGCTCCTTGCATTTGGTATCACATCAGTTTGTTATGATATTATATATATTATACTGTCAATATGACTTTGGTGTTGTCTGGAATAGCTTTCTTATTATTTTTGTTTTTCATATTGTAACTATAGTTTTTGTTTGACAACTATTTTTAATGTTTTTAATAAATTTTAGTGCTAATAAGCTATTTTCTGTAACAACTTTAAAAAAAACTATTTTCTTCATAGTAATTTTACAATCATCTTTATAAAAATTGCGACAGTCCATATCGATTCCTTAACAGACTTAATCGAGAGAATTTTGTACAAATATGATATATAATAAATATTAAATTTTATATAAAATAATCTCCATAAAATTTGAGTTCAATATTCTCATTACTCTTATCTTATCCCCTAATACCAATATCCTGGCTTTCTTACTAAATGTACGCCATCCTTTAGGATGCCTAAGACTTTGTTTGAAACAACTTTTTATCACTATTTTTTCACTACTTTAAAAAAATTTGCTTGCTAAAAAACTATTATAAAAAACAATGAGAAAATTGTTTAAAACAAAACCTAAAATTATCAACCAAATTAATATAAATAAAATAAAATAACTAAAGGCATATTGCAATCCACATAATTCAAGGACAAGTCATGGAGATCCTCTCTAGAATATATTGATTGGAAAAATAATTTTAATATTCTTGATTAAGCATTGTAATAAATATAATGTACATACATTGTACTAATCTTAAAGCATATCCAAAAATATATACTTCATTTTAATCCAAATTAAGCTATTTTTTTAGCTATCTCAAGAGGAGAAAGTGATCATTGATAGTCCAGTTTTGATCCCTTGTGATTGTATTCACAAGAAAATTAAAATTCTCCATTTATTTTAGGGATTTTTACATACATAACACTTAAAAGTTTCTTATTTACTCATCTAACACCTAAAGTTTCCTATTTACACACCTACCACCTAAAACTTATTTCACTTTCGAAAATACCATTTCGTCTTCCTCTCCATCAAAACCAGCCGGATCGCGCGCAAAATTCATCTTTTTGGTTTGTGAAAACCTACGCCTTCTCCTTCTCGCCTTCAGCCACCTTTATCCGAACATCTGAAGTGCAAAAGGATGAATTCTGCTCTTCAGGAGGATTGGGATATGTGCCTCTAGATTTTTCCTGCGTCAATCCCACAATCCGGCGTCAAAAGAATTAGTCCCACATATCTTCAGTCAATCCGCAATCAATCCCACAATTTTTCTTCAACACTTCAACCTCCATCGACGGCAATTTTCACGAACAGAAGGAGATGGGAGAGGACCTGGGGATCGGTTCTTGTGTGCGAATGAGAGCGCAAGGTCTCACAGGAGGATTTTGACGGAGAGGAAACAGAATGGTATTTTAGAAAGTTAAATAAGTTTTAGGTGGCATGTGTGTAAATAGTCAAGTTTATATGTTAGATGAGTAAATAAGAAACTTTTAAGTGTTATGTATGTAAAAATCCCATTTTATTACTCTTCAGTAGAATTAATAAGCCATTTTATTGTTCCAGGGAGTTAAATGGCTGCTGCTTAGCCATTAGCGATCAGTCAATTGCTAATATAAAATGAATTTATGGGGAAGGAGCTACGAAAGGTTAGGCTTTGGACAGCTTTCTTATTATTTTTTAAGGTAATTTTTTTAGTACAAAATTAAATTTTTAATTCAAAAAGTTTTTATATTGAAAAATTACTTAGATAGCAGTAATAAAGCTGTCCCAAATAAAGTCCAAGACTTCGTTTGGGATGGCTTTCTTACTATTTTTTTAAGCAACTTTTTAGTACAAAAATTTGTGAACTTAAAATTTTTGTACTAAAAGCTGCTTTAGAAAATAGGAAGAAAACTATCTCTGACGAAGCCTAAGTTAGCATAACCAATGCCATTATATGCAGTGTTTAAGGAATATTTAGACGAAATTGGATAATTTATGTATTAATAATTTTGATATAAATTTGAATTTCGATCAACTCTCATCATGAAAATTATGAGTACATAATTTTTAATAATTGGATAAGAAAGATACTTAATTAGGAGTTTGTGATATCATGATTTTGTTCTAGAATGAAATAAAATGATTATCTTACAATTACTGCATAAATATTTTATATTTTTATTAATTTTTTTATTGTTTGATTCGGATACTTAATTTAAATTTAGATCCTAATTATATATAGTATTAGAGGTGTAATTGAGTTAAGTAGACTCGCGGGCTTGCATGAGCTTGACTTGATACTCCTGAGCTGACCTAACAAGCAAAAATTGAGTTAAATTCGACTGGATTTATCAGCTGGTGAGCGAGTAATTTAAAAAATATCAGTATAAAATATAATTAAAATATATTAAATTTTAATAATTTTAGTATAAAGTTGTTAAAATTATTTTAAAATGGTATCTCCTTTTTTATATTAATATATTAAGTGATTTTTTTTATTATTATTTAGCATTTTTTTCTCATATTATTATGATAAGGATGATTTTATTTTATTTTTTATAATAAATAAGTTCATTTATAAGTCTATTCAAATTTATTAAATTATGCTCAAATTCAAATTTGATTAGTTAATGAAGGAAAAACTATAACTAAGGCTCGGGCTGGATTTGAAATATTTAGATTTTATTTGGGATATTTTTTTTATATATTTTTTACATGAAGTTTTTAATAAAAAAGATTTTGATTCATAAAATTTATGCACTAAAAATTATTTAAAAAAATAAAATAAAAAAAATTATCTCAAATAGACCCTCACTGTGGTGCGCGGTATAATTAAGGAGCCTCACAGCTCAATAGAATTGGACATTCTAATGATTTTTTTAATATACAAATTATTTCCAAAGCGGATAAGAGCAAGAAGTCCTCTTTCTTTTGCCGGCCATTCTCGATCTCCGCCATTCTTAATACCACGAAGAGGACAGGTGGAGTGTTCAGTGCAGAGAACTGAGTAACAGAGAAGATGGGAGAAGTCGGAGATGGGGGAGAAGAGAACATGGCAGCATGGCTTCTCGGCATTAACAATCTAAAGGTCCTGCCTTACAAGCTCCCACCACTTGGTATCTACTCTCTACTTCTATTCTCCTCCTCTTTTTGATTTGTTTGTTCATGATTTACTCAAATATTTATCCTTTCGTCAGCTATTCGATTGCTTGGGGAGCAGTTTCATTGTATAAGCAACTAGTTCCTCAAGAAAACCAAGTGAATGTGACAGAGAAGCTTTGTCTAAAGAACTCAGTTGCAAATAATTTTATTGTCCACAGGGAAGATGATTTGGAGAAAAAAGATATTATCATTAATTTTGCTTTTTAATTTTAAAATTACAACTTAATTCTGTGCTTGTTTATGTGAGGAAAACTAGCTTGACATGGTAGAATAGAATAATAAAAAAAACTCTGATAAAATTAAATTAAATATGTATAAAGATATGAAGAATAATTCACTAATCTTTAAAGATGATATATATGGATAGATCACACTAATATCAAGTTGGAGATAAGGGCAATAATACCTTTTTTGTCTATGTCAATGGATGAGAGAGAGCACAACTATTTGCCATAAAAATGATGGTTGATTATACAGAAGAAAACATTATTGTTGATGCAATTACTCTCTTTCCATCTTTATTTTAAGAGTTCAAATAGGTGCTTCCCTTCTATGGCTGAAATTTTTTTCTCTTGATGGAACTAAAAATAGCAGCACCTCTTCCCTCTTAAAGAAGTTGACAACCTCCCTTAGCACACACCCAAAAGATCTCCTTTTTACCTTTCTCAATTTATAGCCCCTCCCTTTCTACTCACTCATGAGCACTCGCTCACTTATTCACGCATTCGTGTTTGTGTGCTTGTACCCATGTGTATTTGCGAGCACCATAGACACTTTCCTTTGCATTTTTATTATCAGAATGATTTTCGGGTACACACTAGTTCACAACACTTATATGAACTAAGCTTGCCTTTGTAGGTGGTGGGGATATAGACATTGCCTTGATGCTTTGCACCGCATAAATATGCCTTGCTTGGCATGACATGATGGAAAACATAGCATTGCTATGCCTTATTCACTGAACCATGCACGTCTTTATTAGCATAATAATATGGCCCAATGCACTTCCTAATACCCCCTCTATAGGGATACTAGGAAACATTTCCAAATATTTATATTATGATTTGATTGCATGTTCTTAAAGTGAGATTTTGATCTCTCTTCCTTGCTTGTTTCTTTTGCTTTGTGACCTTCTCTTTGTTGATTTGGAAATATTTCCAAATTAAAATTTGCCTTGATTTGGAAGAGTTTGATGGCTTATTGATTAGGGATTGATTATTTCCTAATTATTGGATTTGATTGAGATTTGATTGGGATTTGATTGGGGATTAGATTAGGAAGTTTTTTCCTATTTTGTTTTGTCTCAAGTCTATAAATTGAGGGCTTGAGGGCTATTGTAGTAAGAGAGAAAGCTTGAGAGTTTTGTAATTCCCTATTGTTCTCCAAATTAGTAAAATCATCCCCCACCGGAGATGTAGGCATCTTCGTTGAACCACATAAATCTTTGTTTATTATGTTTGTATTGTGTGATTTTATTTCCGCTGTGATTGTTTGCACAACACTCTTGTTGTAAACATTTTAAACAAAAAATGATGTTTTTTCTTCTTTTTTGCCTCTATATGATATCCTTTCGGATATCTGTTCTTGGGTTGAACTTTGTGGTGGATGATTCATAGAATTGTTAATGTTCTTCACAACATCATCCCAACTTTTAGGTAATGATAAAACAAACTTATAACATGGATCTCGTATTCAAACATGACGTTCATGGATTTTTAATAATCTTGTAATTGAATTCAACTCATTGATGTAATCAGTGATTGAAGTTCCTTTTAACATCTTGAGATCAAAAAAAAATTCATTATATGTTCGTTTTTTATTAATGGAAGGATTTTTGTTTAAGCAAAGAGAGCCCTCGCAATTCTTATAATAGTGGTATCGTTGAGAGATGAGCAAATAACATCATAATTTGTTTGTTCATTAGCTCCCGTTCTTGCTGTTAAGACAAATATGAGTTTATTCCTTTTAAGGGTTGATGAGGATTTCTCTAAGACATTGCCCTCTATTTGCATCTTCTATAGCTTAAAGTTATGGCCATTTACTTATTTATTTCAATCTTCCCATTTTTCATGGCTGACTTTGATAGCTTTCTAATCCAAAGCTCTGATACCAATTGTTATGCTACAAATGGCAATGGATAAAATATACAAACATGAGAAATCAACATATTTCAATGAAATCCACTTACATCCAGTCACATAGGGATTAAATAATCTATTAAGCTTCAGAATAATATATGGAGAGATCAAACTTCATATAAGTCATAGAGATGGAGAAATATAATACTTTGTCTTGTCAATGACTCAGAGAGAATTAAAATACCTATTGCAAAGTTGAGATGTGGTGGTGGAGAAGGTGTTGTTTTTATATTCACTTTAGTTCTTTATTTGTTCCAGGAGTTCAAACGAGAACTCCATTCAATTATGATTCAAAGTTTCTCATCTTATCGAGCTAAAAATAACAATGTCTCTTTCTACTTGAAGAAGCCAAAAACTCCCCATGGAAGCACTCAAAGAAGTTCTCTCCTCTTTTTAAAAATGTAATCTCTTCTCCCCTTTTCTCTTTTCTCTCTATTTTCTAGTTCCAATTGGATGCCAAGCCTTTCTCTTAAGGATATATTTATAGTCATAATAAAATAACTTTCAATCAATTATATGATCTCTCCAAAGATTACAATATCTCCATGGCCTGCTAAAAAGAATCACAAGATCTTCATAGCTCATAAAAGAAGATTGCAAGGTCTTTTTTCCTCCTCACCCACACAAAACATTAGTTAAATATTTGCATTAATTAAGATAAACTTCAACTAAACCTTATGAAAATCTGTTGTAGAGAAAAACTATCTTCATTTATAAATGATGCAGATATCCAATTCGCTTACATACTCATTTATAACTCTATCAGAACACTTATTTTATCATATATTACCTATCGCATAGTCATTGATTTGGTCTCTAGATGGTCACATGATAACTATATTGAAAATGATGCAAGTAGTTGATGTCCATTACTTTGCACCATCATTCTCACATGATTTTTCTCATCATTTCTCAGGCCCTAATGATGTTCGCGTGCGCATGAAAGCTGTTGGCATTTGTGGCACTGATGTCCATTATCTGAAGGTTTATAAATTTTCTTATTCCCTTCACATTTTTTGGATGAAATATTTATCTGACATCACTGATGTTTAATCATAGACCATGAGGATGACTCATTATGTTGTCAAAGAGCCTATGGTGATTGGACATGAGTGTGCTGGTATTATTGAAGAGTTGGGAAGTGAAGTGAAATCTCTTGCTGTGGGTGACCGTGTAGCTGTAGAACCAGGAATGACCTGTGGGCGCTGCAAGTATTGCAAAGCTGGGCGTTACAACCTATGTGATGACACAAAGTCCTTAGGTCTTCCGCCAATTCATGGTTCTCTTGCTAATCAGGTTATCAGCCATTGATGTTCATATTAGCTCTTAAGTTCTACAAGTCTATAATCCGCAATATTTTTGTTTATTTAACAAAAAGCTTCTGTTGGTGTGTATGACTGCACAAAGATAAGAAACATAGACAAATTTAAACACCTTACAATGCTTGAGAGCAATATTGATTTATTTTCTTAATCATTTAACTTCTAAGAAAATGATATTAAGATTTTGTTTGGGATGGTTTTGTTATTGCTTCTCAAAGCAGCTTCCTAGTATAAAAATTAAAAATTTTGTACTAGGAAGCTGCTTTAAGAAGCAGAAAGAAAGCCGTCCCAAACGAAGCCTAAATATCTTTTTAATTAAATTCTGGTAGGTAATTAAACTTTTTTTTCTTACCTTGGAGTTTCAATAGCGTTTTAATGCTAGAACTTTGTTCAAATATATTATTTGCAGCTGGTGCATCCTGCTGATCTTTGCTTTAAGCTTCCTGACAATGTGAATTTGGAGGAAGGGGCTATGTGCGAGCCCCTTAGTGTTGGGGTACATGCTTGCAGGAGAGCTAATATTAATCCAGAAACAAATGTGCTTATCGTTGGGGCCGGAACTATAGGATTAGTCACAATGTTCACAGCTCGCGCCTTTGGATCCCCAAGAATTGTTATAGCCGATGTTGATGAACAACGCCTTTTGATTGCAAAATCTCTTGGGGCAGATGAATTTGTCAAGGTTTCTCCAAGCATTGAGGTTTGAATTTTATTTTACTTGTTTATTTTGTTCTAATGCCTTGTTCTTTAGTTGCTTTTACTACATGATCATGGGGCTGGAAACATAGGACAAGCTAAAACTTCAATGTAGTTTTCTTTTTAAACAAAAAGCTTGCAGTAAAATAATCATTTGAAGATATATTTTGCATTGTTTATGTGGATGTGGGAGTAACCAATATAACGTTCTTTTTCTTCAACTGTGGGCTCCGAAAATTCGGCCCCGGCCTCCGCTCGCTTTTCTTATTCGGCGAGGGAGTTTTAACGAAATAAGTTCCGAGGTAAATTTTGGAAGGCAGATGGGTTTGTAGATAAGACACTACCCAGAGATTTCGCCCTCATTTTGTGAGGACTTTATGATCTGAGTTCTGGTTTCCTATAGGCGCAAGCCCCTATAGTTAATTACCCCTCCCGATCACGAGAGAGAACTTTCGATTAAGGCTAGTCGTCAATCAGATACGTATAGAATACGTGTTATCTGGCATATAGTAGCAGCACGGGTATTGAATTTGAGAATTGGATTTGGATTTATGAATTTGGGAAGTTTGGATAGCTTTAATATTTAAAATAGAAATTTCACCATCTTTCACTTAAAGCGGATGGTGGGGGAATGGATGATGGACCCGATCAAGATCCCATGGTTCCGTCATCCCGGGCCATCGTGGTCCCTGGTCTACTTAGTCAGAGGAGGTAGTCGACCCAACCTGAAAGAAGGATCCTTGTCGGCAGCCATGGGTTGCTTCGTCCAAGGGGACCTTGTAGACCGGGGTTGGATGTTTGTCTAAGGGGACAAATTTGAATCCACCTTAGCTAACAGAGAGCTTTGTGCCCTATCGATCATATCCTATTGATTCATATCTCAAGGATTTAACGCCATTAAGGAGCGTATTGGCTCTGGCCATAACCGCTATCTGTGGTGCCATTTGGCGGCAAAACCACTCGGTTCAGAGGGCCCCGGGTTATAACCGTTTACCTGCAGTGCCATTTGGCGGCAAAACTGCCGGTTAGAGGACACGTACCACGTCCTTACTGGCAAGAGATTATTTGAGAATGGATCCTAGTGATATTTTCGACTAGGCATTTGGCTCTTCGTGAGCAAAAGTAAATTTTGATTTGTCCGCCCCGATAAACTGTTGCGGAGGGTGGATGGATTTTGCTTTAAGTTTTTGATGGATTTATTTCAATTTTAAATATTTTTGAGATTTTTGTGGAGTTTTGGATTATTTGAAATGGACTTTTGGGAGATACTTGAAAATATTTGGAAACCCCTCCGGTTGAGATATGCATTCAACACGGCCATCATCGGGGTGTTTGGGGTCATTTTTCTTTATGGACTGAACCTTGTCTACTCTGTTGGGCTGTCGACAGAGGATCGGGTTTCGTAGGCTCTAAGCCTTTTGATAGTGAATTCTCATTGTTATAGGCCTTGAAGGCCTAATATAAATGTATTAAGACAAATATGACGGTCGTCACAATCGTATATTTGTTTGTTGGTTCGAACCCTGTTGACTTCTATTGAACCGTATAGAAGGATCGGTTTCGAACCTGAATTCACTTGTCAACCCGCGCAGCATCCCTAGACGTCACGTGTGTACCAATAACACGCTCGCCGGGGCCCATGCGGGTTTAGAATTGTATTTTACCCCTTTTTAGTGTACCTATGTGTATACAAATTATAGTGCACGTGCAGGGGTATTTTTGGAATAGACGCCTTCTGTCTGCTTGTACGGTGATTGCAGATCCGGTGGCGTGGCGTAGCAGCTTCTGAATAGAGTTATTCGCTGCTTCGTACAGGTAGACTGTCGTGCACTATTTATTGATTTTCGTAGGCGGGTCATAGTGCACTAACTAATCTCCTGCCTTTTGTTTGTAGGAGTTTGCAATTGTCTTAGTCTTCATGCATTTTGTTGTCTTTGATCAGTACATCCGCTACTGATGTATGTAAGTAGGTAGATATCTTCCTTCTTAGACTGAAATTGACTTCAAAATATTGTATTTACTGTAGTCTTTTTTACACCACCTACAAACGATTGTAGTGTTGAATGTACGGTGGACCTCCTACAAATGATTGTAGGTACTTGTATTTGTTGAGTATCAAATCTCCTCAGCTTGTGGTAGACAGGTGCATTTACCTTCCACTGCCTTCTGGTAGGATGTATAAGCATCTTAGACTCCTTGTATCTTCCTTGTAGATTACATGTTGTATGCACAGTGAATTCTCTACAGACATTTATACGCATCGTCTACCTCTACTTGCGAGCATTTCATGTTGTGTATTGAATGTTATAACTTGCAAAGACTCCTTGGATTTGTTTGACATTAAATTATTATTGTTTGTGGGCATATCACTTGATAGCTCTTGCATTATGACAGTTCTTTGACATTCGTTGGAGATCTTACGCTATAGCTTACAGGTAGAAGCTCTTGCTTATTTCTCAAGCGAGTTATACTTGGAATTGATACTTAGTGTATGTAAGGAACTAGTATGTTCAATTTGCATGTCACTTATACTTGAAGATCTTCCGCCACAAGTCTTCTATTACACGTTGAAGTTCATTCCAAGATTTTCCACAAATTCACTTAGTATTGAAATGAGACTTCTTTATCCTTCATTTAGTGTTAGGATTCAAGTTCGATTTCATTCAGACTTGAGTTTCAAACTCAATATGAGACTTCAATATTCGTTCAAATCTTCTACTGTCATATGGAGTTCACCTGGATTTGAATCTATTGTTTACAAACCCAAACTTTATTTGGTGTCGTGCAGTTCATGCTTAAATGAACAAGTTCTTGTTGTCCACATCTTGTTCTAACTTTGAGTGTAGAGTACAAGTTCAAGTCTTTGGTTCAGGATCTTCAGAAGTCCTTTGAAGTTCAAATTGATTTGATTTTGGTTCCAATTTGATTTTATTTTATTTGGATTCGGCCTTTTATTAGTCATTTGGGTTTTGTTCAAGTTCAAGTCCACAGTCCACAAGTCCTCTGTTGTTCTTCTGTGTTCAACCAAATCAAGGTCCCAAATTGTTCTTCTCATTTGACTTTCAAATCAAATGTAAGTTCAAATCTTATATTTTCAAATTTGTTTGGGTTTGAGTTCACTTAGGTTGATTGAATCAAGTTTATAAGCCCGAGTCCACCGTTCAATCAAGTCCAAATGTTCACAAGCTGAGTCCAAGTTCGATCGTCCTTTGAGTTCAACCAAGTCCAAATGTATCAATAATTCACCCGAAATTTCGGCAGCCTTCCGGCGTCCCTCCCGTTTAGGGGAAAACTACGGAAAACTGGGCCTTTCCCACCACGCTAAGAAAAGCGTGCATGGTAGATGTCCTCTTTCGAAGACACCGTGGCCGTATATTTTTTTGATCCCCCACCACGCTAAGAAAAGCGTGCATGGGTATTTTGTTTGTAAAAAAAGTATTATTATTTTTTTATTTTTTTGAAAATATTTTGTAAGCAAGGCAGTTATTTCCCCGCAAGCGGGTACTTATGGGTATCCCCGCTTCGTCGTGCGCATCGCACTGGGATCCCTTCCCACCACGCTAAGAAAAGCGTGCATAGGCGGGGTTTCCAAGGCGATACGAACTTCAAAGAAGGAATTTAGGTGATTACCCGCTTCGTCGCAAGCGTCGGGACGCACTCCCTCCCACCACGCTAAGAAAAGCGTGCATAGGTGGTTGTTTTGTCTCGACGAATGCGTTGAAACGAGTTCTCGGAGTTTTAGGGTTAGAGAGTTATACCTTGGCGGCCGTCGGCGTTGGCTCGAAGATAGAGGGAGAGAGAGTGAACTTCTCTCTTCTTTAAACATTAATTAATTATAATTAATTATAATTATCTTTAATTAATTATATTTATTCATAATTAATTATAAGTAATTAAAAATAATTAATTACATTTACTAAAATTAATTAAAAATAATTAGTTATAATTAAATTTAATTAATTATAACTAACTCATATTAATTAACTTTAATAAATGATAACTAATTAATAATAATTAAAAATAATTAAAAATAATTAAAAATTATTAATTAAAATTAATTCTAATTAAAAGTAATTATAATTAATTATAATTAATTATAATTATTGAATTAGAATTAATTATAATTAATTACAATAAATATAATTATAATTAAAATTAATTATAAATAATTAACATTAACACAATTTAAACCTAATACTAAACCTTCACCTCTTTCCTCTGTTCAGAGGATTTACTGGATGCGGCCGAAGAAGCATGCTTGAGGAAGGAAGTTATCTTCTCAGCTAACGGGCTCACGTTGTTGCTTTAAATCAAAATGTCGGAACTTTCGAATCGAACAGGGAGAGCACGTCAGAGGAGGCGGAGGTCTTGGAGGATCGGGCAGGAGCTTCTGCGGCAAGGACAGAGGAGGGATCGGCTTGGTTTCGGCAAGGGCAAGAGGGGAAGAGGAGGCGTGGGCTAGGTATGGAGTTATTTCCTCTCTCTCTCTCTCTCTCTCTCTCTCTTTCTCTCTATTTTTTTTTTTGATCGGAGGAAGCCCGAGAGCTCGGCTTGATGAGCTCGGGAGCAGAAGGCCGAGAGGTGTTCGGCTGAGTGGGGATCGACGTCGGACAGGGAGGTCGGCTCTGGTCGTGGAAACAGAGGGAGGAGGAGGTCGTGGGAGAGGTGTCGAGCGTGGAGAGGGATCGTGAGCAGTTCGGTCTTTGGAGAAGATCGTGGATTCGGACAGAGGAACCGAGAGCTTCGATCGAGTGGGAGAAGAGCTCGTGGATTTCGGGAGGAGAAGTCGAGCGTAGAAGGAGCAGTCGTCGTGTGAGCAGCCGAATGAAGAGGGCTCGGTTGGCTTTTAAAGGCGTCAAAAATCAGCGATCGAGGCTGCGGGATTTGAGCAGGAATTGCGGAGAAATGACATGAATCGGCGCTGCGAGCGTGATTTCAACAGGATTCCGGGGATTTGCGGCAGAGTCTCGGCAGATTTCATGGATCCGTCGGGTATGAGGTTTGTACGTGGGATTTTGTTTTACTTTGCTTCTCTCATCTCTTCCTTTGGTTATAGCATGAGGGTCAACATCAACCTTCATCATTTCCCTTCAAATTGACTAATTTCATTACGATATTACCGAATCTGTAAATAAACTATTTTTAAGGAGATTTTTTGCTGGAGTGAGAAAAGTGTGAGGAATGGAAAAAACTAGATTATGAGGAAGCTATAAAAATAGTAAAGCGGGCTTGTACGTGAAGAAAAATATAATTTAGATAAATATAGGAAAAGAAAAGTAAGTTGGTGTCGTTATGAAGAATCATTAAAGCTATAAAAATTTGTAAAGAGGGCTTGTATGAATCATACGATGAAGCTATATGAGAGAATGATCAAACAAAAAGATTAGTAATGTAAAACTAAGGCTAACAAATTTGATTTTATGGTATAAAGATCAACTATAAGATGATTTGCACTTGGGCATTAATATAGAAATATAGAGAGCATTGACAAAATTTTATAAATTCTCTACTGAATTTGAAAATGTATAAGATTAAGGTTTCGTTTGGGATGACTTTCTTAGAGCTTCTTAAAGCATCTTTCTAGTACAAAAATACTAAAAAGCTGCTTTAAGAAGCAGTAAGGCAACCGTCCCAAACAAAGCCTAAGTATCGCAAAATTGATTTTGTAGACATCACGAAAAAAATATTTACATCAAATAATATATGATGAATTATTAAAATATATGTATAATACAATATAAATTGATGAAGTAGTTGTGATAGGATCCCATTTTCTAATTAGTTATGTTAAATATTAGTTTTGAGACTATCTATGTAGTGATGATTGGATTTCTTACAACATATATTGAAAATGAAGTCCCTTGGTTATGCTATTTGTTATGCCAATATAGTTTAACATAATAAAACAATTTTAGGAAAATAAGATACTTAGGTTTATTAAAAAAATGACAAGTAAATATTAGTTAATTTGAGTTAAATGATACTTTATGATAGAAGGAAACAAAACATTAAGTATGGTCTTCACGTTTTAATACTTTTCTTAATTGTCCATCAGTTTGAAGGTGAACATCATGTTGAAGTCAATTGTGGTACGCTTAACATTGAGATGTAAACTGTTTATGTCCAATATCATTCTCAACACTTTATGGAGTCAAATGGTGTCAACATAAATTCATACTTGTTAGTAAACAGTCGTAGCTTACTCGAGAAGCAATAAATAAGCTCTCCTCTTGAGTTGCTCAACGATATGACCAAATTAGTGTCATGCCCTTGAGGTCTTCTAGTAGGGCTATAAGAAAAAACATTGGATGTCTTCCCACTTTAACTATGCAATTATTAGGGTCTAGTTCAACCAGTATGTAATTCTTCACCTATATAATTTGTTAGGTAAGACACCTACTAATAAAGTTTTGAAATCTTTCTACAATTTTGTTCATCTAAATTGCGCTTTCAAAAAATTATATATCTTATGAACTCCTAAGCGCTTAGTGTATCTCGGATATTGGCTTTTTGTAAGATGTCAATTTGTAGCATTGTAGGCATTTAAACTCCCTGCTCGTTGAAGAGAAAGTCTCATTGATCTTTGTCACGAGCTTTTCATGTCCTATCGGCAAACTCTTGTTGGTTTGATCAACCGTATCAAATTGGTGCTAAACTCATGGCATGCCCTTTTCACCATGCTTGTTGATCTATACTTGTTGGGCTGCGCCAGATTAGCAAGAAAAATTCTACTAGTAGAATTTTTGGTCCATAAAACTTTAAGGTGCCGTGAATATTAACTTTCTTTTTTACATTATACTCAAATAACATCTTTTTTTCTAAAGATATATACAATTATTTGCTTGCTCATAATCAAATATATAATATAATAACTGATTAACTCTCCTGCATATCATAATTGCAGGACTTAGACCGGGAAGTTGAGCAAATAAAAAAAGCTATGGGTTCTGATATCGATGTGACCTTCGATTGTGCTGGCTTCAGTAAAACAATGTCGACCGCGCTGAATGCCACTCGCACCGGTGGCAAGATTTGCCTTGTAGGAATGGGCCACAATGAGATGACTATTCCTCTTACTTCTGCTGTAGCAGCAAGGTAACTTTCTTTCATCACCTTTTCTTCCTGTAACAACACAGGTGAAAAAACTTAGCCTAGGATCTTATGAATCTCAAGTATTAATCATTTTTCTCATGAAAGCATAGTTTCTCTAAATTTTTCTGCTTATTTTGTTTCCTACAGAGAAGTTGATATTATTGGTGCATTCCGGTACAAAGAAACTTGGCCCCTGTGCATTGAACTCATAAGGTCTGGAAAAATTGATGTGAAGCCTTTGATAACTCACCGGTTTGGGTTTTCTCAGGAGGAGGTCGAGGAAGCATTCGAAGTTAGCGCTCGTGGTGGTAAAGCAATTAAGGTCATGTTCAACCTCTAGCATGTAGAAAATTGCTGGAGGCTTGTTCTGTGTGACAATAAAAGATCATGTTATATGCATGGTTTTATGAATAAAGCAGGTATTGAAAAAATATGCTTCAGCTAAATAAAATATCTACTATGGTTTTGGTTGTATTCGGTCTTTTTTTTTTTTCTACTTGCTTTGTTTTTATTTTCACTTTAAATATAAATATATTTGTTTTCACCCCTAATTTACATAACATAAGTAATGCAAGTGTGCCCAACTAGAATGAGGTGGATTGACACGATACTGCGGAAGATAGGTTCGACATGCCAATACATTATGTGAAATCACCGAAAATGTTGTTCGCTTGCAAAATGAACAGCACCAATGCATTAGAACATCAAAATTATCCAATATGCTTCCTTCATGTAAGGCTTGATTGGACAATAGAAATAGCGAACTACGAGCGTGAAGTTGTGTAAAATTGGAGCAATTATTACGTCTGGTCAACCGAACACGTTCATAGACCAATAACCACGCGCCACGTCACTTGAAACTCGGTATTGAGCACTCGGTATTGCTCGGTATACATTCAGATATGTTCGGATTTGATCGGATGTAATAATTGTGAAATTGCCGAATGACCTGTTCATAAAACAAATTATGTCATTGTGTATGAAACATTAAAATTACCCATAAATGATGTCTTGCAATCTATTAGAGTGAAAATGGTTGAAAAAGTTAAATTACAGGCGCGAAGTTGCCCGAGCAGCCTTCATTAGCAAAACGAACCATAATACTATGTCCAAAATATTGAAATTACTAGGAATAGAAGAACACCCACCTTGGCTAGCTACGCGCACGAAAAAAATGACGAAAATTTGATAAATGAGCAAAATTCGACGAAAGCGACAAAATTTCAACTAGGTAATCAACATGCTTTTAAATGAATATTTATTTATTAAAAAATTATTAGAGTAAATTTTTTTTTAATTAATATTTATATTTAAAATAATTGAAAATTAAAAAGGAAAAATCAAATTCTAGAATCTTAGGGTACACTTACCCTATCCTTTTTGCTGCAGATATAAAGACAAATATATCTTTTTTAATTTTTCTAATAATTAATTATATTAAAAACAAACTAATTAAAATCCCCAAACCATGCCAACACTACTCCCTCATTTTCACTCAAAATCACATACCACTCACCTGATTTAGGCTTCATTTGTGACACCTTTTTTACAATTATTTTAAATATTTTTTTAGTAAAAAACTTATTGAGCTAAAAAATTTTATACTGAAAAGTTGTTTTAAAAAGCAATATCAACACTACCCCAAACAAAGCCTTTAGAATCCTTCCATGACTCATGTTCATGCTCGACACCTACATGAACCCACCTCCCCTACCTTCCTCCGACACATCCCTTGCGTGCCCAGAACTTCGGCATCGGCCAACTCCGCCTCCTAGCACGCTCTCTCACTGCCCCTCAAATGTCACTACATTACCTAACCCCCGCATGCGACCATCGATCGCCCTTGCGTAACTCTAAGCCTGTCAACTATCACCCATAACTCTGGATGCCACCGACTTGTTTCTCTCTCTCTCTCTCTTTCTCTCTCTCTCTCTCTCTCTCTCTCTCTCTCTCTCTCTCTAGAAATAAGCCTCCACACACTCTCTCTCTCTCTCTCTCTCAATGAAGAGATAATATTTTTTCTCTTACTGGAGTTTGGGGGTGGAGTGTAATTAAAGTTGTCGCGATGCCAGCAGTTGGTAGCCGAGTGTCCACGTTTGCCACAAATTTGGCAATCACCATCAAAACGTGGAGTACGAGATGAAGCTCTAGGTACATTGGTGGAGGAGAAGCGGCCGCGACCACGGTTGGACGAGGAGCGTTCGCGTGATCTCCCACGATTGGAGAACAGAGCAACTTGGCCCTCGGAATGAGATGTATTGGAAAATGAAAGTTCACGAAGAGCATCTGTGGTTTGATGAACCTCTTCACTACGAAGAAGAGAATACAAATCATCCAATGAAATGGGATGCAGGGAGCTTCGAATGGTGGTTTTGAATGACTGATAAGAAGGCGGTAGTTCATTGAGGATATGATGAAGAATGTCTTCATTATCCACGGTTCCGCCAGCAGCTCGAATGTTATCCACCATGCTTTTGATGGACGCTAGATAGTCCGTCATTGTCTTGTTTTGCATTGAGATAGATTGCAGCTCATTCTTGAGTTGTATAACTCTAGAGCGATTAGTAGAGAAAAAACGTTGATCTAACGTCTTCCAGATTGAGGCAGAGGTCTCCAAGGTGAGAATGTAAGGAAGAATAGGTGGAGAGATCGTGGAGAAGAGAGCAACAGAGAGATTTTGGTCTATTAAGGTCCAGGTAGAGTATTGGGGGTTGAGGGTGAGCTGGCCGGTGGCTGTGAGAAGATGTTTAGGTGGAGATAGGATAGTACCATCGAGGTAGCCGGAAAAATGGTATGTAGCGAACAATTTGTAAATCGCTGATCTCCAGGTAGGATAGTTTTCTGGTAAGAGCTGAACGTTAATGACATTCCTGATATTGGCTAAGAGGAACTTAAGAGTAGCAGGGATCACAACGTCAGTGGAGGTCGCGGGAGGATCAGCTGTGATGGCTGCACCAGAAGGGGTGCTGGGGGTGGAGGCAATTGAGTCACCCATGGAGAAGAGCAGCCGTTAGGCAAAGGGCTCTGATACCATGATGAAACCATGGAACCAAACTAACAGCATTGTGAGTTCAAGGAGGAAGACGATGAACAGTTGAACGAACTGTTTCATTGAAATTAACTAAAGCATATTACATTGGTATAAATAAGTAAACCTATTTCTTAGTGTAATTACAGCATTGCCCTTGGCTGTTATAAAGTAGTCAGGTGGCAGACGGAAGTGGATAAAGGCTCAGTTGATTCGGTTGGATGCCGGCGGGCTCTGCTCCAGTTCGGCCTAATGATTTGGGTTCAATACGAGATGCAGGAGCCTTGTCATTTAGCACCCTCCCAAACCTAGCTCTCTCTAAAAAGAAATGAATTTCCCGATCTCAAAATAATTCAACAAAAAATCAAATAAAAAATTTAAAAAATACATATAATATAATTTATTTATCTTGAACTCTCCCCATCAGTGACATTTCACTTTTTTGCATGCAAAGGTGAAAAATGCAACTCTTAATGTCTCATAACTCATCCGTGACACAATTGTTACGGTGAATGGAGCCATGTATGTGCATTTTTTTATTATAGCATGTGAATGCTAGTCGGTGTCATTTGCGGCGTCATGGGCGAAACTTATTAGCAATATGTTGGATTCAATGAGTGGAGTTGTGACGCCCCAGGCATCCATAGTGAAAGGATTCGTCGACAGTCTTGATCAATCTCCATTCCTGCTCCCTTGCTCGGACCTGAAATTGTTAACTACATATAATGAGCTTCAAAAAGCCCAGCAGGTCACCAAAGCCTAATACTGAAATCAAAGCACGACGATGCTATCAATATGCATGTCAGTCAATCAACTCCATATCAATCAATGGTCAATGAATCTATGCAATACGGAAATAAATAGTCAATAAAGCCAGTCAATGCAGCGGCAGGCGAATCGATAAATCAACTCAATAAATCCATGTCAATCTCGAAGAAATCCGTACACAGAAGAAAATCAATCAATCTGTCAAATAAATCGCTATCAAATCAAATCAATGCGGTCTAATCAATACTATTTATTCAATGAAATCAAACGAGGATAACAGTGCGATAAATCTCAATCTATTCTAACAATGAATCCATGCAGCAGTCCATACGGTGCAGAAACAGTAACAACAGTGAATCTATATGCAAGATCAATAAATCCATAGGCAGTAGTAACAATGAATCTATAAGCAGAAATCAATGAATCTATAGGCAACAGTGTCAATGATTCTATACTATTCATGTCCATGCTATCAATGCAATATCTATATCCATCCATTTCTATATCAAATGCTCAATGTCGATGCACAGCAATCAATCAGTGAAATCAATGAAATCGTACGATCTAGTAAATCCAATCAAAGTCGATAAAGCAGGAATCTATAAAACAATGAATCCATAAATCAATACAGTAAACATGCAATTCAATACTATATACTGGACAAGTACAATCAACTGGCTATGTTACTGTTGTAGAATCCATATTGATGTTATAGATATCCATACGTTGGTTTCAATAAAAAGAGTCGTCACTCTATTGCCCGTCGGCCGCCCGTCGGCATATCTATAAACCCCTTATGACTCCCATCTATATTGCTGTTGTAGAATCCATATTTAAAGGAAAGCCCGTTGGCCCACCATCCTGTACAGGTCAATCAATCTCCAACCAACGTTCAATCAGGTTCCACTTGTGTTCCAGTATTCAATAGTCAATCAATAATCAATTCAATAGTCAATATTAAAGCAATCATATCAATATTCACATTCATATCTATTCAATCTATCAATCTCAAACAAATCAGAAATTCTACGAAAATTCGGCAGAGTAACGGCAGTCTACCAATTTACACAAAAAAAACTGCAAAAAGCACTAATTTCCAAATTCACACAGAACGTTCACAACATCAATATAAGGCTATTGTTCTACTGAATCCATATCAAATAACATCCTAATATTTTTCTATTCAATTAAAATCGCGTAGAACCAATTCCGACCGGTAAAATCATCGTAGAAAATACTCAAATCATGTACAATATTCATATCTATAACATACCAAAAGTTGTGCGGTGAAAGTTGTGTCAAAATCAAATCAGGTCAAAAGTTCGACTACGAAAACACAAAACAATGCACAACTCGATCAAAACTCAATATCTCTGAAAACAGAAATAGGATTCGGAGTCCTTACAGCGAGACAAACAAATCTTCCAACTACGTCGTTGGACGAAAAGCGCTCCGCGGCCTCCGAAATCTGGCTTTTCCTTCTCTTCCTTCTCTTTCTCTCTCCTGCCTTCTCTTTCTCTCTCTTCAAATGATCCAAAATATCTCGAATCCGATATTTATTAACACTGATCGTCCCGGACGATCCAAAATTCGTCCTGGTACGATGTGTTCTCTGGACAAATTTCGTACAGACGAAATTAAAATTCGTCCCGGGCGACTTTCTCTCTGGACAGATTTCGTACAGACGGATCGTCCCGACGCTCCAGGTTCGTACAGACGAAAATGACAGATTTCTTCACAAATTTCTTCAGTTCGTCCAGTACTAAATCCAGTTCGTACAGACGAACTGCACTAAAAAAATCTGCTTTTTAAGGGTTTTACAATCTACCCACCTTAAGAAAAATGTCGTCCTCGACATTTCACTTAAGGGATCGAATGCAAAATCGATACAAAGCAAATCCGTCCAATCAAAACTCAAATCAAAATCAATTCGAATCAAAATCAAAATCAAAATCAAAACTCGTCAGAATCCATACAGTCATTCAATGCATTCAATCACATGTCATTCACTATGTATGCAAAATGATGCACTTGAAACTACTCATTCTATCAAACTATCAATCAAATCCTTTCACTAACCTGGCTCTGATACCAATTGTGACGCCCCAAGCATCCATAGTGAAAGGATTCGTCGACAGTTTTGATCAATCTCCATTCCTGCTCCCTTGCTCGGACCTGAAATTGTTAACCACAAATAATGAGCTTCAAAAAGCCCAGCAGGTCACCAAAGCCTATTACTGAAATCAAAGCACGGCGATGCTATCAATATGCATGTCAGTCAATCAACTCCATATCAATTAATGGTCAATGAATCTATGCAATACGGAAATCAATAGTCAATAAAGCCAGTCAATGCAGCGGCAGGCAAATCGATAAATCAACTCAATAAATCCATGTCAATCTCGAAGAAATCCGTACACAGAAGAAAATCAATCAATCTGTCAAATCAATCGCTATCAAATCAAATCAATGCGGTCTAATCAATACTATTTATTCAATGAAATCAAACAAGGATAACAGTGCGATAAATCTCAATATATTCTAACAATGAATCCATGCAGCAGTCCATACGGTGCAGAAACAGTAACAACAGTGAATCTATATGCAAGATCAATAAATCCATAGGCAGTAGTAACAATGAATCTATAAGCAGAAATCAATGAATCTATAGGCAACAGTGTCAATGATTCTATACTATTCATGTCCATGCTATCAATGCAATATCTATATACATCCATTTCTATATCAATGCTCAATGTCGATGCACAACAATCAATCAGTGAAATCAATGAAATCGTACGATCTAGTAAATCCAATCAAAGTCGATAAAGCAGGAATCTATAAAACAATGAATCCATAAATCAATACAGTAAACATGCAATTCAATACTATATACTGGACAAGTACAATCAACTGGCTATGTTGCTGTTGTAGAATCCATATTGCTGTTGTAGATATCCATACGTTAGTTTCAATAAAAAGAGTCGTCACTCTATTGTCCGTCGGCCGCCCGTCGGCATATCTATAAACCCCTTATGACTCCCATCTATATTGCTGTTGTAGAATCCATATTTAAAGGAAAGCCCGTCGGCCCACCATCCTGTACAGGTCAATCAATCTCCAACCAACGTTCAACCAGGTTCCACTTGTGTTCCAGTATTCAATAGTCAATCAATAATCAATTCAATAGTCAATATTAAAGCAATCATATCAATATTCACATTCATATCTATTCAATCTATCAATCTCAAACAAATCAGAAATTCTACGAAAATTCGGCAGAGTAACGGCAGTCTACCAATTTACACAAAAAAACTGCAAAAAGCACTAATTTCCAAATTCACACAGAACGTTCACAACATCAATATAAGGCTATTGTTCTACTGAATCCATATCAAATAACATCCTGATATTTTTCTATTCAATTAAAATCACGTAGAACCAATTCCGACCGGTAAAATCATCGTAGAAAATACTCAAATCGTGTACAATATTCATATATATAACATACCAAAAGTTGTGCGGTGAAAGTTGTGTCAAAATCAAATCAGGTCAAAAGTTCGACTACGAAAACACAAAACAATGCACAACTCGATCAAAACTCAATATCTCTGAAAACAGAAATAGGATTCGGAGTCCTTACAGCGAGACAAACAAATCTTCCAACTACGTCGTTGGACGAAAAGCGCTCCGCGGCCTTCGAAATCCGGCTTTTCCTTCTCTTCCTTCTCTTTCTCTCTCATGCCTTCTCTTTCTCTCTCTTCAAATGATCCAAAATATCTCGAATCCGATATTTATTAACACTGATCGTCCCGGACGATCCAAAATTCGTCCTGGTACAATGTGTTCTCTGGACAAATTTCGTACAGACGAAATTAAAATTCGTCCCGGGCGACTTGCTCTCTGGACAGATTTCGTACAGACGGATCGTCCCGACGCTCCAGGTTCGTACAGACGAAAATGACAGATTTCTTCACAAATTTCTTCAGTTCGTCCAGTACTAAATCCAGTTCGTACAGACGAACTGCACTAAAAAAAAATATGCTTTTTAAGGGTTTTACAATATACCCACCTTAAGAAAAATGTCGTCCTCGATATTTCACTTAAGGGATCGAATGCAAAATCGATACAAAGCAAATCCGTCCAATCAAAACTCAAATCAAAATCAATTCGAATCAAAATCAAAATCAAAATCAAAACTCGTTAGAATCCATACAGTCATTCAATGCATTCAATCACATGTCATTCACTATGTATGCAAAATGATGCACTTGAAACTACTCATTCTATCAAACTATCAATCAAATCCTTTCACTAACCTGGCTCTGATACCAATTATGACGCCCCAAGCATCCATAGTGAAAGGATTCGTCGATAGTCTTGATCAATCTCCATTCCCGCTCCCTTGCTCGGACCTGAAATTGTTAACCACATATAATGAGCTTCAAAAAGCCCAGCAGGTCACCAAAGCCTATTACTGAAATCAAAGCACGACGATGCTATCAATATGCATGTCAGTCAATCAACTCCATATCAATCAATGGTCAATGAATCTATGCAATACGAAAATCAATAGTCAATAAAGCCAATCAATGCAGCGGCAGGCGAATCGATAAATCAACTCAATAAATCCATGTCAATCTCGAAGAAATCCGTACACAGAAGAAAATCAATCAATCTGTCAAATCAATCGCTATCAAATCAAATCAATGCGGTCTAATCAATACTATTTATTCAATGAAATCAAACGACGATAACAGTACGATAAATCTCAATCTATTCTAACAATGAATCCATGCAGCAGTCCATACGGTGCAGAAACAGTAACAACAGTGAATCTATATGCAAGATCAATAAATCCATAGGCAGTAGTAACAATGAATCTATAAGCAGAAATCAATGAATCTATAGGCAACAGTGTCAATGATTCTATACAATTCATGTCCATGCTATCAATGCAATATCTATATCCATCCATTTCTATATCAATGCTCAATGTCGATGCACAGCAATCAATCAGTGAAATCAATGAAATCGTACGATCTAGTAAATCTAATCAAAGTCGATAAAGCAGGAATCTATAAAACAATGAATCCATAAATCAATACAGTAAACATGCAATTCAATACTATATACTGGACAAGTACAATCAACTGGCTATGTTGCTGTTGTAGAATCCATATTGCTGTTGTAGATATCCATACGTTAGTTTCAATAAAAAGAGTCGTCACTCTGTTGCCCGTCGGCATATCTATAAACCCCTTATGACTCCCATCTATATTGCTGTTGTAGAATCCATATTTAAAGGAAAGCCCGTCGGCCCACCATCCTGTACAGGTCAATCAATCTCCAACCAACGTTCAACCAGGTTCCACTTGTGTTCCAGTATTCAATAGTCAATCAATAATCAATTCAATAGTCAATATTAAAGCAATCATATCAATATTCACATTCATATCTATTCAATCTATCAATCTCAAACAAATCAGAAATTCTACGAAAATTCGGCAGAGTAACGGCAGTCTACCAATTTACACAAAAAAAACTGCAAAAAGCACTAATTTCCAAATTCACACAGAACGTTCACAACATCAATATAAGGCTATTGTTCTACTGAATCCATATCAAATAACATCCTGATATTTTTCTATTCAATTAAAATCGCGTAGAACCAATTCCGACCGGTAAAATCATCGTAGAAAATACTCAAATCGTGTACAATATTCATATCTATAACATACCAAAAGTTGTGCGGTGAAAGTTGTGTCAAAATCAAATCAGGTCAAAAGTTCGACTATGAAAACACAAAACAATACACAACTCGATCAAAACTCAATATCTCTGAAAACAGAAATAGGATTCGGAGTCCTTACAGTGAGACAAACAAATCTTCCAACTACGTCGTCGGACGAAAAGGGCCGCGGCCTCCGAAATCCGGCTTTTCCTTCTCTTCCTTCTCTTTCTCTCTCCTGCCTTCTCTTTCTCTCTCTTCAAATGATCCAAAATATCTCGAATCCGATATTTATTAACACTGATCGTCCCGGACGATCCAAAATTCGTCCTGGTACGATGTGTTCTCTGGACAAATTTCGTACAGACGAAATTAAAATTCGTCCCGGGCGACTTGCTCTCTGGGCAGATTTTGTACAGACGGATCGTCCCGACGCTCCAGGTTCGTACAGACGAAAATGACAGATTTCTTCACAAATTTCTTCAGTTCGTCCAGTGTACGAACTGCACTAAAAGAAAATCTGCTTTTTAAGGGTTTTACAGGAGTCATGTACAAGCTTTTCTTAGTCGTTGACGTTTGCAATGCCAGTAGTGAAACCCATCAGCGACATGTATGCCACGACTAGTGGAGCCTTGTAAATGCCTTATTTAGCATGATGAGAGGAAACTCGTCAGGAACATTCGAAACACGGCCAAATAATTTACTTGTTAAATTTCTCATGCAAGAACCCATACTTGCTTGTTTGATGCTGCGGGATTTTTAAGAATTCCAGTTGTGATGCCATGAGACATCAATTATACATACCTTTTTTGGCATCATTGGAAGGCCCAGACTCCCCATAAATTTCTCTTACATGGGAGAGATGCCAGTAAGCTACCAGAATTCCAACTAAACATACTTAAAAATTGCATAAAGGGAACATAAGCAAAATAATCTAATATAAGCAACGAATGTGTAAAGCTGAACAATTAAAATTTAATATAAACAATAGTAAAGAAACAAAATAGGAATGATAAAAAATACAAAACTTATAAGGGAATGTGCAAGTCTTACTAACTCACCAAGAGTATGCTTAAAACCAATATGAAAACCCTAAGAACTCACAAAGATCTCAATAGATACTTGCAGTGTTTGAAATAAACCTCCCCAAATCTCCATATTTATAGGAATTGAAGGAGCCTCCATGTGACCCATATCATTTATAGAAATAATATTTAAATAATAAAAAAAATCGACATGTGAAAAATGTGTCTCACTGCTTCTCCTGGTCGATGTTATCGATCCAAATTCCCTTAACTCATTATATTAGCTTCTCTTATCAGTGATACTTTCTCTATCCCTGCTTGATTTATCCCTAATCTTCCTCCTGGTCACATCATACATGGATGCCCATACTATCAAATCAATCTCTATCAATCTGGATCATTCCACCAACTCAGAAAACTTCTGAATTCATAGAGGTACTAACAAATGTCTCAATTCCTTGTTTAATCCTTACATAAACAGTAACACTTTTCTTCAGTAGTAGGAATTAAATAAGGAGCATACATAGCCAATGCTGTGAACTCAGCTTCATGTTGCATCACTATCTTGCGTCCTTGTTCTAGTCCGATAAAGGCTTCCTATATCTATTGTCGGGCTGAAAGAGATACAAACCATATCCTGAATACTATAGTGAACTCTTACCCAAGTAATCTCTGTATTGATTTTTTCCTGAAATTTCTCTTGTTGTTGTCATACTCTCCATCTTTTCGCTTCACCCTCAAATAGAAAAATAATTAACGGTGTCTTCTAGTTCTCTGGACATTACATACTGTCGAAGATTTTTTTTTTATCCTCAGTGGTCAATCTTCTACAGCTTGGGATTCTAAAGCTCCATTGATAAGTGAACACTTCAGTTTATAAAATATCTGTAAATGCTTATCTCTCTCTTATTCCTTTCTCTTAGCTGACTTTATATGTATATCTCCCATTGCCTATGTTATAACATTGGCCAGCTGCATAACACTGTCTGAAGGTTATTGGAGCTGCATTATGTTGTTCATTCGATACATTTTGCTCTGCATATCCATTTCAATTGTTCACTTGCACACATGTAGCTGAATAATTCATGAATGGACTCAATTATATATGTAAATAATACACATTAATCTACCCAATCTTATCCGACTCAAAATCAATTTATATAACTCTAGTAACAATTCAATTCTTCCAAAACATTTTGCTCTAATATCAAGTTTATGACACATCATAATCTAAATTAAAAAGAATTGTATCTTTTATCTTTTATATATAATAACCAGACTTATTAATTTCATTCAATAATATAAATATCAACGAAAAATGAATCTAAAGATTAAAACATTCATATACATATGTAATAATTATCCAAAAAGTATATACAATAACCAAGAGTCATACATATATAATAAACTATCCATCAACTCCTGACTACAAAAGAATATCTAAAAGATAAAAAGAAATAAAATAATAATAAAATTTGAAAAATCCTATAACTGATCAGTCTCACACTCCCGATCCTTTTCCTTAACCTGAAATTATTTAAAAAATATATAATAAGCTAAAAAATCCTACAACAAAACTCAAAGCATGGTAAGGAAATATTATACATGTAATCACTCAGTTCATAACCATAATACTCAATATAATTATGAATTTGTGCAGAAACAACAAAAGTAAAACCTGAAAAAATAATAAAATAGTATGGCATGGAGGCTAGTAAAATAGTGCATTTCAAAAATAATAAGATCTATAAACCAATACAGATGTCGAAACAATAAAACAATAAACATTCTTAAATCATACATTGTAGCAGTGTTATTTAATCAATAAAGAAATCATAAGTGGTGAGAATACTAAAAAAAATTATTAAAATTTATAGCCATATAGTGTAGTAATATCAAGAAATTGTATAGGACTATATATATGATGTTCAGTTATTCTATATCAATGCTTTATATCACATGTTCAATAATAGGAATCACGTGCTCAATAACAAAAAAAATCAATACAATAATTGTAAATCAGTAGCAATAACAGTGATAGTGAATCAATATTAGTATTAATAAAATATGTGCCAGTAACGATAAAACAATATAGTAACATTAAATTGGTACAATGCATGCATCATAGTAGTCATACTAAACAAGTAAAAAAATATGGCTTGCACGGTATTTTTTCTAGTAATTAGTAAATTAGTAATTGTTGGTTCAGTAAACAAATTCATCGCTCTTTATATGTTGACACATTAATTAACTCCATGTATTCCCAATCAGTGAATCACGTGAATTAGTGGATGATAATACTAAACCACAGTATTTAAAGAAAAGCTCATCTACCCACTATCATGTATAGGTCAATTAGTCTTCTGCCAACGTTAATAAATAATCAGCATTTACTTATCTTTCACACATATTATTATAAAAGTATTAACAACCAGTTATTACTCAATCACACACCTATATGCATTTATAATGCTTGTATTAATAGTATGCTAACATTAAAATACCAAAATTACTATTATATGAAAATCATACAAAACATAATAATTATCATTTTATCTAGTGAAATTTCATAAGTAACCAGCCAAATGTTCAGAATAATCAATATTATGATATATGAAAAGTTACACGACGAAAGTTCACTAAATAAATATGATAAAAGTCATCTATAATGACCTAAGCATTTTCGTAAACCGGAAAAACCAATCGACAACCAAAATTCAGATTTCTCTTTCCTCTCACCTCTTTTCCTTCTCCCCCTTCCTCATTTCCTTCCATGACAAGACAAAAAAATGAGAGAGGAGCTGAGTTTAGAGAAAATATATGTATAAAAACTCATTTCAGTGGTCAGCATAGCGGCAATAAAATTTAGCTCCGATGTGCGACATGCTGAATCTATCCGCAGTGGCAACTTCTAGCATTACTGTGCTCACAAGCACACACATCACTATGCTCTAATTTAAACAAAAATTTAATTTTTTTATTTTAAAATTATTTTCATAATTATCAAATTATTACAGAGACAACCCAAGGCAATCGAACTATGTGCTCTTGATCGGGTTCGTTATCATTTCACCACAATCTTTAAGTACAATATGGTAAATTTCAAACTATAAATATTAAAACTATTGCTATTATATGCTGGGCATTTTGTTTTTATCTAACAACTAACATTAATAAAAAAATTATTTCTCATTACTAAAAGGGATAATTAATCATAGGATCTAGTGCTTATAGGAAACTTGGAACAAGGTCAAAAAGTCCTCATAAAATGAGTGTTAAATATCTGGATAATGTCTTATCTTAAATCTAATATGCATTCTAAAAATTTGACTCTGAATATTTTTTGTTACAACTCTCCCTCAAAAGTGCGGAGAAGCCGAGGCGCCAATTTTCAATGCTCACAATTTGAATGTGTATTTTTTTTATAAGCATAGAATAAAATATATATTTGTATGAATAAAAGATTATGGTGAAAATCTATATCAAATGTTTCCATGAATCACACATCGAAGTTTTTACAATCAAATTTAAAGAGCACAAAAAAAGATAGTAAATTATTATATTATTTTGGGAAATGAGGGAGGCATCGAGGTATGTTCTTGCCACAAATGGCTTGCCTTATAGATATTACTTGTTTCAAAGGAATAGTTGACACAAATGGCTTGCCAAGGTTGATGAGTTTTGTTCTTTCCACAATTTATTTGACCACAATGTTTTATAATTGCCAGGAAATATATAGATTATTTGAAATTATGCTAGTCCCAATGATTGCCTTTGACTAAATTATTGAACTCTTGGAATTCTTTCAAGCTTCTCTTCAACATTTTTTCTTTTCTCTTGAGATCATCAATCTTGGGCTTCGTTTGTGATGATTTTTTTTATGCTTCTTAAAGCAATTTTTTAGTACAAAAATAAAAAAATTTATATAAAAAACTGCCTTAAGAAGAAACCAGAAAGCCGTCCCAAACAAAGCCTTAAAATCTTTGAACCCGCACATAAGGACTAACCATTGCATGATGCAAATCGTAGCATTGTAAATCCGCTTGTTAACGAAATTATAAAGAAAACAGATACACAAATAGTTTTATTAATACAACCTATGCACACGACTGATCGTAGGGAATCACCGATACAGACGATAGCGGTGCTAATAATTAGTCCACAAAACTGAGGTGCATACAATCTAGATAAACAAACGACCACCACCTTCATGATCACCTAGTGATGAATTTGATGATTCTCTACAATGATTCCTTCAATATTAATCTTGTGCACAAGAAATATTCCTTTGAAAAGTTCTAATTGTTTGGATGATCATCACCTCCAGTGGATTGATTAATAAATCTGACCATGAGGGCAAAGTTGTGAAAGGAAGAGTAATGATGTGAACCCAAATATAATCATTTTAATAATTAAATGAGGTTAATTAGTGAGAGTAGTCTGTCGAATATAATGTAAATATATAAATAACCCCCATTTGGGAAAGAAGAGAGAGATGAAACGATAGAATAACTCTTCTTCTATCTTATTTTTTCTCTTGTGCTTTCTTTTGGACAAATTGCTCCATAAGCAACAATGATTCTATCAATATTCTGACAATTTTCTCGCTAATTTGAATCATTCAGAAAAATTAACCGAGTAAAAATACATTCCAAGCAAGCAGACTCTGCATACAATTAAGTCTTCGCTACAAGCAAGCATATGAGCCAAAAACATCAAAGCAAAACAGCTGGAACTAACCCTTCCAATACAAACATCTGTTGTTAAAACAGAAATAACAATCAACAAAGAGCCAAATGGAACTCTCTTTTTGATCGGCCAGGACTTCTTCAATTCGTTGCGTTAATAACAATAAGGTTTCGTTTGGGGCGACTTTCTTACTGTTTCTTAAAGCAGTTTTTTAGTACAAAAATTAAAAATTTTGTACTAAAAAGTTGTTTTAAGAAGCAGTAAAAAATCCATCTCAAACGAAACCTAAGTTGTGCATGGAGCCAAGTAAAAAAATAAAAAAATAAAAAAGCCAAAGCTTAGAGCATTTTAAAAATAATAATAGTAAGCTAAAGTGGACGCCAATTTTTGCCAGCTGAAACTATTAAAAAAGATGAAAAACTATATAATGAATACAAATCAAGATGAGTTTACAAATAACACATATTAGCTGCAAGTTCATATAAATAAATCTGAGTTTTCTATTTTTTTAAGTTTTATAGACTTCTGTATTAAGTCATTTAATAAGTCAAAATCTATTAGGTTTCTGTTTCAGAATATCAGACAGAAAATATTTCCATAAAGAATAGTCATATGGGAAACTCAGGTGGCGAAGTAGCCAAGGCCAGTGGTCCTTAATTGGCGTTTGGAACTGGTAAGCGAGTTACAAGTGGGGCTTCAAGAATTTTCTTTTGGTATCAAAAGATAATTACAAAGTTACCCAGAATTTTATTTTGGTATCAAAAGATAATTATAAAGTTACCCAGACTTTTTCGTAGCATTAAGAACAAACAACATGGTGAGGGTAAATCTGCCAAATTGAAGCTCTCATCAGAAGGCGAAATTGAAAAGAGGGAACCGGAAGAGAATGTGGAGGAGGAAGATGGTCGAAGAAACAGTCAATATATCTTTCAGCACTTTAAAATAAAATCATGGCAGCACTGTCTCCACTCATGATTAGAGGGCAAGCAGATTTCATGAAACACAAAATGATTTGCAAATGATTACAATCATGACAAAAAGTTTCATCAAAAATAAAAAAAAATACCTCCAGCCAATCCAAAATAAGGCCACCCAATTGAAATATGAAATTTTATTGGACAAAAGAAAATAAAACTATGTGACAAGAAGACGCTCACAATTTTTCCCTTTAGTTAAGAAGAAATAAAAAAAATTTGTCATTATGGTAAGCCAAATGACCAAGAGCTACCTGGAATTAAAATGACAATAGCCTGGTTGAAGCTAATATAATTATTGGTAATCATCATCGCATACATATTTTTTTGTTAGTACATCCAAAAGCTAAAAATAATTGATATAGCCAGCACATTGCGAGTGCTGCCATACAAAGAATCCCATTCCTATCAAACCAGTATATCTCCCCAGCCAATAATAGAAAATTTCCGTGAAATGGCAGTAACAAGAACCTCCCAGATAATTGATCAACTCAATCTCATCCAAAATTGAAATATAGCCTCTAGCAAAATATATATTTCATAACCCAATCGTACCCCAAAAACTAGCAAAAATGCAACGCAGTGATGGCTGTATCCAAGAAATATAAATCATGAATAAATGTAAGAGACACAACCCAATAAAATCCATATGTGATCCCACAAGTTTATAGCAGGTCACCTAGCAATCGTACCACAAAAAATAGTAAAAGGCAATGAAGTGGTTGTCGAATTGTTAGACCGGTCCTTAAGGGGACCGGTTCAGGTTTACTCAAGGAGGGGCGGCGGCAAAAAGAGAGGGAGAGGAATAGGGTCCACCAATACTTCAAATTCAAACTCTTTGGAGGGAAAGGAGGGAGCGGCAAGGGCTCCTTAGTCATTTGGCTTGATTAATTAATTGCATGCTTTAAGTAGGATGAGAGAATTAGGGTTAGGGTTATGTTTTGATTATTGTATTCTCTTGGAGTTCTCTTGGATATCTTGGGCTCTAAATTCATTGTCTAGATATTGGGTGAGAACGATCCTCCTCTTGAATTGAGAATCAATTGTATCTTTGCATGTTCTAGCTTTTGGTTTGATTCCTATATTACAATCTACTGTTTTTGGATTGTTTTCATTGGAGATATTGACAATTTCTCGTTGTTTTTATCAATCTTGTTAGGGTTTAATTGAAATATTCAAACATTTCCTATCACATATCCGTGTCACCATGTCCGTGTCTTTGCATCATAGGCTTTATAGTTTAGTTTGTTCCATAGAGAGTGATAGGCATTGGACTCCATTGATATACAATCTCGACAAGAGCTTAGATTTATATAAGGTATGAAGTGTATTTAATGAAGAGAGACCGAGGCCACCATACTCATAGGGCAGGATCATAGTTTTTCATCAAATAGTGTGAATTTTATTTTTAGCCCTATTACAATGTAGAAAATGATTTATCAAGCAGCTGATTTTTCTTCTATGGCCTTTTGGAATAGATATAGATATGAGGAAATAATATACGTAGTTCCAAATAGTGGACCAAACCAGTTGAAACCTACCATTGAATGATATAATTTTCTACTTCCAACCAGCCAACCAAGAGTGAAGTTTGTCCATAATTTTAGAGTAGTTGATAGCTTTAATATTATAGGAGGTTAGAGGTATAATATGTTAGTCCTAGGGTAATGGGTGACTTTCAAAACCTAGGATGCCATAAAGATGAGCTGGTAGAGCAGTGTTAATAAATTTTGAAAAGAATATGGAAGATTTAGTCACATTAGCTTAGAGAATTATTGACGTGAAACAAAATAGGAATTTCTTTAGAAACTTATAAAAAATTGATTTAAGCGCGGTAAAAATAAACTAATGTTTCACCAAATGGGATTTTAGGAATTTAAGAGTTTCAATATTATTATGGCAATTGGTTACACAGTAGAATAACAAGAACTTAAAATAACTTCAATCACATGCTAAATCCACCATTTAACAATTAGAAAAGTCAACTTGAGTTTCTCTCACTCACGCTCTTTGAAAGGCTTTAGCGGAAGGAGAATATCAGCAATCCTAACGATGCCACCACAAGTGATCATAGGACGCCTAGGGTCTTGATCTATTGATATCGTGCACTACTTGTTGCTTTCTACAGCTAGCTTGTTGTGTACTAATGAATCTCCTGCTATTACTGGTAGAAAATTGCATTCACTACAGCTCTCTTTTATTTTCTCACATATAGCCTGTTGTATGCACAATAAGTTTCTTATAGTAACTCGTAGGCATCTACATTTGCAATGATTCTTTAGCACTTGCTCATAGGTGACATTTAACATGTATAACGGGCCTCCTGCAAGGGCCTGTAGTCATTTGTATTTGCTATGCATCTTATCTGTTGTTTTCTTGCATATATCATGTAGTATGTATAACGGCTCTCCTATAATCCCCCGTAGACATTTGCACTTCATTACGTATATTCTTCCCTTACTTTTAGGGAGCTCGAATACGCTTCGGACATGCTATTTTTTATTGTATGAGGATCGGTGTATTTGATTGTCGTTGTATTGTTTTAATTGAATGAAAGTTATATATGTTCTCTTCAAACTATCTAAACATATGTGATTTTTTCAGTTAATCACATATTGAATCCCCTTGTTTGTAGGAGACAGGTGCATTCACTCACTACCATTTTATTATAGGTTGTATAAGTATCCCAATGCTTGTTGCAGGCTCCTATATATGCTTTGAGATTGAGTGTAAGGCACTGCATGTCTCATCCACCACTAGTTTCTTCATGGGTGTCGATTGACAAATTGCTGCATTTGCATATATATCTTTCAGCACTTATGGGAGCTGTTATATACATTCCCAAGGCAGTTAATATTAGTTGTAGGGAGACTTGCTGTATCGATAGCTTATTTGTTATCTTCATTCATCAACAATATTTATAGTGTCTAAACACATTCATCATGCATTATTTATGACCACTTATGTACGACCTGCTGCATTCACTATGAGCACTCTTGCATTGTGAGCGAGTCACTGTCTTGCAAGTTCCCTGATTCATACCTGTAGATAAATCACATTCGTTGGATACCCCTTTCCATATCTGTAGGCAGCACACAACTTTCACAAACTAGTTGGTATTAGTAATATGCTTGTTGTCCTATCCACAACCTTTTTAGATTATTTTTAGATGAGCTGCATCCATTGCATACTGTGCATTCTTGCCTACAGGATGAACTGTACCCACCCTTATGTAATACTGATGCTGGCACTTTAATCGGCAGTGATAACCTCTCAACATATGTTGGAAGTTTTATGTTGTTGCTCGCAAATCGTGTTCACTTACAAACAAGTCAGGATACTTGCATGAGGTCAAATGATGTTGATTTCTTACAAATTGTATTTGTTTAAGACTTGTTCAACAAATCTTGGCCATCAATTTGTTATGTTCGCTACATATTGAACTCCCTTTTTGATGTATTTTGTTGAAGTTGGATCATTTTTTGATGATAGAGATGTTATCATATTCCTTCATCCATGTTCACTCACTTTGCAAATCTGTTTAATTAAACAAATCCTTTATTTGCATGAAGTTCATTTGGATGCCCTTGAATGCTCAAAGTTATTATTTGATTTTGATGTCTTCATTTTGATAATGTTTTTATCAATTTAAAGTCCAAGTTTCTATAGCTCAAAGTAGATTCAAGTCCCCTATTTAGTTGCTCAAACTCAGGCTCCTTGAGGTCCAAAATTGATTCAAGTCATTGTGATTCGTTCAAGTCTTCTTGCTATTTTGTTTGGTTCAAGTCCAAAATGAATCTTCTGCATTTGTTCATAGATAACACTTTGTGCACGTGACAGGTCTCCTAAGGCAGTTTGTGGGTATTTGTATTTGATGTAGTCACTTTGTATTTTGCTTGTAAATAGCATATTGGGTGTACAACGAATCTCTTACAACAGTTCATAGGAGCTTGTATGCCTGTATCTCTTCGTTGCATTTGTTGTGGTCTGCAGTATTTCCACTATCATTGGCTTTGTGCAAATCATTATGCTCATTAATAATTTGATGTTGATTTCTGACTATCCCTCTCATCAACACTATTTTTATACATTGATCAGCGAGTTACTGTATTCTTAGTGTTACCTTCATGTTGAAAGTGTTGTTGTATGTATTGCTTTCATCCTTCCTTACATACAAGCTGATTGATGGGGCTATCAGTTGCACTTGCCCTTCCCTTGTTTATTAACGTTCATTTCATAGTGATCTTCAATGCTGGTAAGAGACCAACATATTTGCTAGCAATTTGATTGTTGTCGGCTGTATAGATATCTTGGTATTTATTATGCACTGCCTGCATATATTTGTAGGGAACATCGTCATTTACAAACACATTCATCTTATTTGTTTGCGTATTTCTTGAGCATATTTATGGGGTATTTATCACATTCATAGTTTGTTCTCTCTCGCCATTTATAAATATAGTGATGTATTTATTTATAAGCTCGAGACTATTAATTATAGCCACTACGGGAAAACACGCGATTACCGTCGGATTTTCTGGCGGAAAATTTTGCGCCGGTACGAACGACGCAGGTTACGACGGAATATTCCTAAAAATTGCGACGGAAACCTTACGACGCATTTGTCGGCGCACAATACGCCGGAAATCTTCCGGCGTCCCATGCGCCGGTCTATGCGTCGGTAAAACGAGCTCGGAACCATTTCCGTCGCACGTTACGGCGGAAACATACCAGCGCAAATGACCGACGGATATTGCGCCGTTTACTCCGCCGGAACGTCCGCCGATGAAAGCCCTATTTTTCGAAACCAAGCCCATCTTGCCGCTCATTCATTTCCTTCCGTTCTCTCACCTAGCATGTTTCGCCCGTCGCCGTTCGTTGCTTGTCGTGGATTGACGTCGCCGACGGTCACCGGAATTCGCCGTCGATGGTCACCGGACTTCGCCGAGCATCCTTTCCTCTCTTTCCTGCTCGCGCGCCGCCAAGGGTCGTTCTTCGTCGACGGAATGTATTTTGTTTCTGTTTTTTTCCTATTTCGGTTGGATTACATATAGGATCAGCCTTAAGTCCATATCTTTTTGCTTTAGTTATGGATGTTCTCACTAGACATTTGCTAGAGGATGTACCTTGGTGTATGCTTTTTGTTGATGATATTCTTCTTGTTGATAAAACTAGAGAGGGAGTTGAAGGTAAACTTGGATTATGGAGATCAACATTAGAGAGTAAAAAGTTTTTCGATTGAGTAGATCTAAAACGGATTATATGAAGTGCAATTTTAGTAGTAATAGACCTAGTGAGGGGATTGTGACTTTGAGCGATCAAGTCATTAATAAGAGTAACACGTTTTAAATATTTTGGATATATTATTCAGAGTGATGGTGAAATAGATGTGGATATTATCAAAAGAATTCAAGTTGGATGGTTGAAGCCGAATGTTGGCCACTAAAAAAGAAGCATAATACTAAGTTAAATGTGGCAGAGATGAGGATGCTTAGGTGGATGAGTTGCTTGACCCTTAGAGATAGGATGTGAAATGAGCATATACGTGAAAAGGTTGGAGTAGCTCCAGTGGAAGATAAGATAAGAGAAAGTCGACTTAGATGGTTTGGTCATATGAACATCTATTAATGTCTTTTTAGATCTATATATATAAATCCATTACTTTTTTTCTCTTATATATAGGTTATGAATATATTAGAAATCAAAGAAGTTGGATGTATAACCGATTATCTCAAGGTTGGAAGACATTAACAGATGAATTCATCAATGGGGTGAACTTTTTCATTCAGCAAGCGAAACAGCTGCCCAGCTTTATATCAGAAGGAAAGTTTCGATGTCCATGTTCTAAACACAAAAATCTAGTGCACCTAGAACCAGATGATGTAACTGTTGATCTGTATCGCAGAGGATTCATGCCACGGTATTGGTATTGGACTTCTCATGGTGAGTATGAGCCACAATTTGATTATCAATGCGGTCCTTCTACAAGTAGTAATGTCGCTAAGGCTGAAAACATCCGATCAAATCTTGAGGAATTAGTTCATGATGCAACTGTAATACAAACTAAACAAAATACAGAAGAGTTACCGAATACGGAGGCACAAAATTTTTATAATTTATTACATGCTGCCCAACAACCAATCTGGAAAGGGTGCACGACTCACTCAGAATTATCTGTTGCTGTGAAGATGTTAAGCACCAAGGCTGAATATAATGTTGCTCATGAATGTTTTAATCAATTCATTGGGCTGCTTAAGGAAACTAATCCGATAGATAATTTAATTCATACAGATCTATATCGGACAAAGAAGTTAGTTTCCAAACTTGGTTTGACATATACAAAGATAGATTGTTGTGTGAATGGATGCATGTTATACTTTAAAGAAGATATCATAGAAATTGTATGCCGTCATTGCAATGCACTAAGATTTAAACTAAAATCTAGTAATATAAGGAAGTAGAAGGATGTGCCTTTTAGTAGGATGTTCTACTTTCCAATAATTCCGAGACTATAACGGTTATATGCATCCATGATATCTGCTGCACATATGAGATGGCATAATGATCACATTCCATAAGAAGGTGTTATCACACATCCATCAGAAGCAGAGGCTTGGAAGCACTTTGATCGTACACATCCCACATTCGTGGAAGAACCAAGAAATGTCAGATTAGGTTTATGCGCAGATGGTTTTACTCCATTCAGTCAGTCGGCTACACCGTACTCATGTTGGCCTGTGATACTCACTCATTACAATCTTCCTCCAGAGTTATGTATGACTACTCCTTATATGTTTCTGTCACTTAAAATTCTAGGGCCACATAATCCAAAATTAAATATTGACATATTCTTACAACATTTTATTGATGATTTATGTTTATTATGGGAAGAGGGAGTAAGTACATATGATATCTCCACCAAACAGAATTTTACACTAAGAGCAGCATTACTTTGGACAATTGGTGACTTTCCTGTATATGGTATGCTCTCAGGTTAGAACACTTCAGGCAAGTTAGCTTGTCCGTATTGTATGGAAAATACAAAATCATTCACTTTAAAGTATGGTAGGAAGAACACTTGGTTCGATTGTCATCGAATGTTTTTGCCTCAAAGTCATCCTTTCAGGCGAAATAAAGAAGCGTTTACTAAAAATAAAATAGTGATGTTTCAGCCTCCTCCAAGGTTCAGTAGTGAAGAAATTTTTGAAAGAGTAGAGTTCTTGCCCACCATAATGGAATCTCCAACATTAGTTGAGTTCAGATTGCCAGAATATGGTGTCAATCATAATTGGACAAAAAAAGTATTTTTTGGCCGTTGCCATATTGGAGAACAAACTTGATTAGACATAACTTGGATGTTATGCATATATAAAAAAATATTTTTGATAATATTTTCTATACAGTTATGTACATCAAAGAGAAATCGAAAGATAATATAAAAGCAAGGATGGACTTAAAGGAGATTTGTAGAAGGAAAGCTTTGGAATTAAAGTATGGTGGAGCGGGAAAATTTCTCAAACAAAAAGCTCCATTCACATTAACTTTAGAGCAAAAACGAGCAATTTGTGAATGGGTGAAGACTCTACGAGTACATGATGGATATTCTTTCAATCAAAGCAGGTGTGTTGACATAAGATCAGGGAGATTATTCGGATTGAAAAGTCATGATTGTCACATCTTCATGCAATGTCTACTATCCACTGCTTTTAGTTATCTGCCAGATCAGATTTTAAAGCCCCTAATCGAGCTAAGTGTCTTCTTCAAAGATTTATGCTCTTCTAAATTAAATGTGGAGAATTTGATTCTTATGGAGCAGCAAATTCCATTCATTTTGTGTCAACTTGAGAAAATATTTCCTCCAGGCTTTTTTGACTCTATGGAGCATCTACCTGTTCATTTACTATATGAGGCTATGGTTGATGGACCTGTTCAGTATAGGTGGATGTATCCTTCTGAGAGATATTTAAATAAACTTAAGAAGACCGCTAAGAACAAATCATGACCCGAATGCTCTATCTGTGAAGCATATTTAACATATGAGACAACTCAGTTTTGCTCGTATTATTTTGAAACAATATCTCAATCAGGTGAAAGTTTAGCATCTCAAAATGTTTGTAAATCCTCTAATATATCTGTATTCAGTGGAATTGGGGAACCTTTAGGCGCTAGCACCGTGCGCTATTTGACCGATAAGGAGATGACAGTTATCACATTGTACATCTTGCTTAACTATGATGAAGTTGAGCCGTATCTCGAGTAAGTATGAGTTAAGTTGTTTATATTTTCGGATTTCTTTTAGACTTTGTTCTAAACTCAAGATATGAATTTGTAGGAGGTTCATTGATGGTCTTAGTACATCAGAAGAAGGAGAAGTCCAGAAGATAGTGGAAAAAGAATTCACTGCTTGGTTTAAAAATACGGTATATTCTGAATAATTATTCTTACTTAATGAGTTAATTATTTCTACAATTAATATTAGTAACAATAATATCTTGTACATTTAAAGGTACACATTGAAGACAGTTCGCAGTATTCAAGGTTATCTGAGTTAGCTTGGGGACCAAATAGATTAGTAAAATGTTATCAAATATTTGAGGTCAATGGTTGTAAATTCCAAACAAAAAATTAGTGTGAAGATAGGAAGACAGAAAATTCAGGCGTATGTGTAAGAGGGAACACCCATACATGGAATGATTATAAATACTACGGGGTATTACAAGAAATATTAGAGGTTGAATATCTCGGTCAGAGAAATACTATGTATCTCTTCAATTGTGAATGGTTTGATCCAGTACCAAATAGATGCACGAAAGTTCATCCAATTTACGGTATAACAGAAGTAAAGCGGGCTAGGAGATATACAAAGTTTGATCCTTTCATCATTGCTAGTCAAGCAACTCAAGTCTATTATACGTTAATCCAAGCGGAATACAAGGCAAACAAGATTGGCTGGTAGTTATGAAGACAAAACCAATGGGAGTAATTGAGAAAACCACCTCAATACCATCAGCACATCAAGAAGAGTTTATGTCTAATTTAAAAAATCTCCCTATCAATGTAGATGACTAAATCAGAATTAATGAGATCGAGTTGCAGTTAGAGGAGGTAGATCTAATCATAGAGGAAAGTAATGATGAATCTGATAGTAATGAGAGTGTATCATCTTATGCAAGTGAATCAACAAATGATGAGTTAAAAACATAAGGTAACTTAAATTTTTTTTAGCTACTGTACTGCAATTTATTTTATTTCACTGCATTTTACTTCACTGCATTTTTTTTAGCTACTGCACTGCATCATTTTTTTAAAATTTTTGTTATAACTCATATTTATAATATATTTTTTTTATTTATGTGCATATGGCTTCAGGTGAGGAGCCTAGTAGAGGATTGATAAAAAAATATGTTTAACAGACGCACTAAGAAGAGTACAACTGGACCACCTAGGCCACTACGTACTGAGGGGACCACCTCGGCTCAGCCTGCTACACAGCCTCAGCCTACTACACAGCCTCAGCCTGCTACACAGCCTTTACCCACTCATGGAAGCAGTAGCCCGCAGTTTTACTCACCAGACCCCCGATTTCCTTCACCAGATCCCGGGCAGAGTACTCCTTTCTACCCATACTACACACCCCCACTGTATGCTGGTGCCCCTCCTACTTATCAATTTCCACCATATGCTCCACCATATTATCCCCCACCAACCCATCAGCCTGCTACAGCTGGACCTTCGACAGCAGTTGGACCTTCGACAGCAGCTGCAGCAGAGCAGGAGACAGATGCTAGAATATTGATAGCACCTGAGGGTGACACGTACGTACAGTCTCTTTTATTTAAACTAACAAATATTTTTATTTTATATTTGTTTAACATAACTTTATTTTTGTAGGTTCTACCCATCAAAACAACCGACACATAAAATACGGGACATCATACGGAGCAGGTTTGACGCTCCTTATATTTCTTGGAAGAAAGTCCCGAAAGAAGTTTGGGAGATGTGGTTTAGAGAGTTTGAGGTATTTTTGGGTTTTAGTTTTTATGTTAAATGATTTATTCTTTCTTACTTAAGCTAATAATCTTATATATTATATATCATATGTATTTGATTGCATAAAGAGTTTTGTTGGCTGTCCTAACACAATAACAGGATTAGAAAGAATTTTGAGAAGCGTGGGTCTACTCGGATGCGCGACATGTTCACAGATATTAGAAAGTCTGGGAAGCGACCATTGTGGATTGGAGAGGTTATATGGGCTGAGTTGAATGCAGCTTGTGGCAGCGAAGAGTACAGTAGGAGGAGGGATCAAAATCGACAGAATAGAGCTTCTGATGTTGGTGGGTTGGGTAGTTCACTTCATACAGGCGGCTCTATTCCACATACTGAGCACAGCGTCGTTTGGTAATGAATTTTAAATATTTTTTAAAATTGTTCTTTAATCTGTATTAATAAAATTCTCTTAATTCAAATAGAAAGTGATGCTTGGTAGAAAACCGACTCCTGTTGAATTGCATAGTTGCACTCATAAGCGACAGAAGGATCAACAATGGATTGATGAGAGATCAAGAAAAGCCTATGTAAGTATATTTTTATATATGTTTAATATTTTCTAAGTTTTAGTTTAACTATATATATTTATATTCTACTTTTACAGGAGGATTATACACGGCTTCGAGAGACTCATGCCGCATTAGGTGAGGGCTCTTCTGGCGGCTCGGTGGAGTATTCTGAGTATCGCATCTGGTCGCAGGCCGTGGGAGGAATGCAGCATGGTAGAGTATATGGCTTAGGTGCGCAAGCTCAGGCATACGAGGGGATGACCTCCTCTACTGCATCCAGCTTCGCATCAAGTTCTCATGACTCCTTACAAGCTCAACAAATAAGTGCCCTTCAAGCTGAGCTAGAACAAGTAAGGAAATCACAAGCTGATTGGCAAGCTCAGCTGCAAGCACAGGTTCAACCTCAGCTGCAAGCACAGATTCAAACAAGTACGGAGCAACAAAATCAGTTGTTGGATGAAATGCACAAGATGAGGGATCAGCTGAGTGGAAAAGACGTAGCTCCACCTGAGGAGGAGTCCACGGAGTCAGAGTAGTTTAATTTAGTTTACATGAACTTGTTTATTTCTGTGAACATGTGTTATTGAACAGTTTCTTTTAATGTGATGTTTTTTGTTGGTTGATACTATTGAACAGTTTCTTTTAATGTTATAAACTGTTGTGAAACTGTTGTGAATTTGTTATAAAATGTTGATCTGTTGAAATGTTACTATTGAAATGTTGTGGAATTGATATTTGTATAGGTTTGCAGGTGTGGAAATTTGATTGTTGACTGGGAAGGCAATTTTTTTTATCAATGCTACAGGTTTCAGGCGGATTTTAAGCCGAAACTTCGCCGGAAAGGACGATACAACGAATTGTATCGAAGGTATCGACGCCTTCGTTCCGTCGGAAACTACCGGCGCACGTTCCGGCGCTATGTCCGCCGCTTATTTCCGGCGAAGACTTTACGCCGCAAACAAAACTGTTGGTTGTCTACGGCGAACTTGCGGTGTTTTATCCGCCGGTAATTACCGACGGAAGATACGACAGAAAATTACCGGTGCATATGGCGCCATAATTTATCGGTTGGAAGTCGTCGGCACCAATCCGATTATTTGCGCTGGTAATGCGTCGGGAAGTGCGCCGGAAAGTTTTTCGGCGCATTAGATTCGTCGGAAAAAAATTATCGACGCAACCTAAACCGGCGTAGGAATTTCCGCCGAAACGTGCGCCGGAAACTTATATTTCCGTCGGATATCTGTGTGTTCCGGCGGCTTTAGTCCGCCGGTAATGACGGGTTTTCCTGTAGTGAGCAGACTACTTTCATCATAACCTACCCCTTTCATTTTTGCCCATGTTAAACTATTCATACATGGTCGTAAGTGAATCACTATGTTACAGGATTTTAATATTGACCATAGATGGAAGGCTGAATACATAATTGTATTTATAAAGGGCCAGTCATGTTTGTGGTATATCCAACATTGTTGTTTGCAGATGGGAATTATGATGTATTGCCAGACTATTTCTTCCACCTCTTTATCTTGTAGGTCAACTATTATATACATGGCGATCTTATAATTGCTTGTAGGTGTCTGTATTTACTACGAGTCTTTGGCACTTGTAGATAGCATATGCATCCGTATCTACATGTGACTTTCTCACATTCACAATACTTCAAATGTTGTTATTCCCAAATAAAACACATCAGCCTTCGTTGCTAGTAAGTTAATGTGCACTTATTTGCGAATTAGTTGGCATCGGTAGAGAGGAGGTTATATATTTCACAATCTCTTGCTTCACTTGTAGGGTCGTTGTATGCATTGCAAATGTAGGAAACTTTTGTTTTACATGATCTGTTGTATGCATTGCAACTTGTTACATTTGTTGCATGTCGACCTCCTTCATTCACTAATATTCATCACTTGTATGCTTTAAGAGTTTATTCAGTGTTCATTTGCATTGAGAATTTATTTTCCACTTGTATTGTGTTGTTTTCATTGATGCTTATTTGGAGGTCTTGCATCATTGTTCGCAAACAATTTATATGCTTGATTCTGCTTCTATCACAAATCCTTATACATTTACTTACATGGTTGGCATTTGCTTGTATGGTGTTTATTTGAATACAATTGAATGTTTGGAGTTATTATTTGTAGTTGCCTCATTGACATCTGTAAGTAGATTATGCATCTCATTGAAGACATTATTGCATTTTTCACTTAATCTTTGCTTGCGAATATGTTGCATTTGTTATAATAATTTTGAAATTAATTATAAGCAAGTTATGCTGAAATCCGCAAGTCTTTTATTTGATTATTAATATTCATTTGATTGCATTCAAACGATTAAAGTTATTACTTGATTTTGGCATTTTCATTTACTCATGCATTTATCAAATTGGTGCGTGATTCCCTATCCTTTGAGTTTGATTCAAGTCCAACTATGGTCCTTGCAAGTTCAATTGCATGTTCAAATTGTTCAAGTTAAGTTGAAGCTCCTCGCACTTAGTTCATTTGAGTTCAGATCCTTTGTCGTTCAATATATGTGTCCTGTTTATTATCATTTGCTTTAAGTTCAAATTCATTTAAATTTAGTTTGAATTTGAGTTCAAGTTTTGTTCACATCCACCATGCTTGATTCAAATGAAGTCTAAGTTCACAAGTTCTCTTTATTTTCATATGAAATTCCAGCAACCTCCCGGCATCTCTCCCATTTAGGGAAAACTATAGGAAACTGAGCCTTCCCACCACACTAAGAAAAACATGTTTGGCAGATGTCCGTAGACATCACAGTCATAATCTTCGCCCCCCATCACGCTAAGAAAGGCGTATATGGGTCCGTAGACATCACAGTCAATTATTTCCGTAGGTATCGCACCGAGTTTCCATCCCACCGCACTAAGAAAAGCATGTATGGATGATTTTTCGGTGCGCTGCGAATGCCGAAAATGAGGCTTTTGATGATTGTTCACTTCGTCGTGAGCACCGTGACAAACTTCCTCCCACCACGCTAAGAAAAGCATGTATAAGTGATTGTTTCATCACACTACAAACGCCAAAAATGGGTTCTCGAGTTTAGAACTTTATACCTCTGCGGATGGAAGTCGGTGGTGTGATGTTGATGATAAAAAAAATACACAAGAATCTGTCTTTTTTTCTCTTTTGTTCTTCTTTTTTCTCTTTTTTTTATGTATTTTCTTTTCTTTTCTTTTTTAAATCTCTTTTATTTATTTTTTCTTTTTCTCTCACTTTTTATTTATCCCAATATATATATATATATATATATATATATATATATATAACTAATAATTATAATAATAATAAAAATTAGGAAAAACTTGTAAATTAAAAAAAAAAACTATACCTTAGGTCAGCTGAAGGAATCGAGCAATTGAAGGATTTCAATCGGGTTTAAAGCAAGGGGAAGGTGTCAGCTTTGGAGGATTTTGACAAGATAGGTCGAAGGGTAGATCCGAACTGGTTCGGCGGGTAGAGGGCAAGGTCGGTGATCGTGAGCTGCTCGATGGCTGAAGTTTCATTATGAGATGAGGCTTGGTTGGAGGTGGAAAGAGGAGGCTACAACAATAGGAAATCAGGAAGGGGTTGAAGAGGAGGTTTGGATTTATCGGCCTAGCTTGAGGTGGTGGGCTAGGGCAGGTTTGCGATTGTCTGCATCTGGTTTGACATGGAAAAGGAAAGGGGGTCAATTTAACGCGGGATCTGACAGATGGGTCATCGAAGGGTTTGTAGAAGAGTTGCAGATGGCTTGAAGGCTTTGGGATGGAGATCGGAGGAAGGGTTGTCGTCAGTTTGGAAATAAAATGGTGGGAAGCAGTCAGAGGATGGAAGCTTGAAGCCTGAGAAGCTTCGCTTCTTGTGTACAGAAGAAAGTTGGGCAAGAGCTTGAAGGCTCTGTTTCGTTTTATGGCATGAGCGGAGTAGCAATCAAGGAAAGATTTACCTATTGCCATCTCTGAAATGGTGTCGATTTGCAGAATTTAACGGGATTTCGATAGACATACGGGTATGGGCCGCCGAATGGTGTAGGTATTTTAAAAAATAATAATTGCTTTTGGTTTTGGATTTTCTGTTCTAGGTTAACATGCACTTCTATGGAACTGTACAGACCTTCTTCAAGTGACATTTTTTCCTACAGCTTCAGCACACAACTTTCCCTCTACCAAAAGTAGACTTTTCTCTCTTGGATGTAGATCTCCCTCTATTTGGATTTCTCTTAAACCTCTTCCTCTTGCTTCAAAATTCATAGCACAATTTGAAGATTCGTCGTTCGCCCTTCTATGAACCTCTTCATTAAGCATTAACCTCATAATGTCCTCAAAGTTCATCTTTGAACTTCCTGAAGAGTTACTCACAATAGTAACAACCCTATCCCTGCTTTCTAGCAATGAAGATAATAACATAATTTCCCTCACCTCATCATCAAAATTAATGACAACTAAACACAATTGATTCATCACAATGTTCAGATTATTCAGGTGTTTCGCCATTGGAGTGTTGTCTAACATCTTCATATTGAATAACTTCTTCATCAGAAACACTTTATTTGAGGTTGATCATTTCTCATACATCTTAGTCAGTGTGGCAATGAGATTGGTTATAATCATCTCATTTACAATGTTGAATGCAACATATGAGGAAAGTGAAAGTCGTATCAAATCTAGTGCAGTCCGGTCAAGAACCCCCCATTCCTCCATTGTCATAGAATCTGACTTCTTGTTGATTCCTTCTAACTGTAAATACAACTTTTGATACAACAAATCTTCAATTTGCATCCTGCAAAATTTGAAGTTCAAACCATTAAACTTTTAAATCTTGTACCTTGCTTCGTCTGCCATTACTTCCACTCAATCTGAAGAAACTTGCTCTGATACCAGTTGTTTGGGATGATGAGTAAACACCATCATAATGAAACAAGCAAAAAAGTAAAAGAAGAAAAAAAAAAGTAAAGGACACCAAGATTTAACGTGGAAAAATTCAAATAGGAAAAAATCTATGGGGCCACACCACACCAAGAAATCCAGTATAAAAATTAAGAAAAATAAGTACAAATCTCTCTTCTCTCTCACTCTCTCCTTGCTTCTCTTCTCATATACAATATTCTCAATGTCTAACTAATATCAAAATATAAAAAAAATAAGTAAAATAACTCCAAGGGATGCAACCCTCCAAAAAAATGAGAAAGAAAGCTGTCCAATCCATCTCGCAGTGCTACAGCACTCAAACCTTTGTCTTGATCTGTTGCGGCGCCATATATATAAAACTGCGGAGTCCTGTTCTCTGTCGTTCAATGCTGGGGCTCTCGGGTACACAAGGTCGGGGCGCTTGGGTACACATTGCCGGGGTATTGTATGAAAAAAAATTTAAGAACACAAGGAGGTAAACCCCCTACACCCCTCAATATATAAGACAAGCTTTGAGGTCCGAGACAACATATAAATTAGATTGATCAACACAATCAAATTCCACACATAATAGACCATTTTAAAGATACAAGAAAAGGAGTTCAATTAAGTAGTCTTATGATCAATTTTAGCATTATAGAGTTTATTTATAGTTGGAGCTATATGTAGATGGAGCTAGTGCGTGCAGACCTGTGTAATGCACGAGGTTTTAGTAATAACAAGACAGTAAATTCTACTTATTGCCCTTTTTTTTGGAAAAAGCACTAAATGTTGATCCTTATTTAATTTGGTCTTTTTATAACTTGCCTTTCAAGCATCAAGTGAATCGAGGAATTAGCTCCACAGTGGCACTGACGGCTGCTAGGGTTTGCGGATTTCCTACTCCCGGCATCCCATCTTCCTGTGATTCTCCGCCGCCACCGCTGGAGGGATCCCTCCCTCTACTCCACTTCCTTTCCCCCTCTCCCCAACTCCTCTTCTCCACTTCTTCCCGCTGGAACCTCGTTCCCTTTACCCTAGGATCATGTTTTTTCTGATCCCCCAAACACATGTGAGTTCAATATCTCTACCTTACCCACCGCGAAGGAAATCATTGACCTTCCCACTGATTACATAGCTGGAGCTGTTGAAGAATGGAACCTTGCTTTGGTTGGCTACTCTCTCAGTAAAAGACCGTTCTATGAGGCTCTCCTCAATGCTGTTAAAAATTGTGGAATCTCAAAGGTAACATCAAGCTGGTTTCTCTTAGTGAAGGATTTTTCCTTTTCAAATTCTCATGCACCAATGATTATGAAATGGTTTGGTCAAAGGGAGCGTGGTTTATTTTCAGTAAACCCTTCATCTTCAAAAAATGGACTTCGCATTTTAGCCCGGAAAGAGACGAATATTCCAATGTTCCTATATGGTTCAAAATCCATGATTTACAGTTGTGTTGTTGGACCCCTGTAGGAATTTCTAAAATTGCTACAAAAATTGGAATACCCCTTGCTGTCGATGCTCTCACAGCCTCCAAATCCAGACTCACCTACGCTCGAGTATATGTCCAAGTTGACTCTACTGCTACCTACCCTGCAATTGTCCCTATTACGGTTGAAAGAAAGCTCTTCAATCTGAGAATTCAATACGAATGGCGCCCTTCTATTTGCAACCTCTACAAATCCTTCAACCATCAAGCTATTTCATGCCCATCAAACCCAAACCCTAAACCTTCTCTCTCCTCCTACTATCTCCCGTGGAAGGCGTACAAGCCGAAGACCCAGACCTCCATCCACAAATCCCACGGGCATCCTCCCGAACCCCAACATTCCCACTGAACCTCTCCATGCCTTAACTCAAGACATTGCTCCTCCACCAAAAGATGTTGTCATTCCTTCTTCAAACATATTGCTCTCATATATAGAAACTCGGCCTAATTCTCAAATCCCTCCCCCAACAAATTCTTCTACCCTACCAGAATCCGCTCCTACTGCTGTTATTCCTTATATTACTGAGACATCTCATCCTCAACAAAATTCTGTGACAATTCCCAACCTCAACTCTCCAACTCTGCCTTCTTCTTCCTCATCCGATTTACCCCCTCCTCCTCACATTCCTCCACCAAAAATGCTCTCTCCAAACAAATTTTCTATCTTGCAATCTCTCTCTGATTCTGAAACTGCTTCCAACATTGAACCTGAACCGGAACCAGATGATCACTTACTTCAAACAAAACTGGGAACTTCCTCACCCCTTTCTAGCTATAAGCCTAATACCTCTCAACCAAGCACAACTCCTCAGTCTCAAAGAAACATAAGGGGAAAGGGCGCCAAGAAAGGCCCTAAGACTAAAAATAATCATCCATGACTGATCCAAATATCGTGGTTTGGAACATCAGTGATTTCAACAACCCTGATAAATTTTTGTGTTGCAAAAAAGTGGTCCAGGAACACGACACTGATATGTTTTGTCTCTTAGAAAATCGTATTCTTCAACATACTCTTGAAGATCCTTGGTTTTGTTTAACTCACAAGATCTTTGACAACGAACTGAGTTGTCACAATTTTCATACGGCTTCTCCTAGTCGTATCTGGATCAAATGGAATGCTAGTAAGATCTCCTTTTCTCCTACTTATATCTCTAAGCAGGTTATTGCTAGTAAGGTTTACAATGGGGACCTCCCTCCTTTCCTGTTATCTGTTTTTTATGCTTTTAATAATTTTGAGGAATGTAATGTCCTCTGCGATGAGCTTAGATAGATTTCTCCTAATAACGGTTTGGCTTGGGCTGTGTTAGAAGATTTTAACTGCTGCATGTTTCCCTCTGAAAAGTCTGGAGGGATAACTTTAAATTCTTCTAAGATAGCTCCTTTAAACTCTCTTATTTTTTATGCTCATCTGGCGGATCTTCCGTCCTCTAACAATTTCTTTACTTAGTTTAATCAAAGGGCGGACAACCCCATACACTTAAAGCTTGATCATGTGCTCATTAATGATTCTTGGATTTCTGCCTTTCCGGATTCTTTTTGCAAAGTCTGTAATAGTTTGGTTTTTGACCACACGCCACTTATACTCAAATCGAATTTGGAGAGAAATACTTGTAAAAGATTTATGTTCAAAAATTACTGGTGCAAGATCCCATATTTTTGGGACACTTTGATCACGATTTTCACCTCCCCTATTCAAGGCAACCATATTAGCTCTCTCTACCACAAGCTAAATCTTTTGAAGAAAGAAATCAAATCCAAGAGATGGGTTAACTCTATCCGCTTAGAGTCTAAGTGTGCTGAACTTTCTATTATGCAAAACCAGTTGCAACATAAAGTTGACTATGATCCTCTTAGGGTGCGTTTGGGACGGCGGTACTACTGCTTTACTTTATAAAAAGTCATTAAATCATTGTTTGGGACATTGCGGCAGAACCACGGCAGAAAAAAAATCTGCAGTCCGCTGTTGCTTCCTGCGACCATTCCCTGTATCCCGCGGTCCGCTGCGGTCGGTTGCTTTCAGCAGAAAAATGACAAAAATCTTGCGGCAAATATTCGCTACCGTCGTTGTCGCGCTGCTCTCTGCTTTTCCACTATCCATCAAACAAATGCACCGCACGCCGATCATTCCACAGCGGCGAACCTTTCTGCTTCTTGCTGAAGATTCGATTGACACCAGCTTCTGAACCGCCGATTGCCGACGGGATCTAAACCCGCAATCTCGGATGGCACGGGACTGGAGAAATCATTGTTGGAAAGGTCAAGCGATACCAAGCTTCTGATCTCGCCGATTGTCGACGGGACATGGCCAAAGAAGCGGTTATGCAGTAGCGAGAGGATTTCGAGTGATTTCGGATGACACGGGACCTGAGAGGCGACAGAGAAAAGAAGTAGCGCCCAAGCAACCTTGACCATTGTTCTCCCTTATTCTTTTCCTCTCTCTCTCTCTCTCTCTCTCTCTCTCTACAATACCACCATTGCAGCTATAAGGAGTGGAGGAGTGAAGAGGCTGAGGAAGTAGACGAGAAGAGTATAACTAAGCTTGGCGGAGGCGGTCGACGGCGTCAAGCAGGGGGCGGATTTGGTCGTTGTAGGAGGACGTAAGGGCATTCATCATTTGTTTGCTGCTCTCTTTGGGAGAAATGGGAGCCATTGGCGTACTGTTTAATTTGTCTCAACGCTACAGCAATCAATGAGTAGGAAAGCTGAAGCAAATGCTTCGGTAAGACCAAGGAAGATTGCTTCTTCTATCACAGATCAGAAAAAGTTTCGAAGGACAAACTTGCAGGAAGAGAAGATGATGACTGCGGAGAAGAAATGGGTTTAGATATGCGGAGTACTTCCAGTGAGCTTGTATTATTTCAGATCTTAGCATAGGCAGAGAACTTGCTAATTAACGGTACGCCTGTAAACCTTCAAGACATATTTTATTTTATTTTGGTACAAATTAAAATATCCTAATAATAAGACAACTTGAAACATACCAATGAATTTTTTTTTTATTTAGAATTGTTAGTTGATTATCATATACATTTAAAAAAAATTAAATTTAAAAAAATTATATATTTCATCTAAATATATATAAGGGTACGAAGGTAATTAGTTCTCATACAGCTGCAGCACAGCAGCTCTACAATTATACTATCCAAATAAAATATAATGATTTCTATAAAGCAACTTCAAGCAGCAACTTTATGTACAACAATTTTACAACCTACTTTACCAACAGATGCAGCCGTCCCAAACGCATCCTTAATATCAATCTTTGTGGACACCTTAAGAAGGTTAATTTGGAATATGCTTATTACAATTCTTTGCGGGCCAACTGGATCATCCAGAGATCCAAAGTTAAGTGGTTAAAAAATGGGAAGGAAGATTTGAAATTTCTATATTCTAGGATTCATAGAAGAAAATCTCAAAATTTGAGTATTTTTCATTCTTCTATTTGCAACAATGATCAGTCTCAAGCTACTAATATTCAAGGTATTGTTGAACATTTCAAAGTTCTTTACAATTCCCCTAAGCCTCCTCTTTTGGACTTGAGTAATATTCCAAGTGGGAATCGGCTATCTGTAGAAGCTATGCTTTTCCTCACCACTCCTATTTCTAATGAAGAAATTCATGAGGCTATTAAATCTAGTTGCAACTCTTCGGCTCCGGGCCCGGATGGTTATAATTTTGCTTTCTACAAAGTACTTGGTCCATTATTGGACCTACGGTTTGTAAGGCAGACAACTCTTTTTTTAGCAAAAACTATCTCCCCATTAGGGCTAAAGCTACTGCGATAGCTCTTATTCCTAAAAAAAATCATGCTGATTCAATTCAAGATCACATGCCCATTTCTTTATGTAATGTTTTCCATAAGATTATTGCCAAGATTATTGCTACTATAATGAAACCTTATATGCATGATATCATTCACCACAGCCAGGAAGCTTTCATCTCCAATAGACTCTCCACAGACAACCCTATCCTAGCGGCTGAAATTGTTGGTCTTATTTCCAAGAGGCATCGGGATAAATTTTTCTATGCAAAATTGGACATTAAAAAGGCTTTCGATATTGTTTCAAGGGACTTTCTTTTTGCTATGATGGCCCAGAAGGGTTTCCCTCCTATTTTTATCAATTGGATCAAAGCCTGCATCAACGATACCTATTTCTCTATTTGCATTGAAGGAGGCCTATATGGTTTTTCAGTTCTTCATCTGGTCTTAGGCAAGGGTGCCCCCTCAATCCATATCTCTTTTGCACTATTATGGATGCCCTCTCTTGTCTCATCGATATTCCTATCAACAAGACTGTTTTGAAGGTTTCAAGTTGGATAACATCCAACTGTCTCATCTTATTTATGCTGATGATTTACTGGTTTTTGGGAAAGCTGATATTAAAAACTGTGAAAGTGAAAACCTCATGAAGATTTTGGAGCTCTTCTCTAATATTGATGGTCTCCATCTTAACCTCCAAAAGAGTTCCCTTATCTATTCTCCTCTTGCCACCATTACCTCTTCCATTTCTCAAGCTCTTCACATTCATAACTGCTCCACCAAAATCTCTTACTTGGGTATACCTATTTGTTTGAGTAGACCCAAGATCTCTGACTTCTCCCCTTTGACTGAAAAAGTTACTAACTTGCTTTCTGGTTGGAAAGCAAAGCTTCTTTCTTTTACAGGTAGGATGCAATACATCAAATATACTATTTCTAATTTTGTGGCTTATTGGATTTGTGGCTCTATTATCCCTAAAATTGTTTTGAAAGCTATTGGTAAAGCTAGCTCCAAGTTTTTATATCATGGGGACACTCACTCTAAGCGTATGCACTTAATCTCATGGAGTTCCACTGCTAAACCATTTTCTAAAGGAGGACCCTCTATGCTCTTAGATCTGCTTTTAACTGTGGCACCAGTTTAAGACTTTACAACTCTGAATCCCCACTATCTAGATGGCTTAAAGCTAGATACTCATCTCCTTGGAAACCTTGTCCTTCACTTTGTTCGAGTTTTTGGAAAAGTATATGCTCTACTGCTGTTATGTTTAAAAAGAATTTTTTCTTTCAAGTCTCTCCGAATAGCACTATTGACCGGTATTGGGATCATTGGATATTGAATGACAGCATCTCCTTTATGCTGTCAGGGCATGCTTACTTTTTGTCTGTCGGATCTGATAGAAACCTTGCTAACTTGATTGATGATGGCTCTTGGTCTCTCCCTCTTACCCTTAGTAACAGTCTTAAATATCTTGTTACTTCAATTCATATTTCCCATAGTAGCCCATATCATATTACTTAGGACAACAACGAGAATGTTATGTTCAAGAATTTTTACAATGAATTTTTTTCTGAACCTGAAGTTGACTAGCATTATTTAGTTTGGCACAAAAGCACTCAATTAGATATTCTGCTTGCACCTGGATTTAGCTATAAATGGTGGTCTCAAAACTATTGAAGCTTTGAGGTATAGAAATGTTTGCATTGGGGACACATCCTGTCCTCTTTGTCATGATCATTTGGAGAATACCTCTCATCTCCCATTCGAGTGCGATTACTCTTTTCAACTCATAACCAAGCTTATTCCTCAATTTAATAATTTCTACTTGAGACCCAATATTGCCCAAGCTCTTCACTTTATTGATGGACTCCCCATCAACCGTGACACTAAGAATGCTACTCTAGTTATCTTTCACGTTGTTGTCTATTTTATCTTGAATGAGTGTAACTCCCGGAAGTTTAATGGCAATGTTGTCTGTGTCACATCTTTAATGAAGAAAATCTCCAAAATCATTTATCTGAAGTTGGACAAATGGAAAAGTGGAAGTTTTTTAAAACAAAAGTTGCAATTGTGCTATTGATGGCTTACTCTTTTGATCAGTTGAATTTTTTTCTGGTTGGCTATATGGCCATGGCTGTTTGGAATTCTGATTGTCTTTTCGGTTGGGAGCATGCTGGGTCTACCTTTTCTGTATTTTCGTATCACCGCCTGGAGGATATTTTCTTGTCTGGCCACAAGCTGTTATTCTGGGTGCTTTTTTGGATGTTTAAGAGGCGTGATGATAAACAATTTATGTTTTGTTGTTGGCATCTTGTTGCTACACGTCAGGATCTGTCTTGGTTCATGCATCTGGGCAGTAATCTTACATGTGGGAACATTTTGGCAAGTTTTATTTTGACCTGGTCGCTACAGTCGAGGCTCATTTTTGGCAGTTTTTTTGGGTCGTGGACGATGATGAAGCTTGCACTCTCCTTTTGGACGGTCTACAGGCAACCAAAGGAGGATTTGATTTATTCTATAATCGTACCTAATATTTCTGAGTTCTGACCAGAAAGATATCTTCTGTAAGTTTTTGGTTCTTCTCTTCTACTTTGTAACTATTTATAGTTCCGCGCCTCAGCCTGTTTTTTATTGGCTAAGCCTTTTTGTTGATTTTATTTTGTAATCCTTTTTCTTTTAATAGAATGGGCTTTGCCCTTAAATTTTCCAAAAAAAAAAAAATCGAGGAAGTAAGTACGTACTCGTGCATGCCTATCTAAGTAATTTACAGGTAGTTTATATGTTTCTATCAAGAGATTCAGCATAGGGGAGCTTTTTTTTTTTTTTTTTGGGAATTAAGTACGTACTCGTGCATAGGGGAACTTACTCCAGGTAGGGATCCACTTGGATTTCGAACAGCTAGGCCATTCTTCCATGTTAACTATGTCATATATCATATTTTTCTATCTCTTTTAAGTTTAGCCTTTTTAATAGCCCTCTTAGCCTTATAAATAAAAAGGTAAATAGATATTTTTTAGATCTTTACTCCATATTAATTATTGTGGAGAGCATTTATAGACTCCATTATGGGTGTAAATGAATTGAGCAGGCTGGCGAGCAGGCTCAAGCTCTACTCATTTATGGGCTCGCAATACGAGCTTATCGAGTTCACGAGTCAAGCTCAAGCTCGTTCACCGAACGAGCTCGAGTTTGAGCTTAATGAGGCTCATCTCGTAAGCTCGCAAACTGTCTCGAATAATTTTTGGTTTTTTTTGTTTTTAAATAATTATTTTTTTATAAAATTTAAATCATATATATTGGGTATCAAATGTCAAGGGAAAAGTGTTAAATGTTTATGTCAAATTTTATTAAATTTTGGGCTCATTCTCAATTGTTGTCAAGTGTCAAATGTCAAAGCATTAAATGTTAATGCTTTATACTAGAGAAACAGTTACGAAGAGCTCGTTTATCCAAGGGAAAAAGTAATGTTGGACTCCAATCGTTGGACCCTTGGCGTCGACCACGTGGACACCTTCTATTATCTAGGGGAAAAAGCAACGGACCATGTGAACAATTTCTTGCTGACCGAAAAACTAGACGGGAAATTTCAAATGGCGGGCGGGAAACCGAAATCGAGCGGCTCGAAGAGCCCATTTCTGTGTAGCGAGTCGAGCTTGAACCCGACTTGAGTTCAAGCTCGGTATTTGACTTGCGAGTCGAGCTCGAACACCCCTGACTCGAGCTCGACTTGACTCGTTTACACCCCTAGACTCCCTAGCTCTTTTCTCTAACTATGTATAGTGACTCAAACCTAATCTAATATCCTAGCTCTAATCTAGTGGCACTAACTAGTACGGTCGAGTAACAAATTCAGATCCAACACTTACCCCTCCGACTTGGCTGTTATGCAAGATGGATATATACAAGACATAATAGCCCATCTCGAGGGAGAGTATTAAAACATGGATACCTTCTATCACCGTTTTCTTCAAACATACAAGACGATTATTTCTCTGTTTCAGTACTGTAGCTCCATTTTTCCTTTCTTTTACATTTTTATATAAGTAAATTGTTTTACTGCTGCAATTTAAGGAAAATCAATAATAAAAATTTCTTTTCGCTTTCTCTTCTTCCTCAGTACATCCGCCTGATACATAAGTTTGCATTTTTTAATACAAAAGGAGCCCATACTCCCCAATTAGCTCGGTCAACTCAAAATGTTTAAGAAATATTGTGTAGATCTAATAATTAAAAAATTCATATTTGACAAAATTTAGTTAGAATCCAAAACTTTCTTTCAACTTTCAAAGTCAGATAGAAAAAAAGGAATAAACCCGGCTATAAAAGCCAAATGTAGCTTGGTCTCATCAATCAAATTACCCGCTAGATGACCGAGAGGCCTCCTGCCGGCGCCATGTCCAGAGTCGGCCTTCAACGGTACTTCGCAGCTATCTCCTTTCTGCTCTCTCTGCTCTCATCGCCAACTCAAGCGGCCAATATCTTCCTCGACTGGCACATATCCTTTGATCGCACTATTAAGCCCGTCGGCGAAGATCAGCCGGTAAGAACCAAATTCTGCGTCAAGGATTTCATTTGGTATTCTCACTCACGACGAATCTTCCTCTTTAATCTTTAATCTTTATAAATAAAAACACATATATATATTTAAATAAAAATAAAATTATTATGTTTGAACCCTTTTTAAGGTATTTTAGAAATTAGGTATTTAATATATATATATATATATATATATATATATATATATATATATATATATATATATATATATATATATATATATATATATATATATATATATATATATATGATGTAAATTTTAATAAATTTTTAATCTATTTAATAAGAGAATCAAACAGTAACAATAACTGCATGATAAAAAAAACGCATAAATTTAAGACATTTTATTCATAAATTTAATTAATGAAATTCTTAAATATTTATTAAAAGTTATGAATAATTTATATTTTTTAATTTTCTATATATTTGAAAGATTTCATAATATGAAAATTAAAAATTTCTTTACTGCAATTCTTTTATAGATAATAAAATTTAATTTATACTCATTGGTGTTTTAGTGAATAATCAAGAAAAATGTATTATATATTATGTACAACTGTGAGGATTTGCATGTTGTATTAGACCCATTCAAAATGAATTTGACTTGGTTAAGGTTTCATTTTTTTTAAGCTTATATAGCTGTTGACCTTTTATTACAATTTTAATTCAAATCATATTCATCTCAACTCAAATTTTGAACATTTCAACTTTAGTTTCAGCTCATTCATGACACATTCTTCTTCTCTCTCTCTATATATATATATATATATATATATATATATATATATATATATATATATATAAATATATATATATATATAGAGAGAGAGAGAGAGAGAGAGAGAGAGAGAGGAGAGAGAGAGAGGGGGGGGAGAGAGAGAGGGGGACAAATTGAGGGGGAGAGGGGAGAGATAGAGAGAAAGTGAGACAAAGAGGGGGAGAGGGGGGAGATAGAGAGAGTGAGAGAACTAGAGAGAGAGATGGAGAGGGGTAGAGAGAGAAAGAGAGGTGGAGGGAGAGGGGCGGGAGAGAGGATTAATTATTTTGTGCGGACACCAAATATTATTTGGAGACTAACAAGAATGCGTCATGTCATCCCTTCGCTCGGTGTCGCGGCTCGGTACTGCTTGGTACCGCTGATGTGGCTCATTCTTATTTGTCTCCACTCTCCAGGCGTCATTCTGCATCCGATCTCAGCACAGAATAATTTTTCAGGAGAGAGGGGGAGATGGAGTAGGAGAGAGAGAGAGAGAGAGAGAGAGAAATACTATACTCATCAACTCATAACTTAACAAAATTGATAGACTATCTTTAAGAAAAACAAAAGAGAAACCAAAGTTATATGTATAGATATTATTCTATAAATTGAGCAGTATGTCATTGCTAGAGCAACTCTCGATATGTTGAGCTAAAGAGCTATTTGGTTGGAATATTTTAGGATATAAAATATTTTAAGTATGAAGGTTTTAACAAATTTATTATTATTTAGTTGGATGAAAAAGGAATTCAAAATAAAGTAAATTAAATGCAATGTAAATCATTCTAGTTCAATTTTTAGGTAAAGTAAACACGTCTAATTTTGAACGAGAATACTTTACTCAACAAACAAGCTCACTTGACCGTGGCTGACAGCCACCGGCCATTCAATTTGCGTAAAAATTTTCTTATTCAATTATTCTTAGTTTATGAAACTTTTGGGACTTAATAAATTGATTAATTTTTTCAGGTTATAACCATCAATGGAATGTTCCCCGGGCCACTCATCAATTCAACTACCAACGATGAAATCTACGTCAATATCTTCAACAAGTTGGACGAGCCTTTCCTTATGACTTGGTACTATAAAAAGTTAATTAATTAAGAATATTCTTTAATTATCTTTAAGAAAATTTAAGATTTTCTTAATTAGCTGTATTTGGCTTCAAGAGACTACAAGAGAGAAAATAAAGAAGATGAAAGATTAAATTGAAATTTATTTAATTTATCTGAAATATTCATGAATGATATTTTAATTTGTATTTAGCTGGTGAGAATTTAGTATTTATTTCTTAAAAAAACGGCATACATGTCTTAATTATAATAATCTTATAATGTTTTTTTTTCTTTTTTATTTTTATTTTATTTTATAAATACATAAATTTTTATGTATTTATATATTTAATAATTAAATTTTATATTTATTTATAAAATACTGAAAAATTTAAATTATATTAAAAATATTATTAATATTAATTTATTTAAAATAAAACTCATATTTTCGTGTATACATTTTTTTTTTGTTTAAACCCACAGTAGGGGCCCACGCGTTAATATTGAAAAACGGTTACAAAAGTCCTTAATTAAAAGGACCCTCCAGCTCGCTAATGCTCGAAAGAGCTACAAGAAAAAAGTAAAGAAAACCTAAGAGTCGGTGGGTCCTTATCCTAAGATTACAAAAAGCACATAAATAAAGACACGTATTTAATATGATTTTGACATTAAAATATTACATAATTAAATATAAAGATGTAGATTTAAGTTAGATAAATACATAAAAATTTTGTGATATGCATGAAAATATATCCTTTTCATTTATTTTTTAGATGAAATATATATATTTATACATATTTTTTTTTATAAACCATACAATAAAATAATATATAAGTAAATAGAATGATTTATGTATTAAAAATTACAAATACATAAAAATTTTGCATTATATATAAATTTAGTGTGATGGAATTTATAATGTCTTTCAATATGCTTTAAATTATTGAGTGTAATACATATAGGTGATTAATATTGCACATATCTAAATGCAGATCCAAAGGTTAATTTTTAAGGCTTATCTTAATCTTTTTTTTAATCTAAATATCTTCCATCAAAATTTTCCTATCATAATTTCTCTGCTGTGCCTAAACACTGGTAATTAATAGAGAAATGCTTAAAAGTTATAAGAAGAAGAATGTATATTAATTGTAGGAATGGCATAGAGCAGAGGCTAAATTCATGGGAAGATGGAGTTTCAGGAACAAATTGCCCTATCTTGCCAGGGAAAAATTGGACTTACGCCTTCAAGGTGAAGGATCAAATAGGCAGCTTCTTCTACTTCCCCTCCATAAACTTCCACAAGGCTGCAGGTGGCTTTGGTCCCATTAGAGTCAATAACAGACAAGTAATTCACGTCCCATTTGACAAACCTGAAGACGAATTCGATCTTCTCATTGGAGACTGGCACTCCTCGCCTTTTCAGGTACGTAATTGATTATAACTTGGTTTTGGGCGACTTTTTTACTGTTTCCTAATGCACGTTTTTAGTATAAATATTAAATTTTTTTTTACTAGAAAGCTGCTTTAAAAAGCGGTAAGAAATTAGTTCCAAATAAAGTCTAAGTCTTTATTTAAGAGAAAATGATCAAAATAGTCCTTCAACTTTTATGAAATGTCAAAATGGTCTCTAATTATATTAAAGAGTCTTTAAAAATGAATCAAAATAGTATCATGATAAGACTATTTTGATTCCTCTCTAAGGAGTTAAAGATCAAAATTATCTTTTAATATAATTAATGACTGTTTTGATTATTCATTTATAGAGAGTCAATAGATCATTTTAGTCTTTTTTTTTCTTAATTTTGGATAGCTTTTGATCACTACAAAATAATAATAAAATTGTTTCAAACAAAATCTAAGGGGTTGAATGCAAAAGAGGAAATAAGGTAATAACAAAATCAATTTATATATATAAATATTAAATTTTGACAGAGAGATTTTTCAAATTTTGTTTATTTATTTGAAACTTAGCTTACTCGCACGTTGATCACTGGTATTGCTGGACTCGGTCCTTCTACGCATGAGCATATACTTATCAATGGGAAGGGACCATACAACAACTCCTGGGGGGGACAGCACGAGTCAATCGAGGTTGAACAAGGTAGACTATATATTTGTGCTTTGATTTTGATTAATTAAATATTTGTGATGGATTTTTTTTTTCTTGATCAAATGCAAAATTTAGTCTAAATGAGCTGAAATAAGGTTTTTGAGCCATAATTAAAAATTTTAAAATATTAATCAAACGGTCAAATTGTATCTAAAATTATCATGTTTATGATAGAAATGTGGAATCTAACAAATTTTAAAAATTCAATTATGAGGTTATTAGAACACACAAATGTAGAAAAGAATGATTTATGATCGAAACAACCAATGCTTTCTGTCCAATTAAGTGTTTTGAGAATCTTCATGATCCCGTTATCGTTTGGACTATTATAATTTGATCAATATTATCCGACTAACAATGTTCAACTCCCGTCATTATCGATCACCTCCATAAACTTTCTAGCAAACACTCATACAATTATAAAAGATGAAGTTTGAGTTCTCTACTTCGTAATCCCATCTTCTTCAATCAATTGAAAAGAGTGGATCTCCATGATATAACTTATAAATTCCATTTGGGTCAAGCAGTGTGATTTGTACCCTTCTTAGGTTTATGTAAAAAAATTCTAAAATCTAGTATTTTTGCTTGAGTAGCATAATCTAATCGTCATTGCCCAACTAATAACGTACGACTACCATCATCATTTCTCCACAACTTTTTTAGTAAGCACTACTATAGATATGAGTCTAACTTGAGTTCATTGCTTGTAATCTTATCTTCTCTAATTGAGGAATAGTGAAGATCCCAGTAATTTTAATTATTTAGGCTTCGTTTGGGACGGTTTTCATACGGTTTTTTGAAGCAGCTTTCTAACACAAATTAAAAAGCAGCTTTAAAAAGGAGTAAGAAAGCCGTCCCAAATAAAACCTTAGTGGACTATTTCACCTATGTCAGCTCCCATGATTTTTTTTCCTTCCGGAAACTTTCAAGAAAAAACTCTAATATCTCTTATTTCACTCTTTTTTAAATATATGTCTAAGTTCTTCGTATGAAATTAGGACATAAAATTATCTATCAATCATCTTATATTTAATTTCGGATTTTGGTTCATTACAGGAAAGACCTATAGGTTGAGAATATCCAATGTTGGTAGTGAACTGAGCTTCAACTTGAGAATTCAGAATCATCAGATGATATTGGTTGAAACAGAAGGCTCCTACACCCAAAAAATAACATTTGATTCGCTGGATGTTCACGTCGGTCAATCCTACTCTGTTCTCGTCACTGCAAATCAGCCAGTCTCAGATTATTTCATAGTCGCCGCTTCCACCCATACTGGCCGAGATATTACCGGAGTTGCCGTACTTAAATACAAGCACTCAACAACTCAACCAAGCGGGCCGCTTCCAGTTGGTCCACCTCCTTCAGATAAGGATTTCTCTGTCAGTCAAGCAAAGTCCATCAGGTATCTTATATTTTACGCATCAAGATTAGCTCAGCTATCTTAAAGGGGTGTTTGGTATCTGATTTGTCCGTCGTTTTTAGTAGGATTTAACGTAAATTCAGCCAAATGCAATCCCCGCAGCTGTAAATCCGGCAAATCCATAATTTACGGATTTACTGTATAAATCCGGTAAATCCGTCTAAATCTTAATCTCATTCCTATTTCGATTTAATACGACTAATAGTTGCGGAATTTCTTCCTGTGCCCCCATCCTGTAATATGTTGCCAAACAACTTATCTGGTTTTAACAAGATTTACAATTTGTCATATCAAACACTTTTCAGGATTTATGAGTATAGGATTTACTAAATCCGGATTTACAGGATCTAGTAAATCCTACTAAAATTGAATCTAATCCTATACCGAACACCCCCTTGAGTCAGGAAGAAATATTCTGTGCGGAGTGCGGAGGGAGTCCGGAGGTCAATAAAAATGTGCTACATCACATTATTGGTGGGTGCTCAACTCGGCACCCGCACTCGGTACCACTGGGTACCCAGTATTGATGCGGACGGTTCTCTTGTCCGCACTCCGCACAAAATAATCTCTCCTAAGTCAGGGTGCTATAAACATGAACTATCAAAATGTGATCTACTCTTATGAAAAAAAAACAGGTGGAATATGACAGCAGGAGCGGCAAGGCCAAACCCACAAGGTACCTTCAATGTGACAAATGTGACCCTCTCCCAAACATTTATTCTCCATAGCTCCTATGCTCGAGTCGACCGTCGCAACCATTTCACCGTCAATAATGTGTACTATTTTACTCCATCGACGCCGCTGAAGCTCGCCGATTACCTCGCAAACGGGACCGGCGTGTATCAGCTCGATAAATTTCCGGTGAACTCAGACAAATCAGAAGTGATTGAAGGCACATTTGTTGCAAGTGGCGTTCACAAGGGCTGGGCTGAGATTGTCTTTTATAATAAACTTGATGAGATGAACTCCTGGCATTTAGATGGCTTCGGGTTCTATGTCGTTGGGTAAGTATGTTAATTATTTAACGTGTCTGTCAACTTATGATATAGTATGATCGATATAGTATACTTAATAATATTATCTAAGTTGATTCTTGCGACAAAAGGTTTGGAAATGGAGAGTGGAGCACTGCAGCAAGAGAAACATATAACTTATTCGATCCAGTGGTTCGGTCAACTATTCAGGTTTAAATCTCTCTACATGCTCGACTGCAGGCTTGATCTTCTGCATGAACTGGAGCAAAATTTTAATTTTTTTTATAATTTTAATCTGAAATTTACATGCTTCTAAGTGGATGGTCGTTTCAGGCGTATGATTGTGCCGGAAGTACCGGCGGATAAACCGCCGGAATTCCGCTAATAATAGTGCGACGACTGAAAGCGGCGGATTCTCCGCTGGTTTTACCGGTGTAATGCATCCGCCGGAAATACCGACGGAACAAACGCTAGAATTCACCACCTCAGAAAACGATTGTTCCTCAAATTTTAGTGCCGGAAGACCGCCGGAAACGCCTCCGGGTCTGGCGGAAACATACCGTCGGTTCGTTTTTCCGACGCGTTAATTACCGTCGGAATGGTTTTCGCCGGTATTTCGCCGGAAAGGTAGAATTTCCGGCGGATTCATCCTGTTACCGGCGGATTTGCTCTGCCGGTAATAGCGGCTTTTCCTGTAGTATTTATACATATAATGATAAAAATACTAAATATTATTATTTGCAGGTGTATCCTGGAGGATGGAGTGCAGTGTACGTGTATCTGGATAATCCCGGTATGTGGAACCTTCGGTCGCAAATCCTGAAGAATTGGTACTTGGGGCAAGAACTCTACGTTAGAGTATATGATGCAGATCCCAACCCGGCTAAAGAACAGCCACCACCAGGCAATCTCCTTCATTGCGGTAAGTCTAATTCTTCTGTCTTTGTTCCTCTAATATAGTTCTTCAAGTATTGGATATATTGTCATTAGATAGTGGATACTATTACTCGTTAATTAATTACTATAATTATGGTCTTATGTATTCTTGCAGGAATTTTTGATGTGAAAAAATAGCCAGCCTCAGCTCCAACTTCCATTTAAGCTTAATATTACAATGTTAGCTGGATGTTATGGTTTGTTTTGGTTGTGGAAGAATTATCAGTTATGTGTGTGAATTTATATAAGAATGGTGAGATTATGCATAGTAAAATAATATCATATTTGGTTATGGAATAATTAAGTTCATGATATGTTTATCATATTGGTGCATTTGTAGATTAGCTTAGATTTTTTAGTTGATGGGAGTCTATTATTTGATGTAAAAGATTAACATATCGTATGTGAAGTTTGTCAGTAACATAAGAGTGCCTAATGAAACCAAATCCATCCAATATTATGGAGTGTAAATGCTAAGCTTATAGCCCTTGAGATAGTACAATTGCAAGCTATTCATTGATAGCTCATTGAGATGCATTTATAGGTTTTTCTGATTGTTTGAATCTATACTACTATGTTCTAAGACATGAATCCATCATCTGTTCTAAGGAACAAGACTTTCTTTTGAGGATTTTCATCATTTTTTGTCGCAACTCTTCTAGTTAAATTCCTTATGAAATTTACACTTGGCACTTCTTATGCACTTTACACCAAAAGTGAAGTGTATTCTTTGATTTTTAGTCATATCTTTCTCCTTCTCTTTGAAAAAATATATACTCTTCATCAAGGCTTCTTTGTAGATAAACTTCTTTGAAGAAGAATTTTTTTCTTGAAGACAACACCAAACCTTCACTTTTTTATCTCAAGTTCCCTTTACCTTAGAGAAAGAATACTCTTCTTCAAGGAGACTTCATAAGTTGACTTTTATATGTTGGGTATCTATTTTTTGGTTGAAGAATACTATTCTTTCAATCTGCTTCGTAGCTCACCTTTTATATCTCAATTTCCTCTTCTTCTACAAGAAAGATATTACTTTTGTAAATATATGACGAGAATAATATTTATCATTTTTTTCATATTTGCATCAAGATGATTCCTGGCCATCTCCCCTAGCTCCCCATTGCCTTAGGCTCAAGCTTTCTTCTAAACTCACCTTGCTCTAGGAGCAAAGTCATAACTCTTGTCCTCTTATACATCTTCTGCCAACTCCAACATGTGTGATGTACTTTTATTGAATACACATGTCTTAGGATTCATTTATTAACCTTATGTTTGGAACAAGTTAATTTCTAATATACTATTGATCCTCATAAGTTAAACTCAACCCCAACTCAGACCTTATAAACTATAATTTGTGTTAGACTTGGACACCGCTTCAACCCTATCCAAGTTCATGCCAAATATTAAGCTTTAATTTTAGTCTCAAATATTTTAATTTCTTTCAAAATATAATCTTAGTTATTAAATCAAAAGTGAAGTTTAATTAAGCCAAGTTTGATCTACATGGCTTGACTTGATCATTTGCGAATCTTTACTATAATTGACATATCTTGCTTCAACAATTTTGCTCGAGTGTCAGAAAACACTGAACATGTGTGGGGTGTTAACTCGAAAATTTATCGAATTCAAGATAAATGGTGTGTTTATGAGTGTGTATTCTAATTCTAAAATTAAAAAAAAAAAAAAAAAAAAAAAAAAAAAAAAAAACTTACCTAACCCCACTCTCCCACACTCACTCTCTCTTTAATTTGTGATGCCCCAGGATCCAATGAAAGGATCAAACCACTAAACCTTAGTTTTTCCTCAGCCATCAAATAGAATAAACTAGAGATAATTATAAGATCCAAACAATTACAATAGTCAAACCATCATTTTATTTCATATCTCAAAATTTATATGCAATAATTTAGCTTATATAAAATCTATATACATTAAAATAAGTAGTTGAATTACAAACTACCTCAAAATTTAATCTCGACGGACATGCCCTTATCAACACTACTCAACTAGACCCTTTCATTTCCCTTATGTATTAAGTATCAATCGAATGATATTTCAACTTAGTAGGCATATTCAATTCCTATTACATAAATCAATATCCATAATTCTATTTCATAAGCTAAAGGTTTAAATTAATATATTGCAAAAGCATGAAATAAATGTTAATTTCACAGAAACATACCAAAATTTTACATTTTGCAAATTTGCATTTGCTTGCAATTTCATAGACCTATCCAACCCAGTACATTAGATTTCATAATATAATAGAGTTATATTTTTATTCATATCTTTCCATAGAAGTTCTAGATTATCTTTTGTATAGAGTTAACATAATGTACTTGCTTTAAGAATATCTTTTTTTTTTTTAATTTTATTTATCAAAATATTTACTTATGTTCATAATACAAAATCATATGTAGAATGATATATGCATGACTTGATGTTTGCTTATAACTTCACTTTCACTTAGGCCACATACAATTAATCTTCACTAGGTGAAGGAGACCATCTTACTTCCCTTGTAAATTCACTTTCACTTATGTCTCCTTTAAACCTCTCACATTTGCACAAGCAAATGGGGCTAGATTCAAAACTAAACAAAGCATAACAAAACACTAGGCTCATAGAGCAGAGTTTATAGTACACTTTATCAATCTCCCACATTAGAACATACATCATGTGATCATAAATGCACATGCATAACTTTTACGAAATAACCAAATGCCTAAGATGTTAATATAGCATGAATGTAAGTACATTACCATACAAATTAAGATGATACAAACATGTATTATTTAGATTTTCCAACATTCACTATTTAACATAATATTCAAAATTAAGCTTTAAAATATTATTTTGAGACTTTTGGGGATTGCCATCAATCTTGAGGTTACCAGTTCTTAATTGAGGAATATTAATAAAATAAAATAAATAAAATCAATTGGTGAAAGCTTCACTTCTTATAGCCAAAATATTTATAAAATAGTATCTTATAACATACTAAAAGTTATATAGTGAAACATAAATTATACTCATTAAAATGTATTTTACTCTTTATCTTTTTACAAAAAATGTTGGAACTAAAATGAAAAAATAGGATATTGTGAGCCTATCTCGAGCATGATGATTTTTCTAACTAGCCTGACAAACGAACTTCGAGCTTTGACCTCAAAATATGTCTCTTATTTCTCTCTCCTCGTTTGCTTCTCCCTTTCCTTCTCTTCTTCTTTGGAAAGTGAGGGGATGGGAGTGAGGGTAATTAAAATGGATTTAAATGGTTTTTATATAAAAAAAACCCATCTTGGGTTGGCGCTTACCTCCCTAATGTCACCGCGCTCATCTAGAATATTCTAGATGCTTCAAAATTCCTCAAACCTAATAGTTGAGCACCACAGTGGTACCACCCAGTATTGTAGTGCTCTCATAAATCCTCCTTTCAAACAAAAAGGATAATGCATCGGTGTCGCCTCTCCTAGCGCCACCCTCACAGTGCTGCAATGCTCCGAGTGGTTTGTCAACGGCTATTAATTCTAATTCTATTTGGGGTAATTAGATACTACATAAATCACATGTTATTATTTAATTCAAGTTTAGGTAATAATTAGTACATGATTAAATTAATTACCATGGTTCAGAAATAATGAATGATACAGCAATAACCTCCGACATCTATTGATTACATAAATAGTTCTTGTATTCTTTAATATTAACTTCTCAGCTCAATTATGTCCCCATTGGAATTGCCATAAATAAAAAGAACAAGCTTGGCTAACTAATCAAGTCCATCACTTGTTTTTTTCAAGGCCACTATAGCCACATTTTTCCCTTTTGCATCCTTTATGAACTTGACTAAAAATATTTTCAAATGAACCACCCAACACTTTTTTTTATCATGTCTTGAGGTTTAATAATGATCATTGTAAATGTTGCTTCTATCCCTATGAGAACAAATTTAATTTCACTTCTTTTGTAGCCGACCATTGCCTCTTTTCTTATTACTGGTAGGAGGCTTGCCATTCTTATTCTTAAATTTTCTCCTAGTGATCATAGTAAACATGCTACTTAACCAAGGTATTTAATTGAGAAGGTAGGGGTTTATTGGAGGATGCTTTGATTGCAACCCCACATCATCAATATGGAGACTTTTTTTTTATCAATATTGAGACATCTTCTAACAATGTGTCAATCATTAGGGCTCATCCACATACTTATGTGGAATAATATTGCATGTTCTGGTCTTGTTAGTGACTCAACTCATGCAATTTCCTCTATCTTTAGTCTTCATCCCCCATGGGATAATGTTCTCGACTGATTTTCTTCTTGAACTAACACCATGATATGTATTGACACTATATCTTAGATGAGCACTCCACCAACTAAAAGTGTGCTTGTTGGTGTTCAATTAAATAAATTTAGCATTTAGTTACTACGAATATATATAAATACTAAAAGAGAAATTTGATTTATATGCTTCATAACGTCTAAATTTGGATAAATATATTCAATATTTTTTTATTGTGAAAAGGTGCCAAAAGTTCCCTAATAACAAAATACCCCCGCTATACTCATACCTTATAATAAAGGAGGAATATTGTCCCACCTTTTTTTTATCAGCTTTCTTTATTTATTATCATCATCATCATCATCATCACCTCCATATCTTCATCCAAGATTTTTTGCTCATAGGAGATCATGCTGGTGAAGTTGGAGATTTGTTTGTACATCAATAACTTAAGCATACATGGTTAATATTTTTTTAAATTTCCATCATGTAGCATATATATTCGGTAATTTTGAGGGATGTATAACACAACTAAATAGAGTATAAAATAGTGTATTTATATACTTATTAAAAAATTCATCTTAATTATGCTCATAATTTAATTTCAATATTATTGAATATGATTCAAGATATTAAACACTATGTTTTTCAATCTTTATTCAAATGATATATGAACATTGAATAAGGTATGACCATGTTTTAAGTGGGAAAATAATTTAGCTCATTCTAAATAAGGTACAATTATATCTTTGAATATTGTTTAATTATAGATTTAGCTTATTTTCATCCTCAGAGAACTTTCAAGCATATTTCCTCAAGAAATAAAATAATTAGCATAATAATTTCATGCATTATAAAGCATGTAAACTCAAAATTTCATATGTAAATAGGTATCCAATTGATATATGCAAGCATTCGACTTCTTTGCATAAATGGCTTCCGCAAAGATGAGGACATTATCTTTGTCAATACCTTGAAAGTTTGATGTGATCTATTTCTAAAAGAAGAACCAAGCTTCTCATCTCTTAAATCATCTTCTTAAATAATAGGAGACTCACTAGTTTCCTATTATCATGAAATTAAAATATTTTTCATGGCATTTTCTTTCTTGATTACTTCATATATCTTGTTCAAACTTCTTTTCTAAAATATTATTGGTCAATCTCTTCGTCAACACAACCATCTAATGTTAAAGAAGTGTGAATTGATTTAATAAGTAATTAGGATCTCCTTAGTTGGGTAACATCTTAGTTTCCTTGGCAACTACTTGTTGTATACATCAATCATGATGGGTTGTCTTCAAACTTATTAGTTTTGTGGTATCTAAAATCTAGTCCATGATTTTTCATGTCAATGAAGATGAATAGAGTGAATAGGGTGAATAGGGTGTAATGTACATTCTCTAGGAGTAAGATACTAAATACACAATTTTTTTAATTAAAAAAAATTTGGCGAAACACATAAAAGAGGAAGTAGACCTTCCTTGAACCCTTCTCTCACTAATTCTCTCTATCAATGTTCTTGTTTGCAACTTTGGGAGGGATACAATCAATTGGATTGTATTTTTGGGGAAATTTTTTTTAATGTAAACTTAATTTTAAATTGAACACATTATAAATGATATGTCACATCGAGATATGAGAATACCATTCTTTAATGTGTTCATATTACAAAATCATAAATTTCATCTGGACAATCGTAATGAGAATTGGTATGCTCATATGTTTCACTGTCAGGGGGATAATGACATGATCCTCTTTGCTATTAAACTCAAACAAGCCATTAGATGGTGGAATAAGAATGAATTTGATAACATTTTTTGACAATATTATTAAGTAGAAAGAGAAGTATCTTTCCTTAAGAATAACTTTTCTACTTCATATGGGGATGTTGATTGGAACCATAATGCTTTAGCCAAGCACAATTTGATCAATATTTAGCTTACACTACAGGAAAACAGCTCATTTCCGGCGTAATTTCCGGCGGATTTAAATTCGTCACAAATTCCGGCGGATTTTCCGGCGGAGTTCCGACGGATTTTTTTTTACAAATTTCCGACACATTTTTTGACTGGTTTTCCGACGGATTTTTTCTGACAACATTTCCGACGGATTTTCGATGAAAATTAAAAAAATTAAGTTATATTTTAATAACTCATTATCAAATTAAATTATAAAAATAACTTAAATTATAATTGAATTATTTAATAACAAAAAATTAAATGATTTAAATTAAAACTTAAATTATAATATTTTTTTATAAATATTTATTTTGTTAAATTAAGTTAAATATTTTAATATTTTATTGTTAAATTAAATTAACTAATTTAATAATTAATTGTTAAATTAAATTATATTTTTTATCTTTTAAAAATTTTACTTTTAAAATAATTTTTACTTTTAATATTTAGATGTTATAAGTTAAATAAAATAAAGTATGAAAAAATATCAGGTTATCTTAATTGGCTATGTGGTAGAGTGCAAGCGTTTTTTGCGTGTGCATGATGGAGGCGGGTGTTCGATCCCCGCGGAAGGCACGGCACACTCCATGCGGGCAGGCTCAGCTGGTGCGGAACTGGTTCACGAGAGCGAATCGCGGATCCAGGCTTGGCTGGCTGGGCGGAGCGAAACGGCGGGTTCACGTGGCCTGTGGCTGGCCGGAGCTGATCGCTGATCCACGCTAGCTGGTGGGCGGGAGCGGAACAGGGGTTCACGAGGGCGGAGCGGTGGCGGCTGGGCTGTTGGTATTTTTTTTTTCTTAAAATTCCGGCGTAAAAATTATCCGATGGAAATATTTTTCCAGCGAAAAATCCGTCGGAAATACGCCGGAAATATTTCCGTCGGATTATTTTTCGTCGGAAGACATTTATCGACGCACGCTAAACCAGCGGACCAAAATCCGCCGGAAATCCGTCGGAAAGTAAGAAATTCCATCGGATTTTTTCGTGTTACCGGCGGATATGGTCCGCCGGTAATAGCGTGTTTTCCTGTAGTGTTATGGAAGAAGAATTTTGGAGATAAAAAGCTTCTTCCAAGCATATCCTAGAGGGTGACAAAAATACCAATTATTTTCATGCATTGGCCAATGACAAAGAAATTCAAATCCTTTATTAATAAGATTAAAATGGATAATGAGGAGTGGTGTAGTGATCAATCCTTAATTATTGATCGATTCTGCTATTTCATTTTTTCAATTACTCCCTTGGTGCTTCTAAGCAGGTATTATTGATTTCTATTCCCAATGTTATTCCTTCCTACATTTCTCTTGAGAATAATTGTGTCATTTCTAACTCTCCTGATGAGAATGAGATTTTTAATGCCCTGAAGAGCATGAACAAGGTCTATGTTGTTGGTCCCGATGGCTTTACTTATATTTTTTTTTTCAAAATTGTTAGAACATTGTGAAAGATGATCTATGTAAGGCTATTTTTTGCTTTCTTTAAAGGTTTTTATATCCCCAAATTCTTTACCAATACCTCCATTATTTTAATCCCCAAAAAGTTAATCCTAAATATTGGAATAATTTTAGATCTATTAGTTTATGCTCCACCTTTAATAAATTGTTATAAAATTTTTTGTCTAATAGGCTATCATTGTTATTGCCTAACATTATATGTTTTAATCAACCAGGTTTTATTAAAGGTAGGAACATTTTATAATATTTTTCTTGCTTAGGAAATTCTTTATGAAATTAATAAAAAAGTTCATGTTCATAATTTGATTATAAAGTTGGATATTTATAAGGCTTATGATAGCCTTAATTGGACTTTTCTTTTTAATATATTGAAGTTTTTTTGTTTTGATAATAAAGCTATTAATCTTTTTAAAAGTATCATAGAGAAATGTTGGTTCACTATTATTCTTTTTGGTAAAGCTCATGGTTTCCTTAAAGGTAATCAAGGTATTAGATAGGGTGATCCTTTATCCCATACTCTTTACATTATTGATGCTGATTATTTATCTAGAGGCTTGGCGCAATTCATTTATATACATAAAAGCTTCTCTTATAAGAATTTTGGTGGTATTGACATCTCTCATCTTTACTTTGTTGATGTATTATTATCTTTTGCAATGGTTCTTTGAAGTGAGTTAAGATAATCAAAAAGTTTTTCTCTTATTTTGAAAAGAAAAGTGGACTTTATTTTAATAATAAAAAATTTTATTTTAATGATGGCATAAGTATATCTAATATTCATTACAACAACATTCATACTTACACTAGATTTTTCAATCAGGCTATCCTTTTTTATTATTTAGGGACTCCTTTACATAAGAGATCTTTTTTATTTGATAAAATATCTTTGTTATTAATACCAAGCTTTCTGCTTGGGAATATAAATTTCTTTCTATTGGTGCCAGACTTCTTCTTATTAAAAGTGTCTTATGCTCAATGCCCGTCTTTTTCATTAAACCATCAACCGTACTATGGAGGTTTGCAATAGATTGGAAAAAATTTTTAATAATTTTTTTCAGGGGCTCTAATGGTAATTCTAAAAAAATTCATTGGTCCGATTGGGTGGCTACACTGGCCCTATTTTGGAGGGTGATTTTGGTAGTAAGTCTATTTATGATCTTATTAAATATTTTTTCTTTTAAATTATGATAGAAATTATTAAGGAAGAATGGTTCTCTTTGGAACAATTACATAGATAAAAAATGTTGTAATAATATGCATCCCACCTTGTGTATCATTAAATAAGATCAATCCTCCTGTGACGACCCCAAGATCCATGTAGCGAAAGGATTCATCTGATCGTTCTATTGCTTCTCTTTTTTTTTTTTCTTTTCTTTCTATCGGTTTCCTCATCTGTTGTTCATATCAATCCATACATACATATATCCAGAGCCAGAGATAATTACATTACAGAAAAGAAACAGTAGCGGATACTAAAATTCACAACAGTCAGAGTACAACCAAAAGAGAAATCTACACTAGCCGTACATGCTACAAAAGAAAGCTTACCAACGCTACAAAAGAAAAAAAACTACAGAACTCGACAGAAAGATCTTCAAGCTGGAGGCCCTACACCTGAAATCATTAACCACATATAATGAGCTTACAAAGCCCAGCAGGTCACCAAAGCCTATAACTGAAATCAAAGCACGGCGATACTATCAATATGCAGGTCAATCAAATCAAGTCAATCAATGGTCAATGAGTCTATGCAATACGGAAATCCATAGTCAATAAAACCAGTCAATGCAGCGGCAGGCGAATCGATAAATCAATTCAATAAATTATGTCAATCTCGAAGAAATCCGTACACAATAGGAACTCAATCAATCCGTCAAATCAATCGCTATCAAATTAAATCAATGCGGTCTAATCAATACTATCTATTCAATGAAATCAAAAGAGGAAAGCAGTACGATAAATCTCAATCTATTCTAACAGTGAATCCATGCAGCAGTCAATACGGTGCAGAAACAGTAACAACAGTGAATCTATATGCAAGATCAATAAATCCATAGGCAGTAGTAACAATGAATCTATAAGCATAAATCAATGAATCTGTAGGCAACAGTGTCAGTGATTCTATACTGTTCATGTCTATTCATGTCCATGCTATCAATGCAATATCTATATCCATCCATTTCTATATCAATGCTCAATGTCGATGCACAGCAATCAATCAGTGAAATCAATGAAATCGTACGATCTAGTAAATCCAATCAAAGTCGATAAAGTAGGAATCTATAAAACAATGAATCTATCAAGATCAATAAATCAATCGGAAATCAATAAATCGATGCATATCAGGAAATCCATACGATGCAATATTGTATACATGCAATTCCATACAATGGTCTTACTCGACAAGCACAAACACTAGTCATGATCAATGGTGCTGTTGTAGAAATCCATAGTGCTGTTGTAGAATCCATATTGCTGTTGTAGATATCCGTACGTTGGTTTCAATCAATAAGAGTCGTCACTCTTTTGCCCGTCGGCCGCCCGTCGGCATATAAAACTCCTTATGACTCCCATCAATAGTGCTGTTGTAGAAATCCATGATCGATATTTAAAGGAAAGCCCGTCAGCCCACCATCCTGTACAGGTCAAGATCTATCTCCAACCAACGTTCAACCAGGTTCCCACTTGTCTTTTAGTATCAATCAATTCAATCAATAATCAATGCAATAATCGATGCAATAAGCAATATTAAAGAAATCTAGAACAATCATATCAATAATCATACACATATCGATTCAATCTATCAATATCAGGAAAATCAGAAATCGTACGAAAATCAGGCAGAGTAACGGCAGTCTGTCAAATTTACACAAAAATCCTACAAAAAGGCACAAATTCCAAATTTCTCCAAATTACAGTAGAATATCCACGACATCAATACAAGACTATTATTCTATAGAATCCAAATCAAATCAAGTCCTGATATTTTTCTATTCGATTAAAATCGCGTAGAATCAATTCCGACTGGTAAAATCTTCGTAGAAAATAGTCAAATCGTGTACAATAGTTATATCTATAACATACCAAAAGTTGTGCGGTGAAAGTTGTGTCAAATCGAAATCATGTCCAAAATTCGACTACAAAAACACAAAATAATGCACAACTCTGTCAAAACTCAATATCTATGAAAACAGAAATAGGATTCAGAGTCCTTACAGCGAGACAAACAAAATATCCAACAGCAACGAACGACGAAAATCGCTCCGCGGGCCCCGAAATCGGACTTCTTCCTTTGCTTTTCCTCTCTTTCTCTCTCTTCAAAATATCTGATATTTTAAAATGATTTTCTCTCTCCTCAAAACGAGCTGATTTTCTTATATCATAAAGCTGATCGGCCCGGCCGATCGTCAAATCGTCCCTAGACGATCTGACCAAAATCGATCGTCCCGATCGTCCTGGACGGTTCCCAGAACTATTCTCAGGACAGTATTTTGAACATTACAGATCGGCCTAGACGATCTCACTATCGTCCCGGACGATCCTGGGAGGAAAATCCAAGTCAGAGAGGAACAGTAAGGGAACGAGGTCTCACACCTCCACAGGGTAGAAATGTCTTTGTAACATTAAATGGGTTGTTAAATCTAATATTCAATGAGGACTTAACAATGGGTCTTTCCATTCTTCGTATGATGACTGGAATGGTGTAGGATCTCTTGATTCTCACTTAAAAACTCATTCTATCTCCTCATTGAAATTCATGTGGTTTATATACAATGATAATTCTTCCATTAATCATCTTCTATATTTTATCCCTAAGGGTCTCGTGGATGTTATTTTTTATATCCCCATTTATCGCAGTTGCAAAGACTAAATTTTATTTAAGTTATCGGAGGATGATTAGTTTAGTCTTGACAAAACTTGGCATTCTTTCAGGTATAAAAAAGAGCTGAGGCATTCTCTACCTTTGGTAAAATATGGGATAAATCTACTCTTCTTAATTATTTTGTATTGCCATAAAGGATTTTAAAAGGTTTCATTCTTGTTGTTTGTAGGCTTCAAGAAAAAGGTTTTTATTTGGCTTCCAAATGCAAATGTTGTTTTCATGTTGAGACTATTATATATGTTTTTTTAAATGGGGCTATTGAGGCTAGGGTTTGGATTACTTTGAAGAATTTACTGAAGATTAAAATTAGTTTTAGTCACTTGAATGTTTTATCTTTCTTGGATTGGTGGTTTCATAAAAGGAGGAAATGGCATATCTTCATGGTTATTTCTTTACTTGTTTTTGGCTTTTGTGGAAATGAATGAAATAAGTGCAAACATAATGGCATTAAGATGTGCTCTCAGAGAGTGTTAAATATTCTGTCATTTAAAACCCAACAGTTGTTTAAGGCTGGTGTTTTAACTTGCAAACATTTTAGTGAGAGGAAAGATTGTCTTTCTCATTTTAATATTTAATGTAACATCATTAACAATAATTCTCCTCATCTTATTATGAAATGGTCAAAGGCTTCTATTGATGAATTTAAACTCAACATTCATGCTTATATTTCCAATTCTACATGTGGCTATGGTGGTTTGATTCATGATTTTAATGAAAATTTATTTTATGGCTATGCTTACAATTACCCTTATCAAGATGTTATTGGTATTGGTTTGAATGCTCTTTTTAAAAGGCTTAATTAGGGAGTGTGATGTTTACAACATCAAAATTTTATGGATTGAATCTGGTTCAGTTAAATTAATCTCGTTGATTAATGATACTAAGTGCTTAAATCCCAACTACTTCTACATTTTTCATAAAATTAAGATGTTGTTGGATAATATTGTTTTCAGAACCTCTTGTATTAGGAGAACTCCTAACGTATGTGTGGTTTGGTTGGCTAAGGAAGATACTTTATGAAATGATTTTGTTTCTTTTTTGACATCCAATGCTCCTCCATTCTTGAAAGGGAGCATCTTGTTGGATGCTCAAAGTTTGCCTTATATTTCCTGATATTGCTTTTGTACTTGTTGGGTCGTTTTCTGGGCTCCTTGTGAATTCCAAGTCTATTGGGTGTTGCTATTTGATTTTGATTCTTTCTCGATCTTTTTCCTTGAGCCCTTGGTTCTTTATTGTTGTAGATTCTTCAGTTGTTGTTTTATTCATTTTCTAGGGCTTTCTAGTGAGCTGAGATCTTAATTTTGATTTCTTTTTGTTTCTGGGGCGGCTGTTGTGGTTGTTTTTCCCATTGCTGGTGCTTGTGTTCTACTTATGCTTTCTGCTTGTGCTAGTTGTTTATATTTTTGGGATGTTTTATTGTATTTATAATGTTGTATTGATTATTTCCTTTTCACCTATTGGTTTCCTAGTTCCCATTGTTTTGATGTGTTCGTGCTATTTATTTTGCTGCTATTGTGGGTGTTTTAGTTTGGTTATTGTTTTGCTACAAATGTGGGTGTGATCCAGTGTAAGTGACCTATGGCTAATCTTTCACTTGTTGTTGTTTGATCAATCTGTTGGGTTTTCCCAGGTCATTGTCACCCTATTGATCTCCGCTGTGCTTATTACTTATCTTTGTTGTTAATTGGCTATCATTTTTCAATTTGATTTCTAGCCTACCTACCATTTATTTTTTCTACATTTTCCCTTTTTGTAATTAGTTGGGGATCAACGATTCTTAGATTTTTTTTTGATGTAGCTCTTTGAACAATAGTGAATTGTAGATTCCTTTTAAAATCTTGTGATCAGTTTTTATATTAACACCGAAGCCTATTTTTGTATATATATATATATATATATATATATATAAGGATTAGTATTCTTTTTCACCGTCATAAATTTTGTTGTCATCCATTTTGTCCGCTTCGTTGCAACATCCTCAAACCCCTTGTTGGACGTGAACATAGCCATTAACGGGTAGATAAAGCTAACGAATCAGTAGCTATTTTCCTTATAATAAGCCCAGAGCATGCAGACGATGTCATGCGGGCAGTGGAATGCAACAAATTTCTATCCTTCATTCATCTCTATAAAAATATATATATAAATAGCCCTCATTCCATTACATCTAACACTACACGTAACTCAACCAATAAATAATAAAATTTATGAAGAAAACAAGGCACAAAAATATTCTAAAATAAGACAGAAAAAATAATGGAAGTTGAGACAGGAGGAATGCCCGAAGCTCTGCCTGCCAAGGCCTCCGCCACGCTTGTGAGCGATGGTTCCGTCGACTTCCGCGGGAGGATCGCCGATAAAGTCACCACCGGAGGCTGGAGAGCCGCACCTTTCATCATCGGTATGCGATCGATCTGTGAACCTTTTATCCATGCAAAATAAGGAACTGAGAGAGAAATCATGAAAAAATATATATATGTAGTGAACGAGGTTGCGGAGAGGATGACTTTCTATGCAATCGCAATCAACTTGGTGATATTTTTGAGGAAGGAGATGCACGAAGAGCTGGCAGAAGCAAGCAATCATGTGACGAACTGGATAGGTTCTGCCTTCATTCTTACTATTGTAGGGGCATTCCTTGCTGATTCTTATCTCGGTCGATTCCTCACCACTGTCATCTTCTCCTCTATCTATGCGGTGGTAGGAGCTTCCTTTTGTTTTTAAAGATTCTAATCGTATTGGGAACAAAGCTCAGAATATAATTAGTCATTATTTTACATATAGCATCCCATTAAATGGTGGATTTACATATTTTTTTATAAGTAGATAGCTTATGTGCTTAAGCATCTAACATCTATTATTTATTATACTTTTATTTTTACTTATTGGTGGATTCATGAACATTTTTATGAGATATGTTCTTTTGGGCAATTTGATGTTGTTAAATTACTTAAAATTTGATAATTGTCCGAGAGAAATACACAACAAATTCAAAATTTACGAATTATTAAAATCAAAATTTATAATAAAATACCATTTTTTTCCCAATACTTTATGAAATTTCAAATAATTTGATCACAACATGCAAAAACCAAGCACGTTTATTTGCTCAAAATTTTTGCTAAAATGTTAGTTATGCAAATAAAATATTAATTTTTATCCAATATTTCCATCAAATTTCAAATAATTTGATCACAACATGCAAAAATACACATTTATTTATTAAAATCTTTTGCTAAAATGTGCAAATATATTGATTTCAATTATGATATGAACATCTATAAATTCTAATCAACTTAATTACAAATTAATTAACTATTAATTATCATAATTAAGTGTTTAATTACCTTTATTCTTGCAATTTAATAAATTAATTAGATCACATAGCACTGATTAAAAATAATTAAAGTATTAATAAGAATTATTTAAATTAGTATAATTCAATATATTATATATGATGATAATTTTTTTCCTATTCACTTCGTGTGTTTTTGTTTTTGTTTAACATTTTAAAAATCTATGGCAGGGAGCGGTGCTACTGACGGTGGCAGCTAGCATCGACAGCTTCAGGCCGCCGCCCTGTGAATTGGGCGGAGAAGATTGCCGGTCGGCGACATTACTACAAGACGCCTTCTTGTTCGGCGCGATATCGCTGATCGCGGTCGGCACTGGCGGCATCAAGCCCTGCATCTCATCCTTCAGCGCCGACCAGTTCGACGACGCAGACCCCAACGAATCCCGCAAGAAATGCTCATTCTTCAACTGGTTCTTCTTCGCCATCAACTTCGGAGCCATGATCAGCATCACCCTTATTGCTTACATAGAAGAACGCAAGGACTGGGGCTGGGGCTTCGGCGTCTCCGCTGCCGCCAATGTCGCGTCTGTTTTAACCCTCGTTGCCGGCATGCGCTTCTATCGCCACCAGAAGCCGAGAGGCAGCCCATTCACACGCTTTCTCCAAGTCTTTGTCGCGGCCTGCCGTAATTACGCCAAGGGAGTGGAAGTGAAGAGCGAGGAAGATCTCTTCGAGGTGATGACGGAGAGATCACTCCCTCACACCAGGCGTTTCAAATTCCTCGACAAGGCCGCGGTGGGGTCGGAGGATGCAAAAGCAGCAGACACGGTGAGCCGGTGGAAGCTTTGCACGTTGACGCAAGTGGAGGAGTTCAAATCCTTCGTAAGAGTCCTCCCAATCTGGGCCACCACTATCGCCTTCCCCTTTGCATTTGCTCAGATCAGCTTCTTCATCAGTCAAGGCATGGTTATGGACCGCAGGCTCTCCGAACACTTGGTAGTCCCCACCGGGCTCCGTGGCTATCTTCGCCACCGTGAATGCTCTGTTTTTCATTCCCCTGTACGAGCGATACCTTGTTCCACTCTTCAAGCACTTTACTGGCCACCCACGCGGGCTATCCTCGTTGCAACGCGTGGGGATTGGGCTGTTCATTACCATCCCCACCTTCGCCATCGCCGCGCTGGTAGAGCGCCACCGGAGAAGCTCCGCAGATCAATCGAAAACTCTGACCTTTTGGTGGCTGTCGCCGCAGTATTTTCTTCTGGGGATCGCGGAGATGTTCACCTACGTTGGCCAACTAGAGTTTTTCTACGACGAGGCTACGGATGGGACAAGGAGTGTGAGCACCGCCGTGTTTATGAGTGCGATTGGAGTGGGGAACTGGTTGAGTGCGTTGCTGGTGAAGATTGTGGAGAGAGGGAAGGAAGGCTGGCTGAGCAGTGATCTCAATAGGAGTAAGTTAGATTACTATTACTGGATTGTTTGTGGGATCAACGCTGTGAACTTTTGTATTTTTTTAGCGGTGGTGGCTCGGTTCTATAAGGGGGATTGTGCGGCATCAGGAAAAAACAGAGATGAAGTTCAGTCAAATTGGTCGAAGACGGTGGCAGGAGAGGACTGACTCATTAAGTATTCTCTTCATCTCTTGGCCCTTAAATCAGGCTATATTTGGTAGAGATAAATGAGCATGTAATTGGTTTGTGATTATATTTGTTCATTATTATAATTGCATTTTGATATTGTGAAGTAATATACATATAGTGGTTGTTTGATTTGTTGTATTTAAGTTGTGAAGTAATACAAATGGAGAGATTTAGAAATTTTAGTGTTTGATTTGAAGTAAAGAAATTATGGTGTAAAAGGAGTGCATTTCAAATACTCCACATAGTGCATTTTTTGTGTATTTAGAATTTCTCAAATTTGGGCGATTTTCAAATACAATGCAAATGCATTGCCAATGCCACCGCCGCTAGTTTCCACCCCCTGCCGGCCACCGCCATCGGCCGCCACCACCGGCCGTTGGCCGCCAACCACCACAACCTTCTTGTAGTTTATTGCATTCACATTACTTCAAATCAAATAAAAAATAAAGGCATACATTTACTTTATATTCATTTAAACAACTCCAACGTATTTCTTGTATGACAAAGGAGTGTCCATATAAATAAATTGTGTTTTCTTATTAGTGATTGGTGTAGCTCTATCTCATGTGTAATCTATTATGTGCCTTCCTGAAGTCTATAATTATAAATGAGTGGCTTGTAATAGGATGGATTTGGAATAAGATTTGAGTTGAGTTTAATTTGTTTGTTTTCCTGTATCCTAAGAGTGATTCTTAGGTGGTGGATCCTTCCTCCAAGAAGTTCTTGGAGTTATTCAGCCACGGCCACCGGATCATCGACGTGGATTCGTCGAACCCCCACCGGTCCGGTGTCATTGTATATTTCGTTTCTTTTATACTATTTTTTTTTTCAGGCAACCAAACAACCATAATGTAACCTGACTTAATTTTGTTTATATTGCAAAGTAGTATAAAATATAAATATAAATATATTCTTTAATATAAAGAGAATTGGTGATTTTTTTTTTTTTTATGAACTAGCTTGAAAAGAGTTACCTATGGAAATAAAAAACATAATTGCTACAATTTTGTCTTCATCTTTCTCAGTTCTCTCTATCTTGAGGAGAATGTTTTTTTTTTCTTTTTTTTTTCATTAATAAAAATATATCTTGAGGAGAAATTTGTGTAAGAATATTGTGATCAAACTTAATTATGATGCATCTCATTGTTATTAGATGTGTTGAGATTGTTGCATATAATTTCTAAAAATCACACTAATATTATAGAAGGGTAATAAAGTTCATCCTCATTGAATTTTGATTAGAATATTCTGACACAAATTTTTTTCCTCTACCTTAATTTCATTTTAAGGGAGAAGAAAAAAATGACGCATCTTTTGCCTTGTACCTCTTTAATTTTTTATGAGACTTCATATATATTTTTGGCTTTATTTATTCCTTTGGAGTTTTAAATATTTTCTTAAAATCTTATTGGATATGATATCCTAGGATTATTGGAGAGTTAATATCTCAGGAGGTTATGAGGGATATGGGGGAATGTTTGGGAGAGTTTTATAGAGGATGGATGTGTTTTGGATCCCGAAGAGGAACTGCAGCGATCTTGAATAGAGATCCTGCAGCAATAGATAGAATCCCCATAAAAAGACCACTAGATCGAGCACCAGTGATTCCGTACCCTGTCAAAATCTGGGCTAATTTATCAAAGTGGAAGCTAGGCTCTATATTTTGTAGAAGAGCTGGGAATTTTGTTCTATGATCCCTATAAGTTAATATTTGAAACTTTCAATTTAGTACTAATCTATAAATTAAGTATATGTATTTAATAGATAATAATAAATGGTTAAGTGTCCCAAATTTCTTATTTTAAACCATTATCATTAACAAGAGATATTGTTTTTTAGTTAGGCTCAATTTCTTCTTAAAATATCAGTTATACATGTATGAGAGAAAAATAAATAAATAAATAAATAAAAAGGGAGTGGGGTATGAGAGTAATGTAGGGGTGTCAATTTCAGGTCACGAGTCGGGTTCGGGTCGAATGAAACTGACCCGGCACTATTCGGGTCAACCCGAACTCAACCCGTTTTTGAAAACGGGTCAGTTTTCCTGACCCGAATCCGACCCGCTTCGGGTCTAGGTCAACCCGACATGACCCGAATGACCTATTTCCAACAAAAAATGCTAATTTTTGGGTCAAAAAACGGGTCTATCTCCTCTTTTTTTGGTCAAAAACTGATATATTTCCTCTTTTTTGGGTCAAAATCAGGTCAATCTCGGGTTGCCGGGTCAAACTCTGATTTTTGGGTAAAAAACTGGTCAATTTCGGATCAAAGGGTTAACCCGAAACCGACCCAATTTTTTAAACGGGACAAAATGTTGAACCCGAACCTGACCCGTTTCGGGTTCGGGCTGACCCTAACTCGAAATTTTTGGGTTGGATTTGAGTCGGATTTTCGGGTCGTGTCAAATATTGACACCCCAAGAGTAATGGAATGAAAGTTGGGTTTAGCCGTTTAGGTCGGTTCAACTGGACGGACACAAACTCCACACTATTTTTTTTTTTTTTAATGATTGTTATTTGTAGTACTTCTAATTTATGTAAAGCTATGATAAATAATTATTATTATTATTAAAAAAAAAAGATTTTATTTTGAGTAGCTAACCAACTAATAATTTGGAGAGAGATATATCATTTGTCTGGGAAGTGTTTGATTGGTTAGAATTGGTCAAAAATTTATTTTTAGTGATTGTCACACATGCAATTTAAATTTATTATATTTTTAAAATTATCATTCATCTAATAAAACTAATAAATCATATATTTGGGTGTGCTCCAAAGAAATAATTAAGAATAAAAAAAAATAAAAAAAGAATTATTATATAATTTTTTTTTATAAAGTTTGATGCTTGAGTCTAAATTTTGAGTTGGTAGGTGTTTAGTTATGAATTTCCAAAATTATAATGTTATAGGGAGGAATTTGCTTTTTTTTTTCAATGAAAATATTCGCCGGAGATTATCAAAATTATGTCAAAAAGAGCTTTTATTTATTGATTTTTTATAAATTTAACTACGTCGATGAAAACCACATAGAGTATTTTTTATGAGCAAAGTTTCATCGATTTTCTGGCAGATTTTGGGTAAAAAAATGAGGGGAAAAAAGATGGAATAATGTGTCCCAAAATGAAAATTTTCTACAAATTCACACCATAATTGGTTGTAAAAAATTTCGACTGCAATTTTCGGTGGAATTTCTGGTATCATTGTATGTCGTTGGATTACCTATTACGTGCAGTCATCGTATTATTCGGAGGCAAATCAGGATGAGCGACGTCACTCGGCGCACAGCACAGATACACAATAAAATGATGACTTGATGGATCCTGATTCTCCTCTAGACGATGACTACACCTAATAGTTTTTCCTATCTGTCGATTCTCTCAAATTAGATGAACAGTGTTTTCATCGGCCATTTATGCCACAAAATTTGTTGGTAATCATTTAGCATTATTGCCGATGATTAATCCATTGAAAATCCGTCAAAAACCGGTAAGAAACTGAAAAGAAAAAAAAAAGAGCGTTTATCACTATATTTTTTATTCATACTCAAACCAAAACAATAAATTATTAAACATTGACCAACAATAGGTTAGTCAAAACATCAAACAATAGTAGATTACTCAAATAATAAAACACACATTGCATTAATTAAACATAGAACAAAATCAACAATCACATTTACAATCATAGGTCTCTGAGTTACTATAATCTGTTAAATGTCTCAACAACTATATTGTGTGATACCCATAAGATTAGAGTAATATTCAAATCAGTCTGATCCGAAAATAATTTAGATAATCTATTGAACTTTTGTTATTCTATTGAACTTTTGTTATATATTGATTTAGTTTTAGATTAAGTTGTTCCTGCGATTACCACAACAATGTAATCTCTATAAATAGAGGCATTGTATGTCGTATTGATTTGGGGAAAAATCTGAATAAGCTTAGTTTATTTCCTCCAAATTATGTGTATCCTCTCTCTCTCTCTCTCTCTCTCTCTCTCTCTCTCTCTCTCTCTTGCAAGAATAGCTCAAGATCTTCCTCCTAGTTCTAACAATTTGGTATCATAGCCTCGTTGAGGTGATCGAGGAAGGAGGAAGGTGTTCTGTCCAAGAAAGAGAGGTGGTGGCTGACGGTGCCACCGACGTGCTTGCTCAAGCGAAATTGTTCGTGTGAGTGGAAAGGGATTGATCGTGGGTTGGCTGTGGAATCGGAGAGGAAGATCTGTTCAGCGTGGCTGTGTTTGCGCTGGATTTGCTCACGCGCTGGATTTGCTCACACAAACAGAAGGTGGCCTAAAAGCAGGCATTCGTGTGGAAGATAGCCCAAGCGGATCAAGAGGAGGAAGGTTCTTGGCAAGGCCAAGGTTAAGAAGAAACAGATTGATGTCTCGAATACCATTTCAGAGAATCTTGCTGATGCAAAAGATAATGTCATGGTGACATTGGAAGTTGTCTAAAGTAAATGATTCAAGAAGGGGAAGTTCTCCAGATAAGCTGACTGGAGCAGTGCTACCTGGCTCGTTTTCGGTGAAGCTTGTAGGAGCTTAACGCAGAGGTAAGCACGCGATCTTGTCAGGGTTCGCCAGATTCAGAGAGGCGTGCATACCCTTGTCGTAGAAAGAAGGCAGAATTGCTGGCTATGAGCATGAGAGAGCAGGAGATGAAGTCAGACTCATGCCCTGTTCTTGAGTCGAACGTTGAACGCAGGCATCGAACTCGGGCGGTAGTTCGGGTGTGCTGCAATCGGAGCCAGCTGGGCTGGTTTAGCCGCGAGATGAAAGCAGAAGGAGGAGCAGGAGTCAGGCCTAGAGCGGACATCGTCGATTCCGGGGCTCGCGAACATGCATGGCAGGCGATGAACCCGAACTCGGTATAGGAGACTGACTGAAACAGGGAGCAGACGGTGTGTCTGGGCTTCGTTCGTGCAAGAGGGCCACGAGGCCGGGGCCGGGTTGGAGGATGAGCTGCTATATACGCCGGAGAAATTGCATGTAGCAGAATCAGGCGTCAAGGGGCTCTATTGCTGGTCTTATGCGGGCGAGGGTGACGGCTCCTACGAGAATGGGTTCCGCGTGTAGAATTCTTGAGCGGATAGGACGGCCGTTGATAAGATCAACGCAGATGGAGTCTCTGGGTTTTGGCTTGAGCTGCTGATCTCCGATATGGAGCTTTATAAGAAATTGACGCTACCATTGTCCAGCTAGAATGAGAAGATGGTGGTGAGAACTTGTTGCCGATCGAAATGATGGCCTGTTGGAATGAAAAAAGGGCTTTTGGAACAAGAGAAGGCTAAAGAGAATAAAAGAAAGAAAGTAAAAATTTTATTTCTCAAATTTTTGGCTTGATACAACTCAAAGACACAACCACTATTTATACTAGTAGTACACCGTTAAGATTATGCCAACACATTCCAATCTAATGGTAACAAATGACTCTCTAGAGTATTCTACTATCTTCACTTATAAATGCATTAATATTTACTCATAAATGACATTAAATGCCGATTCTAGACTATTCTAACAATTACTCTATAATAGATCTCTAGAGTATTCTAATAATTATTACATAACATATTTTCTAGAGACTTCTAAAATAGATTATTCTAGATTATGGGCTTCAATCAAAAGCCCAAATAATAACGGGCCAAATTAAGTTTAATTTCCAACATCCCCCCTTAAACTTAATTTTGTGACTCCAAGAAAATTTCTCATCTAGAGGTAGTCTTCATACTTGAGTGGCTTGGTGAAGATGTTAGCAATCTGATCTTGTGACTTCACATATTCTGCTTGCACTTTCCTTTCTTATAATGCATTCTCTGATATAGTGATAGCGTGTATCAATGTGCTTGCTTCTATCATAAAAAACTGGATTTTTGGCTAATGCTATTGCGGACTTATTATCAACATGAACCTTCATTGCTTCTTCTTGAGGCAAGCTTAATTCTTTTAACAAGTTTTGAAGTCAAATTGCATGACAAACACAAGATGTTGCCGCTATATACTATGCTTCACAAGTAAACAGACGGACAATTGGTTGTTTCTTTGACATCCAGGTGAAAGTTGTATCTCCCATAAAGAACACATAACCAGTGGTGCTCTTTCTATCATCCATATCGCCAGCCCAATCACTATCGCTATATCCTACAAGTCTAAAATTGTTAGATGAGGAATATAGTAAGCCAAAATGAATTGTACCTTTGATATAGCGCAGGATTCTTTTAGCAGTCTTTAAGTGGCTCGTGGTTGGAGTCTCCATATAACGACTGACAAGTTCGACAGCATAGAGAATATCAGGCCTTGTGCATGTTAAGTAGCGTAGGCTCCCAACAAGGCTCTTGAAAAATGTAGGATCGACTCTTTCTCCTTCATCATGCTTTGATAGCTTAACTCCACATTCAATAGGAGTATTTATAGGTTTGCAATTATCCATTTTGAATTTCTTCAACATTTTCTTTGCATAGCTTTCTTGTGAGATAAATATTTCATCTTCTATTTGATGGACTTCAATGCCCAAATAATAGGCCATGAGCCCAATATCAGTCATCTCGAATTCTTTAGTCATTGCTTTTTTGAAATCTTCAAACATCATTTGATTATTTTTGGTGAAGATCAAATCATCAACATGCAAGAAAATGATTAACACATCTTTCTTCTTATTCTTGATGTAAAGAGCATGTTTATAAGGGCATTTTATAAAATCTTTGTCTTGCAGATACTTATCTATTTGACTATTCCATGCTCTTGGTGCTTGTTTCAACCCATAGAGTGCCTTCTTTAGCTTCAGAACCTTGTATGCTTGCCCTTTAACTTCGTATCATGGAGGTTGTTAAATATATACTTCTTCTTCAAGAACTCCATTCAAAAAGGCTGATTTTACATTCATTTGATATATCTTCCATTTATTTTGAGCTGCCAAGGAGATGATTGGTCTAATTATTTCTAAGCGAGCAACAGGAGAAAATATCTCATCATAGTCGATGTCGACTCTTTGACTATATCCTTTGGCCACTAGTCTTGCCTTGTATCTTTCAATTTCTCCATTAGCATTCTTCTTTACTTTGTACACCCATTTCACGCCAATTGCCTTGTGTCCATGAGGAAGTGATGCAAGCTCCCATGTGTCGTTCTTCTCGATGGCCTTAATTTCTTCATCCATAGTATCCTTCCACTCCTTATTTTGTATGGCGTCTTTAAAATTCATGAGCTCACATTCTGCAAAGAGGCAAAAGAGTGTAAGATTTTCATGATTCTCTGTTACCTCATATATGTCTCTTAAGCACCTAAACCGTGGTATTATTTCACTCGAGCTTTCTTGATAAAATGTAGTTGGTGTTGCTGGTGGAGTAGTAGGCTCCTCTCTTGCTTGCTCCATCCTTGGTTGCTCCGTATCTTCATCTTCATATTTGTAATCTTTCTCAAATGATCCCCAGTCCCATTCTCCTTCTTCATTGAATATAACATCTCGGCTGATAATTGTCTTTCCAATATTTGGATTGTATAGCTTGTATCCTTTTGAGTTGTTGTCGTAGCCGATGAAGGTTAACTTCTCCCTTTTATCATATAACTTACTTCTTTTCATATCAGGTACGTGCACATGAGCTATGCTTCCAAACACCTTTAAGTGGGAGATGCCGAGCTTTCTTTCACTCCATGCTTCTTATGGAGTCATACCACACACACTTCTTGTTGGTGAACGGTTGGTCAAATAAACTGCACAGGAGATCGCTTCTGCCCAAAATTCTTTCGGCAACTTCTTGCTTTTGAGCATACTCCTCGCCATGTCAAGGATGGTTCTGTTCTTCCTTTATGCTACTCTATTTTGTTGAGGGGACCCTGGGACAGTTAGAGATTGTCGTATCCCATTGGCATCACAGAATTCTTAGAATTTTTTTGAAGTGAATTCTCCTCCTCGATCCGATTGCATAGACTTGATCTTGAGTCCACTTTCTTTCTCGACGGCTGTCTTGAATTTCTTGAATATGTCGAACACCTTTGATTTTTGCTTCAAAAAGTACACTTATGTTTTTCGTGAGAAATCATTAATGAAGAGAAGAAAGTAGTTGCTCTTACCGAGTGAGCATGGCTTTATTGGACCACAAACATCCGTATGTATGAGCTTCAACGGCTTTCGAGCTCTCGAACTTGATTCTCTTGGAAAACTTTTCCTGAAATGCTTCCCAAGTAGACATGCTTCACACATTTGATCGGGATGCTTTATGCAAGGGAGACCTCGCACCATCTTTTTCTTTGAAAGCAGCTCCAGTCCTCCAAAGTTGAGATGACCAAATCAGAGATGCCATAACCAAGAGACATCTTTATAACAAGTTTTGAGGCACTTGGCAATATCATTTTGAATGTTTAACAAAAATATTCTATTTCTTGACATTGGCACTTTTGCAATTAAAGTACCAATATTATCTTTTAAGAAAAGATCATTATTTTTTAAATGAATATCATATCCTTTCTCCAGAAGTTGTCCCAAGCTTAAAATATTACTCCTCATATTTGGTATAAAATAGACATTAGAAATAAATTGATAATTCCCGTTCTTCAAGCGAATAAGGATGTTACCTTTGCCTTTTACTTCTATTTTTGAGTCATCTCCGAATGATACATTTTCGCCCACTGTTTCGTCAAGCTCCACGAACATGCTCCTTTTTTTGCACATGTGATTACTTGCTCCAGTGTCTAGGTACCACGTTCCATCTTCACTTCTTTCATTATTTTTGTAGGCTAGCATTAATGTGTCGTCTTCTTTTCTTTCTTCTTCTACGTAGTTGACTTTTTTGTTCACTTTACTTTTGGGCGCTCTACATTCTTTAGCAAAGTGCCCAAATTTATTACAATTGTAGCACTTAACTTGAGATTTCTCGTACCTCGAGCTTGAGCGTCCTCTTCCACGCCCTCTTGTTGAATTTCTTTCTTGATTATTGTTGTTGAAATCTCTTTCTTGTTCATTTGTACGACCTCGTCCTTGTCCACGACCTCTTCCACGATAGTTTTTATTATTTCTGTTGAAGCTTTCGTCTTTCTTGGCTGATTTGAGATCTAGCTTGAGGAGTTGCTCGGTAATCCCTTCATTCATCTTCTTTCTTTCTTCGTAAGCTTGCAATGAACCTAAGAGTTGCTCTATTATCATCTCTTGCAGTTCTTTTGTCTCCTCGATGATAGTTGTGATACTATCAAATCTTGATTCTAACGATCGAAGAATCTTCTCAATGATGGTCACATCTTCTAGCTTCTCACCATTTCTTTTTAGTTGATTAGAAATGGAAAGAATCCTTGAAAAATAATCAGAGACCGTCTAGCCTTCTTTCATTTGTAAGACGTCAAATTGTCTTCTTAAGGTTTGAAGACGTACCTTTTTAACCATCTCTTCTCCCTTGTACAAAAGTTGGAGCTTCTCCCACGCTTGTTTGGCTGATGTAGCATTTGAGATTTTCTCAAATCCATCATCATCTAATGCTTGATAGATTAGGAAGAGAGCCTTTTTGTCTCTCTTTCTTGAATCTCTTAAACTATCCTTTTGTGTTAAGGATAGAACGGACTCATCGCTTGGCTCATCGTAGCCTTTCTCTACAATCTCCCAAACATCATGCGCTCGAGAAGTGCCTTCACCTTTATACTCCAATTATCATAATCTACCGTCTTGAGCAATGGAACTTGGAAGGAAGCCATACCTCCATTCGCCATCTCTAGAAAGGAACTTGGCTCTGATACCACTTTGTTGGAATGAAAAAAGGACTTTTGGAACAAGAGAAGGCTAAAGAGAATAAAAGAAAGAAAGTAGAAATTTTATTTCTCAAATTTTTTGCTTGATACAACTCAAAGACACAAGCACTATTTATACTAGTAGTACTCCGTTAAGATTATGCCAACACATTCCAATCTAATGGTAACAAATGACTCTCCAGAGTATTATTATATCTTCACTTATAAATGCATTAATCTTTACTCATAAATGACATTAAATGCCTATTCTAGACTATTCTAGCAATTACCTTATAATAGATCTCTAGAGTATTCTAATAATTATTACATAGCAGAATTTCTAGAGACTTCTAAAATAGATTACTCTAGATTATGTGCTTCAATCAAAAGCCCAAATAATAACGGGACAAATTAAGTATAATTTCCAACATGGCCATGGCTGGTTTGGATGTGCCTCTTGATTCAAGAAAGGGTGAGCTGATGTGGGTGTCAGACTGCATGGAAGTATACGCGCGTAGGAGTTCACGCGGGTGACTACTGTGGCATGGTCGTGGTAGCTAAGTGCGGATGTAACGGCAGCAGGTGGATCAGGCATTTGGCGGATGCAAACATAATGGAGGTTTTGTTCAGCTCTGGCGAGCGAGCAGGCATAGTTGTAGAGTTCGGGAGTTGTCCGTGGAAGAGACACTCTTGATCTTGGATTCGATCAAGGTGGATAATTACAGGAGCCGTATCCAGAGTCCAAATTGGAGTTCTTGGAGGACAATGAAATGATTCTTGTTGATGGATTGCAGGAGTTTTCTACGAGTTGGAACAAACCAAAGGTTTGGTCATGTGGTTCAAGCAGGTACCACGATCGACGGAGGTCGAAGCGGCTTGCGTGAGCATAGCCGTCAAGTGTGCAGGGTTAGCGTAGGCTATCCTCAAGTTGGAGGCATAGGACGAGCCAGTGAGCTTCAGCGAAGAATGACAGAGCTTGCAAGGTAATTGGGCATGGAATGCACAATCTGTGTGGTTCCGGCGGCTCGACAAGTTCAGACAGAGAAAGCTTCATGAGAGACAAAGAAGTAGTGCCAGATTCATGCGAGCTCAGAGGCGGAGGCGAGCTGCTAGTCCGTATGCAAGAAGCCATACTCGGTACATAAGATTCAGGCTTGGCATGGCTTATGATTCTTGAAGGTTCTGAGCAGAGGTGTTGTCATGGCTCACTAGAAGGTGGCGGGCCTTGGGCATGGTCTCCTACAATAGGTGTCGTGCCATTGCTAAGGTGCTACTAGATGAAATATGTGGGGAGACACTTGATCTTGATTTGATCAAGGTGGAGAATCAAAGAAGCTTGTGAAGCATAGGATGTTGGTGGTGTCAGATCAGCGAGATTCTCACAAACACGAGTCAAGGGTCTGGAAGTTGGCAAAGTCCATGTTATATCTTTGAGGTGGAGCATTCCAGCCTAGATTGTGGTTAAATCAATAAGTGGATTTGTATGTTTGTGCAAGTGGATCAAAGAAAGGAAATCAGAAATATAAATTGTGATCTAAGGGATTATTGTTTTCTGGTTCTTGTAAGAGCGGGAGCCATCCGAATGAAGGTTTAGGGGATGAGTTGGTTTTGCTTTTTGAGTGAGAAGGAGGAAGAGAGAGGTGGTGAAATCTTGGGATTTTTGTGTGTGAAGAAGGTGAACCTTTCCTGTTCTCCTCTATTTTGTTCTTCTTCTCCGAGAAAGACAATCGAAAAGGGATTGTCGATTGGAAGCGAATTTTATGCCATAAATTTTTTCGTTCAATTGTTTGAGTCGGGTGTGAGAGCAAGAAAAGGCTAGGTCTTTTTTAATGATTATTTTGAGCTTCTTGTGGAAGAGAGAAGATGTGAGGAGGTGAAATCTTGGGATTTCTATGTGTGAAGAAGGTGAACCCTTCTTGTTCCCTCTTGGTTATTCTGCATTTCCGAGACAGATGATAGGTTGTGATTGTCTGTTGGTAGCCGGTTGATACCGTAAGATCCTGATCCTTAGTTGAACGTTGGAAGTGCAGGTGTGTTGATACCTGATGTGCTCTTGATTTTTTTTTTGGGGGTTGAGTCCTCTGGTTCACCCAATTTATTCTTGTTTTAAAGATCTGGTTAGATCTTGAGTTCTTTGATGATAAAAATGGACCAAGGTGGAGATTTGTTATGTATTGGTCCACTTTTAGTTATGTTAATCCGCATTGACATCTTATCAGTGTAAAACTCTATAAATAGAGTGTATATGTTGATGTATAACCAAGGGAAAATCTTAATAAAGCTTTAGTGTTATACCCTCTATAATTATGTCTCCCTCTCTTCTCCCTCTCTCTCATTCAAGATCAAGAAGAACAAGTTCTTCTTCCTCATTCTAGTTCTAACAATTTTTATGGTTGAACTATTTTGCATGAGTCTGAGAATGATCTTTGTGTGCATAAAAAAGGCCTATGTGTTTTAGGTTCTTCGAATATGCGTGAAATATGTAATTTTTCCCTTAGAGCACCTTGGCGCTATATTTTATGACACCCTAGCATTATGCTGTCTGAAAATTGGAAAAAAAAATTGAAACATCACCTAGGTGTTATTTTTTCGTGCTCCCCAGTGCTAGGCCATTTTGGGAAGCACAATTAATTCATTCGGAAATTTTGGGATGCCGACCAAGAGAGGGAAAGATAAGGTTTTTGACAGATAAATAAAAATATTTGGACTACTTCGAGTCATTTTTAGCAGTCGGCCAAGTTCTAAAAGCTATCTAGATCGAGGTAGGTCACACTATACATATTTCTATTTTAAAAAAAATGAAGTTTTCCCAAATTGTTCTATTAAACTTATATTTTTGTTGCAAAAAATGAAAATAACTCTGCACTGATAAAACTTTTTCTGCATAAATTTTTTATATATTATAGAGACTGAAATTTTGAATATCTTTTCAAAATTTTATTTCTAGTGCTTTGAAATGTGTGCTTTTCAAATTGAATTGAAAATAATTTGAACCCAAAAATTGACTCTATAGTACAATTAAAGTTTTGAAACAGTGGTTTGCACAATCCCTGATAATTTGGTGAAATTCTAAAATAATATATTTTTGCTTAGTAGTGTATTATGTCACATACTGTTATAGCAAATTGGGAAATTTTGCACTGAGTTCTTTTATGCTTTAATTAGTTGTTACACTACAATAAATTGTGTGTTATATTGAATGAATTACATGTTTTGATATGAAAAATATTTGTTGAGAGATATGAAGGGGTCTAAATCCTTTAGATTCTGTCTAATGTCAATAATATGAAACTCACTAAAATTCATTCTGTTAGATGAAAATATTTAATTTTATTTAAAAGTGAAGAAAATTTTGATGGTGAAAGTTCGTTAGGGATGTTAGGCCCTATAGAACTGGCCCAAGCTAACCAAGAGGGGGGGGGGGGGGTCGTCCTGGGCGATCAATGTTAATAAATATCGGATTTTAGATATTTTGGATTCATTTTGGAGAGAGAGAAAAGGCAAGAGAGAGAAAGAGAAGGAAGAGAAGAAGGAAGCTTGGTTTTGGAGGCCACGGAGCGCTTTTCGTCCGACGACGCTGTTAGAAGATTTGTTTGTCTCGCTGTAAGGACCCCGAACCCTATTTCTGTTTTCGAAGATTTTGTATTTTGATCGAGTTGTGCACTGTTTTGTGTTTTTGTAGTCGAACTTTTGACCTGATTTTGTATTGACACGACTTTCACCGCACAACTTTTAGTATGTTATAGATATGAATATTGTACACGATTTGACTATTTTCTACGATGATTTTATCGGTCGGAATTGATTCTACGCGATTTTAATTGAATAGAAAATTATCAGGACTTGATTTGATTTGGATTCTATAGATTGATAGTCTTGCATTGATGCCGTGGTTATTCTGTTGTAATTTGGAGAAATTCAGAATTTGTCTTTTTGCAGGATTTTTGTGTAAATTCGATAGACTACTGTTACTCTGCCCGATTTTTGTATGATTCCTAATTTGACTGAAATTGATAGATTGAATCGATATGCCTATGATTATTGATATGATTACTCTAATATTGATTATTGATTGCTTATTGATACTGAAACACGTATAACCTGGTTGAACATTGGTTGGAGATGATACCTGTACAGGATGGTGGGCCGACGGGCTTTCCTTTAAATCATAGATCATGGATCATGGATATAACGATGGGAGTCATAAGGAGATTATATGCCGACGGGCGGCCGACGGGCAATAGAGTGACGACTCTTTTCATAGAACCAATGTATTGATATCTACAACAGCAATATGAATTCTACAACAGCAACATGACCATTGATTATACATTGTTCAGTATTATCGTATTGATTGCATGTTTAATGTATTGATTTACGGATTTTATGGATTTGATCGGGTTTACTGTATCGTACGATTTCACTGATTTCATCGATTGACTACTGAACATTGATACTACTGAGCATTGATATGGACATTGATAGATATAGATACTGTATTGATAGCATAAACATGGACATCGTACTACTGCCTACTGTTTCTGTACCGTATTGACTGTCGTATAGATTTATTGTTCCGTATTGCTTTTCTCGACTGATTTCATTGATTTGACCGTATTGATTTGATTGACGGATATTGATTGATTGAATTGAAATGATCGATTTGCCTGCCGCTGCATTGACTGGTTTCATTGACTATGGATTTCCGCATTTGCATAGACTCATTGACCATTGATTAACTTGATTTGATTGATCTGCATATTAATAGCATCGCCGTGCTTTGATTTCAGTTGTAGGCTTTGGTGACCTGCTGGGCTTTGTAAGCTCATTATATGTGGTTGATATTTTCAGGTTCGAGCAAGGCATTAGGATTGGAGATTGATCAAGACTGTCAGACGAATCCTTTCACTATGGATGCCTGGGGTGTTACAGGGGGGGGTGAATTGGAATTTTAAAAATTCTTTTCACAAAGAAGTAAAAATCTCATAAACCAAAATCACACCACAAGAAAACTAAGCTCGGAAATTTAAAGTGCGGAAGCAAGAAACAAGAACACAGAGATTTATAGTGGTTCGGTCAACTCGACCTACGTCCACTCCTTGGAGGCGCCCTCCGAGTATTGCACTATAGTCGTGACTCTCCTTTATCCCCCACAGCTAGGCGGAGATGCCTTTACAACGAACCTCTTTTTGCCACCCCGGCAAGGCAGAGAACCTATCTCCTTTTGCTTCCTCCTGAAGCTGGCAGAGAACCACAATCAGATGCTGACTCCTTACCTCTACCGACCCTTCCACGGATGAGAAACTCTAGACGAAGAAGAAGTAGAGCGATCCTTGAAGCAACCCTTGTGAATCTCCTCACAAGCTCCCCCTCACAAGATCCTCTCTCTCTCCCTCTCTCTCTTTCTCTCCTCAAGGTCTTCTCAGGTCAAGGCAGCAACAAAAGATTGTTCAAAACGTTGACCAAGAGCTCTTAAATAGAAGAGCTTCAAAGGAGCTCATTAATTGCAAGTTGCCGACAATATCGTCCAGGTCGATATGGACATCGTCCTGGCCGATCAGTATAAATCTCATAAGATCGGCCAGAGCATCGCCCTGAATGCAAACTGGACGATTTAAAATTGGTTTGATCGTCCAGGCTGATCTCTCTATCGTCCCGGAATTTTGATCAGTTCAAATCAGAGGAAAATCGTCCAGAGCATCGCCTTGAATTTGAGCTGGCCGATATTTATCGTCCAGAAGTAACTAAGGTTTTTGAATAGATCTTCCTGGCCGATCCTGCGATCATTCAAGATGATATGATCGTATCAATCATCCTTAATTACTCCCTTGATTTCCTGATCAATTAAGCCATAATTTATGAATATCGTTCAGGCCGATCAATGATCGTCCTGGCCGATTATTAAAAAATACAGAATACCTTAATTGTCTATGGTGGAAACTTCTTTCTGTTTTGAGCTTATCGTCCTGGCCGATACACGTATCGTCCAGGACGATCTGTTAATGACGGCTTCCTTAATTAAGAATCCTTGTTTAGATTTTCTGCTTTAAGCCCGATCATCCAGGATAATGTAAATATCGTCCTGGCCGATATGAGTAAAAACAAAAATTCTAAGTCTCTCAAGTGTGTGTGTATGGTTACTTAGCATCAGTCTCTTTGAACATTACAAATAGACTCAAGAAGAGAAAACACAAAGTACAGACTGACTCAACCCTAAACCTACGTAATCTTGAACTGGCTTCTATTGTTCGTCCGATTTTTTATTCCTGAAAAGTTAGAAGTAACAGGCAGTCCAAGAGAGTTAAAAGTGTTTGTCAATCATCAAAACATAAGTCATGAAAAATAGATTTGCAACAGATGGGAGTATAATGTGCTAGAATCTTTAGATTCTGTCTTGGACCGAAAATCTATTACATTATGTTCTATGAAATAAAGTTCACATAAAATTTTAGTTTATTTAACTATTCAGTATTATTATTTGAATCTTTGGATAACTATAATGTTATATTACATTGTTTAGCATAATGAACTATTATATTTTTGATAATTCTGAGAAAATATTTAGAAATTTATATCTGTATTTATGATTTGCTGAGCTATTTTAGCTCACCATTATTTTGCATTCTATTTTTTAGGGTCTAAAAAAGGGAAATGGCATGTTGAATAGTGGTTTCATGAATTTGATCAAAATATATAGGTTTTTTTTTTCTTTTTATTTTTATATAGTCATGACTAGTTTTCATTACTGTGATTTGCAACTTTTAGTTATAGTTAAGCATTGTGATTGTATATGTATTTTTTATAATAAATGGAAAATAAATCTTTTAGATGAGTTTATTTTTAGTACTAGATGTTATTAGCAACTCTGTGTTTATTGTTATTTTTAAGTTGAATTAAAAAAAAAAAAAATATTTCTAACAACATGATAGGACTTGCCAGTCTGTGGGTCTTATCAGGTTGAGTTAGGACATATTGATCAATAAAAATACATATAAAAAAAACTATCTACTCACCATCTATCTCCTTACTCTCCTCAACCTCCTAAGCCTTATGCTACCAATGCTACTCCTTCAATGCCGGCAACTTAGCTTGCATTTAAGCTTGTCGCGATTGCATATATGCTTGTAATTCTTTTGTTAGACCAACCACCCTTCTTCTTATTATGGCAAAGTATGGGTTGTCCCAAGCTTTTTTTAGGTCATCCCAAACACATACGCAAGTCGACCATCGAATCTCAAAATTCTTTATGATCCTATCACTATGATGGGGTAACCACCTAAAATCTTTTTGTATGATATAAAATGTGTGAATTAATTGCAACATAGAACTGTCGTAGCAATAAAATTACCAATTTCTTACCTCAAACTCATGAAATTACATATCCTGGCTATAAAGAAAAAAAAAATTATTTCATTATTAAAGGCTTGATGCAAATCAATTTTGACACAAAAGAGTTTGAAAAAAATAGTAGTGTTGAATCCTCTCGATATTTGATTTGTCAAAACTATATTGCTAGAAATGTCTCTTCCACAAATGAAAGCTGATTGAGCTTGATGAATAAGTCAAGAGAGGAGATGAGTAAGTTTGTTTAGAAGTAATTTGGTAATGATTTAATATAAAATATGGCATTGGGATATAAATCTATAATCATTTAAATCTTTATAGTGTAGAGATTTAGGTATGACGATAATAATTGAATGCTTAGTTATGTTAAAGGGATTGAAGGAGTGGACGAAGTGTTTAACAACATCAATAAAGGTGTTACTTGTGATATGCCAAGTATCTTTGAAGAATTAGAGGTGAAGATGTTAGGAACAAGAGTTTTGTTATTTCTATTCTCAAACAAAACAAGTTTTATTTCATCATTTGTGAAGTCAATGATGAGACTGAGTTGATTATCCACAAGGTCAGTAGGGCCGATAGGGAAGTCATCCAAACAATGATTTGATGAGAGGTCATCCTTATTAAAGAGTTTGAAGAAATGATACATAGCTTCACCATATATATTCTCAAGAAATTGATTTATTTCTCTAAAGTAGTTGTGGCTTCTTCTACTTATGATCTTCTCGTAAAGAAATTTGAGATCTTCTTCTTTAGTTAATTATGAACATTTAGCTCTTTGCTTAATCTAATTATTCCCACACTTAGTAGGCTTGATGATGAAGATCATTATTTAGAGGATTACCTTTTAAACACACAAAGATTGAATTTTGATAGCTTTTAAAGCAATTTTAACATTGTAGAGTTTGTTGATAAGAGTAAATAGAGGATGCCCTCAAACATAAATGGACTATAAAGAGTGAAGGAATAACATCCATAAATTCGAAGTAATGAGACCAAATTCTTAGAAAGTGATCGCTATAAACGTTTGGGGGTTAGAATTTTGATATTGATTTGGTGCTCCATATGAATGAGACTAAGAAATGGTTAGAGTTTTGTAAGGAGTGAGGGAAATTATTCAAATGTAGGTCATTATAGAATGCCATATTTAGAAGATTTCTTATAAGGCTTTGAAGATGCTGATTGACCCAGCTATAAGTAGAGTGGAATAGGGAAGGTTCAAGCAGATAAGCATTGAAAATACAAGTATTAAAATCAATCATTTTACATGAGTGAGGAGCATTTTCACTAACTTTATCATCAATGGATCTAATACAATAGAAATCCCCAAGAATGAGCTAGAGATCTATAATGGTTTTAGAGATGTAAACTATAAATTTCATATATTTCTTTTTACTGGCACTGTTGTCAGCATAAACAAATGTTGTTCTAAATATAATATAATTAAAAAGTACCAAGTAACTATGTAACAACTATATGGGTGAGACTTAGGCAAAGTAGGGGTGTAAGTAACCCACTTTGACTTGAGATTGACTCTTTAATGAGCTTGCATGAGCTAAGCTTAAACTCGAGCTCACATATTAAATGACATTGAGTTCAATCTTGATAGGGCTCAACAAGCTTGTGAGTTAGCTCACATGTCAAATGATTTTTTAGATGTGCTTGACCGCTAATTATGAGGTGGTTGTTATATGTTCTCTTCATTATTATGAAAGTAGGTTTTCTTTTTATGGGAGTCATTAAAGGGTTGTTGGCACCTGCCTTATTTTTTTAATAGGATTGCAGGCACCTATAGATAAAAATCTTTTAAAATATTAAATTAATTAGGAATTTAGGATTCAGATTTTCAAAGAAAATAATTAAAGCTTAAGGAGGACCATGAGGTCGACGCCTATGGAGGGCAACATTAATGGCTTCTTCTTTTAAGATGAAGATCCACGTTGACGACTTCTTCTTCTTCTTCGGCTGAGGTTCACGTCGACGACTTCTTCTTCTTTTTTCTAGTAGAAGGTCATGTCAACATGGGCGGAACCATGTTATAGGTTTGCCCCCCCTCAAAAAAAAAATTGTTTTTTATAAGAGAGAATTTTTTTTTTTATATAGAAAAAATTTTTTTTGCCCCTCCTAAAAAATTACTTTTGCCCCCCCTAAAAAACTATTTTGTCCTAACTTATCCTAAAATGTTTAAATTTAGTTTTAATATTTTTTTTACTGTTTTTCATGATAATTTAATTACATTTTTTTATTTTTCTTGCTTATTTTTTTAAAATAACTTATATATATTATTTTTAATATTTAATTATTTTAATATTGTACTTGCCCCCCCTCAAAATTGAAGCTGGTTCCGCCCCTGCATGTCAATGCCTTCTTTTTATTCTTCAGTAGAGGATCATGTCGACGCTTTCTTCACAAAGCCACCACGTTTTATTTCAATGTCAGGAGATGGCTTGCAACTTGCAAGTCCCATCATTATTGATATGAGCCAAGCTCGAGTTCAAGTTCATTTTTCTATTTCATATATAAAATTATTCATTTTCCTATTTTGCAAACTCTAAAAGAAAAAAAAACCCGGTCAGCCCTCAGGCAAAACAAAACTACAACCAGACCGGAAAAAGTCTTTTTGTCTTTTCCTTGCAACCTCGCGGTCGCGGATAATCGAAATTTGGCAATCTTGTCAATAACAATGTTGGCTAGCCGTTAAAGAGTCCTCACTCATTTCTTCTTCAACTCTTTTTACTAGTCAATGTTAAAGAAAGCTGTTGCTTTGGTAACACGTAAACGCCCTATGTAGACGATGTAAATGCCGGCAATGGCTTCCTACATTAAGGACAAATTTAAGAATATAGAATCTTTACATTTTTTAACCATTCGAATAAAGATGAAAAGAAAAATTTAATTGAGTAAAGTCGCTAGCTTTGGCCTCGACTTTTTTTTGGGAAAATTTTTTTATATTAAACTTTTAATTTATCATATTTTTAAATACAAAAAATTTTCTATAAATAAATTATATTATTAATACCAAATTACATGCATGATTATATATATATATTATGTTGGGAGATTAAACCGTTATATAAAAATATAAAATTAAACATTAAACATGTAAAGGCATAAAAATTTTGTGATTTTGATGTAAATCCTCCTAAAAATAATAAAATTTTCTTAAGAAAATTAAAGTTTAATTAATCGCATAATTTAATATACTTTGTGCATCTGTCAAAACATTAGCTGCTCAAACATAATTTTGTAGTGGAAATCAGTCATTAAATAGCTCTCATAACTAATCCTTTCATGTAATCAACTAAAAGAAAAGAATAAAAAAACAAAACAAAATATGAAAGTTGAAGCTTCCATCTCCGGCGATCACGCCGTCGACGCTTCTGCTAACAGGTCCCCATCAACGCTAGTAAGCAACGGCGCCGTCGACTACCAGGGCAAGATCGCCGATAAGGTCACCACCGGCGGATGGAAAGCCGCGCCTTTTATCATCGGTTTGTATCTTGGACTTAAAATTTAATTTATTTTAAGCGTTTAATTATGCGAAGTGATTAAGCGATTATGGGTAAAATATAGTGAATGAGGTTGCAGAGAGAATTGCCTTCTTTGCAATATTGATCAATATGATGATATACTTGACGAAGGAGATGCATGAAGCTTTGCCGGATGCAAGCACCCGTATAACTAATTGGATTGGTTCTGCTTTCATGCTTTCTCTTCTCGGGGCTTTTCTTGCCGACTCGTATCTCGGTCGTTTTCTCATTGTTGTCATCTTCTCCCCCATCTACGCTGCGGTAAAATTTTAATTTTTTTTTTTTTTAGAAACATGCACCACGTTTGAACCTTTATTTGTTAATGTGAAATGAACCTTTTTGTTGCAGGGCACTGTGTTATTGACGCTGGCAGCGAGCATCGACAGCTTGCGGCCGCCGCCATGCGCTTTGGGCAGCGAAAGTTGCGAATCCGCCACGGGCCCGCAAAACGGTGTTTTGTTAGTCGCTATGGCGCTTATCGCGCTCGGCACCGGCGGCATCAAACCCTGCATCTCAACCTTCGGCGCCGACCAGTTCGACGAGGCCGACCCCATTGAAGCCCGCAAGAAATCCTCCTTCTTTAACTGGTTCTTCTTCGCCTTGACCTCAGGCATCTGCATTAGCATAACCCTCATCGCTTACATAGAAGACCAGATGGGTTGGGCTTGGGGCTTCGGTTTGTCCGCCGTCATCAACGTTTCCTCTGTTTTAATCCTGGTGGCCGGGAAGCGCAGGTATCGCTACCAGAAGCCAAGGGGAAGCCCCTTCACCCGCTTTCTCCAGGTGTTTGTCGCCGCCTCCCGTAATTACGCGAAGGGGGTACAAGCGAAGAACGCGGAAGAGCTCTTCGAGGTGAAGACCAAGGAGTCCGCCATCTACGGGGCGAGGAAGCTCCCTCACACGAGGGAGTTAAGCTTCCTTGACATGGCAGCGGTTGGGGCGTCTAATGTGAACGACGGTGATCAAAGCCGGTGGAGGCTTTGCACGGTGACGCAGGTGGAGGAATTGAAGGCCTTTATGCGAATCCTCCCAATATGGGTCACCACCATCGCCTTTCAACTTGCTTTCTCGCAGATGAATTTCTTCATAGCCCAGGGGTTAGTAATGAACCGCCGGCTCTCCGGCGACTTCGTCGTCCCGCCTGGCTCTGTGCCTATCTTCGCTGCGGCGAGTTCTCTGATTTTCATTCTCATGTACGAGAGATTTATAGTCCCGTTGTTCCGGCGGCTCACGAGCCACCCGCGTGGGCTCTCCTCGCTTCAACGGGTGGGGATTGGTCTGTTCGTCAGCATCCCAACCTTCGCCGTCGCCGCGCAGGTGGAACACCACCGTAGAAGCTCGGCCCACACGGGGAGCAAGCTGAGCTTTTGGTGGCTGTTTCCGCAGTACTTTCTTCTGGGAATCGCGGAGGTGCTCACCTACGTTGGGCAATTGGAGTTCTTCTACTACGAAGCGACGGATGGGACAAGGAGTCTAAGCAGCGCTGTCTTTTTGAGTGCAGCTGGCGTGGGGAGCTGGCTGAATACAATACTTGTTAAGGTTGTGGAGAGGAAGACGGGAGGGGTGGCGAGAGGCTGGCTCAGGAGAGATCTTAACCGGAGTAAGCTGGATTACTTGTATTGGATTGTTTGTGCCATTAACGCTGTGAACTTTTGTATTTTTTACGTGGTGGTGACTAGGTTTTATAAGGGGCGTGGTGCCGCGTCAAGAAATAACGACGATGAAGCTGAGCCAGATGGGTTGATAATGGAGGAAAAAGGTGTAAACGACTCGAATTCGACTAACCTTTTAATTTAAATTTGAACTTAGGATTCGTTTGAGAGATCATTCACTGTTTTTAAAAATAATTTTTTAGTATAAAAATTTTTGTTGGTTCAAAAAATATTAAAAAAGTTGCCTCAAATAAAATATTAATTAAAGATTAGTTTGAAATGGGTGCAATTTTTTGTAAAGTATATTGGAAAATAGTAATGAAGAAAGTTTTTTTTTTTTAAGTTAGATGTAGAAAGCAGCTTTCTCGTATAAAAAATTATTGAAAACAATGAAAAAGCAGCGGTTAAATAAAAATTGTGACTGTATTTTGAAAATCAAAGCATTAAGAAAGCTGTCCCAAATGAAGCCTAAATTGAATAGAGTTTGAGCTTAATTCCGCTAATTCGAGATGCCTCGTTTGTTATTAAAAATAGAAAATGATTATGATTCAAATAATTATTATATTAAAATTAAAAAAAAAATTAAAGAGAAGTAATAAAGAATGACTTGATATAATAAAATGACATATAAATTTAAATATTTTTTAAAGGTTTATGCTTGCATTCTAATATAATTTAAGTATATTTTAATTAATATTTTTTAAATGAGCCAGCTCATGTGCTAACGAGTCTAGCTGGTCAATGTTGGCTCAATATTGTCTCCTTAGCTTAGCAAATTTAGCTCAATAGTCATTTATTAAGTCGAGCTTTTGCCGGCTTATAAAATCAGTTTGACTTGCCTACACCGCTAAAGGAAAAGGATATTTCAATCATGAATCATTGAATCCATGGAAGAATTTGAATGTTTATCCTCATATAATTTATTTTAAGGTTGACTCAAATATTCTTGATCTTATTCTAATATTATTTGTAGCACAAATTCAAAGATAATCAAGTATATCTTAATGTAAATTATATCAAAATATCTTGAAGTTCCTAATAATGGCTTTATTTCCATATTATTGAATTGAAATAGTGACTTAATGTATAAACTAATTGTTTGTCAAATAGCTTCATTTATTTTTGATTTTACATCGGATAATTTAAACACTTTTTAAGGATTTTTTTTAATGATTGATTAATGGTGAGAGTGTTTATTATTATTTTTGAAAATCATAAATAGCATAAACTTTGTAATTTGTTGAACTGCACCCATGTGACCTTTGCCTATTACTTATAATTCTTATAACCCACATGACCTTATAAATAAGATGTTATGAGGAAAATTTAGAACTTTTTTCCTTCTTTTGATAGTAAAAACTCGGCCAATTTTAAAGCTCTAATCCTCTTAGCACTTTCTAGATTTTTTTTCCCCACTCTAAGTCCATCCTTTAACATCCATTCACAAACTCATTAATTTCTTTTGATGCTTAAATATATTAAATATCTGAATTGCCGGACCCGATCAGTTCCTTTTATAGATGGTATATTATAAAATTAAAAATTAGCTTCTTCTTTGAAATTTCTAAGACTTTGTTTGAGGAAACTTTCTTATTACATTTTAAAACAGATTTTTAGTACAAAGTCTTAATTTTTGTACTAAAAAAATTAATTTAAGAAGCAGTAAAAAAAACCATCCTGAATGAAGCCAAAATCATGTAAATAGTAAATTATTTTCTTCAGAATTTTATATCTTCATCACTGAAGAAAAAATAAATATGCATATGTTATATTTAGCGGGCCAACACGACTTTAGCCGCCCGCTTAACGAGATCAGGCCACCAAAAAAGAGCTAATTGATAAATCATATTAAAAAATTATTTAGTATTTCAAATCCTGCTGGTTAACATTTTACAATAATTAAAACAGTTTATTCACTAAAATAAAAATAAAATATTTCCAAACTACAAGGACTTTTATACAAAATTTCCTAAAATAAATGGGTCTTGGCATATCTCGGCAATATATTGTTTTTGGCCTTCCCAAATTTTTTTTTTTTTTTTTTTTTTGTAAAGGGTTTGCTTGAAAACTTTCTGCAACAAATTGAAAAAGTTTGCTCCAAATTTCTCTACCATAGTGGTGATCAATCTAAGCGTCTGCATCTCATTTCGTGGAAAAATACTACTTTGCCATTCTCCAAAGGAGGTCTTGGCATTGCTTCTTTTCATGCTCTTAGATCAGCTTACAACTGTCAAATCATTCTCAGGATTTATAATATCGATTCTCTTCTATCAAGATGGTTCAAAACTAGATATTCTTCCCCTTGGAAGCCGAACACTCGTCACAGCACATCCTTGTGGAAAAGTATTCAAGGCACTGCGGAATTGTATAAAAGTAATTTTTAACTTTCATGTCCTGGTAAATAGCACTATTGCTACTCTTTGGGATCACTGGTGTCCCAATGGTCATTTTCTTGATTCCAATCCAGATTTTCAAACAACTTACTGGCTGTCAAGACTCTATCTCCCTAGCTAATTGGATGAATGGTGATTCCTGGGCTCTCCCTAATTCCCTTAGCCGGCATACGTTGGAATTCTTTTTTGGCATTCCTATTTCCAACAGTAAGTCTAAACATATAACATGGGACAACAATGAAAATGCTTCTTTCAAAGATTTTTACAGAGAATACTTTACTTTGGAAAGCGATGTGGATTGGGCTAACCTGGTTTGGCACAAAAAACATTCACTTAGACACTCTGTTTACTCTTGGATGGCTCTTTCTAATGGCCTTAAGACCTCTGCTGCTTTGACTGCGAGAAATATTGCCATTGCGGATATCATATGCCCTCTTTGTCACATTCATCCTGAAAATACGGCACATCTCCTTTTTGAATGTGATTACTCTTTTCAAGTAATTTGCAGGCTCATTCCCCAGTTTAATTGCTTTCTTTTAAGACCTAATCTCTCTCAAGCTTTTCAATTTATTGCTGGTTTGGATATCGCTAGGGAGGTTAAACTGGGTGTTTTGCTTATTCTAAATGTTGCTGTATATTTTATTTGGTTGGAACGTAACTCGAGGAAACACTCGGGGAGGGCTCTATGTGCAACTCTTTCTAAGAAGGTTTTTAGAGTGGTTTATCTTAAGCTTGAAACGTGGAAATGGGGAAAGTTGATAAAAGAAAAACTTATGGTATCCTACTTCTAGCCAGTGAGTTGGTTTGGATATTTTCTGGAATGGTTTCTTTCTGCTTCTTTTGGTTTTCTGGTATCAACTGGGCAGGCATATACTCTGTGAACTTCAACTCGTTCCTTGGCTTGCTGATGTGTTCGGTTATATGCTGGAATTTGTTTTGGAGGGCTGCTTGTGATTGCTGGTGGTATTTTGGCTTTAAGAGGCTGTCTTTCTGTGTTTCCGCCAAACTCTTATATGGCCCTACTGTTTTGCTGGAGGGAATTGGTGATATTCGGCAGGCATTCAATTTCAGATTTGGATGTGCTGGTAGCAATTTTTATTGCTGCTCTATTCCATATATGACGCTGCTTCGTTTCAAGAGGGATTTTCGATACAACGGCAGGTTTATTTTTGAGCTCAGGACGATGATGAACCCTGCCGCTCCTTTTGGACGGTCTACGGGCAACCAAAGGAGGCTGATTGCTTAATGATTATATCTTATTTCTGAGTCCTGGCTACAGACATTTTGTCTGTTTTTTATTTGGTTTTGTTTCCTTAATTTTCTTCTATAGTTTTGTTTTACTGCTTGCCATCTTTTTGCTGTGGCAATGCTTTTTGTTTTCTTTAAAGTGTAATCTTTTTGTCTTTTAATAGAATGGGCCAAGCCCTCATTTTACCCAAAAAAAAAAAAAAAAAACTTTCTGCAACGGTCAAGTCCACCCCTTTTGTCTACTTGATAGCCAATTCTGTAGCCAGTTAGAAGTGAAACAAAGCAAATGAATGGAAACTTTTATTCTGTCCGGTGAACGTACGCTCCTCTACGTTCGGCCACCAATGTTTTAGTGTCACGTAGCATGAAGAAAAGTCGCCGACCCGACCCGTTTTTTTTTTGGGTTCTCGCACGTGCATTTTTTTTAAATCCTTGACGAGCCGAACAACATCTCATCACCTTTTGGATATATTTCAAATACCTACTAATACCGAGCAAATACCAAGTTGTACCTAATTTTTTCTAGCAATACCGAGCAAATCCCTAGCAATACCGAGCAAATACTGAGTTGTACCGAGTTGTACCGAGTTTTTTCTAGCAATACCGAGCAAATCCTGAGCAAATACTGAGTTGTACCGAGTTGTAAAAAACTCGATACAACTCGGTATTTGCATGGTATTGGTCTTCACAGGGCGGTATTTCTCATTTTTGCAAAGCAATACCTAGCAAATACCGAGCAATACCTAGAAAATCACGAACATAGCATTCCCGGGTTCCGCTCCGGGTCAAGTCGTCGGGCCGCACGGTTTAGAGTAAGAGCACGTGGCGACATGTTATTGGCGGCCGAACGTAGCTATACGTCCTGTTAGAGGACGTAATAATTGCTCAATGAATGGGGGGTGGCTACAGGAGTGGCCACACTAAAAGATGAATTGCTTCAACTAAAGCATTAAAGCCCTCCCTTCCAGATCAATTTAAATTCTAGGCTCGGATATCCGTTATTCTCCCAAGCCTCCCTCTCGCTCGGTCGCTCTCTCTCTCTCTCTCATATTGCGGCTCTCTTGGTCTCTGACCTCTTTCTCTCTCTTTCACTTCTCCGTCTTTGATCTCTTCCGCTCTCTTGGTTAAGTTCTGCTTCCAATCTCACAACGTCAAGAATTTGAATGAATGATTACTACTCTCTGCTGCGACAGAAGCCCCCAGTAGACCTGCGCTTCTCTGACGCTTGGGAAGAATTAGGTTTGTTGCGCTCTCCTTTCTCCCGATACAACAATAGATTAAGCCCGCTTCCTGATGATGGAGAACAACACTTCCCATGGAGTTAAAGGTACGATACCTATTTCGTCTGATAGTGTAATTAGGAAAGCCCTTTCATTCCGCCAAAATGAATGAGTATTTGGAAATCAAGACAAGGGTTAGGGTTTCTGCCGGAAGAGAATCGGATTCAGGGTTTTTACTTTTTCTATTGCTCACCCGGGAGCCTTAGTTGCATTGATTAATGTATTTCAGCCGGAGAGTGGAGGCATAAGACGATACTTTTACCAAGGAAGAGGCTTTCTGACATAACCAACTTGTCGATCAGCGACCTTGGCGATGTACTCGTCACTGAAGATCATGAATATGGGAAGGCCGGATCTCCCATGATGGTCAACGAATACATCGCCAAGCTTCTCAAGGTCCATTCCTCTTTCAATCTACTTTCATCACTCTCTCAAATTGGAGGCAGAAACAATCTGATTAGTCGACTTTCTTACTTTTGCATTGGAATGTCGGTTTCAGGAAAACAATGTTCTGATGAGGGCTCTTGCAGAAAGAAAGTGGGTGAATCTTTTTCCATAATTATTTACTTGACTGCTTCCTTGTCTTTTGCCATAATCTACTTTTTTTCCTATTAATGACAAACTTAAGTAATTGAAATGAGCAGTACGGAGGTGCAGAATCTCCGATTGATGGTGGCAAAACTAAATCAGCAGAACTGGCAGCTTGCTCAGGCTCACTCTCAAATGCTAGCGGTTGGTTGGCTTTTCTCTTAATTGCTTTCTAGTGTCAGTTCTGTATGATTTTTCTACTTAACCACTCATCTTTTGGTTGCAGGAGCTCAACCTAGGTAAAGACAGAGTAAGTGCCTTTCTAGCCGTCTCTATGACAATGCCTTTATTATTCGATGGCAAGGAAAATTTTTTTTCATTTTCTTTTAAAAATGGAAATATTCTAACATCGTTTCAATGAGCATTGATTTGTTTTATTTTAGTAATTGATGAAAATTTTGTATTTGATAACATTTCTCTGCTATATTAACTTATCTTTATTCAGCGAGTAACTCTAAAAGAGAACCTTACCACCCTAACAATAAAAATCAAGAAGTAGAATCGTAGTAGTAAATGCAAAAAATTTACAAGGACTCATGGTCATTATCTTAGAAACTAAGAGAGAATGACCCTATAAATGTGACAAACATAAAATCTAGCTCAATTAATCAATGAGTAAGTGAATATAGAATAAAATTAAAACTAAGAAGTCACTCTAAAAGACAAACATATTGCCATAAAAATAAAAATTCAAGAAACTGAACCATAATAGTAAAGAAAAGAATAGCAAGGACTTATGGCCATTGTCTCAAAAACTAAGACAGAATGACCATATAGAAGTGACAAAAATGAAATCGAGCTTAGATCATATCCCATGGGATTACAAGGAATTCCATAAGAAAATTAGTCTGAAGCCCAATGGTGTCCTCAAGTGGTGATGAAGAGATTGAAAATGAATCAAACATATACATGAATACATACCGAAATTGAAAATAAAGAGTCTTTCTAAAAGAGTACCTTACTATCCTAAAAAGAAAAATCAAGAAGTAGAATCATAGCATGAAAAAGAAAATAGCAAGGACTTGTCGTTGCTATCTCAAAATTAAGAGAGAATGGACATATAAATGTGGAAAACATAAAATTTAGATCTATTAATTGAAAATTAATCAATTAGTATGTGAATATAGAAGTAGGAAAAATAAAATCGAGCTCAGGCTATATCCCATGGGACCATAAGGGGGTTCAAAACAAAATCAATATGAAGCCCAATGATGTTTCAAGTGGTGATAGAGAGAATCAATATCGTCCTACTATAATGAATCGTAAGTGATTGTGGACCTAGAAAATATATCTGTTAGGGCTAAGTCTCAATTAATTGAAAATGAATCAAATGTGTACATGAATACATATCTAAATTGAAACTAAAAAATCACTCTAAAAGAGTACCTTACTATTCTAAAAAGAAAAATCAATAAGTAGAATTATAGTAGTAAATGAAAAATATTAGCAAGGACTCATGGTCATTATTTTAGAAACTAAAGAGAGAATGGTCATATAAATGTGGAAAACATAAAATCTAGCTCAATTAATTGAAAATTAACCAATTAGTATGTAAATATAAACTAAAATCTAAACTAAGTAGTCACTCTAAAAGACACAACATAATGCCCTAAAAATAAAAATCAAGAAACATAATCATAGTAGTAAAGAAAAAAATAGTAAGGACTTATTGTCATTGTCTCAAAAACTAAGAGACAAGGACCATATAGATGTGGCAGAAATGAAATGAAGCTCAGGCTATGTCCCATGGGATCACAAGGAAATCTACAACAAAATCAATCTAAAGCCCAATGACGTCTTCAAGTGGTGATAGAGAGAACTAATATCATCATACTAGAATGAATCACAAGTGATTGTGGGCCTAGAAAATATATCTATTAGGGCCAAGTCTCCATTAATTGAAAATGAATCATATGAGTACTTTGAAATTGAAACTAAAGAATAACTCTGAAAGACAATCTTTTTTATCTTAAAAAATAAAAATCAAGAAGCAAAATCATAGAGTAAATAATAAAAAAATTAATAAGGACTCATGGTCATTATCTTAGAAACTAAAAGAAATTGGCCATTTAGATGTGGCAAAAATAAAATCGAGCTCCATTACTTGAAAATTAATCAATGCATATGTGAATATAGCTTATACACCAAAATTGAAACTAAGGAGTCACGTTGAAAGACAAACATACAGCCTAAAAAAAGAAGAAGAAGCAAATTCATAATAATAAAGAAAAAAATAGCAAGAACTCACGGTCATTGTCTAAAAAACTAAGAGAAAAAATTAAAACAAGCTCAGACTTTGTTCCATGGCACCACAAGGAAGTCCATATCAAAATCAATCCAAAACCAAATGATCTTTTTATGTGGTAATAGAGAGAACCAATATCTTCATACTAGAAAGAATCACAAGTGACTGCAGACCTAGAAATATATATGTTAGAAGCTGTGACAATCACTTTAAAAGAGAACCTTGCTACACAAAATAAAAATCAAGAAGTAGAATTAAAGTAGAAAATGAAAAAAGATTAGCAAGTAATCATGGTCATTATCTCAGAAACTAAAAGAGAACGACCATATAAATGTGGCAAACATAAAATCTATCTGAATTAATTGAAAATTAATCGATGAGTATGTGGATATATCCAAAAATTGAAACCAAGGAGTTAGTGTAAAAGAAAAACATATAGCCCTAAAAAATAAATTAATCAAAAGAGTTAAAATATGAGAAATAAAACTCAATTTAGTGAAAATGAACTGAGCCTCAATTAATGGAAAATGAATCAAACAAGTACATGAATATACAGTTATACACCTAAATGAAAATTAAGATGTCAAATCATAGTAGTAAATGAGAAAAATTAGTAAAGACTTATGGTCATTATCTCAGAAACTAAGAGAGAATGGCCATATAAATGTGGTAAACATAAAATTTAGCTTAATTAATTAAAAATTAATCAATGAGTACGTGAATATATACTAAAATTAAAACTAAGGAGTCACTCTAAAAGACAAGCATATTGCCCTAAAAATAAAAATCAAGATGTAAAATCATGGTAGTAAAGAAAAAATATATTAATGACTCATGTTCATTGTCTTTAAAACTAAGATAATGATCATATAGAAGTGGGACTAAGTCCCATGGGAACACAAGAAAGTCCAAAACAACATCAATCTGCAGCCCAATGATGTCTTCAAGTGGTGATAGAGAATCAATATCGTCATACTAGAAAGAATCACAAGTGATTGTAGAGCTAGAAAATATATTTCTTAGAGCTAAGTCTCAATTAATTGAAAATGAATCAAATGAGTACTTGAATATACACCGAAATTAAAATTAAAGAGTCACTCTAAAAGACATCTTATTACCTTAAAAATAAAAATCAAGAAGCGGAATCATCATAGTAGTAAATGAAAAAAAATAACAAGGACCTCATAGTCATTATCTTAGAAACTAAAAGAACATGACCATAAATCAAGCTCCATTATTTGAAAATTAATCAATATACACCAAATTGAAACTAAAGATTCACTTTAAAAGACAAACATACTGCCTTAAAGATAAAGATTAAGAAGCAAAATCATTAGTAAAGAAAAAAAAAAAAAACAATGAGGACTCATGGTCATTTTCTCAAAAACTAAGAGAGAATGATGATATAGAAGTGGAAAATCGAGCTCAGACTATGTTTCATGGAACCACAAGGAAGTCCACAACAAAGTCAATCCAAAGCCCAATGATGTCTTCAAGTGCTAATAGAGAGAACCAATATCTACATACTAGAAAGAATAACAAATGACTACAGATCAAGAAAATATATCTATTGGAAGTTGTGATAGTATAGGAGATATCATCAACCAAAAAATATTTAGCTATCTTAATATGAAGACAATGACAATATAAAAAACTCTAGAGCAAAATGTGTGACAAAAATATAATAGAGACTCATTTAAATGAAAATGAATCAAAAGAGTATATAAATATACAACCAAATTGAAACTAAATAGTCAACTCTAAAAGACAACGATACTACCCATAAATAAAAATTAAGAGGCACAATTAGAGTACAAAGTTGGAGTTTCCGTTAAGGCCTTTGGCTATTAGATTGTTAATTGTTTTATGGTCATGTAGGGAGCCATCTATGTGTATAGGGAAAATTTAAGAGGGTGTCATTTGAACCAAATGTATATTTTCCTAATCCACACAAGGGAGGTGGGAATGCAAAGCATTTTGCCTACGATGTCATAGGATTTTGTCCGTCCCCTTAATTAGGCACAATCAAAATAGTTTGGTATATGTGAGTTGCGAGAGAGAGAGAGAGAGGGAAACTCGAGGGATTAGCCATCAATGATCTAGTAATATAGTAAACAGAGTTGAATTCCTACACATTGGACCATAATATTCCAATAAAATGTTGTCATTTAGCACTAAGGAGCTTGTGATTGGAACCATTTCTCACATTAAAATTGATACACTTTTTCGTAAAGTTAGCAAAAAGAATAAATTTCTACAAAAGAGTGATGGCTAGTAGAAGGTGATTCCCAAATAGAAGCATAAGACCCTTTCTAACTGGAGTCATAGGCTTAAATTTTGAAGAAACAAGTCATCTTAGAGCTAGTGTTCAGTGCGGACAAGGTATATTAGCCAAGGTCTCCATTCTTCTTGGGCAAAGCAACATGATACTAAGCAATGCAATTAATTTTTCTGGAATGGCCAACATTAAAAACTGAGAGCACTAGTTGGTAAATTTTAATAATGCTTTTCGACATGTGAAGTGATTGGAATCAATATGTTTTATAGTTCTAAACAAGATCTGTTGAAATTTTGTTAAAAAGAGATGATATTCAATTGTCAAAATCTATATAATTCAAAATAGAAGCTCAAGACCATTTTTGAAACGCTTTCTCATAAAGTTAGCTACATGAATAATTTTTTATAAAAAAAAAGTGATGTTAAGGTGTGATTCCCAGGTAGAAGCTCAAGACCATTTTTTATAAGAGTTATGGGCTAAAAGTTTGAAGAAATAAGTCATCTTACAGCTAGTGTTCAGTGCGGACAAAGTAAATCAAGGTCCCCATTCTTTTGGGGTAAAGCAATATGATGCTAAGCAATGTAATAATTTTTTCTGGAAGGCCACCATGAAAAAAGAAGTGAGAGCATCAGTTAGTAATTTTTAATAATGTTTTTTGACATGTGAAGAGATTGAACTCAGTATGTTATATTATTATAAATAGTAGTTTTCAAAGTTGAAGTTTGCTAGCAAGAAGATATGTTGATTTTTTAAACATATGTGACAATCTATTGTTAAAATCTATATAATTTAAAATAGTAGATCTCAAAAGTTAAAGTTTGTTAGGAAAAAGATTATCTAAAAGGATGGTAATTTTTTGTCAAAATCTTAGAGGATGATGGATATCTTGAAGTTAAGAATGAGGGAAAAGGGATGCAACATTAGAGACAGAATTAGCAAAACTGTTCTCACTCTTTTCATAGTTCACCTTAAGCCAAGATAGGCAGTAAAAACTTGTGAATTGAGCTAACCAAAAAAGCTTTATTTTTAATTTGATGGAAAAAACTCTTCTAACGAAGATCATTCTTGATCAAAGAGGAGCAATTCATAATATAAATGTTAAAAGGTAAGGTAAGAGAGGACAAGTTTGTCTCAACTCTATAAAAGATTTAAAATAACCATTCAAACTTTCACTGATAATATCAGAATAGTGCATATCATATATACAACCACTAATCCATTACACAAATTGCCTTAGAAGACCTTTGTTATGAAGTCTTGCTTTGCAACAAGAAGGATCTATTAATGCTATTCCCTTCACGATATCTTTCCCTTATGAATTTTACTAGCAAGAGCGTTATCGTTAGAGATCACAATTCATTTAGAAAAGATGGCTTTGGTTAGATGGATGATAAGATGAAGTATAGATTTTAAGTGATTAATCAAGAGCATAGCAATCAGTTTATAATAAGTAATTCATAGAGATATGTCTGATGTTTCAATTACTTAAAGGCATGCAAGTTGTTTTCTATTGGAGCAATTAACAAATATTTATCCTCATTATGTAGCTTACTAGTTTGAAATAAATCCTTAATAGGCATAATGACTTGAGTACAAATAAGATCATCAAAGTTAATAAAAATCTCAATGTGAAAACATCACGGCCAAGGGAAACATTTTTCTTGTCAAGACTTTAAAGAGTAACAAGTATATCCTAATCAAAGAAACGCCAAATTAAAGCAACTTGCATGCCCAAAGTTAAATTCAAACCAAGAGGGCGGCAAGATAAGATGACATCTGTTGCTGATTTCAAATACCAGAGAAAAAACTTGATAGCTTAAAGTGTAATGTGTTCAGAGAGTGGACAGCTCACTAATAAAATATTTATTTCTTCTACCTTTAATCTTATAATATAAACTTTCACATCATCTTCATCTTTGTAGAACCAATTAGCTTTTGCCCTCTAAATAAGTCATTTGCTTCAGAGTTAGTAGAAAGAATGAGCTTGTCTTGAATATTTTTAGCTTCATATAAAAGACCGCAATTTGGGAGCAGGACATCCAACAAAAAATAATATTTTTTAGTCAATCCTGAGAGAATTAACATAGATAAGTGAGTAGCACTATTCCATAAAATAATTTTCAAAATATATTTTTGTTATTCTTTTTTTTTTTTTTTTTTTTTTTTTTTTGCAAATGATGAAAGTGGGAGCCTAAAATAGAGTGGGATGCCATTTTAGGTTATTAGAAGTTAAGGGTGGGAAAGCCGACATTATTCATTGTCGACGAAACAATCTAGATTGAAGAAAATTTTGGGTGATAGAAAATACTAGTGATGAGTGATTTATGAAGAGAGTGTTTTCATATAGATTCTCTTCACTACAAGAGGAGGTAGAGGAGTGCATGCACTAGTGCTTAGTGTAGGGGTAGAAGAAGTAAAAAACAAAACAAACTATTAGATCGGGTCTCTCCTGGACCAATCCTGCCAGTCCTTTCTTAGACCCAACTCTTGGGGGCTAATTTGGAGGGGATTAATTAAAAAATATTTTCTAATTGAAGAGGGTAGATATGGGAGGAAATTGGAGGGCTGTTTGGGTATGTCATTTATTGTTTCTTTAAGCCATGAGGTTTTTTCCATGTTTAGGGTTATGTCTTGTTTGTTGAAATTAGGGTGTTCGGGCTCTAGCTGGCAGCTAAAGATTTGGGAGATCCAGTCAAATCTTCCTCTCCAATTGAAGATCCACTTGTATCTTGTATTTTCTTTCATAAAACTTTCAGTAAAAAAGTGTTCTTGTGTGTTTTATTCCTGATTTTCTTGTAGTTGGTTTTTTAAAATTGCTGAAATTAGATTTCAGCCATGGCTTTTCCTAAATTTTTAAAATCACTTCCTATCAAATTGTTATCAAAGCAGTTTCTTGGGCTAAAATAGAAGCTTTTTCTCGTTTGATTTCAGCTAAGTTTCCTCTCCGATCTTGCTATTTTTTTTGTTGTTTGGAGGCAATATTCATAACAAAGTTGTTTTTTTGCTAGTGGAGCCTAAATCTTGGTACCTATATGATAGGAAGAAAGGTAGAAGTATTGGAAGGTGAGATCGGACAATTGAAATCTGAAATTTTTTTATATATCCAAAATCAACTTTTAGATTTTAAAAGTCAAATTTTAGCTGTCAATGAGAATATTGATGGAAAGTTTTTCATCTTGGAGGAGATGTTGGAAAAGTTGCTTTGAGGGCCAACTCAAAACGGTGTCGTCGGAAGCAAGGGAAGTCATTGACAACCGAGGAAGTGAAGATTCTCGAGGTAAAAAGAGAGAATGTCTTCCCTAGAGCTTATTGCTAAGGATGAGCTGAGTAGAAGGTATGGGGAGATGTATGAGGAGGTTAAGAATGAAAGAAGGGGTGCTGAATTTGAGAGGAGAGGGTCGTAATTTGAAAGGGGTGGGACTAATTATGATCGAAGCGGTACTGAAAGGAGAGGGGGCTGATTTTGAAAGGAGAATGTGGGAATTTGACGAAAGGTTTGGGTACGAGCATAAAAGAGATGATTGGGACACCTGGGGAGAACCACCTCTAAGGCTGCAAATGAAGCAAGTCGAGTCGAGCATCAGCCTGTTCGAGCTCATTCGCCAAGAATGTGTTCAAGCTCAGCTCGATATAATTCGAGCTTCTTTGGTACATATTCGAGCTCGAGCTCGTTTAAAAATCCCTTGTTCAAGCTTAGCTCGTATTCAGATTCGAGCTCGATTAATTTTAGGCCTGTCGAGCCTCTTATTGAGATGCTCGTTTAATGAGCCGAGCCTGCCCGCTCAAAATTTACAAATGCCTACAACTCGATTCCTGAGCCCAACTGCTAGATGAAAGAAGTCGCCCCTGCTCCTTCGCCAGTCCGCTTTTCCGTCTAAGCTCAATGAGGCACACTGTTTTTTTTCTTTTTATAGAGTGAAACTAACATCATTTTTTGCAGTGTGAGACTAACCTAGTGACGCATGAATAAGAGTGGGATTCTGAAATATGCCATGAGCGGGAGTTTTTGAACGTGAGCGTAAGAGCCATGAGCGGGAGAATAAGCATTTTTTATTTTTTTATTTAATAAATTTAATTAACTAAATAGTAAATATAGTTTATTAAATTAATAATTTTAATAATTATTATTTTTAAAATCTAATCGAGATTCTTAACGAGCATGTTCATGAGTTTAAACGATATTGTTCGTGAATATAAACAAACCAAACGACAAGCTATTCAAGCTCGTTCATTTAGCTATCGAGTATTTATAAGGAGTTTTCAAGGTCGTTCTTTTACCTTATTAAATGAACATCAACGAGCTCTTATTGAGCCGAGCTATGAGCAGCTCGTTGAACTATTTGTTTATTTGCAATCTTAATCACCTCCTTGGGGAATAAGAAATTTTGGAGGAAACAGAGGGAACGAAGGAGATCGGTCAGGAAGCTGAAGATGCATATTTTTGAGGGAGAGGATGCACATTGATGGATATACATTATGGAAAGGTACTTTACCGTCTATAGATTGATGGAGGAGAGACTGACGGCCATCGGAATGTGCTTGGAGGGGAAAACGTTGGCGACCCATATGGACCTGGAGGGAGTTTAAGGACTGCTTGTTGGAAGTTTCAAAACCAGCAGTGGAGGGGATTTTTATGAGCAGTATTTCTCTCTAACGCAGGAGGGAACAATGGTGGAGTGCTATGGGTGGTTTGTATTTCTCTCTAACGCAGAAGGGAACATTGGTGGAGTACTATGGGTGGTTTGAGCACCTAGCTAGCCGATTGGACTGGCTTCTGTAGACTGTATTAGAGGGGAACTTTATGAAAGAGCTCAAACTAGAGATTCAGACAGCATTTAGAGTGATGAAACCTTATGATTTGGGAGAGGCGATAGAGCTAGCCCAGTTAGTGGAGGATCAGAGGCACTTGGAGAGAGGGGGGATGGAGGTAGCAACTTAGGATGTTCGTACAAGATGACCACAACCTTTTTGGCATCCAAGGAGCCTGCACCTGGTACTCTTAGGGAGACTCCGAAGAAGAAGAAGACTGTAGGTATTATTAAATAGGGTCCCTGCTGGACTGGTCATGCCGCCCTTTCTAGGAACGGCTCTTGTTCGCTGATTTGGAGGGGATTAATTAAGAAATATTTCCTGATTAAAGAGTACAGATTTGGGGGTAGGGAGGAAAATAATTAAGGAAATATGATAAATTTGGAAGGGAATTGGGGGAGGGCTATTTGGGTATTTGTCATTTATTGTATGCTTTTAAGTAGGGGGGTTTTCCTAGGGGGGTTAGGGTTATGTGTTATTTGCTGAAACTAGATTGCCTTGGGGTGTTTGGACTCTAGCCCCGGTGGCTAGAGATTTGGGAGAATCGAATCTTTCTCTCTAATTGAAGATCCACTTGTATCTTATATTTTCTTTCATAAGAATTTCAATAAAAAGTATTCTTGTATGTTTTATTCTTGATTTTCTTGTTGTTGATTTTCTGAAATTGCTGGAGTCAAATTTCAGCAAAGGCTTTTCCTAATTTTTTACAAGCACTTCCTACCACAAACCTTCAATCCAAAAAGAAAGGAGGGGTGAGCAATAGAGAAAAATCAAGAGGAACAGTGAGAGGCCATCGAGGGTTACCAAACATAAGAGAGACCCTAGCAAAATGGTCCGATTACTGAACAATGATAGATTTATTGTTATTGAGAATACTAGGCCAGTTGAAAGAAAAAAAAATTATAAAACAATTGGAAAGTTCTTTTTTTTTTTTCAATGGCTGATTATCTGCATTGAGCTTTTATTTTTAAGCTTAGATTGTCTTGTTTGCATTCCTTTGCTCTTCATTGTCCCTGATTACTAACCTCCAATGTTCTTCTTGATTTGAAAAAATTCTCTATAGTAGCACATTTTGTTGCTTGTAGATACTAAACAAGATGTAGAAGACGGTGATTTTAATTTTCCTCACTTAGTTGCTTGCAGATTCTATATAAGTTGTAGAAAATGATGATTTTAATTTTACTCATTTTGTTGCTTGTAGATAGTAAATAAGTTGTAGAAACGACAATTTGAATTTTACTCGTTTGGTTGCTTATAGATACTAACCAAATTGTAGAAATATGTTGATTCTGATTCTATTAATTTTGATTGTTTTTTTTTAAAGAGATTTTTTTTTTTGAACAACGACAAGGCCAACGCGTTAATAAGGATAAAAATTACAAGACCTTAAAAGATCATAAGCTCACTAAAAAAACATCATTTGAATAAAAACCTATGAGCTTTGGATCCAACTAAATATAGAAGATAAAAAGCAAGTCAAAACAAAAAATAACAACAAGGAAGTATTAGCAAACTCTAACGCACCAAAAGCCACAGCTCCCGAGCAAACATCCACGAAGAGTATCCAAGCAACCTGGATCGAAGTCCATAAAAGGCAGAAACAACCACAATCAAAGACCAAAGGGGACCACCAAGGTTGCAACCGAGCCTGGCCATCCATGGGGCGAGCAGAATAACTATCTCCTAGATTTGCAATGATGCCGTTTTCCACCACGAGAGAAAGGGGGGACCCAAAGCCCTAGAGATATCCAAACCATACGAGCCTTGTAAGGCCTCAACTTCATCCTCCAAATCATCATCCAGATCGCACGAAGAATCCATCGAGTCATCCAACCAATCAATTTGTCTCAAACAGGACTCCCCTTCACACGACAAAATCGATGACTTAAAAACATTTGGCGAAATAAGCCCCACAGTAACATCAACCAAAACATCACAATCACTCCCCCCAACGGAGGGAATCCTGACCAAAGCATCCAAATGATCAACAGAAACATTGCCAGCAACCATCGCAGATCCCAGGAGGGGAGGAACAACAACCACCACACTAGGGACATCTACAACCCCAGGTGAACCAAGGCACCTATCCATCTAAATCACACCAACATTCGCCTCCACCCCTCAACAATAGGAGCAACCAAGTCATACAAACCCTCATCAGACTCACCAGGAGCATTCAACACAACGCATTCACTCGGCTGAAGGACAACAGTAGGTGAAACTAAAACATCATCACGGTGTGGAACCCCAACACCTAACTCTACAACATTCGCAATAACAGGACCCACCTCATTAAGTAAAGGAGACACAACAACCATATAATCATTGTCAAGAGTAATATCATTAATAGGTACCCCCTCATTAAGCACCACCTCAACCAAACCAATAACAGGATTATCAGCCGCCTCCACGACGGCCACCTCAGGAACAGAGGGATGCGCGCATCCATCTTAGGAAATAAAATAGGGCAAACCTCTTTAGAATGACCAAGCGTTTTACAATGAGAGCAATACAATGGGAAAACCTCCATTTCAATATTTTGGATGTATCCCATAGATTCAGAGCCAAGCCACACCTAAGAAGTATAACGTTTCGTGACATCTAGTTCCACGAGAATTTGAGTAACAGTCGTCCGAGTGCCGTTCGAAGTGGCATTGTCAACACGCAATGGCCCTACCAAATATAAAGCCCAAACCATGAAGAATGCGAGGTGAAAAAAGGTGAGAACGTAAACTGGGAAAAGAGACCCACACGGGCACAATAGGCGACTCAACATTAACGTCAACGAGGGGAGACCATTAGCTAGCTAGCTAATGAACATCATGAAACAGTTAGCGATGAAATATGATCGGTGAGAGAAAATCCTACAGTAATTTAGGTCATTAGCTAGCTTGATCAACACATTTTTAGGATTCAAGATAGTAACCGAAAATGCACCACCCTATTATTTTTTATTTTGATTGTGATTGTGAATTCATCATTTTTTAGGGACTTTGAAATTATATATGTAGTTTAAATTACATAAGCAAATGAGCCCTTGAAATCAATTCTCTCTCTGAATTTTTTACTTGCTCCTCATTTACGAAGCACAACATCTCCTCCTAACTTGAGGTGTATTTGAAACCTTATAATATGGTATTTTTGGTTGTGGTGTAGCTAAAAGCAGCACAGCACGAACTTGGTTGCACATCAACTGCTCTAAAAGTAAAAACCCAGGATTTGGAGGTATGATTGTGTTATAATCTAGTTGCTTCGCAATGAATAAATTTTATCGTTCTTACCACAATTGCTGCCTTTCTATATTCCTTTCAGGAACAGAAGAAATTGAACAAGCAAAACATGCGAATTCATAATAGTACCAATCTGGTATGAGAAAACCGTTCTTGTTTGATGGTGAAAGTGCTTGTTGCTCATAGCCTTTTTCTCAGTGAAACTTTGTTGTTTCCATTTTCTGAATGCAGGAAGGGCGCGTTAAGCCTGCTGAGATTGCCGTAGAAACATCTCAATTAGCTTCACATAAGAGGACTTGTCTTCCCAACAGGAAGCGCCCTCAGCGAAGCCAATGTTAGCTTAAGCTACCTCCATTCTCTTTTTTCCCTTGTACAATTGAATAAACTCTCATTCATTGTTGAAAACAAAATTTCATCTCTACTCGCAGCACTTGCACCCATGCCTATAACGAATCAAACAACCACCGAGGAGGAAAACCCAAGGTAATTTGCCTATAAAGGGCATCTCCAACCGAAAACCCCATTTTCCACTGCAAAATACAGCAAAACTCCAAAATACGGTAATTCTGTTCCAATCGAACTCTATTTCGCGGGCTTCGACATCTTGTAACCGTCTTTTTTCCATTTCGCGGGTAAATCCCGTTGACACATAAATTTAGCGGGTGAACAGTGCGACGTCAATATTAGCGTCGCACTGTTCACCCGCGATGAAGTAGCAGCAAAATTGTCGATCGGTTAGAGCGACAGAAGAACGGAAAACAGTTGTTTGCCATTCCATTGGAAATGCCCTAATTGATCACTCTATGGTAATGCAATTAATGGTGGCCAAACAAACCGAACTGTTACTAATTCGAGAGTCAAATTCAAGCAGGAAACCAGCTCTAAGGAGAAAATCGATAATTTTGAAAGCTGAATCATGCCTACCAACTGAGGACTTATTCGAGATTGAGGATACAAAGTTTCCAATGTGCTCAGGAGACAACAAGGGAGGAAGTTCCCTTCAGCTGAAGCCGTCTGCTCCAACAACCAAGCCAGTGAAAGTTGAGGAAGAAGAAGTCCAACTTACGTCGAGCTTAAAGAGAACATCTCTGGGAAGACCCTTACGCAGGGCAGCTGAGAAGGTCAATTGCTATAAAGAAATGCCTCTCAACGCCAAACTACGAAGGTCTGAGTAGTAATGTGATTAGCCTTAATATGATGTACTGAATTGCTGCTTTTCTCTACAAACAAATATGCTCAGCTGGTTTTGATGCTGAGGAGCTAATGAGTTTTGAAAAGCAATTGAGATTAGTTTCTAGTTTTGTTCTTCAGTTGAGATAATTTTCTAGTTTTGTTGTTTGATACTGCTTTATAGAATTAATATGCTTTCATTTTTATTCAAAAAGTTGTGCTCTTCATTTTTATTCACTTAATTGACGATGATGATGGAAATCTAATTAATGGTTGAAACCTTGCAAAGATCATATTCCTCATGTTCTTGTTTGATATTATTATATAGTGAAGTTGATGTGATGTTTCTTTAATTCACTCACCTAAGGCCTTGCAAGTAGGAAATGTGATTCATTCAAAATTCCAAATAGATCAAATAAAAAAGTCTTCTTGGATATGCTGAAGATCGGCCTCCTGATGCTAGTCGTCGACACTAGAGCCATAAAGTTACCATGAAGCTTTTCTCTAGTAAGCAGTGAATGCATATCTTTCTTATTCATAGGACCAATCATTCGATGTCAATGACCTCCATCAATATCTAAATTAGCTACTCTAATAGAATCTAATATTTTATTGATAACATACATGGTATCTTCAAAATTGTAGCGAGTTATAACCATAACCCCCTTTTTTTAGCCTTTTATGAATCTCTTGCAAAGGTTTAAGTTTGCTAGTTCACTCACGGAAACTAAATTCCTCTTCAAACAAGGAGCATGCCTAACATTCTCAGTCTTGAAATTGACCAATTGGTCATTCTAATATCAACATCTCCCTGTCCAATAAAACTGCAGGGCCTACTGTCTACCAGATATATTTTATCCAAAACATCTTGAGTATAGTTCTTGAATGTATCCTTGTTAAGACTTGCACCTAAATTTATAACCCAAGATTCATAATTATCCAGAGATAAAATCAGAGAATTTGACTGACACTCTTCTACATATATGTTTATAGAAAGATCTTTGTCTTGACCTTCAACACTATCTTTCCTTGGAACTGTATAACCCTTTTTGAAGGGACTCTTCTTTACATAGCTCCAGCACATAACTTTCCCTTTACCAGAAGTAAACTTTCCTCTCCTTAATTTAGATCTCACTGTACTAGGATTTATCTTTAAACATGTTTCTCTTACTTCAATATTCAAAGTAGAATTTGAAGATTCACTATTTTCCTTCATATGAACCTCTTCATTAAGTACTAACCCCACAATTTGACTCACAATAGTAACAAGCCCGTCTCATCTTTCTAGCAATGAAGATAACAGCAGCAACACTCTCACCTCATCATCAAACTTAATGCTAGCTAAACACAACTGACTCATCATAGTGTTCAGATTATTCAGGTTCTCTGTCATTAGAGTGTTATCCAACATCTTCATATTGAATATTTTTTTCCATCAAGAATACTTTATTTAAGGTAGATGGCTTCTTCTACATGTTAGTCAATACAATTATGAGATCAACTGTAGTCTTTTCATTTATAATATTGAATACAATAAAAGAGGAAATTGAAAAATCATTTCAAACTAAGTACAGTTAGGTCAATAACCTCCCACTCCTCCATAGTCATAGAATCTGGCTTCTTGGTGATTCCTTTCAATGGTAAATACAACTTCTAATATAGTAAATCTTCAATTTACATCCTTTAGAATATGAAGTTCAAACTATTAAACTTCTCAATCTTCTACCTTGCTTCGTTAGCCATTACTCCCACTCAAACTGAAAAATCTTGCTCTGATACCAGTTGTTGGGGAAAGAAGTAAACCACACAATAAAATAAACAAGAAAGTAAAAGCAGTGAAAAGTAAAGTACACCATGATTTAATGTGAAAAATCTTAAAATTAGAAGAAAAAATTATAGAGCCACACCACACAAAAAAAAAACACTATGAAAATTGGAAGAAATAAGTACATCTCTCTCTCTCTCTCTCTCTCTCTCTCTCTCTCTCTCTCTCTCTCTCTCTCTCTCTCTCTCTCTCTCTCTCTCTCTCTCTCTCTCTCTCTTATTCTCTTCACTCTAAACATCATTCTCACACACACTAAACAAAAGAGAAAATCCTCTATATACCACTAAGGGGCGCCACCCTTTAAAAAATGAGAAAGAAAACTGCTCAGTCCACCTCGAAGCACTGCAACGCTAGTTTGGAGCAATATGGTCCTCAACCTCTGCCATTTGGTCCATCTGACAGTGCTGTTGTGCTGAGAATATAGCGCTATGGCGTTCTGCTATCTATCATCCCTCCCATCAAACTTTACAACTCTGGGGTGCTCATGAACATAGCGTTCAGGCGCCCGGGTGCATAATATTGGGATGCTCTTGTACACACCACCAAGGCGTTATATGGAGAAAAAAAATTGGGTGTAAAACACCCAAATCAAGCAGGGGGGGCCCTCAGTGAGCACAAGAAATTGACTTAAGGTCTTAGGCAATAGTAAAATCTGACTTATTGACACAGTCAAATTCCACAGAGACTAACCAAGATTATTACCATTGATGAAAGTCATCTATCTATATAAATTTTATGTTATTTCTCTCAGGGTAATTTGAATTTCACCATCTTCTTACTGCAATCTATAGCGATAAAATAGCTAGATAGTCAATCCATTACTAAGATTATATCAAATTCATGCAAGGGTAACACATTTAAATTTGCCTCAAATTTTCATTCAATTATGTTGAAATTTATCTAACATTTACTATTAAGATTCATACTTAGCCAATTGGCATTATAACATCTAAAGTTTTAGGCAACTTTAAAATATTTAATCCAACTGATTTAACAAATTCTTTTGAGATGAAAGAATGTGAAAGTATAGTGTCGAAAAAAAATTCATACAATTTTTTTTTTTTTTTTTTTGAAATTATTATTGTGTCTATAAGGATTTTAAATCGGACAGTTTGAACATTATTATTAACTATTATGCAATTTATTTGGCACTTAATTATCCCAAATAAGTAAATTAAATTTTATATATAAAAAAAAAGATATACTTATTATTACTTCAGGTGACTCCCTAGCAACTTTCTTTAATAATGCATATACTATAGGCTAGGTATTCTGTTGGCTTTGATCTTGACTTGGGGTTGATGTAGCTAACTTAATTACCCTCTATCTGCCAAAGTTCTACTAAGAAGGTACAAAAGTAGTTTTTATTTCTCCCTAGGGTCTTTATCCAAGTGGAGGATAATTCTTAGTTATATGTCCGGGTTAATGACACCAATAGCAAGTATTAGTTCTAGAAAGGTATTCACTCATGTGATGTTTCCCACATTTAATGCAGTCATTCATACTAAACTGACAGCCAATGCTTCTCAAATTTTCTTTATTCTATTAGACTTTTCTGACTGATTAGATAATGGTTTTAACTATGAATCTTGTGAACCTTCACACTATCTATTTCTTCTTCTCGAATTCAAGCCTTTTGTGAGTATCCATTTCAACTCTCCTAGTCCTTTCTCTCAAAACTGAATAGTCATCAATGTTTAAAGGATAATAAATTATCTAATTATATCACTTAAAACTAATAAAAACTTATGGTTGAACTAATTGAGGTCCATATCTTGACAAAAAAATAAATTCAACCTCATAATACATCAATGATCTATCTCCTTAAACTAACCCCATAAATTTATCCTGTGCTTTCGTCCTTACAAATAAATGGCACAAACTAGTCTCTACAAATATGCATAAATTCTTCTCATTTAATTTAAATAGTGGGCATTCCTCCTAGCTAATCCTAAATTTGTCCCCTCCACCATCTTTCAGCTTGTCCATTTAGTACAAATATGGCTAATGAAACCTTTGTCTCTTATAGGAAAAACATACCATCTAAGATTTTCTCGATATGCAATAGCCAATTCTTCACTTCGATAGGAACTTTATTTCTCTTAAAGGTAATGGTCATATATGCTGAAAAAATTTAAAATTCTTATTCATAAAGATGATGCTATTATTGCTTCCCAAATGAGATCTCGAGTCTTGAATTGATTGAGTCATCAATATCATCATTTGGGCTGAAGTAATAGTATTGAAAGCAACACACGATACAACTTTTTCTAAATTATATATATATATATATATATATATATATATATATATATATATATATATATATATATATATATATATATATATATATATATATATATATATATATATATATATATATTCATACCTATTTTCAATTAAATATCTTCTTCTCTATATAAAGCCTTCTCGATCAGTCATTTATTCAATAGAGTATTTACCTGATATATTTAAATTAACGAGTTTTGAGTTTTTACTACCTCATGAGGGCAAGTGATCGACATCTCTCATGTCATTTTTGTAAAGTTGATAGGTCTACGAGTGGAAATGCTTTCAATGAAGCTATAATCATCATATCTCTGGTTGTCAACTGCTAAATTGAAATAATTATAATTGGAATTGATAATTTTACTAATATAATTTTTTTAAATATGTTTTCAATAAAAAATGGATTTGCTTGCCTCCCATCTCACTTTCACTTTGAGTTCCCTCTAAGGATTCTCAGCTAGCATAGGAACACTGAAGGTGTAATTGCCCTACAAATCACCTAGGGAGAGGGTGACCACTAATACATTGGTATGGCTAATTTTATTATCATGGATGCACCGACCACTTACTAAATACTCTGCAGGAAACCTCTCCTAATACATTCAAAGTAGTCATATTGATGTAGCACATGTTGATTAAGTTTCTATCAAGCTACTGAGACATTACATTGATGGGGTAATCTCGTCCAATCACATGCGTGTTATCTAAAGGTTGTCATGAAGGTGTCAACCCCCCAAAAGATGTACTACAACTGGAGTGAGCGAGGATCAATATTGGAGATTGTTGAATAAATAGAGGAAGTTCACGTAATAAAGGGGTAATATGAGAGAACCCTGAGGATAAGCATGTCATTCAGCCCAGTATATCAAGGAAAGCTTGTATGGGCCCTTAGGGATGATCTAGATGCTTTTGCAGGGATGACCATGGAGATTTTGGGTTTAGATGTAGAAGTCTCTTTCCATAGACTAAATGTAAAGCAAGAAGTAGACTAATCAAGTAAAAAATAAGGTAGATGGTTGTGATACTCATTAAACCCATAAAGCAAGAAATTAGGAATTTACTCAATGTCGATATATAATGATTCACGAACATCAAGTAGATGATGTGCATTGATTTCAGTGACCTCAACCCAACATGTCCAAAAAGATGGATATCCTCCTCCCAAAATTTGTGTTAATGGTGGGCTCGATAGTTAAATTCTTGATTATGAGCTTCTTGTATGCCTTATCAGGCTTCACCAAATCTTAATGTTTCCAAGAGACTATGAAAAAACTTTCTTCATCACATCTAAATGCCTCTACTACTATAAGTTCACACCATTCATCCTCAACAACACTATGGAGACCTACCAAATGATGATATATTAGGTTTTCAAGAAACATAAAGGTGGGAATATGGAAGTGTATGCTAGTAACCTACAATTGAAGAGTGAGCCTCCTGAGTACCATACAATATATGGAGGGAATATTTGATAAACTTGAAATGTACAATATGTGACTCAATCCTCCAAAATGTACTTTTGGCTTGGATTCAAGAAAATTTCTTAGACTCTTTTTAATACCTGAGGCCATCAAAGTGAACCTGGATAAAATCAAGGCAATGATAAAGATTTTGTTGCCCAAAACTATTAAGGACATGCAACGACTCATTGGGAGAGTTACCTCACTTCATCTTCAAATAAGGCAATAAGTGCTTGCCCTTTTTTAAAGCATTGTGTAGCGTAATAAAGTTCATTGGAGAAAAAATAATGTGAAGCTATCTTCTAGAAACTTAAAGCTCTACCTAACCTCACCACCATTGTTGTAAAGCTTAAGATCAGGAGAAGAACAAAAACAATAATGGATAGTCTAATATGTCTACAAGATCCTAAAAAGTGTCATGCAAAGCTATCCCATCATGGAAAACTCATGTGGATTGTTATGATATATGCCTCATGATTGTGACCATACTTTTAGGCTCAATTAATTTAAGTTATCTCTAGCTATCCTCTAAAATTCATACTCACCAAGACATATTACTTTGGAAAAATGCTCAAATGGGCAGTGAAGCTAAGAGAGTTCCAAATAACTAACACATTGAGAATAAAAATCAAGGTCTAGACACTAGCCAACTTCCCTATAGATTTTAGTAATCCCATCGATGAGTTAGAAGCAATAAGTGCTCAAAATAAAGCTTAAACTATATACATCAATAAAGCTTCAGGGAGCACATGATAAAAGCAGGTATTGTGCTTAAAAAACCCCTACATGAATCATCATTACACAAGCAACCACTATTGAATTCCCAATCACTGACAACAAAGCTAAGTGTAAGGCCTTAATCACTGAATTGTGATTTGCAATAGGGATATGTGCTATATAGCTAGTAGCTTATTGTGATTCTTAATTAATTATTAGTTAAATAAATGGAAAATATGAACTACAAGATGACACATTGTTAAAATATCTCTTTAAAGTGAAGGCGAAGATTAGCATGTTAGCTTAGAGGACCTTTGAAAGGACACTGCTATGCGGTGGAATAGAGTGCCGAGGGGTATATGACCGCACCATCTCGAGAGACTGGACGGACGCAGGCCTCAACACTCTCCGCAAGCGGGCCAAGGGGAGGGCATATTAGATCATACATACGATCAATCATTGAGGATAGCAGCTCTAGCCAACACACATCCCAATGGGTGATAATATATACGACCTTATAGAAATAATGGGTTTCCCCCGACCTGATACATCAACTTGAGTGGAAATAATTTGATGGTGGAGTTCTATTTCCCACAAGCGTAAGCTCCCGTGGTTAATTACATCTCAGGCCAGGGCCCGAGAATACTCTCGATTAAGGATCTGACATTATTCTTTCCAAAATGGGATTGGCATATGGGCAAGGACTAGGAAGTTCCTACTCAAAGAGAAGAAAGGGTCCAAGTGGGATTAATTAATATACATGGTTCATACCAACATCCAGAGGGACTAAGGCACTAAGAAGAAAGTGGAGAAAGGGGAAACAACACACTCAAAGCATACAGAGGGAAAGGATGGAGGTGGCATTATCCATATGATGCGGGTAGGTAAGATTTATAACCCCTGAAGAAATAAAGAAAATGGAACTTCCCTGCCGATGAGGCGTACTATGAGACACAAAATATAGTAGCCTTAAACCCTAAATCTAAGGTGGGTTTAGTGTTCTACACTCTCAATACTAACACCTGTGTCCTAGCTAATATATATGAGCTTATATCATGTATGAAAAGGAAAGCCAACTAACCACCTATGCGCATAAAATCAATGTTGTCCAGTCTTTATGAAAGATGGGTAGGTAAATCAGTTATTTAAAAGTAAGACTAACATCTAGAGAGTTTCTTAATTGAGGTGAATGCTCCTAGATCTAATATAATTAAAATTTTAATTTAATTGGTTTCTAATGCAATGCATGCAAGTTTGAAAGGTCTCTAAATTATAAATGCTTAAGATTTTAAAAAGGATTATAAAAAATAAATTATTAGAATAGATTGGACTTCTCCAGGTCTGACACCTCATACTCATAGGCTAGAATATCTGGACTCTACCCATAGGAGGGGAAAGTGTCTTATATGAGGGAGAGAAATGCAAAAATATGCATGCGACCCCGAGCGATTCCGGCTATTCCCTAAGTTTTTAGATTTATATATAATTTAAATCCCTAAAATATTAAATTTTAGTTTTGAGTAGAAAATATTTTTTAGTCCTTAAAGAGCCTAGTGAAATCAGGCCAAGTACATATTAGAAAAAAACCGAAAAAAACATACAATTTCTACTACGCACACAAAGTAAACACATCAATATAATATAAACCAGTAAAGTAAAGAAATAAAGTTCACACAACAAGTGCGTATAAATACAACCCTGGGTCTGTAGAAAAGTAATAATGGTCATACTCCACATACAACAACCTAGATTCTAATCCTACTGAATAATGTAAGTCTTAAAAGTAAGGCATTTTATCTTTAAGTCTTCATCTTCAAGTGGATTATCCTCCTCCAGATCATCTTTCTTCGGCTTGACTTCCTTCATATCATCTCCTTCGGGCTCCGTATGGCTCGTCCTATAGAAGGGTACACAACTGACTAAGAAATTATCTATAAAGGGCCTTTTTTTTTTTGGGTACCGAGTGTTTGAAATATCTTATTTTTGAAGACCTTCACAACTTGATATTAATTACAAATTATATTTTTAAAAGAGAAAATCTAGACTCAAACTCAACCTGCAAGGTTATCCTAATAAAATATTCCAAGCAGTTTATGTATAATATCCCAAGAAGTTAATATGGAAAGAAAATGCACATTGTCAATCACACTCGGCCATGCTCTTTTTAATTTAGGAAGGGGGCTTTAGTAATTTCTAAAGCACCTACAAAAAATGCTGTTAGTTTTAAAGCTTAATGATTTTTTCCTCCCTTTTTATTAGCATTGTATGAGCATGGCCACCTGCATAAGACAACGTTAGTAGCAAAAGCGCCCCTAGCCATAGGTGATCTATCGCATAAATCAAATCATAAGCAGAGTATAAAAATCATAGCAATAAGATAAATATCACAACAATTATAACAAATCAAACCATAGCAAATCAATCAATTATACATGCCACATACAGTCGTATCACATCATAGAAACAAAAAAAAAAAAGTAAAACATCGGCCCTAATCCTAGAGATAGAAGTGGTACTGTAGTAAATCTATTATGTGTGGTAGGCTTATGTAACATTAGATAGTTCATATATTGGGTAGTTAGTTCGACTTGCTTTGTAATCGAGTTTGTTGAAAGCTAAAAAGGGACATTTGATTAGGGTTTAAGTATTAATGAATTTGGGTCCATTTTTGTTAATTTAGTTTGTGGATTCATTTAATTGCTTAGGGTAGTAATCTTGGAAGTTTAAATTGCATTAGCAAATTTTAGGAGGCATGGGGTCATCATATACGCTAAGCTAAGGGGGGTCCAAAAGGTCACTAATGGAAATAGACTAAGTTTGGGGGTTCTAGCATTTTAATTAAATATTAGGCTTCAAATGGAGTAGTTAGGCTATGAGATTTCTAGATTTGGAGCTTTTTAGGCAAAGCTATGAACTTTAGAAATCTTGGACCTTGGTTAACGAACTACGGTTGATCAGAGAGTTGCTTTTTTTTATTTAGGTTGGTTTTTGAAAACCTAATATTTTTAATAAATATTAGATCTTAGAGTTGAATGACTTTTATTTTTCCCCATTTAATTTTTTTTGGAATTAGTTATGCTTTTTTAAAGATTGGGGCAATTAACGCATTATTAAAATTATTTCATAAAAAGGCATTTTAGGGATTTTGATCCAAATCAGCTCCAAACTGCTTGGAATCACCCTCAAAGGTCAGAAATTTCCTAAAGAGGTGTTCCCAAGTGTTTGGAGAAAATTTGGAATTTTTAATAATTTTTAATTATTTAATTTAATCAAAAAGGTGATGTTTTAGTCAAGATTAAATTAAGGTTCAGATTCTAATCCAATTAAAGGTATTTTAATTTTTTGAGATTAAGCATTAAAATATGAATATCTTGGGGTATTATGTTTAATTTTTTGAATTAAAATGAATTAATTAGAATTTTCTAAAGTTATCAGGGCTTAATTAAAGGGTGAATTAGGGTTTGTTAATTAAGGGCTTTAAGGTTCCTAAAATTTCTAGAAATTTTTGGGAGATTTAGATTATCAGTAAGTTCAAGTATTTGAAGTTTCACGTCAATCGAGGATCTATCCTAGCTCCTAGAATTTTTTTAAATTCGTTAGACGGGTCCTTAATTATTCTCCTTAGGATATCAGTACGTTAAGTAGGTTTAAATCACATATTTGAGATTAACCCTTAGGATAACATGAAAGATATGCACCAAATATAAACCCACAATGTCCTTAAACCTAGGAGGGTCTAAATTATGTGCTCGTACGTCCTACACATGTAAAAAACAATTAAAAAAAATTAAGCATGCTTAATGATGTGATTAGTAATTGATTGAAATTCAATCATCCACAAATCCTCCTCCCCATGAATGTCAATCATATGCAAGATCTAAGTTTAAAATTTTACAAAGTGAATCACCCAAAATTAGGGAAATTATGATATATGTAATTTAAAAGTACATTTAAAAAATATATATATTAAATATATAAATATATAAGTTCAAAATTGGGTGATTCAAAATAATTTAATTTGTAAAAATACATAAATATATGAGAGATCCACTGACACCCAAGCGAAGCTTCAAAATAGTTTCAAAGTAATTTTTAATTTCAAAATAATTAATCATATTAATTATTTAAATAATAAAAAAATAATGAAAGTAGTTGAATAATACATAAATATAATCTAGAAAAATATTTTTTTTAGCTTCAAAAAATAATTTTAAATGAAAATACATATTTTTCTAAAAAGTATGAGGTATTATATATGAAAATCAGATTTAAAATAAAATACATACGAATTTTTAAAATTTAATGTATTAAAAATTATTTTTAAATAATTTGAAATAATTAATATTTAAAAATAATCATTAAATTATATTAAATTAATTAGTAAAGTCCTTTGAATTTTAAAGTAATTTAATAAATACAATTTTCATAAGTTTTTTTTTTAAATATTTGAATTTTAAATTAATTAGTTATTATTTAACAATTTAAATAATTAAATAATTATGGAAAATACTTAAAAAAAGAAAATACTTATTTATTTAAAATTAAATACTCAAAATAAATTCTCTGATACTTAAAAGTAAATAAATTATTATTTCAAAAATAAAATTTTAAATTTTATAAAACATTTTTTTATCATTTTATAACTAAATATTAATTAAATATAAGAAATATTTACTAATTAATATAATTTAAAATATAATTAATATCTTAACTTAATGTTACCTTTAAATTAAAGAAGATATTTTCTGAGAAAAATGGTATAAAATACATAATTTTTGGATTAATAATTAATTTATTATGATTTATTAAGGAAAACTATAATTAAAATTATTTAAAATAGATTTAAAATCAATTAAACCTAATCTGGCGGCGACAGCGCCAGGTGGCGAGCTCTGATTGGCTCCCAAAATCGTGAACGCGATTTACAATCATTGGCAATGTTTGCATGGAAAACCACACGATACTTAACCACATAGGCATGGATTCAGGACCGTCTGATGCTCCGCTATTTCAATCGAACGGTCGTGATGGAGCCAAACGGAGAGTGGATCAAACTCCATAGTCATTCTGAACTGCGAAACGACCGGATCTCAACTGTTGATCGTGAGATCAACCCCTAGCAGACGAAGAGTCGAACCGAGCCTTAAAGTAATGTTTTGGCTCGTTCACTAGATCTGGTGCACCAAATCAAGTGAAATTTGAAACACAAGCTCTGTACATGAAGAGCATTCATGGGGGATACTTTGTTTGGCCTAAAATGTGCTTTATAAAAATCTAGTTAACCTTATGTGTTCTAACGTAGGGTTAGTGATTTCATCTTTGTTTATGGATGGATTAATCCGTTTAAAGGCTTATTGCACTTGTAGACTGTCCATGCTTGTATTTGTAGAAGAAATCACATTTCAAAATGCAATGGATCGATAAAATTTTGCTTTGGATGTCCTTTGGCCTCGGTTCACCGAAGATCACCTCGTCGGGGCTTTGACCGATAAGGTTTGATTTGGAAGAGGTGGAGGAAAGGTGTGGGAGTTCAAGCACAAAATATTTCAGCTTGAGAAGGCTTGGAGAAAGAGAGATTGTCAAAAGTCTATCACAAACCCTAAACACCTATTTATAGCCCTAGGTTATAAATCAATGGCCTAGTTCTGTTCTAGGCTAAATAAAAGGGGGAGGGAGTGATTTGGATGGGATTTTGCACTAAGAAACAATAGGAAAGGATTACATACATTGAATATGTAAATTTTGATCAAAATAGGTCAAGTTTGACCATGCAAGGCTAGTTTTGACCAAGTCAACATGGTCAATTTGACCCAAGCACGTGAAGAGTTGATTCAAAAAGGGCTTAAATTTGACTAGGATTGAATTTAGGCACAATCAGGCTAAATGGGTCAACTTGGGTTGACCTAGTCAACCAAGTTGACCCAGGGCATGGGTCTGGGCTCAACAGACCTAGTTTAACCCATTGAACACAAGGGAGATGGTCTTGGGGCTTGGCTTGATCAATTTGACTAGGTCAACCCCCTTGACCAAGGGTTGGGGCAAAAGCAAGGTCAACACTTGTTCAAAATAATACAAATTTTGATGGAACAAAACCAACTCTTTGACTTGCTCTCAAAACAAAGCAACCAAGATGGGTAACTCCCCTTGAAGATTGCCAAACCTATATTTGAAGAAGAAGAAGTGAAGCATTTGTAGGAAAACCATCCAATGATTTGGATATATCCATAGCTAGAGCATCTTAAAATAAGAAAAAATAAGGATCAAGGTCACTAACTTTAAGGCATTTTAAGATAATGTAGTGCCTAATAATTATTGGTGAATTATTAAAGAGGCCAAAAGTGAAACTGAGAAAGAAATAACTCTTAAGGAGGTGTACTTAGGCGAGTGTAGGAGTCATTCAGAAGGTAGAACATCAAACTTGATCAATAGGCAATATTGAAGCGTCATTTATTGAAGCTCAAGAAAAGCAAATTTGTTGTTCTAGCAATGGATTCAAATATGTAATCCTTAAAAAAACAATCTTTTAGTTAACCATTGAGAGAAGCGCAAGAAGCCTTAATGGAATCTTAAAGATGGAACCTTCATCATCCCCATATCTACAAATTTTTTGTTGCCTAATAACAACCTCCCTAGCTATATTGTTGGGCTTAATAATTCCCCTAATTTTCACTTTGTTATGCCCAGCAATGCCAAACATGATTGAGATTTTTAATAATAGTAATATTTTGCTGAATAGCCATACTACTCAAATTGATACTAATAAAAATGATTATTTATCCATGTTCTAATTTATATTTGATATTTATTATAATGATATTACACCTAGCTTTGTTATCAGCTTATCTGATAAGGAGTTAGGGCTGATTGGAACTCCCTTTCTTTCATTAATAATTAAATAAACTACCTCAAGAATAGTTGAAGGCCATTAACAATGATTTAGAGATCCGCTCCTTATACATCTATCATCTGAATAAAGCTCTTATGATCCCGCATACCTTATTCATATTGTTAACTTTAAAAATAATGGCATTATGCAATGGGATAAAACTCTTAGTTATAATTTTTCTTTTTATTTGGCTATTGGCTTAGAAACTAAATGCATCCAATATGATTTCTAACAATATGGTACGACCAACACCTCATATGCCCTTTTCCGATCATATGATATCAAGTAGTTCAAAGATAGAAAGCGCATACAACTCATTAGTCTATTAATTGAGAGCTTTCATTATCAAATAATAAAGTATTGGATTCGATTCTTACGTATATGAAGACTGAACTGATTTCTTATTCATGTACGGATTTGGTTCCATGCCATCAAGCAGCAAGAAATATGAAATAAAAGAGAGATGCTGCAACTGGTTCAGAATTTGATTACAAAAACGTCACATAAACTACTGCATTTACTTGGAAGGGGTGTTTTTTTTCTAGAAGACAAGAATCGTGTCAGTTAACAGATGGGAGATGGAGGTGAGATGATACTGAGTGCTGCTATTGTGAAAGTTGTTTGCTCAAAAGAAACAGATTCTGTTGAGGATTAAACTCTCATACTGACATGACTTAGTTTCATTATTAAACAAAGTCAGGTTTCATAGTTAGGCATAATGGTAGGAAAATGGACAATTTGTACAAATCCACACAAAAGAGTTACGCATGCAGATTATGCCTCTGTAGCCTCCAATGCCTGGAAAACGTCAGTGCGAGTAACTATACCTGTTTAGTCCCACAGAAGACAGAAGTTAAAATCAGTTATAACCAAAATGTTCGATATTGGAAAGAAAATTCTATTAATTCCTTGTGCTTAGATAAATTTACCTACAACTTGTTGTTTCTCATTCAGAATGGGTATCCTGTGGACCTTCTTCTTCAGCATCAAAGTTGCAGCATCTGCACACAAGGTTTGAGCAGTTAGTTTCACTGTTTCAGTCATGTCCAGAGTTCTGAAAATGGCAACAGAAAGGTTTGGGTACAAAATTACCCAAGACGGTCTTCTCGGGTGATAGTGTGACAGCAGGGGAAGACATCACTTCGCCAACTTTTGACTTGAGCTGCATAACAGATTTCACGTTACTAAATCAGGAGGCTGACAAGAATAGAAATAACTTATTTCCCTTTCTGAAAGGGACCATGCATAAGACCATGAAGGCCCACATCCCTAGGTTCTAACATTCTGAAATGATAGAAGAAGCATAATAACGATTTTTTTTTTCTTTTGTTCAATTTATACAATTTCTTAAAGGATTCATGTCATTATTATTCGACAAGTTTTACTTTTGCCGTCGACTATCTAATGCAATCCTTCACTTTTCTCATCCAGAACTTAAGACCTGACAGTGTTAAGCTTAATAATTCAATTTCTCAGAATAGATGAAACCCTTGGCAAGATTGGTCCAAGAGCAAAGAGGAAATTGCAGTGAAAACCACTGCACTACGAGCCGAGTGTGGCAAAAAGATAAACTGTCATGGAGCTACAGCATCTATGAACTGAATTAGTACACCTATTTATGAACCAACCTTCCATGTTATCCTTGATGTTGATGTGATATTTTTGCTTAGCCTACTTAAAATATAAACCTCATCAGCATTGCAAACTCATTCAATCAACAGTCAATTGAAAGTATTCTTCCGCATTGATGCAGGATGACTTAACGATCTGCAACTTTCTTATGAAAATCTAAGATGGAATTTCTAATTTGCAAGTATTCGACAAGTATTCGATCCAATGCGTTATTTTTATTAAATGATTTATCTAGAAACCAAGAACCCCAAAAAAAAAAAAAAATCTCATTTGGTTTGTAGTGATGATTTTAATAAATACTTTATCGGAAGCTAAAGTAATGAGATTCTTCAATTATTTTATAAACTTCATCAATCATGATTTATTCATGATCATATTTAAGAAGGGATTCAATTCTAATAGAAGTTCAACTTCAAATATGATGGCATGCTCAGTTTCAATTCAAACTCATGTTTTGACACTTGTTAAGAGTTTATTTCACGAATATAGTCTAATAGAGGAGAAAAGATAGATTCAAAAAAACATAACAAAATTTTAGAATTGAATAAATAAAAGAACTTTAAGTTTCAACTTTCAAGTTTCTTTTAAGTATTTATCATCAACAAATTCATTGAAACCTTGATATAATTTAACTTTCTTTATGAGATTCTTTTCATTAAATGGTACATCAAGAAATCAAGAACCAAAAACAAAGTTGATCTAAATTGATGTGCAGAGATGATTTTGTTAAATACTTCATTGAAAGCTAAACAAACATATTCTTTAATTATTTTATTAACTTCATCACGCCTGATTTGGACAAGATCAGATTTAAGAATAGATTCAATTCAAAGTAGAAGTTTAACTTCAAATATGATGATATCTCAATTTCAATTCAAACACAACTTTTGACCGTTATAAAATATAGAGCTACGTTCACAAACATGATCTAATATATATAAGGATTCAAATTCAATAAAATTAGATTTAGATTCATATTATAACTATAAATCTTCATTTGCATCTAATACATGTTCAAAAAACATGCCATGAACTATAATTTTACTCAATAAGATCAGGCATGAGCTTGCATAATGCTTTGGTTGGCATTGGTTTGACAGGTTTCAATGGAGATGCTAAATATTTATCTTAAGAACATTAACCAATGATCCAGTAATACCAATAATATATTTATGATATTCATCATTCCTCATTATCTAAAATTTTGTATAAAACTTCATATTAAAATTTTAAATAATTGTAGATTAACTCATCCATAATTTCTCACTATAGACCTTGAATGAAACAAATAATGATGACATAATAGCTTAGAGCAAAATATTTGTTTTTGCTACAATATCAAGATCTAGCCAAACCCTAGACTAAAGATTGTGTCAAGACTACATTAAACTTAGCTATCCTAGGTATTTAAAGTGAAAAAAGATCTAAAGGGAGAATGAAGGCAGTACGAATCTAGAAGAGAAGTTACTTCAATTAATTAAGCTATGGAATGCTAAAATTTACATATCCCATTATAGGTAATCTCCAACCCTACTATATATTTTACTTCTCCACCATTCGATCATGCCACCCCATACCGCATTGGGTTGCCTGTTCAATAGCCTTTCATCAACAAGTATATCCCCAGTAATGACAAGCTCTAATAACTCCTAAACCTTCATGGAGAGCTCCTAGAAATCTTTGACAATTATAGTACTACTCTAAACCTAATCTGTGAGGGGAGATAAGCCACAGTTTGGATTAGCCCTTTTCTGGCGGGCACTCGCTCTTTTTGTTGTCTTTGTTTCTTTCATTTCCGTCTTCTTTCCTTTGAGGTTGTTTCTCTTATTGGTGGTTTTTTTGTTCGCTTTGTAACCCTATTGTTTTCGTGGGGTCATGATTGTATCATCTTTATTTTTAAAGAAGTTTTATTTTGGAACAAAAAACAGTTTGGATTAGCCCTCACTGGACTGAACAATTTAGATCAAGTTGGACGAAATAATTCATCCAATGAGCTTTATATTTTATTGAATAGGTTCTCATTTAGTGCAATCTTATCTATGATTCTTAATTAAATGGTTATTAATGGTTTTGCATCTTCAAATAGTACATTCCCAATCATTGGTCAAATCATTGAGCCATCAGTAATGATTCACAATCATTGCCAATCATTGATGACACATTTCTAGTCATCAAACTGAAATCCAATTATATTTTATTAATTTTTCCAGTTTAATGTTTTTGACTCAATTTCATAACTTACAAAAAATAATCAATATGACAATACCCATTAATTATTGGACTATCAAATTTGGCTAAATTCTAGAATAGGTGAGTAGACTATAGTGAACAATACCAAATCATCAAACTTGACTTGCACACTCTAGATGGTGCACTTGTAGACAAAATTGCCCATGGCTCGGCTCGATTATAGCTCCCGTAATCATATTATAAAGTAATCAGACATGCTTCAAAACCTTTATAAATACTCAATAGTTAAATAAAGAAGCTTGAACTATATGTTTGACTTGTTTATATTTATGAACAACATTATTTAAAACTTGTGAACAAGCTCAATACAAAACTTGGTAAGAAGCTCATTAAGAAGCTCGATTCATTTTTTTAAATACAATTCTTAAGATTGCCTTAAATCATTACTTGGTATATTTTCACATAATTTTTAGTTTCATTATAATTTTTATTTTATAAAAAATTAATTTCATTTTTAATGTTATAATCTTTTATTAGAATGAATTTGTTCATGAACAAAAAGTATTTGTTCATATTTGCTAGATTGTTGGTTTAAAGTCTTCACCAACAAGCTTGTTTATAAGAAGAATCATTTTTTGAGCTTAATTGTTTATGAACAAGCTCATATGATAGCTCAAAAATACTCGCTATATATGTTCGTGAACGACTCAATTTGATATCTCAAAAATATTTGTTGGATATGTTCGCAAACAAGTTCTATGATAATGTTAGTTGATAGATTCAATAAGGTTTGCTTCTTAAGCTAAATAACATCTTAAAAAAAATATATTAATAGCTCAATAAGGCTCATTTGTTTAAAGCTCGATAAGTATAAAATGAATCGAATATTAACCGAACATAACCCAAACATGAACATCTATTTTTTTAAATGAACTAAGCTTGAACAGAAATAGGAAAACTCAAATCGAGCTCAAACCGAGCTTGAACAAGCTGATAATAAATAAGCTTTTAAAAAATGAACAAGCACCCGCTTTGTTCGGCTTGGTTCTTTTATAGCCCTAGTGTGTCAATGATGTCAAATTCAGAACAATGTGATTAATAAACCTCCTAACCCTCTTCAAACCACTATAGCCTCGTGATTTTTAGAGAGCTAAGGTGAATATATAATTAGCCCAATAGACCCTCCTCTTCCAAGGCATATTGCCATAGATTGCTTCAAAAGGTGAGTGAAAGCAATCCCTTTAAAAAAATCAAAGTAAACAACATTCTTAGTTATTTAAGAAACACATATTCCATGACTTTAGAGTGCCACAAAAATCATTCCAAATAACTACAAAGCCTTCAGTGTATAAAATAGTAGATAAATAATAGATTTACCCATTGATATAACATTGATTGGCATTATCTCACCATATATTACCAAAGGGAAAATAGTTTAACGCAATCCTTAAACAAGATGTCAAACCAACTTATCAAGAAATTACTCTTCACTGATAAATGCGATTACAATGATAAATTAATAGAGATTTAATGAACCTATAAGACTACTTATCATACTCGTTGAGAAATAAATAGTCCTACTTATTATGTCATTGCCTTTACAATTTAAGCCATAACTCATCAAGAAATTAAGCTTCCATCATCACCTGTAGTGATCAATCGTAAGTAACATGAAAGATAATGCTTGTTTAAGTCTTGAAAAGCTTGATTGCTCCATGAGCTATGTTTGTGAGCACATCAAAACCTTGAACTTTATAAGACTCGAGTTGTGCAAGCCCATGATTAGTTAGTTCAATCTAGAACTTTTAGGGTTGGATATTTAGTTCTCATGTTATAGCATCCTATTATTTCTCATTGAGAAAAGGTCGAAAATGGTCCTTAGACTATTTAGAGGGGGGATCACGTTAATTGTAGACTATCTAATGTATCCAATTTAATCCCTTAACTCTTCAAATGCAATTAAATGTAATCCCTTGAATCTTCAAATATGATTCAAAATAATCTAATAGTGGGACTATTTTGGATTATATTTGATGAACCAATAGACTAAATTGAATATATTAGATAGTTAGGACTAAAATGACACCTTACAAATAATAGCATGAATCATTTTGACCTTTTTCTAATTTCTCAATTAAAAAAAAAAAATTTTGGATGTAAGGCAAGAGCAAATATATGAAAGTGGAGCTTACTAGCTCAATGATTGTGTAAAAAACTATTGTACAAATACATTGTTTATTAATTTAATCTAAATTTATATCATGAACCATCAATCAATGTCTTGAATTATTTTATCTTTCCACATCCTACTTTAGGTTTCACATCCAAAACATCATCTGCATGATTTTCAAACGATCACACTAATCTTTAACAAAAGTTATAGTAAGTGATGACATCATGTTTTTCGTTGAAGATGAATGCCATAGGTTTCTGTGTAGTGACAAGACAAGCATGTATGTAAAAACTCACGGATATCTCTTCGAAGTCTAATAATAATGCCTGTAACTATTTTAAATTTTTTTTTGAATAATTTATTAGAATTAAACTTTATCAAACTAGGCGGAATTGAAGATAATCTCAAAGTTTACAGTCAAAAGAAATTGAACTTTTGGTAAATTTGAATTTTGAATGAATTTTCTATTTTGAACTTTAATTATAGTAAATAATTTTTTTAATGGGTTTATATATTTAAATGCCTATGATGTTATAATATTCTTAAGGTATTGTTTTGAATGAGAGAATGGTGTTCAATTGCTATACACCCAGTTCTTATTTAAACCAAACCATATTTCATGTGGGACCATATCCTGAACAATAATTGGTTCAACTTCCTAATTCTTAGAATGACTAAAGGCTTGAGAATATTGCTTAGCGGCTTCTTTAGGGTGCTTCTATTGACAGTGCTTCTGTGAGCAACTATCTTGAATATTCGTTCTGTTAGCGGCACTGTTCTATTCTAGTTACAGTTGTTTTGGCTCCTTCCAACAATTTTTCAATATGTTATTGAAGTCATCAGGTCAGACTTATGGTGGCTATTTTCTTCAAAATTTTATCTTATTTCACTTCGATTATAAATCAAAGTCCTAAGCATGTAAAGAAACCATTCTGTGCTCTCTAATTCATCTTAAGACTCTTTTAGGAGTTTGTTCAAATTGTGAGAGAAGAAAAATAGGGAGAAAGAAAGAGAGAGAGGAGAGAGAGTATTAGAAATGACATTTGACAGAAGATATGTGTACTTTGTACTCATCCTTGAACTAGTGAAAGCTCCTATGCGAGGTCATGGACAAACACAAGACAACCTTGTTAAACTGCACGAACCTCTGTGTCACCTTTTATGGTGTTTTTTTTTTTTTTTATTATTACTCTTTCTCATTCTCACTCTTACTCTCGTAATTACTCTCACACACATACTTTTCATCAAAATTGTAGTTCATTGCTTTCTATTATTTTGTTAAGGGTTTGAATACATCTAGCGAAGTTCAAAATGTAGCTCAAAATGCATCAAATGGTAATGTAACAATGTAGACTTCTTTAGCCTTACAATTTCTACAATCCCTATTAAAGGCAGAATTCCAAACAAATGAATTGTGATAGCTACAACTAGATAACACGCCATATTAGCATTTTGTTGGAACAAAAATGCAAGGAAGCAAACAACCCTTTGATAAGCCGACAAAACAAGATTTAACTACCAGATTCTCAAAAGTTGCAGTATGAGTAAAACAATTAAAATGTAAAGATTAAATATTCAATAAACAACTAGGCATTAGATTGGATCCCATATATTATAGAGGCAACTATTTTACAATGTGTATGTACTAGTATTTGGACAAAGGTAAGTAAAATGTATTGCATGTGAACAAAGTATATGATAATTTGCCTATGAGTCATGCCCTTCTCTTAACACACTTAGAGGTTGTTTGGTTCACTAAAATCTAAATATCATGTTATGTGATTAGAAAATGTTAATCATCTGGTTCACTGACATCTTCAAAACTTGTAAATGATCTTTTTGGTCGTCATTTGGATGTCGACTAAATTGAGCAACATCTATTAGTCAGACATCTTAAATTATAATTAAAACCTTTCCGTGATGCCATCAAAAGGTGATGATTATAATGTTGAAAATGCATTAATATACATAGTTCACTTTCAAGTTCTCAGTTCTCACAGGTCGTCAGCAACTCGATGTGCCTATTCAACAAAGAACAAGACCAGATTCAAATCATAGAAAAGAATATTCCAAGATAACTCAAGAAAAATAGAAAAATGTATAAAAAAATCTTAACACAAGTATTCTGGACTCTAAAGATATAACTAAATCAAATAATTAGTAACTTAAAACATAGATATCTTTAAATGCAATAACATTGAACCAAACACAATTTCTTTGAGTAGCAATACCATCTGTACGCCTTGCTTTGTTTGTTTCCATCCCTATCTCTCTCACTATTTTTCCACTTTTCACAATAACAAAATAAAAACTGTTATGTCATGCAGCTCATCCAACTGAGCACAGAAGACAAACGATCCATAGTCAATAGGAAAGAAAATGATTTATTTATTTGTTTGCTCCGATCAGCAAAATCTAATATTTTGTTCAGAATAAAACCTCAGGAATAAGTGTCATAAGCTCAAATAACTAACCCCATTAGACGCTTTAGCCTTATCTTTCTTCGATATAACCCCTATGCATTTGAGATTCTCATTTATAACTGGAAGTCCCGACACGATCTCAAAATGGTGATCGATCTCCTCCAGCGTCTGATCCGCTGTCGCGGTCCTGATAGACGTTGACATCACCTCTCCCAACAAGGCCGAGGGTTTCATCTGCCATCAGAAACCAAATTTTTGAACAGAAGAAAGCACAAAATAAAGATAAAAAAGAGAAATCGGACACCGAGAGAAGACAGACCTTCTCGCTGGCGATTTGCGTCTCAAGATAGGCCTTGAGGTCATCATAGCTCAGGAGGGAGAAATTCTCCGGCCACTCACCAGATAGAATCCCTTCCGGGTTCTCGTCGATTTCCGGCCGCAGATCGCCAGCTGGAGAAGAGGAGAAGACCGGCGCTCGAAACTCTTTCGCCCTTTCATAGCGGACGCCCGAAAAGAGCGTGGAGCGTAAATTTTCATTCCTGACATCGATCAACGAGAGGTTGGCTCTGACGGTCGTTAAACGAGGAAATGAATTTAGGTTTTTAGGTGGGAGGAGGACGGAGTTACAGAGAAGAATGCCTGTGGTCGTTGCCATCGCCGTCAAGGATGCTTATGAGAAGTTTCTAGAAAGATTAATGCAACAGTTGATATCAGTTAACCTTTTCTCCACTTTTAAGTGATTTCTACGGACAATGAACGCCAGAAATTTGACCACATGGCTCGGGCAAGCGATACTAGTTCAGTCCTCCTTATTTTAGAAAATTAGGACATTAGCCCAATTCATTAATAATAATAAAAAAGATTACAAAAGTAAAGAGTTACAAAAAGGAGAAGTCAAAATAAAAGAAACAACATAAGCATCAATAAAAAATGAATCATGCTCATAAAAAAGAAATAGTTCCATGATACAAAAGATAAGGAACTCAAAACATTTGCCAACAAACTATTGTGAAAAAAGCGGAAGTATCAAAACTCAAACTCCATGAAATCAAGACTTAGATAGTAGCATCAAAAAGAGTTAGTCATAATATGAAACTAGGGATGCCAGTATGGCCATCCAAGGGGAATGACCTGGAGTTAAGGGATTATCCTCATCGTCCATGGCCTGCCCAAATCCCACCATATCAAAAAAAATAAGAGTCGAAATCTTCATCACAGAATTGCTAGTCGAACCTCAAAAAGATGAAATATTAGATATATTAGAAACACATCATGAAGCAAAATACCAAGAACCAACTATCAGCACAGCAATAAACATCTCAGAGATTTCAAAAATTAAATGCAACAGTAGGAGTTTTCTCATTTTTCCACTTGGAGACTTTTAGACAAACAACCTTTTTGATTGTGATATAATTGGTGGTGACACTAGCACAACTAGGCTCAAATATGTGATTATTTCTCTCCCTCTAGATATGATAAATCGAGCATCAAATAACAAGATAGTTTAAGTATATAAAATCTTGCATAGGAGAATAGGGCTCCTTCACATAATAAAAAATCTGATTAAGATTAGATCTCAAGAAAAAAATAATAATTTCGAATGAGCTCAGAGATGACAGAAATGGAATAGTCACACTCAAAGAAAAGTAATAACCTGGATAAGGGGTTGAAAATCAGAAAGCTAAGTTTTCTTGGTGGAGATGGGGAGGCCCATGTAGGTAAGTTTGAAATAGTGTGATTGGATCTTCAAAGCATCACATATGACATTGGGGGAGGGAGTTTGGGGACAAGATAATAGAGCTTCTTGCATGATTCACATGTAAATCAGATATACTTATCAATTGGAGTGTCTTTTTATGAAAAATTTGGTTTTTAAATTATTCATTTTTTTAAATATAATCATAAAACTAAGTTTTTTTTAATTTATAATAATCTTAAATGGTACCTCCTATCTCTAATTTGAAAAAAAAAATCATAGCCAATGCACAAATTTACTCTCATATCTTTCAGAAAGCTTTTAAAATAGGGTGGTATGAGCATATTTGATTTAAAAAGTATGTTATTAACTATAATTTTCTTATTTGGAAAATTTAAAAGATGACCTCATAACTGTTGATGGTCTCCTTAAAAGGGGTTTTATGGTTAACCAAATTTGTGTTTTATGTAATCATCATAATGAAAATCACACCCACCTCTTTTTATTGTGAAGTTTCATTCACTCCTTAAAAATTACATCTCTAATGAGGAATTCTTTCATTTAGAAGGCTCCATAAATCAAGTCTTAAATCATTCAAATTTTGTTGGTTGTGAAATTATAAGAAGATTCATCTTTTTTGTTGTGCATATTACTGCTTATTTTACATGGCAAGAAAAGGAATAACATGATTTTCATAAATAAAAAGACTAATGACAAAAGTTGATCAAAAACTTAATTTTTCCATAGGACTAAGGAGCACAAGATTGAGTATGAAAGATGGCTTACCTACAAATATGTTGCAACTTTATTTTACCTAATATATTTAAGCTTTTGGCTGCTATAATATCACTAGTTTATTACTAGAAGTTTTTCTGACCTCTCATTTCTTTGGATGGTCGTGTGGCATTTCTGTTGGTTTTTGGATTGGTTTTTTTCTCTCGCAAATGAAGATTATTTGTAACACATTTCTTTGTGTATATTACTATGTTTTCTTGTTGCTAATTATTAATTATTGTATGTTAATGAACTTATCTCCATATAATGTTGGTGCAACTTTTTTGCTTTCACTTAATATGGCTGATTTTATTTTTAATCATTTTTGTATTTGATTGGCTAAATAGGATGGCAGTTGTATTGCAACTTAGTTTTTATATGGAGATGTTTTCATGTTTTGTGTGTTTTTGATAATTCCAAATATTATTGTTTGCTTGATTCTCCTAACATATATTAGAAATATTGCTTTTGTTGTTATGTGTACTAACATTTTAGGGAAATCATGCTTTAGACTGTTGAAGACTTCAAGGCAGATTAGATTAGAGTTTATTGTAAATGGAGTCGATATTTTTCATTTTTCAAAATATAAAATGACAGATAAGGACGCAAGAGATAATACAGCGGACTCAGGTTTGCAGCTACACGCCACCACCCCGCAGCCAAGTTCGGACCATCCATTGGTGACACATTACGAAAAACAACACCCACCAAGCCACGACTTACCACTAAGGTTGCCAACAAACCATGGCAAACAAGGTGAGAAATGTAAAGCTGCCTCATCATCGTCCAATGCACACGAAAAATCATAGCAATCGATACGAAGATGGCAATCCAAAAGTTATTTCTTCTTAGCTTTACTTTTATGTTTTTTACCCCTAGAAACAAGAAAGAAATCATCTTCCACACTATCACCCAAGTCATCCTCAACAACCTCGCAAGAAGTGGGATAATCCTCCTCCAAATCCAGCCAATTGTTTTGCACCAAAACCGACTTATTTGATGACCAATTAAGATGAGCATTTAATTTCAACAGTAGACATAACAGTAATAGGAATGTCCACACAATTAACCGAACGATTCGAGACAGACAAAGGTAAGCAAGTCACAGCAACTGCAGCATGACTACCAGCTTCCGAAGTAGACCCAGAATAAGCCTCAACATTTGCACATGAAAGACCTATAGGAAGTTCCTTTCCACTCTTATTAACCTCACAATCATGTAAAACTAAGTCAGACACCACCTGACCAGAAGGATCAACAGCCACGATTTGACCCGAGGTATCATCAGCAAAAGACGAAACTACATTAGGACTACCCGAAAACTTAGCCACAGGTAAGGACGGGGAAGGCAAAGGCTTAATAGGACATTGCACAGCCAAAGAGGCAAGCGGAGCCACAACAGGAACCATATCCAGACACTTAACTGATGGGGAGAGCGAAGCAACAAGACCCCCAACGTCAACCCCAACCCCCCACATTAACACCATAAAACCGATTGAGTTTGCTCAACATGTAATACAACCACAATAGGGTCCCCAACAGGATCAAAAGAGCAACAATTATTAGAATTAACTTTAACCTTATCAACTAGCTTAGGAGACAGGACAATACAATCAGAATTGGCATGACCAATAGACTTGCAATTTCCACAATAATTTGGGAAAACCTCCATTTCAACTAATTGAACATAACCAAACTTATTTGAACCAAGCCATATGCGGTCATGATAACGTTTGGTAATGTCAAGCTCTAGAAGCACATGCACCACAATCGGACGAGAGCCAACTGCAGTAACGAAGTCGGTTTTGAAGAGTTTACCGAACAAAGAGCCCAGCCCATGGAGAATCGGAGGAGAGAAAAAAAGAGGGAAAAAATTAGGAAAACCTATCCAAATAGGATTAACAGAGCATTCAATGTTCACATCAAAACAAGGAGACCATTTTGTAAGTTTCATATAGCAGCTAAACACAAAATAGAAGCGGTGGGCAAAAACCCAACAATAGTATAAATCATTACTTAGCTTAATCAAAACATGCTTCGCACTCGGCAATGTAACAGAATAACTACCATTCAATTTGAAATTGAAAAAAAAATTACGAAGCGCGTAGGTCGGCGCTCCTAAAAAAAAAACAATTAATGAAAACTCGAATGATTCCGCCAAAGCGAGCACTTCCTCATCCAAGATCCAAAGAGACGGTAAGCCACGATGAGTGCCAGCTTTAAGATCAGGAAAAGAGGGCGAAGGCGAAGAAAGCGCTTTGAGAAAATACATTGAAGAGGGAATTATCGTCAAGGAAACCAGGATCCTTAATACGATTAAATGCCAAAAACTCAAGAACCAACAAAAGAGCGCATAGAGAGAAGAAATACCAGAAAAAATGAAGACGGGAGGCCAAACTAGGCGGGGAGGGCCGGCAGCCCCCAGAGAGGGAACCCTAGCAGAGAGCTCGGGGGGAACGGACAATGCATATTGTCTACCATCATGTCTTACTTGTGACATAATATTATGCATAGATCATGATCATATTGACTCCTACTACTATGAATTTACTAATGACATGCATATTATTTCTTTCATCATGTTTTGAGTTTAGTTATAAGATTTTGGTGTTCTACTAGATTTTTTAGCTCACTATATCTTATTTAAATGATTTTGCTGATGAAATTACTGATGACATGCATACTATTTCTTCAAATTTTGCTACTCAAATATTTGTTATTTACTCTTTGTACTACTATAAAATGAATAATAAATGACATGAAATTATAAAAATTTGCTAGAGAAAAAAGTACAAATAAATTTGATTCAACTTACTATGGAATGAATATGGAGATTTATTGGAATTGAGACATTTCTGCAAAACATATTAATAAACTTAGTTTTTTAAAAAAAATCATCACAGAGTTGAAAAAGCATGCATAAGAAAAATTTCATAACAGAGTTAAAAAAGCATGCATAAGATCAATAAAAATTGGTAATAATTTTTGAAATCTATAAGAATATTACCTATTAAAAAAACTTCTGAGAGCCGTAAGGGATAACTCAAAGAATAAGCAAGTATATAAGCAAAATCGACATTAATTATAAACTACAAGCCACATTTAAAAAGCGTTTTGTCTTTAATTTATAGTGGACTTTTTGGCTGACATCAAACCGTATTCTTTGGCACCATTACGAGCATCTTCAAAGTTTTTTTTTTTTTTTTTGGGGAAAATATGTTTAGAATTAATTATTTTTACTTACAGTCGAATGTGAGGGAGATTTCAAGCGCTTAATCTTTAATTTACAGTGGATTTTTGGCGTCTTCACTCGCACCATCACGACCATATTTAAAGGATTGCGAAGAGGCAAGAGGAGAAGCTGAGAAGACTTTTAAAAGCACGGTAGTGAAATAATAAATGAGTTAATAAATGTTTTTGAAGAAGTGAAAAATAAAAGAATTTGAAGAGTCATAAATGAACGTTGTAGATTAATTTAAAATTTATAAATGAACGATCAGTATTTATTGCTCGACATGTTATAGTCTAGTTCATCAACAAAACAATACCTTCCATAGTTAACTTCAGATTATACCAATTTTGTTTGCAACATCAAGTGCATCATAATTAAAAGTCAACCTCACATAAGTTTTCTTCGTCCCATCAAGCCTTAGAATAGAAATAAAATGTAATTTATAGATATTGAATTGTAAAAGAAAATTGCTCTTAATTGCTACAGAGAATGACAAGCAAGGCCGCTAACATGATCAGTGTTAACTTTCTTGGTCTTAATGTCATACATCTTTTTGACAGCAGCCTTTATCATCTTCTTGTCATCTTGAATGTCAACAATGAAGACAAGAGTGTTGTTGTCTTCAATCTTCTTTATGGCGGATTTTATTGTTAGCGAACAGTTGAGGATTTGGTAATTGTCCAGTTTGTCTTTGGAAGGAGCACAAATTTTAGAGTACTTTGGCTCCTAAGCCTTTTCCGATGTCATTGGAGGGTGAAAAGTCAAGAAGTTCGAATCTTTTTGAATTTTTTTCTTAATAGATGAAGCCCTTGACTTCACTGCCTTCGCAGCCTTAACAGCTTGAGCCCTGCACTACAGGAAAAACGTCGAAATCCGGCGGTTTTTTCCTGCGGTTACTATAGATTAACCGGCGGTTTTATGGATTACCGGCGGCTTTGCGGCGGTATTTAAGCCGCCGGAAAAAATCGCGTAGGAAACATTTACCGGCGGTTTTTTTACCGGCGGTTTATGTTGGCGGCGGTTTTCCGGCGGCGCACACCGCCGGTGACAACCGGATTTGGAACCTGCGGTTTTCCAGCCGTTACGCCACCGGTTATCTGACCGACGGCTGACCGGCGGTCATATTACCGACGGTCTTCCGGCGGTTTAGGTGGGCGTCGTTTGTTTCTTAAACCGCCGGCAAGCGCCGGTAGACCGCCGGTTCATTTAGCGGCGATTGCCGGCGGTTCGAGCCGTCGGTATAACCGACGATGTACACCGCCGGATGTCCACCGTAACACCGCCGGTGGCTGTCGGTAACCGCCGGTGGCCGTCGGTAACCGCCGGTAATAAACCAGGCCTGGCATCAGGCTTTTTGGATGTAGTTGATTACAGATAAATGCTAGAAATGAGCGAGCATTAATAGAAGAGGATAATATTCAGAACTCCGAAGAGAATATATATGACCAGCATTTTAGATTGGATATAGATTTTTTTTTTCTAATAGGTTTTTGAATTTAGGTTGAGTCTCCAGATGTACATCACATGTAATCAAATATGATAATTTTCAGCATTGAATACAACAGAATGAAAATCCATTGCTCAATAGGATAATTCATTTCCAAATTTTGCCATTCAAAATACAAACACGAGAATGCATATGAATATAATATATTAAATAATGTGTAGCATGATAAACGCCTTGTTTTAAAGCTTGCTGACTTGCCTTGTCAAACAAAAAGTTGCAATTTTAGTAGTAATACATATAACTAATGTGTGTATTAGTTCATGGTTCTATGAAAGTAAAAGAGAAGGACTCTTGCCACGAAAAGTAAATCCTTTTCTTAAGATCATATCCCCGAGAATCAAAATCAAAAGTTATGTCAATAAGACTGAAATAAAATAAGAAGCAGATGCATCTTTTTCTTTGTTAGCAAAAACTGATTTTTCATTGCTACTTATTAAATCCAACATAATTAGAGACATCATTTTGTTAGCATGGAACTTCTGAAACACTTGTCAATCCAAAGTTTATATAGTTAATGTATCCCTTTATACACAACAAAACATAGATTCCAATAATTTGTATGAAGCACTGTGAATTGAATCAAAGAATTTTGATTAAACATAGGGCATATGTGGGTTTCAACCAAACAGGACATGTAAATTAAAAAAATGTCTAGCCACACTAAGAAAAATGAACAAATATTCCTTTATAGGCTATGCTTCTAGTCACACTCCTATGAATGATTATAGTAAAGCAGGTGAAAGCAATGAGGAGATGAGCAAATATGTGATTGGTAGCACTAAATCAATGAGAATGATACAACTATTCTCTAGTTGATTAAGCTTATTTATATAAGCAGAAGAGTTCAAGCCCTGTTTTCGTCATCCCGGCGTACTTTGTACGGAAATGAATCAAACAACCCTTGTAGTATCACAATATTTATGAAAGCGATTCAGACGGCTCTTGTGGTTATCATTCATTCCGCTAAGTGCTATTACCTGCAAATGCTCTTATAACTAAGTTCTGCATGATGTTTACGAAATATAAACACAAACAAAGAATAAGTAGGCTAATTTAGCATTACAGAACTTGAACCTTTTATAAAGAAGAATTACAAATTAAGAGATTTAGGCAAAGGAATAAAAAAAAAGAGAGATTTAGGCAAGGATCAATATCTTAAATCGCAATATTAGATTAAGAAATGAAATATCTTTTTATTTGCCAAGGAAAGCACAACACTGCGGAAAAAAATGTATAAGCAATTTGAACAAATATTGCAGTGGAAGAAATCAAAGTAGCCATAGTTCACGTATTCAATCTTGAATAACACCGAATGGGTTTCTCATATAAGAAACTCCAACTGAGAAAATCAAAAGCCAAATCATAAATTGAAGCATCCAATCTACGAATCGGATTTTCACCTTCCCTGAATAAATAATCGATATCCAACTAAAAGCACTCAAAGTCTGGTTGTCAAAATCGAATAGAGCTCAATAAAAGATCAATTCCAACAAGTATCAAAACTCCTAATCATCACATAAGCATGCAGAGCTCAAATAAAGGATTGGAGAAAAATCAGGCCTTTTGGCTCTTCAGATCGATCAGAGCAAGCTCCGCAAACTTATCCGCCGCTATTGCCTTCTTCGCGTAGTCTGACTGCAACGACGGAGACTCTACTTCGAATGAAGAAGTCCCCCCATCCATGGAATTGCTGTGCCGATGTTGGGGTTTCTTCTCCACGGCCGTACCGCCAACATCGCCAGCCCCTTGAAACCCCAAGCCCTGAAAGAACGTCGCGTCCACAAGAAAAAAATCCCAATCCCTTATCCCTAAACTATGGATGACTTAAACCACAACAAATATAGAAAATAACATTGAATCGATCACCTCCTCAAGCCTGATCTGGAAACATACAAAAATCAAGCTAATGGAGAGCGAATTGAGGATTTATATTTCTCTATCTTCCAGCCTCTTAGCTTGGCAAAGGGAGGAAGACCAAGATGACGAAGAGAGAAGTAGAAAGATCGAGGAAGGAGGTAAGGTAGAGGTGAACCGTTACAGCTGAACAATCGAAGAAATCCAAGCTTCTTTATTGACTCGTTCAAAACTCTTCACGTGAAGTTCCATCGGAAGACTGTTTTTTATTAATACCTTGATCTTTAGTATCAAAAGAAAAACATATGAGTTGGAATCTCAAACCTTTTTCGACGAGGTTGGTAGGGCAGCGACGGCCTCATGCAGTGGGTTTTCACTCGAGCAGAACTTAGGCGATGAGGGAAGGCCGAACGCGAGAAGGGCTCGACGTCGCAGATTAGCGAAAGGGAGAGAAGGAGATTAGCGGGAAGAATTTTAAGACTAAGCTAAGCATGATTATAAATTGTATTAAGAGTTTAAGTATATTTTTAAAAAAATTTAAAAATAGGCAAAGTCGTTAATTAAATGGGCGACTTACTAGTCTAATCAGCATTCAAAAAAATTTAAAATATTTTAAAAAATAATAATAAAATTACTGTAGCAAGTCGCCAGTTTAACGGGCGCCTTGCTACAGTAAAATATTATTTATATAATAATTTATTTATGAAATTCTTAATTTTTAATTTCTCACTAATACGCACAAATAAAAATATATTATATTAACATATGTTTGCGCATTTTATCCACGGCTCATCTCAGCCAAAAAAAATAGAGAGAATTTAATATATTCTTCGGTGCTTGAGATAGCTTAGGATAAATTGCGGTTACCTACAAACAACTGTCTTAAAATTTTCCCTTATGAGTATAAGAGAGCAAGATGGGTATTTATAGACGTAGAGATGGGTTGGTCGGTTTACTTTTTTCGGTTTAACTTTTTATGATTGATTGTAGGATTTTCTTTCTAATTTTATTGAAGAGATTTGGGAATGTGTGAATCCGATGGAAAATATTATCTGTAATCCTACATGATTAATTAGTATGTAATATATTTGGAAATATATAGATACATTAAAACACTTAGAAGTTTAAAATATATCAATCAGGTTTAAATTTAAAAAATATTTTAGCAGTTCTCTATAACACAATCACAATTACTACTGTCAAAATTAAAAAAAAAAATAAAAGAATCATCAAAAGAATATCTTCATCTATAAAACTTTATAGGTTTATTGATGTAGACTTCTAAATTCACAACAAACCCAATTAGTTATATTCGACCTACGTTATTGGTCAAATATTGAAATATTACTTAGGAGGAGATGTTGATTAAATGCGCGGTGGATAAAATGCGCAAACTTATGTTAATATAACAAATTAAAAATTAAGAATTTTTGAAATAATTTATTAAAAAAAATAATATTTCACTGTAGCAAGGCGCCCGTTAAACGGGCGACTTGCTACAGTAATTTTTTTTTTTAATTTAAAAATTTTTTGAATGCTGACTAGACTAGAAAGTCGCCCTACTTTTCCTATTTTTAAATTTTTTAAAAAATATATGCTTAAACTCTTAATACAATTTATAATCATGCTTAGTCTTAAAATTTGCCCTTTTTATTTTTGTTATCATATAACCATTCGGAATGCTCCCCGAAATTGGAATTGTGAGGAGATCAAATGTTCATAGGGTGCGGCAATGGGAAGTGAAATAGTCGGGTATGAAACGCTCGGCTATAAAGGCTCAGCTAGTGTTTCTTTAGTACAGAGCCAATGAGAATCGGAACACTGAAACACTTCAGCGAAAATATTTTGATAAAACGTTCGAACGAAGCTACTGAAACGTTCATGTTTTGATGTAAAATTAAAGTTATTAACGATTGAAAAAATGTTATGGATGAACCAAAAAATAAAGAATATGAAGAGTCATAGATTAACGGTATAGATTTAATTTTATGTTTATAAATGAATGATGAGGATTTGCTATGGGTGGAATCCCAAGCCACTTTTATACAGCAGTATAAATAAATTTGAGTAATGAAAGCATCATGTTTCTTAATGTAACCCTCATACATTGCATTAATACGAACCAAAAGAATATGACGATTCAAATTTATTACATATTCTATAAAATAAACTTCTACTGGTAGAAGAAATCAAAGAAATATACAGACTCCAATGGTAATGACATAATGCAAGCTACCAAGATGGTTTGATTAGTTTCCAAAAAAATGCAGATGTACATGATGCACGTGAATAAAAATTTAATAATACATAAATGATGCTATAAAATTAAAAAATTAATTCATGACATGCTATATGTAAATGCTTTATGAATATTACATATAATATTTGTATATGTACATATGATTCATGCATAATCAATAAGACTATTAATCTTTATTATTATGCAGAAATACTAATTAAAAGTGTGCTTGGTTAAAATTAAGAAGTGTGTTAATGTGTAATGCATGGATTATTAATCAATTAATATTTTGACATCAATATAATATCCATTAGAAGATTAAATTAATCATTTTAAAAAAGTAATTCTAAGGTAGAGCATTACCTATAATGAAATCAACATTTAATAAGTACAATGAGAAAGATTAATACACCAAAATTACAATAGAAGACACATTTCAAATACACCAAAATTTTACCCTCTATTTATTTTACTTCAAACAAAACATTAATATTTTTAAAACCTCCATATTTGAAATATTTTACACCAATTTTATGTCAATAAAATAGTCCCTAAGGGTTAAACACACTGAGGCTACAAGTAAAGGAGATGATAAAAAATTAAGTAGATATGAACTTCTACCATACCACTTGAATAAAACAAATATGTTACCATGAATAAAAAAGGAAATAGCAGATTTACATCCGGTCGACATTTAAAAAAAAAAATATTATTTATTAGAAATAAAAAAAAAATTACATTGAATCTAAAAGATGCATCTTTAGAAAGAATTTAGTGAGTTATACATGCCAACTAATCTCAATCCGCTCCTGAAATAAACGTGTAAAAAATAATTATTACATGTGACAACTCATTAGAAAAGAATGATAAAAAAAAAAAAAAACTCATTAGAAAAGAATGATGATGATCATTAATATCTCACTACAATCATAATACAATCCAAAAATAAATTAAATATTTCAACGTAACATACTGTCATGAATCAATATAAAATAGCATTCAAGAAGAATGAAAAGCTAACGTTAAAAACTTCATTTCTTAGTGCATGCAGGATTGACCTGCTCGAGAAGAGAAATGATGCCAACAATTAGACCATAAAGATCAAGACCTTTATTAAAAATAAGAATAACCATCATTCTCACAAAGAGCTTTGGTTGTTGAGCATTGGCCCTATCAATGGACAATAATCATAATTAAAAAAAATTAAATCATGCATTCAAATTTGACAAAGAGCATAAAGATCAAAATATTCAATAAATAAATAATGGAAATTTATGCACATACTCATAGACGCACAAAGTTTTTTTTTTTTTTTGATGCACAAAGCTCATACATTCAAGTTATAGAAAAAGATCATTACCTTCATGGCGATTCAGTGGAAAAGCTTTGCTTGAAACTTTATCAAACTCTTATGATTCACTAGCTAGAAAGCAACCAATGAAAAAAAAGTCCAAAAATAAACAACTTTTGAGAAAATGGAGAACAGAAGAGATAGGGAAATAAATGAATGAGAAAATGGCATATTCAACCCGAAAAATAAGCAGGAAAAGAAACACAAATGGTGGATTCTCCAACTTTTTTTGGCGAGGACGGCAGAGCGGCGGCGACCTCATGCCAAGCTTGGTTCTTACGCGAGCGGGAGGACTTTCGAGGAGGGAGGAAGACCGTAAGCGGGGAATTGGCAGAATAGCCAAAGGAAGAGTGGAAGTGTCACTGTGTTCGCCTAGGTTTTTTTTTTCTTTATTAGATTAGAGAAGTGAAACGCTCACATGATTTGGAAAATGCTCCACTGTAATCGTGAAGCCGAAGGGGAAGTATTTAATTTGAGAACCGTTTGGCAGCGAGTGCTATGATGAATTAGAAACCATTGCTTTAATTGAAAATTGAACAAGAAAATGTTAATATTTTTTTTAACGGCTCAGCAGTGTAAACGCCCCTTCATTAAGTGAAATTTAATTCTTTCAGAGTATTAGAACCGAAATATAATGAATATGAAGAGTCTAAACTGAACGCTAGAAATTAAATGGATCAATTGATGTTTAATTCAATACAATTAATATAAATAGAATAAAAAATGTCATGTATTTAAATAAATGAATGGAGTTAATAAATAAATTAATTAAATATATAAATAAAATGAAAGGTTGAGATTCATTTTTAATAAATTAAATGGAAGGCTAGGATTGCATTTGAGTGGAATTCCAAACAACTTTTATATAGTAGTATAAATATAGATAGTATAGATATAATGTATATTTAAATATCTAAATGTTTATTTACAGATGTAAAGTTTTAGCTTTGAAGTATGCTATTCGATTTTGATACATATGGTATATCACTACATGGAAAATGTTATTTTCTGGCAGCCATTTCCGCCCGCGGGCAATGAATAAAATGTCTTAAATTTATATTTATAACGAATTTCTAAAGATAATTCACGCGTTGAAAAATAAACACTATCCAAAAAATTTTACCAAAAACATTTCTAGCTGAATTTTCTTAATAATTACTTAATACATAATATGTTCAAATTATTTAATCCTTTTAACCAATATCTATTAGATTAGCTAATTTATTTATTTTTAAAGCATAATAATAATTATTAAAACTTTAAATTATTTTAATTTAACAAAATTTGACTTAATTAAATTATATATTTCTAATAATTATTTTTCAGAAAATTTAAAATTCTCTTTATTGTACACAATTGTCTATTAATAGTAATTTAAAAATAACAAATGATTATTTGATAATATCAACTAATTTAGTTGATAAATATTTTAAAAAATAATAATTTAGTTTATATTAAATTTACATTATTGAGTAGACTTGAATAACATTATTCAGCTACACTGTCTGAAGTTTTATTGGATGCTCCAGCTGATGATGATGGCGAAGTATTGTATGAATGAAGAACCCTACCTGTAGAGTCAACTCTTTGTACTTGATTTGCTCGTTTCTTTAGGAGATCCATTAATATTGAAAAAAACTTTGTGGATAACGAAAGGATCCCAATAAGCTGTAAAATTAACATATAATAAAAATTATTAGTAAAAAAATAGTAGAATGCACTCAGATCAAGAAAGAAATCATTAGCATTTCAATTATCTAAATAACTCACAGCTCCATTTTGAAATTCGTCTGAGATATCATACTAGACCCAAAGCATCTTGCCCAAAAGAAATGCAACAAAAATGACCCAAACGTACAAAGGATTTCTAGCATGAAAGAACATGAACATAATATTTTGTTGAATGCGACTGAAAGTAATAAGACTACCAATCATAATTCATAGCATGTCTTTAAGAAATTTACCTTAGAAGTGTCTTAAATTCATTCAACCCCCAAAAAAGCATTGCAGCATGGTCCAAGGAGGAGGCAACCAATTGTTGTTCCTCTTGTTAGTTTCCTGAAATGAGTATGCATGTTTAGGCATAAAAAGATGTTGTATCGCAGTAAAAAGCAAAGAATTTTGTTCAAGTATGTCAAATTGAAGTAGAAGTTGATTGCAATTTATAACTGCGCTGCAAAAAAAATCTGTCTTCATTAATTGAATGAAGTGCATTTTCATTATATCAATTAGAATAAACTGTTATTAATCTGATAGAAGCTCTCCCACGTGCCATTTTGAAAATTTATGAATAGAATTCACATTGTGAAGAGGAAAAGACAAACATGTAGGCATATATTAAAAAAATTGTTAAATATATCTCACTATAAATTTGTTAAGATAGCCTAATATAAATTTTATCAAAATGTGTTAAAAAACACTGAATTGATTAGAGATTAAAACAATATTGACTTTTTATATCTAGCACTAATCTCAAAACAAATTCAATAATTTTTAAACTCATCCTCATACATTTTATATTAGGAGATCCTAACATAATTTTTTTTCTAATACAACTAGATTTTTTTTCTCAGTAATTACAAGTGAGAATCTAACACCAATGCATACTAGAGGTCCTGTTTCCCTCAAGCCTTTTCATCTACCACAAAATGGAAGACTAGAAGTTTTGAAAAAAAATGTTAAGCAATATATTGCCCAAAAATCATTACATTCAAAAGGGAACATACAAAGTGATTGTGAGACCTCGTTCCTTTGTTGTTGCTGTAGCTGCTGGGAAAAGTGATATTTTTCCCAGGATCGTCCGGGCCGATTGGAGATCGTCCAGGCCGATCTGCACTGTAGAAAATATTGTCCTGAGAATAGTTCTGGGAGTCATCAAGGACGATCAATTTTGGTCTGATCGTCCCGGGACGATGTGACGATCCGCCGGGCCGATCCCACTAATGATATAAGAAAATGAGCCCGTTTTGAGGAGAGAGAAAATATTTTTTATAACCTCAGATATTTTGAGGAGAGAGAAAGGCCGGAAAAGCAAAGGAAGAAGTCCGATTTTGGGGCCCGCGGAGCGATTTTCATCGTTCGTTGCTGTTGGATATTTTGTTTGTCTCGCTGTAAGGATTCCGAACCCTACTTCTGTTTTCAGATATTTTGAGATTTTGCGAAATGGTGCTCAGATTTGTGTTTTTGTAAGTGATTTTCGTACCCGGTTTGGTACTGGCAAAGATTTCACCGCGTAACTTTTGGTATGTTGTAGACGTGATTATTCTGCACGTTTTGATTATTTTCTGACGGATTTCGTCCGGTTCGTTTTGGTTCTGCGGAGTTTTATTTTGACTGCAATTTATTATGATGTCCGAATTGGTTTGAGCAGTAGAAGAATAGTCTTATAATGTTGTTGTGCATGTTCTGTATTAATTTCGTGAATTGTAATTTTTGGAGATTTTTGTGTAAATTTGACCGACTGCCGTTACTCTGCCCGATTTTCGTACGATTTCTGATTTGGTTGAAATTGATAGATTGAATTGATATGTGCATGACTATTGATATGATCGTTTTAGATTTCTTTATTATTGATTATTGCATCGATTATTGCATTGACTGATTGCTACTGAAAGACAAGTGGGAACATGGTTGAACGTTGGTTGGAGATAGACTTGACCTATACAGGATGGTTGGCCGACGGGCTTTCCTTTAAATCATAGATCATGGATCATGGATCATGGAGGGAGTTATAAGGAGTTTTATACGCCGACGGGCGGCCGACGGGCAAAAGAGTGACGACTCTTCTTGATAGAACCAACGTATAGACATCTACAACAGCAATACGGATTCTACAACAGCAACATAGCCAACGTTTGTGCTTGTCTAGTAAGACCATGGAATGATTGCATCGTATGGATTTCCTGATGTGCATGGAATCACGGATTTACTGTATCGTACGGCTTCATTGATTTTATTTGATCATGGATACTACTTGATTATTGATCATTGATATTGATATGGATATGGACATGGACGGCATAGATTCATAGATTCATTGATACCATTGATTTATGCATTGATTCGACTTGCTACTGTAGATTATCGTATCGTCCTTCTGATTGATTTGATCGACTTGATAGTATAGACTGGATTTGATTGATTGATCGATTTGACGGATTTATTGATTTATCGTATTGCTTTTCCGATTGATTTTCTCGACTTGATTGATTCATAGATACCGGCACTAATATTGATATGGATCATGCGTATTGAGTCATAGAGATTGACACTGATATTGATATAGATTGTATTGATTCACCGGCACCGATATTGATATGGATTCTGTGTATTGATAGATATCGACAGCGACATGAATATAGATTGTATCTATGATAGATACCGATATTAACATTGATATAGATATGATATCGACATATGAATATTATTGATACGACAAATCCTGATAGGTTATTGATATACTGATACATTGATTCGTCGTGCCGTATATTGACTCGTCGTGCCGTTTATCGATGGATTGATTGAATGCCGTATGGATTTGATTTATCGTAGAATTGATTTCTTTGATTTCTATTGGCCTGATGATTTCATTCTATTGATTTGATTTTCAATTGATCTTTTGTCGTACTGGATTCGATTGTTTATTGGGACTTGAGCTGATTGATATAATTGACTGGAAAGTGCTTTATTGATTGAGATGATTTCCCTACTGTAGCAACGTACGTCGTCATTATTGAATCCGTCGTAGTGTCATTGAACATAATTGTATTGACTGTTGCAAGAGTACGTTCTGACACGAGTCAGTTATTGATTGATTTGATATTATAGATTGCTATTGACTGAAATAGATATTCAATTGATAAGATGACTATAATAGATGCAATAAATTGACTAGACGACACGACTGATTGAACTGATAATATTGATTGACAGAAAAGGGCTACGATGAATAGATATTGACTGAAAGCACTTATTGATTTGATAGCTGTGACGTTTCTTTTGCCGCCGTATTGACTATTGAGTATTGATTGATTCGCTTTAATTTGATTTCCGTACCTGCATAGATTCATTGATCATAGCTGACTTGACTCGATTTACCTGCATATTGTTTCGATCGTGCTTTGATTTCAGTTGTAGGCTTTGGTGACCTGCTGGGCTTTGTAAGCTCATTATATGTGGTTAATATTTCAGGTGCAGGGCCTCCAGTCTGAAGATCTTTCTGTCGAGTTCAGCTTTTTATTTTGTAGCCTTGGGTGGGCTTTCTTTTGTAGCCTGTGTGGCTAGTGTAGATATTTCTTTTGGACTCTCTTTTGTTTGTTCTCTGATTGTACTATATGTGAATTATAGTATCCGCTGCTGTTTCTTTTCTGTAATGTAATTATCTCTGGCTCTGGATGTATATATTGATACGAATAACGGATGAAAAAAAAAAGAAAGAAGAAAAAGAGAATGAATGATCGATCAGATGAATCTTTTCGCTACACGAATCTTGGGTCGTTATAGTGATATACCACCAGTCCTTTTTTTTCTATCTATCTATTTAAGTATCAAACAAATGATACATGCTTATCAAACAAATAGGTTTAAGATAAAAGACTAAACTGAACAGAAGGAAGAGAGAAGTACTCCAGTGGTTATATTCACAATTTTAAGAAAGATATTAATGGAAAGAAAATGTCAAAAAAAGTTGAGCTTCAAAAGCATGCCTGAGCATCAATAGCCTGTGTCACAGTATACTATGTTTTTTCTTGAACTGTCTCCATAATATCTTGCATTGGACATGTGTGATTAAAATTCTCATTGATGGAACCTAAAAAGTAAAATAGATAAATCATTGTGAAAATGAATATGAACACAAATTAAATAAACAGAAAATTTACATAAATGATATATTATACAATTTAAGTTTATTCATTATATGAATTGTATTTTTGTTGAAATGTTTACATAATAACTTGCATTGAACTGATGAAATTAATATTCTCATTGATGAAACCTAAATATCAAATAAAGGCAAATCTTTATGAAAATGAATGCGAACAAAAATAAAGTATATACAAAAAAGGCTATGAAGTCGTACATCTCCCCACTTATTGGAATTCTAAGCAATCAATGTGTCTGATGACAAATTTCTATTTGAGGTTGAAGAGATAAGGTAAACCATCAAAGCAAGTTGTAATAAATTCTCAACGTTATCCGTATTTTCTTCTAAGCGAATTACAGCAAGGACAGCTAGTAACTTTAATGACTGCAAACAAAAAAAAAAAACAATTTGAAATACAAATTATAACTAAACATATATATCAACTTGCAAGATTAAAAAGAAAAAGAATAGAAGTAGGAATGCAAATTCAAAATATACTGCTAAACGAGCCATTTTGGTGATTATTTTTATATCTTCTTTTCCTATCCAAAGTCTTAGCATTGAATCAGAATCATAACTAAACACTATTTCAAACATGTAAACATATTACATAAAATTAAATAAATTTAATAATTGAGATCTTTCAGACATTAGACTTCAAGAAAACAATTCATCACATGTCCTTCATATTTATCAAGACCTTCCCAGCTTCTTCCCTTGCCTTTGATTCAATAATCCTTATGGCATGTCTTTCTAATTTTGCAACAAATGTTTCGATAGTTGTCTGATCAGTACCAAATGAAGAAATGGTTGAAGTAAAACCAACTAAAGTGGTCATTCACTCTAGGTGAAGAATTTTTCTAATTGTTGGTCATTAGCATCTTTTAAAAGGGATTGTGTAGGCTCAGAAAGGGCCTTGTCAAGTTTTTCCTGTATGATAAATATAATAAAGTAATAAACAAATTTTTTCTATGCAGCCCATTGATAAAATTATAATGGATAAGAAATTTATTCTCCTTCTAGAACTAAAAGGTATAGGATAGCTACATCATACCTCATAAATACACATGAGCTCACATGATTTTGCCGGGCAAACTGAAGTAACAAACACATGTATATTATGCCAAAGCTCATTCCGTTCATTTAAAGTGCTCTCATCTTGTTCAATGCCTGCATCTTTATTTTAACATCAAATCCATATCAACATTCTCCAATTATCATTCAAAAGTAAGCTAAACAAGGATTACTACGGAAATTGAACAACTATTTGTTAAAGAAACCATAGAAAAAAACCTCAAACTATTGCCTCAAAGTCATATTAATACATATTTTGTCAATTAATACATGTTTGACAAATTTCTAGCTAACTACCTCTGCAACTTTCATCGAATCTGGGCATATGCAAATGAATCAGCTCAATAGAAGCAGTTGCAATTGGTTGTCCATGTTCTATAGCCATCTAAAATCTAACTTTAAAATATTCTAAAGTTCTGGAGCTTAACTGCTCCAGTTGAGAACGGAAAGCAGTTTGACCAAGCTGCAGTTAAAAAATTTAAAAAATATTAATATTGGAAGAAACATTATAGATAATGAAAAGATCCCAGAAATCTTTTGTCGTTAAGCATATTATAAAAATTGTTGTAAGTTTTATTTCTTCTTGATTTATGATCTCATAGAAAAAAAGAGCAAAATACTTCAATGATTTGATGAGATTTCGTGACTTTACTATTATAAAGAATTATTTCTTTGAAGGATTTGAATGTTTTCTTTAGATGTGAGCAGAACAATTCGCGCTTATCAATAAACACATTGCATTAATTTTTTGGTCAAACAAGCACATCCGATGATGCTACAAATAATCACCTAAAAATGGGAGGATAAGTTTTAATGCTTAGTAGCTTCAAGATCTCTCATGGATTTTTTTTTCTTTTTAATTTCAATCGTCTTAATGATCCCTTATGTCTTTTATAACATAGAATCTCACATTTCATTCATATTAGCTACTCTTAATATGCCATGTATTGTCTTTGTAAAAAAATAATTTAATTTTTTTCATCCCACCACATCCAATATTTTCTTTTTCACAAATGTTGGCCTTATTTACATAATCTTGTCAATACATGATCCGCTTTTAATATTTGAACTTTAAATGTTAATAGTAACCCAATGTTATACATAATTATAATTGAAGATCATATGTATTTTCATTAAAAAATAATAAATATATTACTCTATATCTTATTATTTATTAAAAAATTAATATTTTTTTACATCTAAAATTATATGCATTTTCATTTAAAAAAAATAAATGTATCACTCTTTATCTTATTATTTTTTAAAAAAATTAATATTTTTATAAGGGTTATTATTAAATTGAGTTCAAATAAATTATTTTATAGTAGAGATTATTTTATTTGAATTAATTAAAATAATTTTAAATTTTGAACTATATTTAGATTAATTAAATTAGTATAAGATCATAATATACTAAATTTTAAATTAATTGTTCATTTATTTATTTGAAATTAGTCTACCCATCAAAATTAAATCAGACATTAACGGGATTAAATATATTAATTTGAACTATTTTTAATTTTAAAATTTAACCAAATATGCTTATTTAATTTAATACTCTTATTAAAAAAAATCTTTCAACATCTTTTAAATGGAATATTCAATTTCAGCCATTAATTTTCAGGGACAAGGCCATCGACGGAGGCAGTTTAGAACTCTGGGTGACTTCTGATTCCCACCCAAGACCAAACCCTCCCTATTGCTAACTTCTGCGTCTTACCGTCCGATTCCCACGCAAGGCGTAACCTCCTATTTCCATCACTTCGAATTCAAGCCCATCCAATTCCCGCGCAAGGCGTAACCTCACTATTTCTGCCTCCATATTCTTCCCTTTCGATCGAAGCCCGTTGCCTGCCCAAACCCACCGATTGGGGTCTTAGCTCCCACTCTCACGATTCTTGGGAGACTTTCGACCGTGAAACATGGCAGAAGATGTATTTTTTTCCATTTTATTCTATTTCTTCTAGTTTTCTTCTTTTTTCTTTCTTTGTAAGGCCACTATTTAATTTTTTAGAGAGATCTTCAAAATTGTTAAGGATTGAAATAAAAAAAAAATCCTAAAGAGATCTTGAAGCTGCTAAGCATTGGAACTTATCCTCCCATTTTTAGGAGATTATTTGTAGCATTACTTGATAAGCGCGGATTATTCTGCTTGCGTCTAAAGAAAACATTCAAATCGCTCAAAGAAATAATTCTTTATAATATCAAAGTCACGAAATCTCTTCCAATCATTGAAGTATTTTGCTCTTTTTTTCTATGAGATCATAAATCAAGAAGAAAACAAAACATACAATAATTTTTAGCATATGCTTAACGACAAAAGATTTATGGGATCCTTTCATTATGTACAATGTTTCTTCCAACGGTAATATCTTTTAAATTTTTTAACTGCAGCTTGGTCAAACTGCTTGCCGTTCCTAGCTGGAGCAGCTAAGCTCCAGAACTTTAGAAGATTTTAAAGTTAGATTCCATAAGCAATTGGTTGTCCATGTTATATAGCCATATGTAAATAAGTTAAATTATTTTTTTACAAAGACAATAAGGCATGTTTAGAGTAGCTAATATGAATGAAATGTGAGATTCTATACTATAAAAGACATAAGGGATCATAGAGGCGATGAGGGCTCTACCTTTTATTAGGTTGTGTGTGACATTCTTGTGCAAAGATGGAGCAAAAACAACATTGACTTTTCATTGATTAGCCACTCTCTTAACCAAAGGCAAAATTCTAATTTTTCATTAATATTTATACTACTATATAAAAATGACTTGGGATTTCACACTTAGCAAATCCTGATCGTTCATTTATAAATTTTAAAATAATCTGGAATGTTCATTTATGACTCTTCAAATTATTTATTTAAAACACTATCGCATAACTTCTACCTACAAAATATTTATTCACTCATTTAATAATTTTTTATAACTTGAATATTCATTTATGACTCTTCAAAATCTTTATTTAAAAAACACTTGTATAACTTTTTGCATAACTTCTACCTACAAAACATTTATTCACTCATGTAAAAAAAAAAATTAATTTCACACATCAAATATAGCATTTCTATATCATGGCGATACCTAGCGTTACCCGCCTCTCTACAACAGGTGACCGTTCATTTCCAAACCTAGCTTTTTTTTATCACATCCGCGTGCAATTGACTTCCTTCGTAATAAATTTTTAATTTACTAAGCTAAACTATGATACGAATTGCTCCTCTGACTCTTCGTCTTGCCCAACTTTCAAAATTTTTCCATTCATCTTTTTTATCTGATCGAAATCTCTCCCGCTATTCACTCTCCTACAGTCTTCTCCCTCTCGTTTGGACGCCCCAGAAGAAATGAATGCCTTCCGGGTCCCCCTCTATCACGCGATCAAAAGCCTGCCCTGTTGCCGACCCTCTCTCACGCACAGATAACTTCTACCCCATTCCTTCTTCTTGATTTTCGCTCTTCTTCCCTCTTCCTCCTCCTTTCCTTCCTCATCTTCCTCTCTAATTCTTCTTCTTCTTCTTCTTCTTTTTATTCTTCTTCTTCTTTATCATTGTTCTTTTTGTCCCTTTCTTCCCTTCTATTCAACTTTTTTTTCCTTTCATTTTCTTCTTAAGATTGATGCGCAAAAGACTAATGGATAAAACCACAAACTAATAGATTTCACAGCAAAATTTTTGCTCTTTTCCCTCTCGTTCGCACGCCCAGATAGCACGAACTTCCTCATCTTCCTCTCCATTTTTTCTATAGCTAATATTTAGAATGTGGAGAAGAATTTTTACTAGAATTTATCATATAAGTTGTTACATATTGCAATTAACATACTTGCAACATGTAATTAATGTAAATTTATTTGACAAAAATTCTTCACTGGTTGTGTATTTCAATTTTCTATAACGAAGAGGTTTAAGATGACGCCATTAGCTGCATTCATATTAGAGGTTAGTCGGCACAGCTAATATGTTTCTTCCTCCTAAATATCTGATTGCTAGTTACTATATTTGACTCGTGTGATAAGTTTAGTTGCTTCTATAATGGCTTAGAATAGCGAACTCGAAGAATCACACGGCTCACAACCAGTCTGTCAAGCCTCACAAGAATGGAATCAAGAAGCCTAGGAGGCAGAGGCAAGCATCCACTGAAGGGATGGATCCCAAGTTGCCTAGGAATCAGAGGTATTCGAGAAAGCATAATAAGAAGAGTGGCGACTCAGGATTTGAAGCAGAGGAGTAGAAGAAGTGATGAGGACATCAACAAGAATTTCCAGCGCATATATCACTGTAGACATCACAGATCGATGACCATGATCAGGAGCATCTATTTATGAGTTATTTTATGTTATTGTATTAGTATTATTATTATTTGTTTCAGTTTGATCATTGTACCTCTATGGAGAAGTTTAGCGAGTTATAGGCTGGAGGGCATGTTAGTCTTTTAAGTTTTCTTCCTTATGGAAGCCTATATATAGAGGTCTTAGGCTTTATATTGATTTTTTAATGAATGAATGATAATTTTGTGATTTTCTTGAGAGCTTGTGAGTTCTTGAGTAGTGAAGTCCCAAGGTGTGGGCAAAACAATACCCATCAGTCGGTGGAAGCATCCCTGGCTCGTGGTTGCACTTTTTCCCTTACCCAACCGCCAGCTTTCTCCTCCCTCTCCTCTTAACCACCGACCCACCACCCATTACTTCACACCACCGACCACCTTACCATCCCCTCCCTCAAAGCCACTGGCTACCGCCCCCATCCTCTTGTTCCAAGCCACCGACCCCCTTCTCCCATCCTCTCTCCACCCCTTAGCCGCCGACCCCCCTTACATATCTCCACCATTAATGATGATTTCAATCGTCATTAAATCCTATCTGAATTAGCCTAATTACTTTGGGAAAGATTTTAATTCAATTTGAAATTCAAATTGTTTCCTAAATTACCCAAATTAAATTAGGAAAGTTCCTTAATTAAGTCTAATTTAATTTTAAATTGGATTTAATCATTTAAATTCATTCCTAATTCCATCTAACGAATTAGGAAGCTACTAAATCCCCTTCCAATTCCCCCATCCTTCATGCATGCTGCCGGCCCCCTTTCCCTCCATTAGTCCTAGATTGAAAATTTCAAAATTTAATCTTAATTTCCCTCCACCCCATTAATCCCTTAGACTAATTACCTTCCTTGGTAATTAATTTAAAATATCCTAAAGCCTCTCATAACCCTAACCTGCCCCTTCTCTACCCGTGACCCCCCCATACCGCTGTTTCAGTCATGTCATGGGCAAATTATAAGGTCTGGTCACCGGACCTATTTCTAGGTCCTAACATCCAATAAAAACTTGCCACGTTGACTGCGCTTTACCTGCGCTTTTGACGCGCTTGACTTAAAATTCCTCGGACACGTGTACATTCTACGTGGAAATTTTTTTGTGGATGTCCGGACCTAGAAATATGTCCGATGACCAGACCTAATAATAGGGGTGTCAACTTCGGGTCACGGGTCAGGTTCGGGTTGAACTCGGAACTGACCCGGGTTTAAACAGGTTGACCCTACATCGACCCGGGTAGGAAAACGGGTTGGAAATCCGAACTCGACCCAGCGGGTTGTCAGGTTGACCTGACCAGACACAAGAAGCGGGCTCGGACTCGGAAGCAAGCGGACTGGGATGCGGACATGCGGGTTGGCGAGGCTGAGCGAGCGTGTGATGGCACGCAGGCGCGCGGGAGCAGCGGCAGCGCACGGTGGTCGCAGCATGCGCGCCGGCAAGCGAGTGGGCAGCCGTGCGGGAGAGGGAAGCGGGCAGCGAGCGGGGGAAGTGTGTAGTGCGGGAGGGGGCAGCGGGCAGGAATCCAAATTTTTTGAATTAAACGGATTTTCGGGTTGAACCGACAACCCGTCGGGTCAACCCGAACCCAACCCGTTTTGAAATCGGGTTGGGTCCAACCCGGATTTTTTGGGTCAGATTTTTGTGTCGTGTCAAATATTGACACCCTTACCTAATAATTTGCCCATGTCCAGAGTTCTGAAAATGGTAACACAAAGGTTTGGGCACAAAATTACCTAAGACCGTCTTCTCAGGTGATAGTGTGATAGCAGGGGATGACATCACTTCGCCAACTTTTGACTTGAGCTGCATAACATATTTTACGTTACTAAATCAGGAGGCTAACAAGAATAGAAATATAACTTATTTCCTTTCTGAAAGCAATCATCCCTAAGTTCTAACATTCTGAAATGATAGCAGAAGCATAATAATGATTTTTTCTTCTTTCATTCAATTTATACAATTTCTTAAAAGATTCATGTCATTATTATTCGACAAGTTTTACGCTGACTGTCAATTACCTAACGCAATCCTCCACTTTTTTCATCCAGAAATTAGAGTCTGGCAGTGTTAAGCTTAATAATTTAATTGCTCAGAATAGATGAAGCCCTTGGTAAGATTGGTCCTAGATAAAAGAGGAAATTGCAGTGAAGAACACTGAACTACGAGCCAAGTGTGGCAAAATGATAAAACATCATGGAGCTACAACATCTATGAACTGAATTAGTATACCTATTTTGTTAGGAAAGTTGCTATTTGCATGTTTTACATTCTTGCAACTTGTATAGTTTTGATGATTCCAAATATTATTGTTCAAATGTGTAGTTATCTCCTAACAATTTTAGAAGATTTATATTTGCACTTGTGTGTACTAATATTTCAGATGAATCAAACTCTCAAACACGAAGTCTTCAAATCAAATTCAGCAAGAAATACTTTTAGTTTTTGAAGCTTAAAATTATAATTTGAATTGAGAGGGAGTGATTGTAATTGAGTGAATAAAAACACACACACACACACACACACATAAGGAGATCATATAAAATTTATACTGATCGTACGAAACGATATCAGTTTATACGGGACGATCAGATAGTTATCTCCTATTAAGATCACATGGAACGAATAGGAACTGGCTAGAAAAATTTTCTAAGTCCTATTCGTCCGATACGAAATTAAATATCGTCCGGGACGATTTTCTCTCTGTAAGAATTTCATACAGACGAAAATAATTATCGTCAGGGACGATTTGGGCTATGTAAGAATTTCATCCAAACGAAATTAATTATCGTCAGGGACGATTTGTTCTCTGTAAGATTTTCGTCATGACGAACATATTTTCGTCCAGACGATATAATCGACTTAGGACAGTTTTTCTATATTCATTCTGCAGTTTTTGGAACCAACCTTGTTATAACTGTTCGTACCGGACGAACTTGGTTCGTACGGGACGATCAGCTTGTACGAAAACATTTCGTACACATATACAAACAGGTTCGTTTCAAGACTTTTAAGTAATATCGTCAAGGACGATCCACGATCGTACGGGACGATTAGCTTGTACGAAAACATTTCGTACACATATACAAACAAGTTTGTTTCAAGGCTTTTAAGTAATATCGTCAAGGACGATCCACGATCGTACGGGACAATCCACTGCATACAGAATTGAAAACTTATAGTTTTTGAGCGATTTTTCATGTCCTTTCTATATAAGGAGTCCTAGAAACTATTACAAGTACATTTGGAGTTGTTTTCTCTTGAGAGGGATCATTAAGAGGGAGAAGATCCTTGGATGGGATTTCAAGGGAGTGTGGAGGAGATATTCACACGGTTGCTCCGGCGAAGGCTCTCAAGTGAAGTTCAACAACATTGGTCTGGTTCTATGCCGACACTTGGAGAGTGTAAACGGACGACAAAGTGTATCTTTGACAGCCATTGTGTCTTCGTTCTTTTGGAGAAAAACTAGAAGAGAGAACTTGAAAGGGAGAGAGGAAAGGGTGGAGTTTGAGAGGGAGAAGATCATTGGAGGGGATTTCAAGGGAGTGTGGAGGGGATATTCACACGGTTGCTTTGGCGAACTTGCACTTCAGTACCATCGGATTCAAGGTCGTCTTGAGGGAAGTTTTGGTGAGAAGAAGATCTCTTTGGTGTCAAAGAACCCGGCTACTCCACCGCACCGGGGAAGGTGAAAGTGATTTTTGTACAGGCTTCTCCGCCTTGCTGTGGGGGCAAAAGGAGAGTCACTTTGTGGTATTAGTGCAATACTCGGAGGGTGCCTCCGGGGAGTGGACGTAGGTCAAGGTTTGACCGAACCACTATAAATCTGGTGTGTTCTTTCTTATTTTTCTTACGCATTTAATTTCATTGCAAGTTATTTACTCTGGTTGAAAATTTTAATTTTTTAAACTTTAAATTTAACTTGCATTAATAATTAAAAGGTTTTCTAAAAATCCAAGAGTAGAAGCATAATTTTTTAAATTACCAATTCACCCCCCCTCTTGGTTAGCCTTGGGACATTTAATTAGGCTTAGCATCCTAATTTATATTGAACGAGTTCCAATAAGTGGTATCAGAGCTTTATTTCAAAATCATAAGTTTAGACTTCTTTTTGAAAAACGATTATGGCTAATTTTAGAAACCATAAATTATTAGATGGATATTCGATTGTTAGACCACCTTTATTTGAAAATATTTCTTTTGATTTTTGAAAAATTCGAATGTCTACTTTCTTGCAATCAATAGATTATCGAATGTGGCATATGATTCAAAATTGGTATTTTGTCCCGTCACGTATTATAGATGGAATCAAAACTGATACACATTTTTCTGAATGGAGTAGAGTAGAATAAATTTATGCTGAATTAAATGCTAAATGTATGAATTGTTTGTTCTGTGCTTTAAATTTGGAATATTATATGAGAATCTCTACATGTACTACCGGAAAAGAAATTTGGGACAGTTTATGCATTACATATGAATGTACTAGTGAAGTCAAGCAATCTAAGTTGAATTTTTTGATGCATGACTATGAACTCTTTAGCATGAAATCTTATGAAACAATCTTAGACATGTATACTAGATTTATTCAAATTATAACATCATTGCATGTTTTAGGTAAAGAATTTTCAAACTTTGAAATAGTCAATAAAATTCTACGTTGTTTACTTGACAAATTTGATGCCAAAGTCGTTGCTATTTGCGAATCAAAAAATTTGAATGAATATTCTATTAATAATTTGATTAGCTCACTCATTACCTACGAGCAATATTTGGGTCAAAGACTTTTGGATGCAGGTGAAATAATAATGCTAAAAACGAAAGACATGGAGAAAAGTTGCTTAGTTGGTGAGGAAAGCGATGACTTAACAAGCAAATTGAAAAGACCACTAAAGCACAAGCATAAGTATCAACAAAAGTGGAATAAAGGTAAAAATGGTAAGAATGTTCAGAATTCTTCAAATATTATTTGCTTTAGATGTAGGAAATCTGGACATCTGAAAAGTAAGTGCCCAAATTTGAGAACTCTTCCTGCTAAAGAAAAGGGAAAAGCTAAGCAAATTATAAAATGGGATAATAATGAAAAGCAAAAAATCTCCTGGGCAGATCTAGCTTCTGAATCATCAGACCATGAGCAAAATGATGTTTAAACTCTTTGTTCATGTGTTTTTGTGTGCATGTTTTTTATTAGTTGTGTTTTTATTTTTATTTATTTTATTTGTTTTTCTATTTTTAATTTTTGTGTGTTTTGTATGATTTTGAGATATTTTCATATCGGATTCCATATTTCTTGTTGTGAGACATTTGAAATGTGATATGAAGATTTTTATAGTTTGTGTACTTGTATTTTATTTAGTATTTTTTTATTCTTTTATTGCTTTAGATTTTTTTTGGATGTTTAAGTGTTTTTGTTCAGTGTTTGAAATGTTCGTTATCTTATATGAAAAATCCTTAAATTTTTGATCTTATAAGTGCTATACTTTGAACTGCAACATAAAATTGAATTCATTAAAAAATCTAATTTTTCTAGATTAAGTTGTGTTTATAACTTGATATTATTAAGATTGTCAATTTCATGTCTCTTATTTACACTACATTAATTTTAATATTATTATTGCAATTGTGATGTTTTCTTATTTTGTATTTCACTTATCAATTAATATTTATGCACTTAGAAAGATTTGAAATTTTAGATTATTGATTTTGGAAAAAATATAATTACTCTTGAAAAGAAATGCGCAATGATTCGCAATATGAAAAACAGGCACAAAATAAGCCCAACAAGTGAAAAGATGCACAAAAATATGCCACAAAATTGAAAAAGATGCGCAAAGTGCCACATGTGGTAGTTATTTCTTTCCTTAATTTTTTAATCTCTTATTACGACGGGCCAACCCGAAATATTTTAAAAAACGTCATAAAGCATATGGACTGTCGTCGGGTCATAAGGGGTAAAGAGGCATGCCAGGTGTCGCGATTTTAAGGCAATACCGAACGTAGAGATGCGTTAGGTTACCTGAGGCAATAAAATATGATGGCCATTTGGCAATGAATAAAATATGTCTTAAATTTATATTTCTGATAGATTTCCAAAGATAATTCACGCGTTGAAAAACAAACACTATCGAAAATTTTGCAATAAACATTTCTAGATGATTTTTCTTAATAATTAGTTAATACATAATATGTTCAAATTATTTAATCCGTTTACCAATACCTATTAGATTAGCTAATTAATTTATTTTTAAAGCATAATAATAATTATTAAAACTTTTAAATTATTTTAATTTAACAAAATTTAACTTAATTAATTTAAATATTTCTAATAATTATTTTTCAAAAAAATTAAAATTCTCTTTATTATACATAATTGTCTATTAATAGTAATTTAAAAAAAAATGTTAAGAAATATATTGCCCAAAAAATCATTGCATTCAAAAGGCAACATACAAAGTGATGTGCCACCAGTCTTTTTTTCTATCTATCTATTTAAGTATCAAACAAATGATAGCACATGATTATCAAGCAAATAGGTTAAAGATAAAAGGCTAAACTGAAGAGAAGGAAGAGAGAAGTACTCCAGTGGCTATATTCACAATTTTAAGAAAGATATCAATGGAAATAAAAATGTCAAAAAAAGTTGAGGTTCAAAAGTATGCCTGAGCAGCAATAGCCTGTGTCACAGTATACTCTATTTTTACCTTGAACTGCCTCCATAATATCTTGCACTTGACAGGTGTGATTAAAATTCTCATTGATGGAACCTAAAAAGTAAAATAGAGAAATCATTATGAAAATGAATATGAACATAAATTAAATAAACATAAACTCTACATAAATGATATATTATACAATTTAAGTATATTCATTATATGAATTGTATTTTTGTTGAACTGCTTCCATAATAACTTGCATTGAACTGGTGAAATTAATATTCTCATTGATGAAACCTAAATACCAAATATAGGCGAATCTTTAAGAAAGTGAATACGAACTAAAATAAATTATATACAAAAAGGCTATGAAGTCGTATATCTCCCCACTTATTGGAATTCAATGCAATCAATGTGTCCGATGACAAATTTCTATTTGATGTTGAAGAGATAAGGCCATCCATCAAAGCAAGTTGTAATAAATCCTCAACGTTATCCGTATTTTCTTATAAGCGAATTACAACAAGGACAACTAGTAACTTTAATGACTGCAAACAAAAAACAACAATTTGAAATACAAATTAAAACTAAACGTACATATCATTGCAAGATTAAAAAGAAAAGGAATAAAACTAGGAAATACAAATTCAGAACATACTGCTAATCGAGCCATTTTGGTGATTATTTTTATATCTTCTTTTCCTGTCCAAAGTCTTGGCATTGAATCAGAATCATAACTAAACACTATTTCAAACCTGTAAACATATTGCATAAAATTAAATTAATTTAATAAATGAGATCTTTCACACATAAGACTTCAAGAAAACAATCATCACCTATCCTTCATATTTATCAAGACCTTCACAGCTTCTTCCCTTGCCTTTGATTCAACAATCTTTATGGCATGTCTTTTTAATTTTGCAACAAATATTTCGATAGTTGTCTGATTAGTACTGTTGCGTGTTAGAAAATACGCGGCGGTAGAGTTTGTGAATTCGCGTCCGAACGTTGCACGTAATTTTAACACACAAACAGAAAAGAGGAGTGAACATCAAGAGTTTTTACGTGGAAAACCCAAAAAGGGGAAAAACTAAGGGGCCTCGCCTAGTTGCAAATTTCCACTAGTGTTTTCGTAGATTACAAATGGCGGATTTCATCCCACAAGCTGGGATAATCCAAATACAATTTATTTCTTCCACGAAATTTACAAAATTCTGCGAATTCCCTACGTTTCCTGAAAATCCGGCAGAGTTCCGGCGTCTTCAGGCGGCAGGAAGAGTTTCGGCGGTGGTCGAGGAGGTGAGCAATCTCCTTTTTCTCTTTCTCCTCTTCTTCTTCTCTCTTCTGCAAATTCCTGGCGTTTCCTGAAAATCCGGCAGAGTTCCGGCGTCTTCAGGCGGCAGGAAGAACTCCGGCGGCGGTGGTCGAGGAGGTGAGGAATCTCCTATTCCCCTTTCTCCTTCTCCTTCTCCTTCTCTTCTTCTTCTCTCTCTTCACTTGAGTCCCCTTGGTGTAGAATGAGGGCTCTATTTATAGTTTTTCTGGAGTGGCATAGCCCGTAAATAGGCGTGAGATCAAGGGCAAACAGGGAGTGGTTTGAATGGACGGCCGATATCGAATCCTTTGATCATGCACCGTTCATTAGGCATTTGAAGGCCTTAATGATGTCGGAATTCGATGATCTTGGGCTCGTTGGATTCGTCTCGTCGAGCCGCTCGATTCGAGTATAAGCTTGTCAAAATTGGAGACCGTTTGGTAACTCAAATTGTGGTTTAAACTTTCCAACAGCACTTTGAACCCTAGATTCGGACTCGTTTGGGCTCAGATTGAGCTGATCTTGGTGTCGTTGGGTTCGTATTTCCGAGACGCTTAGTTTGACTATAAGATCGCTGAAATCGGAGTTCATATGCTCCCAAAATTAATTTTTGAAGTTTCCAACTAGTTTTTGCCTCGAGATTCGTGCCCGATCAAGATGATTTTGTGATGTCGTATCAAGTACCAAATGAAGAAATGGTTGAAGTAAAACCAACTAAAGTGGTCATTCTCTCCAGCTAAAGAATTTTTCTAATTGTTGGCCACGTTTGATCATTAGCATATTTTAAAAGGGATTGTGCAGGCTCAGAAAGGGTTTTGTCAAGTTTTTCCTGTATGGTAAATATAATAAAGTAATAAACATATTTTTTCTATGCAGCCCATTGATAAAATTATAATTGATAAGAAATTTATTCTCCTTCTAGAACTAAAATGTATAGGATATCTACATCATACCTCATAAATACACATGAGCTCACACGATTTTGCCGAGCAAACTGAAGTAACAAACACATGTATATTATGCCAAAACTCATTCTGTTCATTTAAAGTGCTCTCATCTTGTTCAATGCGTGCATCTTTATATTTTAACATCAAATCCATATCAGCATTCTCCAATTATCAATCAAAAGTTAGCTAAACAAGGATTACAAAGGAAATTAAACAACTACTTGTTAATAAAATCATAGAAAAAAAACTCAAACTATTGTCTCAAAGTCATATTAATACATATTTTGTCAATAAATACTTTAGTATGATGTTTGACAAATTTCTAGCTAACTACCTCTGCAATTTTCACGAATCTGGGTAGTTGCAATTGGTTATCCATGGTCTATAGCTATTTGTGTTGACTTCGATTTTCGTTCAAGTGCCCTGGAGTGCATTCGATCGGACCTTGTCGAGCCCGATCCGAACTCGAGTCGAGCTGAATTGATTTTAATTAGACTCGACCTTATTCAATCAAGCCCGAGTAATTTATTTTGGCCGTGCCGAGTTTAATCCGATTCGAATCGTTGTTTTATATTTAGTTAATTGGGTTAAATCAAACTGAATCCGAATTGACCAGAATCATCCTAAATTAGACCCGTTCAAGTTCAATTTGAGCCTCATTGGCTCAGTTTAATATTGATGAGATTCTAAATCTTTTTTTATTATTTAATTTGAATCCTTCTCTAAAATCGGAAGTCGACTCAACGGTCCCGATCTTTCCGAAATTCGGAACCTGTCGTGGACAGAACTCTCAGTCTCATGCCTCTTTATTTCGGTTTCTTGTCAAACTTTGGTAGTCGAAGCGTGAGCGGAACAAGGCCTTTTAGGTATTTCGAGCGAAGCAGAACGTTAGGAAGACGTTTAAAAGGCTTGTTGGGATCCTTCGGCTCCCTCAGTCTCACCGGCACCCTCTCTCTCAATCTCTCGGATTTGGTCTTTCAACCTCTCTCCCTCTCGGACTTCTTTCTCTCGCGCGAGCAGAACCCAGGACCCCAAGTCGACGATTTCTCCTTGCCCTAGCCGTGGCCAAATCTCTGCTCCCGCCGCCCCTAGCAGCCGCACGCCCCGGGACTCCCTCTTCTCCCCGCCTCTCCTCTGTTCGGATTGAGCCTGAAGGCCGAAGTCGCCTCTCCCTAGCCGAGCCCGACGCGAGCCCAGACGTGGCCAGCCCTAGTCATACTCGACATCTTCGACCGATCCTCAGCCGACGCCACCATCTCTTGCAGCCGGTATTCTTCTTTCTTGGACCGAATCGGCTGACCTTCTCTCCCTTTTGCTTGGGTCAAGAATTGCTGCAGCAAACGACCCCTTTGCTCTTCTTGAATCAAGAATCATGGTAAGCAATTCCTGTCTTCTCTAAAAAAAAAAAAAAACGACATCTACTTTTTAAAATTAGTTCCAGAAATAATGAATGGTTTATGTATTTTATGAACTATGTTTGAGTCGATGTATATGACTAATATTTTGATTTTATGCTCATTAAGTCGACATGCTTTATACTTACGAGAACATTACATTTTGTACATGGGTTTTGGAAACTTATTATGCCGTGTGATTTAGTTGTAAATATGTGCCAATCTGATATCCGGCAAATCATGTATGTACTGCTCCTATGCAGTTTTGATGAATATTGATTTCTTATAATGAACTATGAGAGGGCGTGGTTGCGGAGGTAGGAGCTTTTATGTCGATATGTTTTAAGCAATATTGTGAATGTTGAACAATGAGTATTTGATAAAATGTTACTAAAAGAAAGCTATGGTCACTTCGCTTGCATATGATTCATGTGGCTTTATCTATGGATCTAATGCAATGATACTAGAAGAACTTTTCTCTTTTGGTGAGTTCCGTAAGTATTTTGGAAGAAAATTTGGAAGTAGTTGCAAGATTTCTTGGGTTCTTTTGGGATGAAACTTACAAGTTTGGTTTGAATCAATATGAGGTTATATGTCCTTGATGGATGATTTTCTTGGAGCTTTGGAAAAGATTTGTGGAGTCTTCGTGTTTGCTTTAACCTTTAAGTATGAATTCCCATATAAATCTGATTCATGCCTTGTGTTGATTGGAGCATTTTCTTGAGTTTTTCTTAAAAGAATAAAATGGAAATGTAAGATCTTAAACTTAAGAGAATATGCCCCTTTCTTGTTTCATTTCTTCTTTTCAATAATATAAGATTGTCTTTGAACTTTTGGCAAGGCATTGTATGTTCGGTATGAGAATGATTTTCATGAATTTGGGTTAGAGGTTGCTCTTGGAATTTTTTTGATGGCATGTGGCATGGAAGGTAGAAATTTGTTGGAAAATTTTATAGGATTGTCTCATATTTGAAAAGGTGGATGGCTTTGCTCCATATTTGAAAAACATATGATTTGTTTTGTGTTGAAGAGTGTTTATGATTGGAAAGGTACAATGATTTGTTTTGTGCTAGAAAATCGTGCTTCTTGTATTTCTTCTTGTTGTAAGGCTTTACGAGTTGTTTTGTGATAAGTTTTATGAGGTTTTCTTGGCTTTATCCCACACCAAATAAAAAGAAAAGTACTTGTTTTTTTGTGTCAAACCAGTTTTTTTTTGGTGTTTTGTTTTCTTTTCAATAAGGGGCTTTGTGTTGTTTCATTTGGAGGTTTCATAAGTTAATTTTGAGATTTAGAGCTTTATGGTTGGTTTTGGATTGAAAGACTCTTTGATGTCTTTGTTTTGAAGCGAATGATCTTCTATGTGGGTGATCTTTCTTATTTTGAATTGACTTTCTTTTAATAGTGTTTGCTTCTAAAAGTAAAACTTGTTTTGAGTTTTACTTTTTGGGAGCTTGTTCCCTTTCGCCGTTTTGAGCTTTATTTTAGATAATAGTTTGGTCAGCGTTTTAAATATATAAAGTACTTTGTTTGGAATGTGGGGACAATAAAGGGCATTGAAAATACATTCTTCCTTATTCGTATCACATCGAATTGGGGAGAAGGTTGTTTTAGATGCACACTTGGTTTCAAAGAAGTGTGCCCAACAATAACAATGGCGACATTCCTTTTATGTTTGATTTTCATTCTTTTCTTTCTATTGCATTTAGTCATTTTTCTCTCTACTTCTCATCTTTCTACTATTTTTCTACTTATTATCGTACTTTGATGCATAAATCCCTAAGCTTATTGATACCTGTACGGATGTCTAAAAGGGTTATAAAATAAAAACTTTTTTTAGTCCTACAATTTTAGTGACACCTAAGGACAAAATTAAGGACCGAGTTTTAGATAACATAGATTTAGAGTGCATGTTCTTTATAGGATAGAGACATTAAACCAAAAACTTAGTGACACATTTTCCTAGGTTTAGTTTTCTTTAATCCACTAATAATCAACCAATGAAAATCAACCATAATTCAACCCTATAAAATGCACTAAAACATTTAATTTTGACATCAATATAATATCCATTCGAAGATTAAATTAATTATTTGAAAAAAAAGTAATTCTAAGGTAGAACATTACCTACAAGAGCATAAACTTATAATGAAATCAACATTTAATAAGTACAATGAGAAAGATTAATACACCAAAATTATAATAGATGACACATTCCAAATACATCAAAATTTTACCCTCTATTTCTTTTTACTTAAAAAAAAAACATTAATATATTTTAAAAAACCCCATATTTGAAATATTTTACGCCAATTTTATGTCAATAAAATAGTCCCCAAGGGTTAAACAACACTGAGGCTACAAGGAAAGTAGATGAAAAAAAATTAAGTAGATGAACTTCTACCATACCATTTGAATAAAACAACTATGTCACCATGAAAAAAAGGGAAATAATAGTTTTACATCCGGTTGCCATTTTCAAAACAAAAAATTAATATTATTTATTATAAATAAATATTTTTTTTACATTGAATCTAAAAGATGCATCTTTAGAAGGAATTTAGTGAGCTATAACTCCTATAAGTGAAATGTAAAATTCATATTTAAACAAGTAATAGTGAGCATACATGCCAACTAATCTCAAGCCACCTTGAAATAAACGTGTAAAAAAAATAATTATTCTATGTGAAAACTCATTAGAAAAGAATGATGATGACCATTAATATCTCACTACAATCATAATATAATCCAAAATTAAATTAAACATTTCAACATAACATACTGTTGAATCAACATAAAAAAGCAACCAAGAAGAATGAAAAGCTAAGGTTAAAAACTTCATTTCTTAGTGTGTGCGAGATTGACCTGCTCGAGAAGAGAAATGATGCCAACAATTAGACCATAAAGATCAAGACTAATAGCACATACAAACAAACCGGCAACAGACAGCACACGGGAAGAAATTCTAGAAGCAACTAAAGCCATCTCCACCATTAAACAATAACCGCTTCAACCAATCTCTGCGATACACGTGTAAATGCATTTCTACCTAAGAGCCTATATATAGCAATGGACACTAGTGGATCAGTACCTAGCAGCGGCATTGTGTTCCACCATATCGTTAATCATCATACCATACGTTCTTAATCTCGACAATGCTTCTGCAATTTGGTTAACGCTTGAACATCGACTACAGGCAACCATTCGCTCAAGAGTCATACAACTTAAAAATGAACTACATCACATCACCAAGGGAGAACTTACAATGCAACAGTATCTCACAAATGTAAAAACACTGGTAGACAACATCGCCTCAGCAGGTTCCACCATAGACAGTGAAGACGTTCTTCTCTACACCTTAAATGGCTTACCCAATCAGTATTAGGCATTCAAAATAGCCATTCGCACCAAATTAACTCCAATCAGTCTAGAAGATATGTATTCATTGCTCATAAGTGAAGAAATTAATATCACCTCTGATTATATACAACTTAATGCAGCTACTAATCCTCATGCAGTGATGTACTCCAGTCGAGGACGCGGACGATCAAGAGGTCGCGGCAGAACCAACAATACCGAAGGCCGATCATCAAACAAATCTACCATCATCTATCAAATTTGTGGTAAAAGAGGACACTCAACACAACAATTCTGACACCGATTGAATCTTCAATATCAGACTCCCAACACACAACAAACAGCTCTTAATGTCTCCAATGCTGACACAACGGCAGACTGGATTCTGGACTCAGGCGCATCAACTCATATGACAAACAATCTGGACAATCTAAGCTACATTGAGGACTACTGTGGCTCAGACAGCGTCTCGATCGGGGACGGACGCAACCTACCCATCACTCACACAAGACGTGGACTCCTTCCCACGCCATCCCATATGCTTAAGCTTCCTCAACTACTACATATTCCCAAACTCTTTCACAATCTTCTTTATGTATCCAATTTAGCTAATGATAACAATCTCGGGAAAGTGCCGTAATGGCATATATCCAGTTTCAGCAACATCATCATCCACCTCTCATCAAGCAACTCTCACAACAAAGCAATCATCAGCAATTCGGTGGCATCATCACTTAGGCTATCCTCATACTCAAGTGCTTGCTACAATATCCAAACAAAATAGTTATCTTAATATTCCGTCATTTTTTTTCCTGCACAACTTGTAAGACCTCAAAAGGTCATAAACTATCTTTTTCTACTTCTACCAATCATCAATACAAAAAATTTGAATTAATACATACGGACGTATGGGGACTGACCCCAATTACTTCCACCTAAGGCTTCCGATATTACATCATTTTTATTGATGACACATCTAGATACACATGGCTATATTTTCTCAAATAGAAATCTGATGTATTCTCTACATTCTGCAACTTTCACAAAATGATTGAAACCCAATTCTCATGCAAAATCAAATGCTTAAGGAGTGATGGCGGGACAGAATTCACAAATCATACCATACAAAACTATCTCAAATCTAATGGCATAAACTCTTAATCAAGCTGTCCCTATACTCCCGAGCAAAAGGATTAGCGGAGAGGAAACATAGACACATCATCGAAACAACAAGAGCTCTACTTCAAACAGCCAACATACCATATAAGCTATGGCCAGATGTTGTCTCAATAGCTGTCCATCTCATCAACATCATGCCATAAAAAATTACTCATGACAAATCTCCTCATCACCTACTATTTCAACAACTACCCTCGTACAAACATTTCAGAGTACTTGGCTGCCAATGTTTCTCTCTCCTCCCCCTCACACTCTCATCATAAACTTGCTCCTAAATCTATTCCATGCATATTTCTAAGATATGCTTCTAACTATAAGGGCTACAAATGTTTTGATCCCAAGACAGGCAAAATATTAATCTCTCTGCACGTCTCATTTGACGAGAACACTTTTCCATTCTCTTGCCCAGATAACCCCATGCAAAACTCATCCACATACTACAATCCCAATCCTCATCTTCTACTTCCCATCTCATTGCTTTCCTCGTCTACGCCATCACCCTCCCCTATCTGTGTACAGCAAAATCTACCTGTCTCTTCCATATCTTAGCCCACTGCTTCTCCACCTACACTCATCACCACATTATCTCCACCTCATCCCCATCATCCCATGATCACCCGCAAACAAATAGGCTCTCTAAAACCTCGTCAAATTCTCGACCTTAACCATCAACTCGTTCCAAACTCAATCAACCCCACCACATATCATGAAGCTGTAAAACATCAGCACTGGCGAAATGCCATGGCATCAGAATTCCTTGCTCTCCAACAACAAGGCAAGTGGACACTAGTCCAGGCCCCTCCCAATCAAATGATTCTCGGCTCCCGCTGGACTTACAAAATCAAAACCAATCCCAACGGCACGATTGCTCATTATAAAGCTCGTTTAGTAGTACAAGGGCATCGTCAAGAGTATGGTCTCAATTACTTGGAAACCTACAGTCCCGTAGCTAAATTCCCCTCTCTACGAGTCTTTCTTACAATAGCATTTCATAACCACTGGCCTCTTCATCAATTAGACGTTACTAACGCCTTTTTACATGGTTCTCTCAATGAACAAATCTACATGAAACAACCAACTGGTTTTGAAGACAACCAACTTCCAAACCACGCATGCCTTCTTCAAAAATCAATATATGGTCTCAAACAAGCTCCCCGCCAATGGTTTCACACCTTCTCAATCTTTCTGCTGTCATTGGGCTTCACCAAAAGCCAAGCCGACCCCTCTCTATTCACTTATCATCATAATGAAACTCATGCTTATCTTCTACTTTATGTAGACGATATACTCTTCACCGGAAATGACTCCATACATCTTCTTAATGTTATATCTTCTCTCAGCAACAACTTCTTCATACGCAATCTCGGAACGCCCTCGCGCTTCATTGGCATCGACATAGCTCACAATGCTGATCATATGCTTCTTTCGCTAACACAATATACTCGAGCCATTCTACAACAAGCTGGTTTACTCCACTGCAAACTTCTAGCCAATCCGTCATTAACCAAACTACCTTCCAACTGTCCTGCTCTACCCAACTTCTCTGACCCTGTCATATCGGCAATTAACAGGCTCACTTCAATATCTAACCATAACCAGACCAGATATCTTCTTTGCTGTTAACAATCTCAGTCAACATCTTCATAACCCACAACCACTTCATTTCAGTCTACTAAAACGCCTTCTACGCTATCTTAAAGGCACGAGTCACTTTGGTCTTCCATTCTCAAATCCAACTTGACCCTTTGAACCTACTCGGACGCGGACTGGGCTACAGATCCCTCAACTCGTCGCTCCTTCTCAGGGTACTGTTCTTTTCTCGGTGATACACTGATTTCCTGGACAGTTAAGAAACAAACAACAGTGGCCCGATCCTCTACAGAAGCCGAATACAGATCTTTAACAGCAACTACGTCAGACGTCATCTGGCTCTGGCATATCCTTTCCGACTTTCATTACCCTCAAACAACGCCAACAATGATTCACTGTGATAACATGTCCGCCATTGCCCTGGCGAACAACCTCGTATTTCACTCCAGAACGAAACACATCGAAGTTGATGTACACTTCATTCGGGACCATCTTCAAGCCAAGCATCTAACTGTTCTCCCTATCTCGACAATAGATCATGTGGCAGACACACTTACCAAGCTTTTATCTACCTGCCGCTTCCAGCTCCTGCGATCCAATTCACAACTCAAGCTTAGCTGTCAGTTTGCGAGGGGATAATAGCACATACAAACAAACAGGCAATATACAGCACACGGGAAGAAATTCTAGAAGCAACTAAAGCCATCACCATTAAACAATAACCGCTTCAACCAATCTCTGTGGTACACTTGTAAATGCATTTCTACCTAAGAGCCTATTTATAGCAAAGCATTGTAAACGATACAGTTTAATAAAATACTCTACTAATATGCTTTCTCTACATCGTCTCCGTGCTTCTTTGTTTGTCTTTAAAGACCTTTATTAAAAAGAAGAATAACAAGCATTCTCACAAAGAGCTCTGGTTGTTGAGCGTTGGCCCTATCAATGGACAATAATCAGAATAAAAAAAATATTAAATCATGCATTCAAGTTTGACAAAGAGGGAAAGAGCACAAAGATCAAAATATTTAATAAATAAATAATGGAAATTTATGCACATGCTCATGGATGCACAAAGTTTTTTTTTTTTGGATGCACAAAGTTCATGCATTCAAGTTATAGAAAAAGATCGTTTCCTTCATGGCGATTCAGTGGAAAAGCTTTGCTTGAAACTTTATCAAACTCTTATGATTCACTGGAAAGCAACCAATGAAAAAAAAAGTCCAAAAATAAACAACTTCACGTGAACGAACCGACAAATGAAAGCAAGTAACGAATTTTTTTTTTGCAAGTGCTCCGTTGAAATTATCTTAAAAATATACAAATGAAGATCATTTTCTTAAAAATTGATAAATGTATATAAAATAACCTACAATATTCATATCTATCAACAAGAAATCATAAGTTCACGAATGGTGAAATGGTCGGCGATAGACAGGACAATGCGGCGAGGTAGTTTGCTGACGAGATCTCCAGCGAAGGTTGGCCAATGGTTGTGTAGTTAATTAAATGACAAAGAAACTTTAGTGTACATGCACAAAAGGTCCTTTTCTTTGGCATTAACTATTTATATATCTATATAAGTTGGAGTAGGAGATAAAATCATCACAGGAGAGTGCAGCGAGAACAAAGTTTGATAATACCACGGGAGAAATTGGAGAAGAGAAGAGATAGGAAAAGAAATAAATGAGAAAATGGTATATTCAACCCCAAAAATAAGCAGGAAAAGAAACACAAATGGTGGATTCTCCAACTTTTTTTGGCGAGGACAGCAGAGCGGCGGCGACCTCACGCCAAGCTTGTTTCTTACGCGAGCGGGAGGACTTTCAGGGAGGGAGGAAGACTGTAAGCGAGGAATTAGCAGAATAGCGAAAGGGAGAGAGGAAGTGTCGCTGCGTTCGCCTAGGTTTTTTTTTTCTTTATTAGATTAGAGAAGTGAAACGCTCACATAATTTGGAAAATGCTCCACCGTGAAGTCGAAGGGGAAGTATTTAATTTGAGAACCGTTTGGCAGCAAGTGCTATGATGAATTAGAAACCATTGCTTTAGGGGCTGTTTGGTTGCCTGCAAAGTAAACGCAATGTAAAGTAAATACAGTGTAAAGTAAATGTAGTGTATTCCAAATACTTTGAAGCTGTTTGGTTGTCTGCAAAGTAAACGTAGGAGAAATGTTTTCCTTGTTTGGTTAGATATATCCAGAGTAAAGTAAAAACAGTGCATTTGTAATATTTTTTTTTTTGTCATTATAACTAGCGTATTTATAAAAGTAATCACCAATTATTTAAACTTTGTTTGGGATAGCTTTCTTCTTGCTTTCTAAAATAGTTTTTAGTATAAAAAAATTAACTAATAAACCGTTGTAAAAAATATAATATGAAAGATGTTCCAAACGAAGCCTTCCAAAACTCTCAAAACGGAGCAAAGTGAGCTGCGTGGCATGGATATTTTCACATGCCAACCAAAAGAAAACAAAATAAGTTGATATAGATACAGATAAAATTATATTACAATCTTTAGCTTAAAGGTTATAAATTATTTTTTACTAAAAACGAGTGCTCATAATAGTAATTAGAAAAGCTTTTCGAAAAAACAACCAAATGCAAATATAGTTCATTTCTTTAATAACTCATCAACAATAGCTAAAAAGAAGACCTGAGATCTTCAGCTCAACTCCAAATAAATTTCGGAGCACTAAACTGCAGCACATTCTTCATGTTGATTCATTGTTAGAATTTGCTTATTAGTTCATTCAAAATTTTATTTTATTTTTTTATTTGTTTGTTGCTTCTATTCAACCTATTAATCATGATGTATGCAAGCTTAATATTAAATAATTTGAATGAAAGTTTCATAATTTTTTTTGATTTATTACATATTTTTATATATACTTTAATTTTATATGTTATGTTTTAAAAAGATAATTTCATTAATAAAAAAATGTCTTTATTTATTTTGATTATCAAATTTATTAAGAAAAAATCCCTAACAATCTCTCTAAAAGTTCTCTCCTCGACAAGCATCAAATAATGATGATTTGAGCACGAATGAGCTAATTTGATTCGTCTCAACGAACTAGACACAACTGTGCAATCTAATTCACAAGATAAGGCCTCAATCGAAATTTTTTACATACAAAACAAACATGTACATAAAAGGTAAATCGGCCAAACAAAGTGCAGAAAAAGATCATTGAAATGACTGATGCAAAAACGAGATCAGCATACTCGATTCGAATTCTGTCCCCAAGTGTAAAATCACTCATACCCCCGTGCATCTTATCTCTGCAGTACTTAATTTAATCATCTTTTTGCTTTTAATATTTGATGCCTCCAGCTCTGTTACAAGATGCATGAATGACAATTTTCATCCATGCATGATAGTTTACTGGATCCAAGATGCATGAATGGCAAAAAAAGTAGTAGATGAATTAATCATCTTTTTGCTTTTCATATTTGATGCCTCCAGCTCTGTTACAAGATGCATGAATGACAATTTTCATCCATGCATGATAGTTTACTGGATCCAAGATGCATGAATGGCAAAAAAAGTAGTAGATGAATTTTTTTAGAAATTAAAAAGAAAAAAACTTAATTAAAAATTGAATATACTCATATGAAAAGCAGAAGATCCTGCTATTTCAATTACATCTACATATAAATACTTGCAGCAAACTAGTTATAATTGAAAAAGATAAAATATACCTAAATACTAGAAGATGCTATAATTAATCATGATGTATGCTATCTCAATTGTAATTATTGAGAAAAAAAATCTAGTTGTATTAGGAAGAAAAACTATGTTAGGATCTCCTAATATAAACTGTATGAGGATGGGTTTAAAAATCATTGAATTTGTTTTGAGATTAGTGCTAGATATAAAAAGTCAATATTGTTTTAATCTCTAAGCAAATTCAGTGTTTTTTTAACACATTTTGATAAAAATTCTATTAGGCAATCTTAACAAATTTATAGTGAGATCTTTAACAATTTTTTTAATGTATGCCTACATGTTTTTCTTTTTCTCTTCACAATGTTATTTATATTCATAATTTTTCAAAATGGCACGTGGGAGAGCTTCTATCAGATTAATAACAATTTATTCTAAATGATATAATGAAAATGCACTTTATTCAGTTATTGAAGACATTTTTTTTGCAGCGCAGTTATAAACTACAATCGACTTCCACTTCAATTTGACTTATTTGAACGAAATTTCTTGCTTTTTACTGCGATGCAATATCTTTTATGCCTAAACATGCATACTCATTTCAGGAAACTAACAAGAGGAACAACAATTGGTTGCATCCTCCTTGGGCCATTGATGCCATGCTTTTCTTGTGGTTGAATGAATTTAAGACACTTCTAAGATAAATTTCTTGAAGGCATGCTATGAATTATGATTAGTAGGCTAATACTTTCAGTAGCATTCAATAAAATTTTATGTTCATGTTCTCTCATGCTAGAAATCCTTTGTACCTTTGAGTTATTTTTGTTGCATTTCTTCTGAGCAAGACGCTCTGGGTCCAGTATAATATCTCAGGCGAATTCCGAAATGGAGATGTGACTTATTTAGATAATTGAAATGCTAATGATTTCCTTCTTGATCTGGGTGTATTCTACTATGTTTTTACTAATAATTTTTATTATATGTTAATTATATAGCTTATTGGGATTCCTTCGTTATCCACAGTTTTTTCCAACATTAATGGATATCCTAAAGAAACGAGCAAATCGAGGACAAAGAGTTGACTCTACAGGTAGGGTTCTTCAGTCATATAATACTTCGTCATTATCATCTTCTAGGCAAGTTTCATTGGATGCTCCAGCTGATGATGACGACGAAGTATTATATGACTGAAGAACCCTACCTATAGAGTCAACTCTTTGTCCTTGATTTGCTCGTTTCTTTAGGAGATCCATTAATGTTGGAAAAAATTGTGGATAACGAAAGGATCCCAATAAGCTGTATAATTAACATATAATAAAAATTATTAGTAAAAAAATAGTAGAATACACCCAGATCAATAAGGAAATCATTAGCATTTCAATTATCTAAATAACCCAGCTCCATTTTAAAATTCGCCTGAGATATCATACTTGACCAAAAACGTCTTGCCTAGAAGAAATGTAACAAAAATAACCAAAAGGTACAAATGATTTCTAGCAGGAGAGAACATGAACATAATATTTTGTAGAATGCGACTGAAAGTAATAAGACTACCAATCATAATTCATAGCATGCCTTCAAGAAATTTATATTACAAGTGTCTTAAATTCATTCAACCCCAAGAAAAGCATGACAGCAATGGCTCAAGGAGGAGACAACCAATTGTTCCTCTTGTTAGTTTCCTGAAATGAGTATGCATGTTTAGGCATAAGAAATATTGTATCGCAGTAAAAAGCAAGAAATTTTGTTCAACTATGTCAAATTGAAGTAGAAGTCGATTGCAATTTATAACTGCGCTGCAAAAAAAAATGTTTTCATTAACTGAATGATGTGCATTTTCATTATATCAATTATAATAAATTGTTATTAATCTGATAGAAGCTCTCCCACGTGCCATTTTGAAAAATTATCAATAGAAATAACATTGTGAAGAGGAAAAGAAAAACATGTAGGCATACATTAAAAAAATTGTTAAAGATATCTCACTATAAAATTGTTAAGATAGCATAATAGAAATTTTATCAAAATATGTTAAAAAAGACATTGAATTTATTTAGAGATTAAAACAATATTGACTCTTTATATATAGCACTAATCTCAAAACAAATTCAATGATTTTTAAACTCATTCTCATACAGTTTATATTAGGAGATCCTAACATATTTTTTTTTCCTAATACAACTAGATTTTTTTTCTCAGTAATTACAATAGAGAATCTAACACCAATGCGTACTAGAGGTCTTGTTGCCCTTAAGCCTTTTCATCTACCACAAAATGGAACACTAGGAGTTTTGAAAAAAAATGTTAATCAATATATTGCCCAAAAAATCATTGCATACAAAGTGATATACCACCAGTCTTTTTTTCTATATATCTATTTAAGTATCAAACAAATGATAGCACATGATTATCAAACAAATAGGTTTAAGATAAAAGGCTAAACTTAATAGAAGGAAGAGAGAAGTACTCCAGTGGCTATATTCACAATTTTAAGAAAGATATTAATGGAAAGAAAATGTCAAAAAAAGTTGAGGTTCAAAAGCATGCCTGAGTAGCAATAGCCTGTGTCACAGTATACTCTGTTTTTGCCTTGAACTGCCTCTATAATATCTTGCACTGGACATGTGTGATTAAAATTCTCATTGCTGAAACCTAAAAAGTAAAATAGAGAAATCATTGTGAAAATGAATATGAACACAAATTAAATAAACAGAAAATCTACATAAATGATATATTATACAACTTAAGTATATTCATTATATGAATTGTATTTTTGTTGAATTGCTTTCATAATAACTTGCATTGATATGGTGAAATTAATATTCTCATTGATGAAACCTAAATACCAAATATAGGCAAATCTTTATGAAAGTGAATACGAACAAAAATAAATTATATACAAAAAAGAATATAAAGTCGTACTTCTCCCCACTTATTGGAATTCAATGCAATCAACGTGTTCAATGACAAATTTCTATTTGATGTTGAAGAGATAAGACCATCCATCAAAGCAAGTTGTAATAAATCCTCAACATTATCTGTATTTTCTTCTAAGTGAATTACAACAATGACAACTAGTAACTTTAATGACTGCAAACAAAAAACAACAATTTGAAATAAAAATTAGAACTAAACATACATATCAAGTTGCAAGATGAAAAAGAAAAAGAATAGAACTAGGAATGCAAATTCAGAACATACTGCTAAACGAGCCGTTTTGGTGATTGTTTTTATATCTTCTTTTTCTGTCTAAAGTATTGGCATTGAATCAGAATCATAACTAAACACTGTTTCAAATCTGTAAACATATTGCATAAAATTAAATAAATTTAATAAATGAGATATTTCACATATAAGACTTCAAGAAAACAATCATCACCTGACCTTCATATTTATCAAGACCTTCCCAGTTTCTTCCCTTGCCTTTGATTCTTATGGCATGTCTTACTAATTTTGCAACAAATGTTTCGATAGTTGTCTAATCAATACCATATGAAGAAATGGTTGAAGTGAAACCAACTAAAGTGGTCATTCTCTCCAGCTGAAGAAATTTTCTAATTGTTGGCCACGTTTGATCATCAGCATCTTTTACAAGGGATTGTGCAGGCTCAGAAAGGGCCTTGTCAAGTTTTTCCTATATGATAAATATAATAAAGTAATAAACAAATTTTTTCTATGCAGCCCATTGATAAAATTATAATGGATAAGAAATTTATTCTCCTTCTAGAACTAAAAGGTATAGGATAGCTACATCATATCTCATAAATACACATGAGCTCACATGATTTTGCCGAGCAAACTGAAGTAACAAACACATGTATATTATGCCAAAGCTCATTCCGTTCATTTAAAGTGCTCTCATCTTGTTCAATGCTTGCATCTTAATTTTAACTTCAAATCCATATCAGCATTCTCCAATTATCAATCAAAAGTAAGCTAAACAAGGATTACTAAGGAAATTAAACAACTACTAGTTAAAGAAACCATAATAAAAAAATCTCAAACTATTGCCTCAAAGTCATATTAATATATATTTTTGTCAATAAATACTTTAGTATGATGTTTGACAAATTTCTAGCTAACTACCTCTGCAATTTTCATCGAATTTGGGCATATGCAAATGAATCATCTCAATAGAAGCAGTTGCAATTGGTTGTCCATGTTCTATAGCTATCTGTGTTGGCCTCGATTTTTGTTTTGAGTGCCATCGAGTGCATTTGATCGATTCGATCGGACCTTGTCGAGCCCAATCCGAACTTGAGTCGAGCCGAATTGATTTTAATTAGACTCGACCCTATTCAATCAAGCCCGAGTAATTTATTTTGGTTGTGCCGAGTTTAATCCGATTCGAATCGTTGTTTTATATTTAGTTAATTTGGTTAAATCAAACTGAATCCGATTGACCCAAATCATCCTAAATTAGACCCGGTTCAAGTTCAATTTTAGTCTTATTGGCTCAATTTAATATTGATGAAATTCCAAATCTCTTTTTATTATTTAAATTGAATCCTTCTCTAAATTCCGAAGTCGCCTCGATGGTCCCGATCTTTCCGAAATTCGGAACCCGTCGTGGACAGAACTCTCAGTCTCATGCCTCTTTATTTCGGTTTCTTCTCAAACTTTGGTTGTCGAAGCCTGAGCGGAACAGTGCCTTTTTCGGTGTTTCGAGCGAAGCAGAACGTTAGGAGACGTTTAGAAGGCTTGAGGAATCCTTCGGCTCCCTCAGTCTCATCGGCACCCTCTCTCTCTCATTCTCTCAGATTTGGTCTTTCACCCTCTCTCCCTCTCGGACTTCTTTCCCTCGCGCAAGCAGAACCCGACGGACCCTTTTCCTCGTTCGACCAGAGCTCCAGGACCCCAAGTCGACGATTTCCCCTTGCCCTAGCCGTGGCCAAATCTCTACTCCCGTCGCCCCTAGCAGCCGCACGCCCCGGGACTCCCTCTTCTCCCCGCCTCTCCTCCGTTCGGATTGAGCCTGAAGGCCGAAGTCGCCTCTCCCTAGCCAAGCCCGAAAAGAGCCCAGACGTGGCCAGCCCTAGTCATACTCGACATCTTCGACCGATCCTCAGCCGACGCCACCATCTCTTGCAGCCGGTATTCTTCTTTCTTGGATCGAATCGTCTGAACTTCTCTCCCTTTTGCTTGGGTCAAGAATTTATGCAGCAAACGACCCCTTTGCTCTTTTTGCATCAAGAATCATCGTAAGCAATTCCTGTCTTCTCTAAAAAAAGAACGACATCTACTTTTTAAAATTAGTTCCAGAAATAAAATCTTCATTTTCTAATCTCTCTTGAATCCAAATATTTATTTAAATTTATCAAAAAGAAATTTAAAATCTGCACTCTCTGAGCTTTATATATTTAAAAAAAAAAACTGCACCCAAACCCTTTACCGAGTATTGGAAATCTGTAGAAATTTACATATATATTTGATGGTTTATATTTTGTGATATGAGCTTAGAGCCTTTGTGTAAATCTTAAGAAATAATAGTATTCTTTACTAAGTGCACGGGAAGTGTTTGTAATAATGCTTACTAAAAAAAATATACGTATAAATTTAGAGCAATGAGAATTTGAAAGTGCCGTCCTCTCACTCTTGAGATATGCGAGAATTTTCTCCAAAGCATCGATCTTTTTCTCTGAAATATTTTCATTCACTAATAAATGTCTTGTGTTCTTACATCTTTGATGGCATTGCAAAGGTATTTTGATGATTGGAGAAGTTCATATATTTTGTTGAGCTTTAATGTTAGACGTAAATGCAAGTGCAATGGGTCACAATCACAGCTCTTTTCCTCTCTATTAATTATTTTGATTTTCCTGAAATAATAAAAGAAGAGTTGTACATACATTTATTCTAGAAGGTTTTGCAAGCATCAATCATCTTGTAGTTAACTAAAAATAAAAAGAGCTGAAGTATTCTTGTGATGCATTATATAGTGTTGAAAATTCATTATAGTGAACTACTTGTTGCTGAATTTTTCTAGTAATGAGTTGGAATAAATTATTTCTTGCCATATGAATGAGATTCATGTCTATTTCAATCCACATGTTCCTCCAATCCCTAATTGTTCTATCAAAATAAAAAAAAATCTAAAATGGATGAGCTTGCAGTTAATAAGTGAAGCTTTTGATGGGATTTATGTTGTTTGGAGCCTTAACCGTTGCATGTAAATAAAAAAATATGTTTTTCATCATCAGTTTATGTTATGCAATACATGGTTTAGAACTCTGTGTGTGGATAGGAAGAGATCATAGCATTCCCTGTTAAGTGCATGCAATGCGGTTGTATAAATGGCTTTTGGAAATAATACAAGTATTTGGTTAGGAAGAAGTATTAAGCAAGTGTAGCTTTGTCTTATTATTACAGTTTAATCTTGTTGAGAATCATGAAACACATTTGTTAATATTATGTTGGAGACCGTTATTGGATCTAGTCATGAGATGAAATTGTTGTTTTCTACCTCGAAGAATGAATGGTTTATGTATTTTATGAACTATGTTTGAGTCGATGTATATGACTAATATTTTGGTTTTATGCTCATTAAGTCGACATGCTTTACGAGAACATTACATATGGGTTTTGGAAACTTATTATGCCGTGTGATTGGGTTGTAAATATCTGCCAATCCGATATCCGGCAAATCATGTATGTACGGTTCCTATGCAGTCTTGATGAATATTGATTTCTTATAATGAACTATGAGAGGGCGTGGTTGCGGAGGTAGGAGCTTTTATGTCGATCTGTTTTAAAGCAATACTGTAAATGTTGAACAATGAGTATTTGATAAAATGTTACTAAAAGAAAGCTATGGTCACTTCGCTTGCATATGATTCATGTGACTTTATCTATGGATCTAATGCAATGATACTAGAAGAATTTTTCTCTTTTGGCGAGTTCCGTAAGTATTTTGGAAGAAAATTTGGAAGTAGTTGCAAGATTTCTTGGGTTATTTTGGGATGAAACTTACAAGTTTGGTTTTTGATCAATATGAGGTTATATGTCCTTGATGGATGATTTTCTTGGAGCTTTGGAAAAGATTTGGAGAGTCTTCGTGTTTGCTTTAATATTTAAGTATGAATTCCCATGTAAATCTGATTCATGCCTTGTGTTGATTGGAGCATTTTCTTGAGTTTTTTTGAAAAGAATAAAATGGAAATGTAAGATCTTAAACTTAAGAGAATATGCCCCTTTCTTGTTGCATTTCTTCTTTTCAATAATATTAGATTGTCTTTGAACTTTTGGCAAGGCATTGTATGTTCGGTATGAGAATGATTTTCATGAATTTGGGTTAGAAGTTTCTTTTGGAATTTTTTTGATGGCATGTGGCATGGAAGGTAGAAATTTGTTGGAAAATTTTATAGGATTGTCTCATATTTTAAAAGGTGGGTGGCTTTGCTCCATATTTGAAAGACATGATTTGTTTTGTATTGAAGAGAGTTTATGATTGGAAAGGTACAATGATTTGTTTTGTGATAGAAAATCCAGCTTCTTGTATTTCTTCTTGTTGGAAGGCATTACGAGTTGTTTTGTGATAAGTTTTATGAATATTTTATGAGGTTTTCTTGGCTTTACCCCACCCCAAATAAAAAGAAAAGCACTTGATTTTTTTGTGTCAAAAGGGTTTTTTTGGTGTTTTGTTTTCTTTTCGATAAGGGGCTTTATGTGTTGTTTCATTTGGAGGTTTCATAAGTGAATTTTGGGATTTGGAGCTATATGGTTGGTTTTGGATTGAAAAACTCTTTGATGTTTTTGTTTTGAAGCGAATGATCTTGTTTATGTGGGTAATCTTTCATATTTTGAATTGACTTTCTTTTACTAGTTTGCTTCTAAAAGTGGGGTTTTGAAAAAAAAAAGAAATTTAGTTCTACAACTTTAGTGACACATAAGGATAAAATTAAGGACCGAGTCTTAGATAACATAGACTTAGGCTGCATGTTCCTTATAGGATAGAGACATCAAATCAAAAATTTAGTGACACATTTTTTTAGGTTTAGTTTTCTTTAATCAACTAAATACTAACCAATGAAAATTAACCCTAATTCAATCCTTTAAAATGCATTAAAATATTTAATTTTTATTTTAACCATAATTAATATTTCATAACCATTAAAAATGTCAAATCTAAATCAAGTTTAAATAATTAATAATAATCTCCTAACCAATTTAAAGTTTAAAAGATGTAGACTTAAATTAGGAGATCAAAACTTAAAGTTAAAATCCATTAGGATAAAAGATTCCTAAAATATCAAAACTTAGATCAATCTTTAAAATTAATAAACAATCTTGATTATTAAATTGCATAATCTATATTTCTTTTCTAATTTATAACCAACTAAATAATTTAACAAATTTAGTTGCCACTAGGTAATGCAGGCCTACGAGGCTATTAAGTTAGCCCCAATGAGGGTGAAATAAACCTCACGGCCTCGATGTGAAACAAAGGTGGTAATCAATCAAATCCTAAAATAAAATCTCTAAAATCAATCCTAAAATACTAATATTTAAACTTTAATTAAAATCTTCTCTTTTTCCATTTAACAAATCAAATGCAAGCAATTTTAACTAAACTATCTTACATAGGACCTATCCAAAACTACACAGCTTACACACATCTTAGACTTATTTGGTTAGGACGCGACTTCTAAATCTAGGTTAGGCCTTGTTATTCAATGTTTACTACATGCATATGTTTTATAAATGCTAATCTTAAATTCATGTTAGTTATATTTTTTATTTAATTGCATTTTTTTGAATGACATCTACACACACATATATATATATATATATATATATATATATATATATATATATATATATATATATATATATATATATATATATATATATTTTTTTTTTTTTTTTATCTTATTTTGCGTGGTATATTGGGTCTTGCATGGTCAAAAAATCAAGCGACATCACTTGCTTAAGCAATTTTAAGTGGCAGTGCCACAGTCAGGTACATCGGGTCTTGTGCGGCTATGAATCGAGCGACATCACTTGTTTAAGAGCTTTTAAGTGGCTGCATCATAGTTAGGTATAATTTCTGCAACTTGTAAACTCTTAATTATATATTGAAACTGCTAAACATCACACACATCTTGTTAATATGTATTCTAGCATGTTTAGGTAGTTAGTCATAAGTTAGTGCACTACCGAAACTTTAGTCCTAGAGGTCAAAGCTTGCCCCCTCTTCTGTGAGCTCTAGAGACCCTTATGGTCACCTTAGGCCTGTAGAGTAGGCCCACCCATTTATGCCATTGGACATCGTCGTTTTCCCACACGAAGTGGGCACCACTAGAACATGTCATTTTTCGGTTTTGGGTATGATACCCCCCACCTTCTGTGAGCTTTAGAGACCATTAGGGTCATTTAGACCTGTAGTGTAGGCCACTTATTATGCCATGGGCATCGTTGTTTTCCCACATGAAGTGTGCATCGCTAGGTTGATTTTTTATTTTGTTGTGATGCGGGTACCTTGCCTGGAGGGTTCCCTTAGTGTGTTTATTTATTTTTTCTGTACTTTGGATGTCATGCATGCATTTTTAAACATCTTGCTTCACAGTGCACCTTACTTACATGCATGCATTACATTAGTAGACCTAGGGATATTTTGTATTTATTTCATGCATCATATACAACACTAGGTATTTTCTTTTGCATATTATAGAGTTCTTGATTTAAACCTTTCTAACTACAAATCCTTGATTCCTTAGGATAAAGTCTTCTCATCTTGCATACATATATGACGATTGGTTGTGGTTAGGATTTTAGTTGGCTTCTTTTTTTTAGACAAGGTATAATCTAGATTGCATTAGTTAGGTCGTAGATGTTAATGTCGTATGTACGATACGATATCTTTTATAGATTTAGGATCTAAGGCTAGTGACGAGTGTACTACTGATGCCTTATCGGTGGGTAAGTATTCTTTTCTTTCAAAACCCATAAATCCTACCCATCCGCGTCACACAGATAACACCACCTTTCTCTTTCTCTCATGTGTGCTTGAATGCAATGTCTTTTCCTTTTCTCCAGTTTTCTCTTCCTCAAATCGGCCGAGTGTGGATCTGAACCACGTGTGATTGATTGAACCAAATTTAGCCTATCTTCCCCTTTGATTAATAAAGCCTAGAAATTTCTTTTGTCGTTAAACATATGATAAAAACTGTTGTAAGTTGTTTCTTCTTGATTTATGTTCTCATAGAAAAAAAAAGAGCAAAATACTTCAATTATTGGACAAGATTTACTGACTTTACTTTTATAAAAAATTATTTCTTTGATGGATTTGAATGTTTTCTTTAGACACAAGCAGAACAATCTGCGCTTATCAATAAACTCATTGCAGTAATTTTTTGGTCAAACAAGCACATCAATGATGCTACAAATAATCTCCTAAAAATTGGAGGATAAGTTTCATTTCTTAGCAGCCTCAAGATCTCTCTTGGAATTTTTTTTTCTTTTTAATTTCAATCGCCTCTATGATCCCTTATGTCTTTTATAGCATAGAATCTCACATTTCATTCATATTAGCTAACTCTTAACATGCCATGTGTTGTATTTGTAAAAAAATATTTTAATTTATTTCATCCCACCACATCCAATATTTTCTTCTTCATAAATGTTGGCCTTATTTACAGAATTTTGTCAATACGTGATCCACTTTCAATAAATCACCATTGTTTGTAAACCTTGTCAATATGTGACCCGTTTTTAATATTTGAACTTTAAATATTAATAGTAAACCAATGTTATATATAATTATAATTGAAGATCATATGTATTTTCATTAAAACTAATAAATATATCACTCTCTATCTTATTATTATTTATTAAAAATTAATATTTTTTTAACATTTAAAATCATATGTATTTCCATTAAAAAAATAAATGTATCACTCACTATCTTATTATCTATTAAGAAAATTAATATTTTTATAAGGGTTATTATTAAATTGAGTTCAAATAAATTGTTTTATAATTAAGATTATTTTATTTTAAATTAATTTTTAATTTTGAACTATATTTAGATTAATTAAATTAGTATAAGTTCATAATCTATTAAATTTGAAATTATTTATTTATTTGAAATTAGTATATCCATCAAAATTAAATTAGACTTTAACGCGATTAAATCGATTAATTTGAAACTATTCTAATTTTAAAATTTAACAAATACCTGTCCAATTCCCGCGCAAGGCGCAACCTCACTATTTTCGCCTCCAGCGTCTTCCCTTCCGATCGAAGCCCGTTGCCTGCCCAGACCCACCGATCGGGGTCTTTGCTTCCACTCTCACGATTCTTGGGAGACTTTTCGATCGTGAAACATGGAAGAAAAGGTATTTTTTTCTTTTTATTTATTTTATTTCTTCTAATTTTCTTCTTTTTTTCTTTCTTTGTAAGACCTCTATTTAATTTTTCAAAGAGATCTTGAAAGTTGTTAAGAATTGAAATTAAAAAGAAAAAAAAATTCCAAGAGAGATCTTAAAGCTGTTAAGCATTTTAACTTATCCTTCCGTTTTTAGGTGATTATTTGTAGCATCATCGGATGTGCTTGTTTGACCAAAAAATTATTGTAATGTGATTATTGATAAACGATGATTGTTTTGCTTGCGTCTATAGAAAACATTCAAATCTCTTAAAGAAATAATTTTTTATAACTATAAGGTCACAAAATCTTCTTCCAATCATTGAATAATTTTGTCTTTTTTTTTTAGAGATATAATCAAGAAGAGGAAGAAACAAAATTAACAACAATTTTTATGTCTATTAAAGGTCAAAGATTTTTAAGTTCCTTTCTTTCTCTAATGTTTTTCAAAGGAATATATATTCAATTTTTTTAATGCAAGTTGGCGATTGCTTATCGTTCTGCAGTGGAGCAGTTAAGTAGAAAATTTAGAAGATTTAAATTTTGATTCCATTTGCAATTGGTTGTCATGTTTATAGCAATATGAATTCAAATTTTAAATTTTTAAAAGTTCAGGCGCTTAGCTGCATTCAGTGGGGATGACAAGAGTTTGACCAAGTGCAATTAAAAATTTTAAAGATTATTGTTTAAAGAAAATTGTAGATAATGAAGGTTTAGAAATTTTTGTTGTTAAGCATATATGATTAAAAATTGTTGTAACTATTGTTTTTCTTGATTTTTGATAATCATAAACAAAAAGAGCAAAAAATAAAAATAAATAATTAACTAGATAAAATGTAAAAAGAGAAAATTTCTTTATTGCCCTAGATAGTTATTTTAATTTAAATCCAGGACATATATTTATGTGTATTTGCCAGATACAAATATCGCATAGCTAATCAGGCATTCAATAGACGATTTGTTAGTCTTAATATTCACAGCACTTCGATGATCTCAAAAACAATTACAAATGTTAGGATCTGTACCACTGCTAAGAGAGAAACTCAACAATACTCCATAAAAATTTCTGTCCTAACATCCAATAAAAACTTGCCACGTTGACTGCGCTTTTACCTGCGCTTTTGACCGCGCTTGACTTTAAAATTCCTCGGACACGTGTACATTCTACGTGGAAAATTTTTTGTGGATGTCCGGACTAAAATATGTCCGATGACCAGACCTAATAATAGGGGTGTCAACTTCGGGTCAGGGTCAGGTTCGGGTTGAAACTCGGAACTGACCCGGGTTTTAAACAGGTTGACCCTACATCGACCCGGGTAGGAAAACGGGTTGGAAATCCGAACTCGACCCAGCGGGTTGTCAGGTTGACCTGACCAGACACAAGAAGCGGGCTCGGACTCGGAAGCAAGCGGACTGGGATGCGGACATGCGGGTTGGCGAGGCTGAGCGAGCGTGTGATGGCACGCAGGCGCGCGGGAGCAGCGGCAGCGCACGGTGGTCGCAGCATGCGCGCCGGCAAGCGAGTGGGCAGCCGTGCGGGAGAGGGAAGCGGGCAGCGAGCGGGGGAAGTGTGTAGTGCGGGAGGGGGCAGCGGGCAGGAATCCAAATTTTTTGAATTAAACGGATTTTCGGGTTGAACCGACAACCGTCGGGTCAACCCGAACCCAACCCGTTTTGAAATCGGGTTGGGTCCAACCCGGATTTTTTGGGTCAGATTTTTGTGTCGTGTCAAATATTGACACCCTTACCTAATAATTTGCCCATGTCCAGAGTTCTGAAAATGGTAACACAAAGGTTTGGGCACAAAATTACCTAAGACCGTCTTCTCAGGTGATAGTGTGATAGCAGGGGATGACATCACTTCGCCAACTTTTGACTTGAGCTGCATAACATATTTTACGTTACTAAATCAGGAGGCTAACAAGAATAGAAATATAACTTATTTCCTTTCTGAAAGCAATCATCCCTAAGTTCTAACATTCTGAAATGATAGCAGAAGCATAATAATGATTTTTTTCTTCTTTCATTCAATTTATACAATTTCTTAAAAGATTCATGTCATTATTATTCGACAAGTTTTACGCTGACTGTCAATTACCTAACGCAATCCTCCACTTTTTTCATCCAGAAATTAGAGTCTGGCAGTGTTAAGCTTAATAATTTAAATTGCTCAGAATAGATGAAGCCCTTGGTAAGATTGGTCCTAGATAAAAGAGGAAATTGCAGTGAAGAACACTGAACTACGAGCCAAGTGTGGCAAAATGATAAAACATCATGGAGCTACAACATCTATGAACTGAATTAGTATACCTATTTTGTTAGGAAAGTTGCTATTTGCATGTTTTTACATTCTTGCAACTTGTATAGTTTTGATGATTCCAAATATTATTGTTCAAATGTGTAGTTATCTCCTAACAATTTTAGAAGATTTATATTTGCACTTGTGTGTACTAATATTTCAGATGAATCAAACTCTCAAACACGAAGTCTTCAAATCAAATTCAGCAAGAAATACTTTTAGTTTTTGAAGCTTAAAATTATAATTTGAATTGAGAGGGAGTGATTGTAATTGAGTGAATAAAAACACACACACACACACACATAAGGAGATCATATAAAATTTATACTGATCGTACGAAACGATATCAGTTTATACGGGACGATCAGATAGTTATCTCCTATTAAGATCACATGGAACGAATAGGAACTGGCTAGAAAAATTTTCTAAGTCCTATTCGTCCGATACGAAATTAAATATCGTCCGGGACGATTTTCTCTCTGTAAGAATTTCATACAGACGAAAATAATTATCGTCAGGGACGATTTGGGCTATGTAAGAATTTCATCCAAACGAAATTAATTATCGTCAGGGACGATTTGTTCTCTGTAAGATTTTCGTCATGACGAACATATTTTCGTCCAGACGATATAATCGACTTAGGACAGTTATTTTTTCTATATTCATTCTGCAGTTTTTGGAACCAACCTTGTTATAACTGTTCGTACCGGACGAACTTGGTTCGTACGGGACGATCAGCTTACCGACCCAACGACGAAAACATTTCGTACACATATACAAACAGGTTCGTTTCAAGACTTTTAAGTAATATCGTCAAGGACGATCCACGATCGTACGGGACGATTAGCTTGTACGAAAACAATTCGTACACATATACAAACAAGTTTGTTTCAAGGCTTTTAAGTAATATCGTCAAGGACGATCCACGATCGTACGGGACAATCCACTGCATACAGAATTGAAAACTTATAGTTTTTGAGCGATTTTTCATGTCCTTTCTATATAAGGAGTCCTAGAAACTATTACAAGTACATTTGGAGTTGTTTTCTCTTGAGAGGGATCATTAAGAGGGAGAAGATCCTTGGATGGGATTTCAAGGGAGTGTGGAGGAGATATTCACACGGTTGCTCCGGCGAAGGCTCTCAAGTGAAGTTCAACAACATTGGTCTGGTTCTATGCCGACACTTGGAGAGTGTAAACGGACGACAAAGTGTATCTTTGACAGCCATTGTGTCTTCGTTCTTTTGGAGAAAACTAGAAGAGAGAACTTGAAAGGGAGAGAGGAAAGGGTGGAGTTTGAGAGGGAGAAGATCATTGGAGGGGATTTCAAGGGAGTGTGGAGGGGATATTCACACGGTTGCTTTGGCGAACTTGCACTTCAGTACCATCGGATTCAAGGTCGTCTTGAGGGAAGTTTTGGTGAGAAGAAGATCTCTTTGGTGTCAAAGAACCCGGCTACTCCACCGCACCGGGGAAGGTGAAAGTTATTTTGTACAGGCTTCTCCGCCTTGCTGTGGGGGCAAAAGGAGAGTCACTTTGTGGTATTAGTGCAATACTCGGAGGGTGCCTCCGGGGAGTGGACGTAGGTCAAGGTTTGACCGAACCACTATAAATCTGGTGTGTTCTTTCTTATTTTTCTTACGCATTTAATTTCATTGCAAGTTATTTACTCTGGTTGAAAATTTTAATTTTTTAAACTTTAAATTTAACTTGCATTAATAATTAAAAAGGTTTTCTAAAAATCCAAGAGTAGAAGCATAATTTTTTAAATTACCAATTCACCCCCCCTCTTGGTTAGCCTTGGGACATTTAATTAGGCTTAGCATCCTAATTTATATTGAACGAGTTCCAATAAGTGGTATCAGAGCTTTATTTCAAAATCATAAGTTTAGACTTCTTTTTGAAAAACGATTATGGCTAATTTTAGAAACCATAAATTATTAGATGGATATTCGATTGTTAGACCACCTTTATTTGAAAATATTTCTTTTGATTTTTGAAAAATTCGAATGTCTACTTTCTTGCAATCAATAGATTATCGAATGTGGCATATGATTCAAAATTGGTATTTTGTCCCGTCACGTATTATAGATGGAATCAAAACTGATACACATTTTTCTGAATGGAGTAGAGTAGAACAAATTTATGCTGAATTAAATGCTAAATGTATGAATTGTTTGTTCTGTGCTTTAAATTTGGAATATTATATGAGAATCTCTACATGTACTACCGGAAAAGAAATTTGGGACAGTTTATGCATTACATATGAATGTACTAGTGAAGTCAAGCAATCTAAGTTGAATTTTTTGATGCATGACTATGAACTCTTTAGCATGAAATCTTATGAAACAATCTTAGACATGTATACTAGATTTATTCAAATTATTAACATCATTGCATGTTTTAGGTAAAGAATTTTCAAACTTTGAAATAGTCAATAAAATTCTACGTTGTTTACTTGACAAATTTGATGCCAAAGTCGTTGCTATTTGCGAATCAAAAAATTTGAATGAATATTCTATTAATAATTTGATTAGCTCACTCATTGCCTACGAGAAATATTTGGGTCAAAGACTTTTGGATGCAGGTGAAATAATAATGCTAAAAGCGAAAGACATGGAGAAAAGTTACTTAGTTGGTGAGGAAAGCGATGACTTAACAAGCAAATTGAAAAGACCACTAAAGCACAAGCATAAGTATCAACAAAAGTGGAATAAAGGTAAAAATGGTAAGAATGTTCAGAATTCTTCAAATATTATTTGCTTTAGATGTAGGAAATCTGGACATCTGAAAAGTAAGTGCCCTAATTTGAGAACTCTTCCTGCTAAAGAAAAGGGAAAAGCTAAGCAAATTATAAAATGGGATAATAATGAAAAGCAAAAAATCTCCTGGGCAGATCTAGCTTCTGAATCATCAGACCATGAGCAAAATGATGTTTAAACCCTTTGTTCATGTGTTTTTGTGTGCATGTTTTTTATTAGTTGTGTTTTTTTTTTTTGTTTATTTTATGTGTTTTTCTATTTTTAATTTTTGTGTGTTTTGTATGATTTTGAGATATTTTCATATCGGATTCCATATTTCTTGTTGTGAGACATTTGAAATGTGATATGAAGATTTTTTATAGTTTGTGTACTTGTATTTTATTTAGTATTTTTTTTATTCTTTTATTGCTTTAGTTTTTTTTTTGGATGTTTAAGTGTTTTTGTTCAGTGTTTGAAATGTTCGTTATCTTATATGAAAAATCCTTAAATTTTTTGATCTTATAAGTGCTATACTTTGAACTGCAACATAAAATTGAATTCATTAAAAAATCTAATTTTTCTAGATTAAGTTGTGTTTATAACTTGATATTATTAAGATTGTCAATTTCATGTCTCTTATTTACACTACATTAATTTTAATATTATTATTGCAATTGTGATGTTTTCTTATTTTGTATTTCACTTATCAATTAATATTTATGCACTTAGAAAGATTTAAAATTTTAGATTATTGATTTTGGAAAGAATATAATTACTCTTGAAAATTGTACAAATGTATAAAAAATCAAAAGAAATGCGCAATGATTCGCAATATGAAAAACAGGCACAAAATAAGCCCAACAAGTGAAAAGATGCACAAAAATATGCCACAAAATTGAAAAAGATGCGCAAAGTGCCACATGTGGTAGTTATTTCTTTCCTTAATTTTTTAATCTCTTATTACGACGGGCCAACCCGAAATATTTTAAAAAACGTCATAAAGCATATGGACTGTCGTCGGGTCATAAGGGGTAAAGAGGCATGCCAGGTGTCGCGATTTTAAGGCAATACCGAACGTAGAGATGCGTTAGGTTACCTGAGGCAATAAAATATGATGGCCATTTGGCAATGAATAAAATATGTCTTAAATTTATATTTCTGATAGATTTCCAAAGATAATTCACGCGTTGAAAAACAAACACTATCGAAAATTTTGCAATAAACATTTCTAGATGATTTTTCTTAATAATTAGTTAATACATAATATGTTCAAATTATTTAATCCGTTTACCAATACCTATTAGATTAGCTAATTAATTTATTTTTTTAAAGCATAATAATAATTATTAAAACTTTTAAATATTTTTAATTTAACAAAATTTAACTTAATTAATTTAAATATTTCTAATAATTATTTTTCAAAAAAATTAAAATTCTCTTTATTATACATAATTGTCTATTAATAGTAATTTAAAAAAAAATGTTAAGAAATATATTGCCCAAAAAATCATTGCATTCAAAAGGCAACATACAAAGTGATGTGCCACCAGTCTTTTTTTCTATCTATCTATTTAAGTATCAAACAAATGATAGCACATGATTATCAAGCAAATAGGTTAAAGATAAAAGGCTAAACTGAAGAGAAGGAAGAGAGAAGTACTCCAGTGGCTATATTCACAATTTTAAGAAAGATATCAATGGAAATAAAATGTCAAAAAAAGTTGAGGTTCAAAAGTATGCCTGAGCAGCAATAGCCTGTGTCACAGTATACTCTATTTTTACCTTGAACTGCCTCCATAATATCTTGCACTTGACAGGTGTGATTAAAATTCTCATTGATGGAACCTAAAAAGTAAAATAGAGAAATCATTATGAAAATGAATATGAACATAAATTAAATAAACATAAACTCTACATAAATGATATATTATACAATTTAAGTATATTCATTATATGAATTGTATTTTTGTTGAACTGCTTCCATAATAACTTGCATTGAACTGGTGAAATTAATATTCTCATTGATGAAACCTAAATACCAAATATAGGCGAATCTTTAAGAAAGTGAATACGAACTAAAATAAATTATATACAAAAAGGCTATGAAGTCGTATATCTCCCCACTTATTGGAATTCAATGCAATCAATGTGTCCGATGACAAATTTCTATTTGATGTTGAAGAGATAAGGCCATCCATCAAAGCAAGTTGTAATAAATCCTCAACGTTATCCGTATTTTCTTATAAGCGAATTACAACAAGGACAACTAGTAACTTTAATGACTGCAAACAAAAAACAACAATTTGAAATACAAATTAAAACTAAACGTACATATCATTGCAAGATTAAAAAGAAAAGGAATAAAACTAGGAAATACAAATTCAGAACATACTGCTAATCGAGCCATTTTGGTGATTATTTTTATATCTTCTTTTCCTGTCCAAAGTCTTGGCATTGAATCAGAATCATAACTAAACACTATTTCAAACCTGTAAACATATTGCATAAAATTAAATTAATTTAATAAATGAGATCTTTCACACATAAGACTTCAAGAAAACAATCATCACCTATCCTTCATATTTATCAAGACCTTCACAGCTTCTTCCCTTGCCTTTGATTCAACAATCTTTATGGCATGTCTTTTTAATTTTGCAACAAATATTTCGATAGTTGTCTGATTAGTACTGTTGCGTGTTAGAAAATACGCGGCGGTAGAGTTTGTGAATTCGCGTCCGAACGTTGCACGTAATTTTAACACACAAACAGAAAAGAGGAGTGAACATCAAGAGTTTTTACGTGGAAAACCCAAAAAGGGGAAAAACTAAGGGGCCTCGCCTAGTTGCAAATTTCCACTAGTGTTTTCGTAGATTACAAATGGCGGATTTCATCCCACAAGCTGGGATAATCCAAATACAATTTATTTCTTCCACGAAATTTACAAAATTCTGCGAATTCCCTACGTTTTTTCCTGAAAATCCGGCAGAGTTCCGGCGTCTTCAGGCGGCAGGAAGAGTTTCGGCGGTGGTCGAGGAGGTGAGCAATCTCCTTTTTCTCTTTCTCTCTTCTTCTTCTTCTCTCTTCTGCAAATTCCTGGCGTTTCCTGAAAATCCGGCAGAGTTCCGGCGTCTTCAGGCGGCAGGAAGAACTCCGGCGGCGGTGGTCGAGGAGGTGAGGAATCTCCTATTCCCCTTTCTCCTTCTCCTTCTCCTTCTCCTTCTCTTCTTCTTCTCTCTCTTCACTTGAGTCCCCTTGGTGTAGAATGAGGGCTCTATTTATAGTTTTTCTGGAGTGGCATAGCCCGTAAATAGGCGTGAGATCAAGGGCAAACAGGGAGTGGTTTGAATGGACGGCCGATATCGAATCCTTTGATCATGCACCGTTCATTAGGCATTTGAAGGCCTTAATGATGTCGGAATTCGATGATCTTGGGCTCGTTGGATTCGTCTCGTCGAGCCGCTCGATTCGAGTATAAGCTTGTCAAAATTGGAGACCGTTTGGTAACTCAAATTGTGGTTTTAAACTTTCCAACAGCACTTTGAACCCTAGATTCGGACTCGTTTGGGCTCAGATTGAGCTGATCTTGGTGTCGTTGGGTTCGTATTTCCGAGACGCTTAGTTTGACTATAAGATCGCTGAAATCGGAGTTCATATGCTCCCAAAATTAATTTTTGAAGTTTCCAACTAGTTTTTGCCTCGAGATTCGTGCCCGATCAAGATGATTTTGTGATGTCGTATCAAGTACCAAATGAAGAAATGGTTGAAGTAAAACCAACTAAAGTGGTCATTCTCTCCAGCTAAAGAATTTTTCTAATTGTTGGCCACGTTTGATCATTAGCATATTTTAAAAGGGATTGTGCAGGCTCAGAAAGGGTTTTGTCAAGTTTTTCCTGTATGGTAAATATAATAAAGTAATAAACATATTTTTTCTATGCAGCCCATTGATAAAATTATAATTGATAAGAAATTTATTCTCCTTCTAGAACTAAAATGTATAGGATATCTACATCATCATACCTCATAAATACACATGAGCTCACACGATTTTGCCGAGCAAAACTGAAGTAACAAACACATGTATATTATGCCAAAACTCATTCTGTTCATTTAAAGTGCTCTCATCTTGTTCAATGCGTGCATCTTTATATTTTAACATCAAATCCATATAGCATTCTCCAATTATCAATCAAAAGTTAGCTAAACAAGGATTACTAAGGAAATTAAACAACTACTTGTTAATAAAATCATAGAAAAAAACCTCAAACTATTGTCTCAAAGTCATATTAATACATATTTTGTCAATAAATACTTTAGTATGATGTTTGACAAATTTCTAGCTAACTACCTCTGCAATTTTCACGAATCTGGGTAGTTGCAATTGGTTATCCATGGTCTATAGCTATTTGTGTTGACCTCGATTTTCGTTCAAGTGCCCTGGAGTGCATTCGATCGGACCTTGTCGAGCCCGATCCGAACCGAATTGATTTTAATTAGACTCGACCTTATTCAATCAAGCCCGAGTAATTTATTTTGGCCGTGCCGAGTTTAATCCGATTCGAATCGTTGTTTTATATTTAGTTAATTGGGTTAAATCAAACTGAATCCGAATTGACCAGAATCATCCTAAATTAGACCCGGTTCAAGTTCAATTTGAGCCTCATTGGCTCAGTTTAATATTGATGAGATTCTAAATCTTTTTTTATTATTTAATTTGAATCCTTCTCTAAAATCGGAAGTCGACTCAACGGTCCCGATCTTTCCGAAATTCGGAACCTGTCGTGGACAGAACTCTCAGTCTCATGCCTCTTTATTTCGGTTTCTTGTCAAACTTTGGTAGTCGAAGCGTGAGCGGAACAAGGCCTTTTAGGTATTTCGAGCGAAGCAGAACGTTAGGAAGACGTTTAAAAGGCTTGTTGGGATCCTTCGGCTCCCTCAGTCTCACCGGCACCCTCTCTCTCAATCTCTCGGATTTGGTCTTTCAACCTCTCTCCCTCTCGGACTTCTTTTCTCTCGCGCGAGCAGAACCCAGGACCCCAAGTCGACGATTTCTCCTTGCCCTAGCCGTGGCCAAATCTCTGCTCCCGCCGCCCCTAGCAGCCGCACGCCCCGGGACTCCCTCTTCTCCCCGCCTCTCCTCTGTTCGGATTGAGCCTGAAGGCCGAAGTCGCCTCTCCCTAGCCGAGCCCGACGCGAGCCCAGACGTGGCCAGCCCTAGTCATACTCGACATCTTCGACCGATCCTCAGCCGACGCCACCATCTCTTGCAGCCGGTATTCTTCTTTCTTGGACCGAATCGGCTGACCTTCTCTCCCTTTTGCTTGGGTCAAGAATTGCTGCAGCAAACGACCCCTTTGCTCTTCTTGAATCAAGAATCATGGTAAGCAATTCCTGTCTTCTCTAAAAAAAAAAAAAACGACATCTACTTTTTAAAATTAGTTCCAGAAATAATGAATGGTTTATGTATTTTATGAACTATGTTTGAGTCGATGTATATGACTAATATTTTGATTTTATGCTCATTAAGTCGACATGCTTTATACTTACGAGAACATTACATTTTGTACATGGGTTTTGGAAACTTATTATGCCGTGTGATTTAGTTGTAAATATGTGCCAATCTGATATCCGGCAAATCATGTATGTACTGCTCCTATGCAGTTTTGATGAATATTGATTTCTTATAATGAACTATGAGAGGGCGTGGTTGCGGAGGTAGGAGCTTTTATGTCGATATGTTTTAAGCAATATTGTGAATGTTGAACAATGAGTATTTGATAAAATGTTACTAAAAGAAAGCTATGGTCACTTCGCTTGCATATGATTCATGTGGCTTTATCTATGGATCTAATGCAATGATACTAGAAGAACTTTTCTCTTTTGGTGAGTTCCGTAAGTATTTTGGAAGAAAATTTGGAAGTAGTTGCAAGATTTCTTGGGTTCTTTTGGGATGAAACTTACAAGTTTGGTTTGAATCAATATGAGGTTATATGTCCTTGATGGATGATTTTCTTGGAGCTTTGGAAAAGATTTGTGGAGTCTTCGTGTTTGCTTTAACCTTTAAGTATGAATTCCCATATAAATCTGATTCATGCCTTGTGTTGATTGGAGCATTTTCTTGAGTTTTTCTTAAAAGAATAAAATGGAAATGTAAGATCTTAAACTTAAGAGAATATGCCCCTTTCTTGTTTCATTTCTTCTTTTCAATAATATAAGATTGTCTTTTGAACTTTTGGCAAGGCATTGTATGTTCGGTATGAGAATGATTTTCATGAATTTGGGTTAGAGGTTGCTCTTGGAATTTTTTTGATGGCATGTGGCATGGAAGGTAGAAATTTGTTGGAAAATTTTATAGGATTGTCTCATATTTGAAAAGGTGGATGGCTTTGCTCCATATTTGAAAAACATATGATTTGTTTTGTGTTGAAGAGTGTGTTTATGATTGGAAAGGTACAATGATTTGTTTTGTGCTAGAAAAATCGTGCTTCTTGTATTTCTTCTTGTTGTAAGGCTTTACGAGTTGTTTTGTGATAAGTTTTATGAGGTTTTCTTGGCTTTACCCCACACCAAATAAAAAGAAAAGTACTTGTTTTTTTGTGTCAAACCAGTTTTTTTTTTGGTGTTTTGTTTTCTTTTCAATAAGGGGCTTTGTGTTGTTTCATTTGGAGGTTTCATAAGTTAATTTTGAGATTTAGAGCTTTATGGTTGGTTTTGGATTGAAAGACTCTTTGATGTCTTTGTTTTGAAGCGAATGATCTTCTATGTGGGTGATCTTTCTTATTTTAAATTGACTTTCTTTTAATAGTGTTTGCTTCTAAAAGTAAAACTTGTTTTGAGTTTTACTTTTTGGGAGCTTGTTCCCTTTCGCCGTTTTGAGCTTTATTTTAGATAATAGTTTGGTCAGCGTTTTAAATATATAAAGTACTTTGTTTGGAATGTGGGGACAATAAAGGGCATTGAAAATACATTCTTCCTTATTCGTATCACATCGAATTGGGGAGAAGGTTGTTTTAGATGCACACTTAGTTTCAAAGAAGTGTGCCCAACAATAACAATGGCGACATTCCTTTTATGTTTGATTTTCATTCTTTTCTTTCTATTGCATTTAGTCATTTTTCTCTCTACTTCTCATCTTTCTACTATTTTTCTACTTATTATCGTACTTTGATGCATAAATCCCTAAGCTTATTGATACCTGTACGGATGTCTAAAAGGGTTATAAAATAAAAACTTTTTTAGTCCTACAATTTTAGTGACACCTAAGGACAAAATTAAGGACCGAGTCTTAGATAACATAGATTTAGAGTGCATGTTCTTTATAGGATAGAGACATTAAACCAAAAACTTAGTGACACATTTTCCTAGGTTTAGTTTTCTTTAATCCACTAATAATCAACTAATGAAAATCAACCATAATTCAACCCTATAAAATGCACTAAAACATTTAATTTTGACATCAATATAATATCCATTAGAAGATTAAATTAATTATTTGAAAAAAAAGTAATTCTAAGGTAGAACATTACCTACAAGAGCATAAACTTATAATGAAATCAACATTTAATAAGTACAATGAGAAAGATTAATACACCAAAATTATAATAGATGACACATTCCAAATACATCAAAATTTTACCCTCTATTTCTTTTTACTTAAAAAAAAAAAAACATTAATATTTTAAAAAACCCCATATTTGAAATATTTTACGCCAATTTTATGTCAATAAAATAGTCCCCAAGGGTTAAACAACACTGAGGCTACAAGGAAAGTAGATGAAAAAAAATTAAGTAGATGAACTTCTACCATACCATTTGAATAAAACAACTATGTCACCATGAAAAAAAGGGAAATAATAGTTTTACATCCGGTTGCCATTTTCAAAACAAAAAATTAATATTATTTATTATAAATAAATATTTTTTACATTGAATCTAAAAGATGCATCTTTAGAAGGAATTTAGTGAGCTATAACTCCTATAAGTGAAATGTAAAATTCATATTTAAACAAGTAATAGTGAGCATACATGCCAACTAATCTCAAGCCACCTTGAAATAAACGTGTAAAAAATAATTATTCTATGTGAAAACTCATTAGAAAAGAATGATGATGACCATTAATATCTCACTACAATCATAATATAATCCAAAATTAAATTAAACATTTCAACATAACATACTGTTGAATCAACATAAAAAAGCAACCAAGAAGAATGAAAAGCTAAGGTTAAAAACTTCATTTCTTAGTGTGTGCGAGATTGACCTGCTCGAGAAGAGAAATGATGCCAACAATTAGACCATAAAGATCAAGACTAATAGCACATACAAACAAACCGGCAACAGACAGCACACGGGAAGAAATTCTAGAAGCAACTAAAGCCATCTCCACCATTAAACAATAACCGCTTCAACCAATCTCTGCGATACACGTGTAAATGCATTTCTACCTAAGAGCCTATATATAGCAAAGCATTGTAAACGATACAGTATAATAAAATACTCTACTACTTAGCAATGGACACTAGTGGATCAGTACCTAGCAGCGGCATTGTGTTCCACCATATCGTTAATCATCATACCATACGTTCTTAATCTCGACAATGCTTCTGCAATTTGGTTAACGCTTGAACATCGACTACAGGCAACCATTCGCTCAAGAGTCATACAACTTAAAAATGAACTACATCACATCACCAAGGGAGAACTTACAATGCAACAGTATCTCACAAATGTAAAAACACTGGTAGACAACATCGCCTCAGCAGGTTCCACCATAGACAGTGAAGACGTTCTTCTCTACACCTTAAATGGCTTACCCAATCAGTATTAGGCATTCAAAATAGCCATTCGCACCAAATTAACTCCAATCAGTCTAGAAGATATGTATTCATTGCTCATAAGTGAAGAAATTAATATCACCTCTGATTATATACAACTTAATGCAGCTACTAATCCTCATGCAGTGATGTACTCCAGTCGAGGACGCGGACGATCAAGAGGTCGCGGCAGAACCAACAATACCGAAGGCCGATCATCAAACAAATCTACCATCATCTATCAAATTTGTGGTAAAAGAGGACACTCAACACAACAATTCTGACACCGATTGAATCTTCAATATCAGACTCCCAACACACAACAAACAGCTCTTAATGTCTCCAATGCTGACACAACGGCAGACTGGATTCTGGACTCAGGCGCATCAACTCATATGACAAACAATCTGGACAATCTAAGCTACATTGAGGACTACTGTGGCTCAGACAGCGTCTCGATCGGGGACGGACGCAACCTACCCATCACTCACACAAGACGTGGACTCCTTCCCACGCCATCCCATATGCTTAAGCTTCCTCAACTACTACATATTCCCAAACTCTTTCACAATCTTCTTTATGTATCCAATTTAGCTAATGATAACAATCTCGGGAAAGTGCCGTAATGGCATATATCCAGTTTCAGCAACATCATCATCCACCTCTCATCAAGCAACTCTCACAACAAAGCAATCATCAGCAATTCGGTGGCATCATCACTTAGGCTATCCTCATACTCAAGTGCTTGCTACAATATCCAAACAAAATAGTTATCTTAATATTCCGTCATTTTTTTTTCCTGCACAGCTTGTAAGACCTCAAAAGGTCGTAAACTATCTTTTTCTACTTCTACCAATCATCAATACAAAAAATTTGAATTAATACATACGGACGTATGGGGACTGACCCCAATTACTTCCACCTAAGGCTTCCGATATTACATCATTTTTATTGATGACACATCTAGATACACATGGCTATATTTTTCTCAAATAGAAATCTGATGTATTCTCTACATTCTGCAACTTTCACAAAATGATTGAAACCCAATTCTCATGCAAAATCAAATGCTTAAGGAGTGATGGCGGGACAGAATTCACAAATCATACCATACAAAACTATCTCAAATCTAATGGCATAAACTCTTAATCAAGCTGTCCTATACTCCCGAGCAAAAGGATTAGCGGAGAGGAAACATAGACACATCATCGAAACAACAAGAGCTCTACTTCAAACAGCCAACATACCATATAAGCTATGGCCAGATGTTGTCTCAATAGCTGTCCATCTCATCAACATCATGCCATAAAAAATTACTCATGACAAATCTCCTCATCACCTACTATTTCAACAACTACCCTCGTACAAACATTTCAGAGTACTTGGCTGCCAATGTTTCTCTCTCCTCCCCCTCACACTCATCATAAACTTGCTCCTAAATCTATTCCATGCATATTTCTAAGATATGCTTCTAACTATAAGGGCTACAAATGTTTTGATCCCAAGACAGGCAAAATATTAATCTCTCTGCACGTCTCATTTGACGAGAACACTTTTCCATTCTCTTGCCCAGATAACCCCATGCAAAACTCATCCACATACTACAATCCCAATCCTCATCTTCTACTTCCCATCTCATTGCTTTCCTCGTCTACGCCATCACCCTCCCCTATCTGTGTACAGCAAAATCTACCTGTCTCTTCCATATCTTAGCCCACTGCTTCTCCACCTACACTCATCACCACATTATCTCCACCTCATCCCCATCATCCCATGATCACCCGCAAACAAATAGGCTCTCTAAAACCTCGTCAAATTCTCGACCTTAACCATCAACTCGTTCCAAACTCAATCACCCCCACCACATATCATGAAGCTGTAAAACATCAGCACTGGCGAAATGCCATGGCATCAGAATTCCTTGCTCTCCAACAACAAGGCACGTGGACACTAGTCCAGGCCCCTCCCAATCAAATGATTCTCGGCTCCCGCTGGACTTACAAAATCAAAACCAATCCCAACGGCACGATTGCTCGTTATAAAGCTCGTTTAGTAGTACAAGGGCATCGTCAAGAGTATGGTCTCAATTACTTGGAAACCTACAGTCCCGTAGCTAAATTCCCCTCTCTACGAGTCTTTCTTACAATAGCATTTCATAACCACTGGCCTCTTCATCAATTAGACGTTACTAACGCCTTTTTACATGGTTCTCTCAATGAACAAATCTACATGAAACAACCAACTGGTTTTGAAGACAACCAACTTCCAAACCACGCATGCCTTCTTCAAAAATCAATATATGGTCTCAAACAAGCTCCCCGCCAATGGTTTCACACCTTCTCAATCTTTCTGCTGTCATTGGGCTTCACCAAAAGCCAAGCCGACCCCTCTCTATTCACTTATCATCATAATGAAACTCATGCTTATCTTCTACTTTATGTAGACGATATACTCTTCACCGGAAATGACTCCATACATCTTCTTAATGTTATATCTTCTCTCAGCAACAACTTCTTCATACGCAATCTCGGAACGCCCTCGCGCTTCATTGGCATCGACATAGCTCACAATGCTGATCATATGCTTCTTTCGCTAACACAATATACTCGAGCCATTCTACAACAAGCTGGTTTACTCCACTGCAAACTTCTAGCCAATCCGTCATTAACCAAACTACCTTCCAACTGTCCTGCTCTACCCAACTTCTCTGACCCTGTCATATCGGCAATTAACAGGCTCACTTCAATATCTAACCATAACCAGACCAGATATCTTCTTTGCTGTTAACAATCTCAGTCAACATCTTCATAACCCACAACCACTTCATTTCAGTCTACTAAAACGCCTTCTACGCTATCTTAAAGGCACGAGTCACTTTGGTCTTCCATTCTCAAATCCAACTTGACCCTTTGAACCTACTCGGACGCGGACTGGGCTACAGATCCCTCAACTCGTCGCTCCTTCTCAGGGTACTGTTCTTTTCTCGGTGATACACTGATTTCCTGGACAGTTAAGAAACAAACAACAGTGGCCCGATCCTCTACAGAAGCCGAATACAGATCTTTAACAGCAACTACGTCAGACGTCATCTGGCTCTGGCATATCCTTTCCGACTTTCATTACCCTCAAACAACGCCAACAATGATTCACTGTGATAACATGTCCGCCATTGCCCTGGCGAACAACCTCGTATTTCACTCCAGAACGAAACACATCGAAGTTGATGTACACTTCATTCGGGACCATCTTCAAGCCAAGCATCTAACTGTTCTCCCTATCTCGACAATAGATCATGTGGCAGACACACTTACCAAGCTTTTATCTACCTGCCGCTTCCAGCTCCTGCGATCCAATTCACAACTCAAGCTTAGCTGTCAGTTTGCGAGGGGATAATAGCACATACAAACAAACAGGCAATATACAGCACACGGGAAGAAATTCTAGAAGCAACTAAAGCCATCACCATTAAACAATAACCGCTTCAACCAATCTCTGTGGTACACTTGTAAATGCATTTCTACCTAAGAGCCTATTTATAGCAAAGCATTGTAAACGATACAGTTTAATAAAATACTCTACTAATATGCTTTCTCTACATCGTCTCCGTGCTTCTTCTTTGTTTGTCTTTAAAGACCTTTATTAAAAAGAAGAATAACAAGCATTCTCACAAAGAGCTCTGGTTGTTGAGCGTTGGCCCTATCAATGGACAATAATCAGAATAAAAAAAATATTAAATCATGCATTCAAGTTTGACAAAGAGGGAAAGAGCACAAAGATCAAAATATTTAATAAATAAATAATGGAAATTTATGCACATGCTCATGGATGCACAAAGTTTTTTTTTTTTGGATGCACAAAGTTCATGCATTCAAGTTATAGAAAAAGATCGTTTCCTTCATGGCGATTCAGTGGAAAAGCTTTGCTTGAAACTTTATCAAACTCTTATGATTCACTGGAAAGCAACCAATGAAAAAAAAAGTCCAAAAATAAACAACTTCACGTGAACGAACCGACAAATGAAAGCAAGTAACGAATTTTTTTTTGCAAGTGCTCCGTTGAAATTATCTTAAAAATATACAAATGAAGATCATTTTCTTAAAAATTGATAAATGTATATAAAATAACCTACAATATTCATATCTATCAACAAGAAATCATAAGTTCACGAATGGTGAAATGGTCGGCGATAGACAGGACAATGCGGCGAGGTAGTTTGCTGACGAGATCTCCAGCGAAGGTTGGCCAATGGTTGTGTAGTTAATTAAATGACAAAGAAACTTTAGTGTACATGCACAAAAGGTCCTTTTCTTTGGCATTAACTATTTATATATCTATATAAGTTGGAGTAGGAGATAAAATCATCACAGGAGAGTGCAGCGAGAACAAAGTTTGATAATACCACGGGAGAAATTGGAGAAGAGAAGAGATAGGAAAAGAAATAAATGAGAAAATGGTATATTCAACCCCAAAAATAAGCAGGAAAAGAAACACAAATGGTGGATTCTCCAACTTTTTTTGGCGAGGACAGCAGAGCGGCGGCGACCTCACGCCAAGCTTGTTTCTTACGCGAGCGGGAGGACTTTCAGGGAGGGAGGAAGACTGTAAGCGAGGAATTAGCAGAATAGCGAAAGGGAGAGAGGAAGTGTCGCTGCGTTCGCCTAGGTTTTTTTTTTCTTTATTAGATTAGAGAAGTGAAACGCTCACATAATTTGGAAAATGCTCCACCGTGAAGTCGAAGGGGAAGTATTTAATTTGAGAACCGTTTGGCAGCAAGTGCTATGATGAATTAGAAACCATTGCTTTAGGGGCTGTTTGGTTGCCTGCAAAGTAAACGCAATGTAAAGTAAATACAGTGTAAAGTAAATGTAGTGTATTCCAAATACTTTGAAGCTGTTTGGTTGTCTGCAAAGTAAACGTAGGAGAAATGTTTTCCTTGTTTGGTTAGATATATCCAGAGTAAAGTAAAAACAGTGCATTTGTAATATTTTTTTTGTCATTATAACTAGCGTATTTATAAAAGTAATCACCAATTATTTAAACTTTGTTTGGGATAGCTTTCTTCTTGCTTTCTAAAATAGTTTTTAGTATAAAAATTAACTAATAAACCGTTGTAAAAAATAATATGAAAGATGTTCCAAACGAAGCCTTCCAAAACTCTCAAAACGGAGCAAAGTGAGCTGCGTGGCATGGATATTTTCACATGCCAACCAAAAGAAAACAAAATAAGTTGATATAGATACAGATAAAATTATATTACAATCTTTAGCTTAAAGGTTATAAATTATTTTTTACTAAAAACGAGTGCTCATAATAGTAATTAGAAAAGCTTTTCGAAAAAACAACCAAATGCAAATATAGTTCATTTCTTTAATAACTCATCAACAATAGCTAAAAAGAAGACCTGAGATCTTCAGCTCAACTCCAAATAAATTTCGGAGCACTAAACTGCAGCACATTCTTCATGTTGATTCATTGTTAGAATTTGCTTATTAGTTCATTCAAAATTTTATTTTATTTTTTTATTTGTTTGTTGCTTCTATTCAATCTATTAATCATGATGTATGCAAGCTTAATATTAAATAATTTGAATGAAAGTTTCATAATTTTTTTGATTTATTACATATTTTTATATATACTTTAATTTTATATGTTATGTTTTAAAAAGATAATTTCATTAATAAAAAAATGTCTTTATTTATTTTGATTATCAAATTTATTAAGAAAAAATCCCTAACAATCTCTCTAAAAGTTCTCTCCTCGACAAGCATCAAATAATGATGATTTGAGCACGAATGAGCTAATTTGATTCGTCTCAACGAACTAGACACAACTGTGCAATCTAATTCACAAGATAAGGCCTCAATCGAAATTTTTTACATACAAAACAAACATGTACATAAAAGGTAAATCGGCCAACAAAGTGCAGAAAAAGATCATTGAAATGACTGATGCAAAAACGAGATCAGCATATTCGATTCGAATTCTGTCCCCAAGTGTAAAATCACTCATACCCCCGTGCATCTTATCTCTGCAGTACTTAATTTAATCATCTTTTTGCTTTTAATATTTGATGCCTCCAGCTCTGTTACAAGATGCATGAATGACAATTTTCATCCATGCATGATAGTTTTACTGGATCCAAGATGCATGAATGGCAAAAAAAGTAGTAGATGAATTAATCATCTTTTTGCTTTTCATATTTGATGCCTCCAGCTCTGTTACAAGATGCATGAATGACAATTTTCATCCATGCATGATAGTTTACTGGATCCAAGATGCATGAATGGCAAAAAAAAAGTAGTAGATGAATTTTTTTAGAAATTAAAAAGAAAAAAACTTAATTAAAAATTGAATATACTCATATGAAAAGCAGAAGATCCTGCTATTTCAATTACATCTACATATAAATACTTGCAGCAAACTAGTTATAATTGAAAAAGATAAAATATACCTAAATACTAGAAGATGCTATAATTAATCATGATGTATGCTATCTCAATTGTAATTATTGAGAAAAAAAAATCTAGTTGTATTAGGAAAGAAAAACTATGTTAGGATCTCCTAATATAAACTGTATGAGGATGGGTTTAAAAATCATTGAATTTGTTTTGAGATTAGTGCTAGATATAAAAAGTCAATATTGTTTTTTAATCTCTAAGCAAATTCAGTGTTTTTTTAACACATTTTGATAAAAATTCTATTAGGCAATCTTAACAAATTTATAGTGAGATCTTTAACAATTTTTTTAATGTATGCCTACATGTTTTTCTTTTTCTCTTCACAATGTTATTTATATTCATAATTTTTCAAAATGGCACGTGGGAGAGCTTCTATCAGATTAATAACAATTTATTCTAAATGATATAATGAAAATGCACTTTATTCAGTTATTGAAGACATTTTTTTTTTTGCAGCGCAGTTATAAACTACAATCGACTTCCACTTCAATTTGACTTATTTGAACGAAATTTCTTGCTTTTTACTGCGATGCAATATCTTTTATGCCTAAACATGCATACTCATTTCAGGAAACTAACAAGAGGAACAACAATTGGTTGCATCCTCCTTGGGCCATTGATGCCATGCTTTTCTTGTGGTTGAATGAATTTAAGACACTTCTAAGATAAATTTCTTGAAGGCATGCTATGAATTATGATTAGTAGGCTAATACTTTCAGTAGCATTCAATAAAATTTTATGTTCATGTTCTCTCATGCTAGAAATCCTTTGTACCTTTGAGTTATTTTTGTTGCATTTCTTCTGAGCAAGACGCTCTGGGTCCAGTATAATATCTCAGGCGAATTCCGAAATGGAGATGTGACTTATTTAGATAATTGAAATGCTAATGATTTCCTTCTTGATCTGGGTGTATTCTACTATGTTTTTACTAATAATTTTTATTATATGTTAATTATATAGCTTATTGGGATTCCTTCGTTATCCACAGTTTTTTTTTTCCAACATTAATGGATATCCTAAAGAAACGAGCAAATCGAGGACAAAGAGTTGACTCTACAGGTAGGGTTCTTCAGTCATATAATACTTCGTCATTATCATCTTCTAGGCAAGTTTCATTGGATGCTCCAGCTGATGATGACGACGAAGTATTATATGACTGAAGAACCCTACCTATAGAGTCAACTCTTTGTCCCTTGATTTGCTCGTTTCTTTAGGAGATCCATTAATGTTGGAAAAAATTGTGGATAACGAAAGGATCCCAATAAGCTGTATAATTAACATATAATAAAAATTATTAGTAAAAAAATAGTAGAATACACCCAGATCAATAAGGAAATCATTAGCATTTCAATTATCTAAATAACCCAGCTCCATTTTAAAATTCGCCTGAGATATCATACTTGACCAAAAACGTCTTGCCTAGAAGAAATGTAACAAAAATAACCAAAAGGTACAAATGATTTCTAGCAGGAGAGAACATGAACATAATATTTTGTAGAATGCGACTGAAAGTAATAAGACTACCAATCATAATTCATAGCATGCCTTCAAGAAATTTATATTACAAGTGTCTTAAATTCATTCAACCCCAAGAAAAGCATGACAGCAATGGCTCAAGGAGGAGACAACCAATTGTTCCTCTTGTTAGTTTCCTGAAATGAGTATGCATGTTTAGGCATAAGAAATATTGTATCGCAGTAAAAAGCAAGAAAATTTTGTTCAACTATGTCAAATTGAAGTAGAAGTCGATTGCAATTTATAACTGCGCTGCAAAAAAAAATGTTTTCATTAACTGAATGATGTGCATTTTCATTATATCAATTATAATAAATTGTTATTAATCTGATAGAAGCTCTCCCACGTGCCATTTTGAAAAATTATCAATAGAAATAACATTGTGAAGAGGAAAAGAAAAACATGTAGGCATACATTAAAAAAATTGTTAAAGATATCTCACTATAAAATTGTTAAGATAGCATAATAGAAATTTTATCAAAATATGTTAAAAAAGACATTGAATTTATTTAGAGATTAAAACAATATTGACTTTTTATATATAGCACTAATCTCAAAACAAATTCAATGATTTTTAAACTCATTCTCATACAGTTTATATTAGGAGATCCTAACATAATTTTTTTTCCTAATACAACTAGATTTTTTTTTCTCAGTAATTACAATAGAGAATATAACACCAATGCGTACTAGAGGTCTTGTTGCCCTTAAGCCTTTTCATCTACCACAAAATGGAACACTAGGAGTTTTGAAAAAAAATGTTAATCAATATATTGCCCAAAAAATCATTGCATACAAAGTGATATACCACCAGTCTTTTTTTCTATATATCTATTTAAGTATCAAACAAATGATAGCACATGATTATCAAACAAATAGGTTTAAGATAAAAGGCTAAACTTAATAGAAGGAAGAGAGAAGTACTCCAGTGGCTATATTCACAATTTTAAGAAAGATATTAATGGAAAGAAAATGTCAAAAAAAGTTGAGGTTCAAAAGCATGCCTGAGTAGCAATAGCCTGTGTCACAGTATACTCTGTTTTTGCCTTGAACTGCCTCTATAATATCTTGCACTGGACATGTGTGATTAAAATTCTCATTGATGAAACCTAAAAAGTAAAATAGAGAAATCATTGTGAAAATGAATATGAACACAAATTAAATAAACAGAAAATCTACATAAATGATATATTATACAACTTAAGTATATTCATTATATGAATTGTATTTTTGTTGAATTGCTTTCATAATAACTTGCATTGATATGGTGAAATTAATATTCTCATTGATGAAACCAAAATACCAAATATAGGCAAATCTTTATGAAAGTGAATACGAACAAAAATAAATTATATACAAAAAAGAATATGAAGTCGTACTTCTCCCCACTTATTGGAATTCAATGCAATCAACGTGTTCAATGACAAATTTCTATTTGATGTTGAAGAGATAAGACCATCCATCAAAGCAAGTTGTAATAAATCCTCAACATTATCTGTATTTTCTTCTAAGTGAATTACAACAATGACAACTAGTAACTTTAATGACTGCAAACAAAAAACAACAATTTGAAATAAAAATTAGAACTAAACATACATATCAAGTTGCAAGATGAAAAAGAAAAAGAATAGAACTAGGAATGCAAATTCAGAACATACTGCTAAACGAGCCGTTTTGGTGATTGTTTTTATATCTTCTTTTTCTGTCTAAAGTATTGGCATTGAATCAGAATCATAACTAAACACTGTTTCAAATCTGTAAACATATTGCATAAAATTAAATAAATTTAATAAATGAGATATTTCACATATAAGACTTCAAGAAAAACAATCATCACCTGACCTTCATATTTATCAAGACCTTCCCAGTTTCTTCCCTTGCCTTTGATTTTTATGGCATGTCTTACTAATTTTGCAACAAATGTTTCGATAGTTGTCTAATCAATACCATATGAAGAAATGGTTGAAGTAAAACCAACTGAAGTGGTCATTCTCTCCAGCTGAAGAAATTTTCTAATTGTTGGCCACGTTTGATCATCAGCATCTTTTACAAGGGATTGTGCAGGCTCAGAAAGGGCCTTGTCAAGTTTTTCCTATATGATAAATATAATAAAGTAATAAACAAATTTTTTCTATGCAGCCCATTGATAAAATTATAATGGATAAGAAATTTATTCTCCTTCTAGAACTAAAAGGTATAGGATAGCTACATCATATCTCATAAATACACATGAGCTCACATGATTTTGCCGAGCAAACTGAAGTAACAAACACATGTATATTATGCCAAAGCTCATTCCGTTCATTTAAAGTGCTCTCATCTTGTTCAATGCTTGCATCTTAATTTTAACTTCAAATCCATATCAGCATTCTCCAATTATCAATCAAAAGTAAGCTAAACAAGGATTACTAAGGAAATTAAACAACTACTTAGTTAAAGAAACCATAAAAAAAATCTCAAACTATTGCCTCAAAGTCATATTAATATATATTTTGTCAATAAATACTTTAGTATGATGTTTGACAAATTTCTAGCTAACTACCTCTGCAATTTTCATCGAATTTGGGCATATGCAAATGAATCATCTCAATAGAAGCAGTTGCAATTGGTTGTCCATGTTCTATAGCTATCTGTGTTGGCCTCGATTTTTTGTTTTGAGTGCCATCGAGTGCATTTGATCGATTCGATCGGACCTTGTCGAGCCCAATCCGAACTTGAGTCGAGCCGAATTGATTTTAATTAGACTCGACCCTATTCAATCAAGCCCGAGTAATTTATTTTGGTTGTGCCGAGTTTAATCCGATTCGAATCGTTGTTTTATATTTAGTTAATTTGGTTAAATCAAACTGAATCCGATTGACCCAAATCATCCTAAATTAGACCCGGTTCAAGTTCAATTTTAGTCTTATTGGCTCAATTTAATATTGATGAAATTCCAAATCTCTTTTTATTATTTAAATTGAATCCTTCTCTAAATTCCGAAGTCGCCTCGATGGTCCCGATCTTTCCGAAATTCGGAACCCGTCGTGGACAGAACTCTCAGTCTCATGCCTCTTTATTTCGGTTTCTTCTCAAACTTTGGTTGTCGAAGCCTGAGCGGAACAGTGCCTTTTTCGGTGTTTCGAGCGAAGCAGAACGTTAGGAGACGTTTAGAAGGCTTGAGGAATCCTTCGGCTCCCTCAGTCTCATCGGCACCCTCTCTCTCTCATTCTCTCAGATTTGGTCTTTCACCCTCTCTCGCTCTCGGACTTCTTTCCCTCGCGCAAGCAGAACCCGACGGACCCTTTTCCTCGTTCGACCAGAGCTCCAGGACCCCAAGTCGACGATTTCCCCTTGCCCTAGCCGTGGCCAAATCTCTACTCCCGTCGCCCCTAGCAGCCGCACGCCCCGGGACTCCCTCTTCTCCCCGCCTCTCCTCCGTTCGGATTGAGCCTGAAGGCCGAAGTCGCCTCTCCCTAGCCGAGCCCGAAAAGAGCCCAGACGTGGCCAGCCCTAGTCATACTCGGCATCTTCGACCGATCCTCAGCCGACGCCACCATCTCTTGCAGCCGGTATTCTTCTTTCTTGGATCGAATCGTCTGAACTTCTCTCCCTTTTGCTTGGGTCAAGAATTTATGCAGCAAACGACCCCTTTGCTCTTTTTGCATCAAGAATCATCGTAAGCAATTCCTTTCTTCTCTAAAAAAAGAACGACATCTACTTTTTAAAATTAGTTCCAGAAATAAAATCTTCATTTTCTAATCTCTCTTGAATCCAAATATTTATTTAAATTTATCAAAAAGAAATTTAAAATCTGCACTCTCTGAGCTTTATATATTTAAAAAAAAAAAACTGCACCCAAACCCTTTACCGAGTATTGGAAATCTGTAGAAATTTACATATATATTTGATGGTTTATATTTTGTGATATGAGCTTAGAGCCTTTGTGTAAATCTTAAGAAATAATAGTATTCTTTACTAAGTGCACGGGAAGTGTTTGTAATAATGCTTACTAAAAAAAATATACGTATAAATTTAGAGCAATGAGAATTTGAAAGTGCCGTCCTCTCACTCTTGAGATATGCGAGAATTTTCTCCAAAGCATCGATTTTTTTCTCTGAAATATTTTCATTCACTAATAAATGTCTTGTGTTCTTACATCTTTGATGGCATTGCAAAGGTATTTTGATGATTGGAGAAGTTCATATATTTTGTTGAGCTTTAATGTTAGACGTAAATGCAAGTGCAATGGGTCACAATCACAGCTCTTTTCCTCTCTATTAATTATTTTGATTTTCCTGAAATAATAAAAGAAGAGTTGTACATACATTTATTCTAGAAGGTTTTGCAAGCATCAATCATCTTGTAGTTAACTAAAAATAAAAAGAGCTGAAGTATTCTTGTGATGCATTATATAGTGTTGAAAATTCATTATAGTGAACTACTTGTTGCTGAATTTTTCTAGTAATGAGTTGGAATAAATTATTTCTTGCCATATGAATGAGATTCATGTCTATTTCAATCCACATGTTCCTCCAATCCCTAATTGTTCTATCAAAATAAAAAAAATCTAAAATGGATGAGCTTGCAGTTAATAAGTGAAGCTTTTGATGGGATTTATGTTGTTTGGAGCCTTAACCGTTGCATGTAAATAAAAAAATATGTTTTCATCATCAGTTTATGTTATGCAATACATGGTTTAGAACTCTGTGTGTGGATAGGAAGAGATCATAGCATTCCCTGTTAAGTGCATGCAATGCGGTTGTATAAATGGCTTTTGGAAATAATACAAGTATTTGGTTAGGAAGAAGTATTAAGCAAGTGTAGCTTTGTCTTATTATTACAGTTTAATCTTGTTGAGAATCATGAAACACATTTGTTAATATTATGTTGGAGACCGTTATTGGATCTAGTCATGAGATGAAATTGTTGTTTTTCTACCTAGAAGAATGAATGGTTTATGTATTTTATGAACTATGTTTGAGTCGATGTATATGACTAAATATTTTGGTTTTATGCTCATTAAGTCGACATGCTTTACGAGAACATTACATATGGGTTTTGGAAACTTATTATGCCGTGTGATTGGGTTGTAAATATCTGCCAATCCGATATCCGGCAAATCATGTATGTACGGTTCCTATGCAGTCTTGATGAATATTGATTTCTTATAATGAACTATGAGAGGGCGTGGTTGCGGAGGTAGGAGCTTTTATGTCGATCTGTTTTAAGCAATACTGTAAATGTTGAACAATGAGTATTTGATAAAATGTTACTAAAAGAAAGCTATGGTCACTTCGCTTGCATATGATTCATGTGACTTTATCTATGGATCTAATGCAATGATACTAGAAGAATTTTTCTCTTTTGGCGAGTTCCGTAAGTATTTTGGAAGAAAATTTGGAAGTAGTTGCAAGATTTCTTGGGTTATTTTGGGATGAAACTTACAAGTTTGGTTTGAATCAATATGAGGTTATATGTCCTTGATGGATGATTTTCTTGGAGCTTTGGAAAAGATTTGGAGAGTCTTCGTGTTTGCTTTAATATTTAAGTATGAATTCCCATGTAAATCTGATTCATGCCTTGTGTTGATTGGAGCATTTTCTTGAGTTTTTTTTGAAACGAATAAAATGGAAATGTAAGATCTTAAACTTAAGAGAATATGCCCCTTTCTTGTTGCATTTCTTCTTTTCAATAATATTAGATTGTCTTTGAACTTTTGGCAAGGCATTGTATGTTCGGTATGAGAATGATTTTCATGAATTTGGGTTAGAAGTTTCTTTTGGAATTTTTTTGATGGCATGTGGCATGGAAGGTAGAAATTTGTTGGAAAATTTTATAGGATTGTCTCATATTTTAAAAGGTGGGTGGCTTTGCTCCATATTTGAAAGACATGATTTGTTTTGTATTGAAGAGAGTTTATGATTGGAAAGGTACAATGATTTGTTTTGTGATAGAAAATCCAGCTTCTTGTATTTCTTCTTGTTGGAAGGCATTACGAGTTGTTTTGTGATAAGTTTTATGAATATTTTATGAGGTTTTCTTGGCTTTACCCCACCCCAAATAAAAAGAAAAGCACTTGATTTTTTTGTGTCAAAAGGGTTTTTTTGGTGTTTTGTTTTCTTTTCGATAAGGGGCTTTATGTGTTGTTTCATTTGGAGGTTTCATAAGTGAATTTTGGGATTTGGAGCTATATGGTTGGTTTTGGATTGAAAAACTCTTTGATGTTTTTGTTTTGAAGCGAATGATCTTGTTTATGTGGGTGATCTTTCATATTTTGAATTGACTTTCTTTTATTAGTGTTTGCTTCTAAAAGTGGGGTTTTGAAAAAAAAAAGAAATTTAGTTCTACAACTTTAGTGACACATAAGGATAAAATTAAGGACCGAGTCTTAGATAACATAGACTTAGGCTGCATGTTCCTTATAGGATAGAGACATCAAATCAAAAATTTAGTGACACATTTTTTTAGGTTTAGTTTTCTTTAATCAACTAAATACTAACCAATGAAAATTAACCCTAATTCAATCCTTTAAAATGCATTAAAATATTTAATTTTTATTTTAACCATAATTAATATTTCATAACCATTAAAAATGTCAAATCTAAATCAAGTTTTAAATAATTAATAATAATCTCCTAACCATTTTAAAGTTTAAAAGATGTAGACTTAAATTAGGAGATCAAAACTTAAAGTTAAAATCCATTAGGATAAAAGATTCCTAAAATATCAAAACTTAGATCAATCTTTAAAATTAATAAACAATCTTGATTATTAAATTGCATAATCTATATTTCTTTTCTAATTTATAACCAACTAAATAATTTTAACAAATTTAGTTGCCACTAGGTAATGCAGGCCTACGAGGCTATTAAGTTAGCCCCAATGAGGGTGAAATAAACCTCACGGCCTCGATGTGAAACAAAGGTGGTAATCAATCAAATCCTAAAATAAAATCTCTAAAATCAATCCTAAAATACTAATATTTAAACTTTAATTAAAATCTTCTCTTTTTCCATTTAACAAATCAAATGCAAGCAATTTTAACTAAACTATCTTACATAGGACCTATCCAAAACTACACAGCTTACACACATCTTAGACTTATTTGGTTAGGACGCGACTTCTAAATCTAGGTTAGGCCTTGTTATTCAATGTTTTACTACATGCATATGTTTTATAAATGCTAATCTTAAATTCATGTTAGTTATATTTTTTATTTAATTGCATTTTTTTGAATGACATCTACACTCATATATATATATATATATATATATATATATATATATATATATATATATATATATATATATATATATATATATATTTTTTTTTTTTTCTTTTATCTTATTTTGCGTGGTATATTGGGTCTTGCATGGTCAAAAAATCAAGCGACATCACTTGCTTAAGCAATTTTAAGTGGCAGTGCCACAGTCAGGTACATCGGGTCTTGTGCGGCTATGAATCGAGCGACATCACTTGTTTAAGAGCTTTTAAGTGGCTGCATCATAGTTAGGTATAATTTCTGCAACTTGTAAACTCTTAATTATATATTGAAACTGCTAAACATCACACACATCTTGTTAATATGTATTCTAGCATGTTTAGGTAGTTAGTCATAAGTTAGTGCACTACCGAAACTTTAGTCCTAGAGGTCAAAGCTTGCCCCCTCTTCTGTGAGCTCTAGAGACCCTTATGGTCACCTTAGGCCTGTAGAGTAGGCCCACCCATTTATGCCATTGGACATCGTCGTTTTCCCACACGAAGTGGGCACCACTAGAACATGTCATTTTTCGGTTTTGGGTATGATACCCCCCCCACCTTCTGTGAGCTTTAGAGACCATTAGGGTCATTTAGACCTGTAGTGTAGGCCACTTATTATGCCATGGGCATCGTTGTTTTCCCACATGAAGTGTGCATCGCTAGGTTGATTTTTTATTTTGTTGTGATGCGGGTACCTTGCCTGGAGGGTTCCCTTAGTGTGTTTATTTATTTTTTCTGTACTTTGGATGTCATGCATGCATTTTTAAACATCTTGCTTCACAGTGCACCTTACTTACATGCATGCATTACATTAGTAGACCTAGGGATATTTTGTATTTATTTCATGCATCATATACAACACTAGGTATTTTCTTTTGCATATTATAGAGTTCTTGATTTAAACCTTTCTAACTACAAATCCTTGATTCCTTAGGATAAAGTCTTCTCATCTTGCATACATATATGACGATTGGTTGTGGTTAGGATTTTAGTTGGCTTCTTTTTTTAGACAAGGTATAATCTAGATTGCATTAGTTAGGTCGTAGATGTTAATGTCGTATGTACGATACGATATCTTTTTTATAGATTTAGGATCTAAGGCTAGTGACGAGTGTACTACTGATGCCTTATCGGTGGGTAAGTATTCTTTTCTTTCAAAACCCATAAATCCTACCCATCCGCGTCACACAGATAACACCACCTTTCTCTTTCTCTCATGTGTGCTTGAATGCAGTGTGTCTTTTCCTTTTCTCCAGTTTTCTCTTCCTCAAATCGGCCTAGAGTGTGGATCTGAACCACGTGTGATTGATTGAACCAAATTTAGCCTATCTTCCCCTTTGATTAATAAAGCCTAGAAATTTCTTTTGTCGTTAAACATATGATAAAAACTGTTGTAAGTTGTTTCTTCTTGATTTATGTTCTCATAGAAAAAAAAAAGAGCAAAATACTTCAATTATTGGACAAGATTTACTGACTTTACTTTTATAAAAAATTATTTCTTTAATGGATTTGAATGTTTTCTTTAGACACAAGCAGAACAATCTGCGCTTATCAATAAACTCATTGCAGTAATTTTTTGGTCAAACAAGCACATCAATGATGCTACAAATAATCTCCTAAAAATTGGAGGATAAGTTCCATTGCTTAGCAGCCTCGAGATCTCTCTTGGATTTTTTTTTCTTTTTAATTTCAATCGCCTCTATTATCCCTTATGTCTTTTATAGCATAGAATCTCACATTTCATTCATATTAGCTAACTCTTAACATGCCATGTGTTGTATTTGTAAAAAAATATTTTAATTTATTTCATCCCACCACATCCAATATTTTCTTCTTCATAAATGTTGGCCTTATTTACAGAATTTTGTCAATACGTGATCCACTTTCAATAAATCACCATTGTTTGTAAACCTTGTCAATATGTGACCCGTTTTTAATATTTGAACTTTAAATATTAATAGTAAACCAATGTTATATATAATTATAATTGAAGATCATATGTATTTTCATTAAAACTAATAAATATATCACTCTCTATCTTATTATTTATTAAAAATTAATATTTTTTTAACATTTAAAATCATATGTATTTCCATTAAAAAAATAAATGTATCACTCACTATCTTATTATCTATTAAGAAAATTAATATTTTTATAAGGGTTATTATTAAATTGAGTTCAAATAAATTGTTTTATAATTAAGATTATTTTATTTAAATTAATTTTTAATTTTGAACTATATTTAGATTAATTAAATTAGTATAAGTTCATAATCTATTAAATTTGAAATTATTTATTTATTTGAAATTAGTATATCCATCAAAATTAAATTAGACTTTAACGCGATTAAATCGATTAATTTGAACTATTCTAATTTTAAAATTTAACAAATACCTGTCCAATTCCCGCGCAAGGCGCAACCTCACTATTTTCGCCTCCAGCGTCTTCCCTTCCGATCGAAGCCCGTTGCCTGCCCAGACCCACCGATCGGGGTCTTTGCTTCCACTCTCACGATTCTTGGGAGACTTTCGATCGTGAAACATGGAAGAAAAGGTATTTTTTTCTTTTTATTTATTTTATTTCTTCTAATTTTCTTCTTTTTTTCTTTCTTTGTAAGACCTCTATTTAATTTTTCAAAGAGATCTTGAAAGTTGTTAAGAATTGAAATTAAAAAGAAAAAAAAATTCCAAGAGAGATCTTAAAGCTGTTAAGCATTTTAACTTATCCTTCCTTTTTTAGGTGATTATTTGTAGCATCATCGGATGTGCTTGTTTGACCAAAAAATTATTGTAATGTGATTATTGATAAACGATGATTGTTTTGCTTGCGTCTATAGAAAACATTCAAATCTCTTAAAGAAATAATTTTTTATAACTATAAGGTCACAAAATCTCTTCCAATCATTGAAATATTTTGCTCTTTTTTTTTATGAGATCATAAATCAAGAAGAAACAAAAATTACAACAATTTTTATCGTATACTTAACGTCAAAAGATTTTTAAGTTCCTTTCATTATCTACAATGTTTCTTCCAACAGTAATATATTTTAAATTTTTTAACTGCAGCTTGGTCAGATTGCTTATCGTTCGCAGCTGGAGCAGTTAAGCTCCAGAAATTTAGAAGATTTTAAATTTAGATTCCATTTGCAATTGGTTGTCCATGTTCTATAGCCATATGAATTCAAACTTTAAAATCTTCTAAAGTTCAGGAGCTTAGCTGCTTCAGCTGGGAATGACAAGCAGTTTGACCAAGCTGCAATTAAAAATTTTAAAAGATTATTGTTTAAAGAAACATTGTAGATAATGAAAGGATCTTAGAAATTTTTTGTTGTTAAGCATATGATAAAAATTGTTGTAACTTTTGTTTCTTCTTGATTTATGATATCATAAAAAAAGAGCAAAAAAAATAAAAATAAATAAATAAATAGATAAATTGAAAAAAGAGCAAAATACTTCAATGATTGAAAGAGATTTCGTGATTTTACTGTTATAAAGAATTATTTCTTTGAGGAATTTGAATGTTTCTTTAGACGCAAGCAGAATAATCTGCGCTTATCATTAGTCGCATTGCAGTAATTTTTTAGTCAAACATGCACATTCGATGATACTACAAATAATCTCCTAAAAACGGGAGGATAGGTTTCAATGCTTAGCAGCTTCAAGATATCTCTTAGAATTTTTTTTTTCTTTTTAATTTCAATCCTTAACAACTTTCAAGATCTCTCTGGAAAATTAAATAGTGACCTTATAAAAAAAGAAAAAAAAGAAGAAAATTAGAAGAAATAGAATAAAATAGAAAAAAATACATATTCTGCCATGTTTCACGGTCGAAAGTCTCCTAAGAATCGTGAGAGTGAGAGCTAAGACCCCGATCGACGGGTCTTGGTAGGCAACGGGCTTCGATCAGAAGGGTAGACGCTGGAGGCGGAAACAGTGGGGTTGTCCCTTGCGCGGGAATTGGACGGGCTTGAATCAAAAGGGATGGAAATAGGAGGTTGCGCCTTGCACGGGAATTGGACGGTAAAACGCAGTAGCTGGGAACAGGGAGGGTTGGGTCTTGGGCGGGAATCGGAAGTCACCCAGAGTTCTAAACTGCCTCCGTCGATGGCCTTTTCTCTGAAAATTAAAGACTGAAATTGAATATTCCATTTAAAAGATGTTGAAAGATTATTTTTAATAAGAGTATTAAATTAAATCAGCATATTTGGTTAAATTTTAAAATTAAGATAGTTCAAATTAATCGACTTAATCCCGTTAATGTCTGATTTAATTTTGACGGCTAGACTAATTTCAAATAAATAAATAAACAACTAATTTCAAATTTAGTAGATTATGATCTTATACTAATTTAATTAATCTAAATATAGCTCAAAATTAAAAATTAATTTTATTAATTCAAATAAAATAACCTTAACTATAAAATAATTTATTTGAACTCAATTTAATAATAACCTTTATAAAAATATTAATTTTTTTAATAAATAATAAGAAAGAGTGATACATTTATTTTTTTTATGGAAATGCATATGATTTTAGATGTCAAAAAAATATTAATTTTTCAATAAATAATAAGATAGAGAGTGGTATATTTATTATTTTTTAATGAAAATATATATGATCTTCAATTATAATTATGTATAACATTGGTTTATTATTAATATTTAAAGTTCAAATATTAAAAGCGGATCACGTATTGACAAGACTTACAAATCATGATGATTTGTTAAAAGCGGATCACGTATTGATAAGATTCTGTAAATAAGGCCAACATTTGTGAAGAAGAAAATATTGGATGTGGTGGGATGAAAGAAATTAAATTATTTTTTTACAAAGACAATACATGGCATGTTAAGACACTATCGCATAACTTCATTTATGACTCTTCAAATTATTTATTTAAAACACTATCGCATAACTTCTACCTACAAAATATTTATTCACTCATTTAATAATTTTTTATAACTCGAACGTTCATTTATGACTCTTGAAAATCTTTATTTAAAACACACATGTATAACTTTTTGCATAACTTCTACCTACAAAGCATTTATTCACTCATGTAAAAAAAATTAATTTCAAACATCAAATCTAGCGTTTCTATATCACGGTGATACCTAACATTACCTGCCTCTCTACAACAGGTGACCGTCCATTTCCAAACCTAGTTTTTCTTTCTCACATCCGCGTGCAATTGACTTCCTTCGTAATAAAATTTTAATTTATTAAGCTAAATTGTGTTACGAATTGCTCTTCTGACTCTTCGGCTTGTCCAACTTTCAGGATTTTTCCATTCATCTTTTTTATTTGATGGAAATCTCTCCCGCTACTCACTCTCCCGTAGTATTCTCCCTCTCATTTGCACGCCCCAGAAGGAACAAATGCCTTCCACGTCCCCCTCTATCACGCGATCAAAAGCCTGCCCTATCGACGACCCTCTCTCACGCACATATAACTTCTACCCCATTCCTTCTTCTTGATTTTCGCTCTTCTTCCTTTATTCTTTTTCTTCCTCCTTTCCTTCCTCATCTTCCTCTCCAATTCTTCTTCTTCTTTATTTTGTTCTTTATCATTTTCCCTTGCTTCTGTTTTTGTCCCTTTCTTCCCTTCTATTCAACTTTTATTTTTCTTTTCATTTTCTTAAGATTGACGCATAAAAGACTAATGGATAAAACCACAAACTAATAGATTCCACAGCGAAATTTTCACTCTCTTCCCTCTGTTCGCACGCCCAGATGGCATGAACTTCCTCAACTTCCTCTCCATTTCTTCTATAGCTAATATTTAGAACGTGGAGAAGAATTTTTACTTGAATTTATCAGATTAGTTGTTACATATTGCAGTTAGCATACTTGCAACATGTAATTAATGGAAATTTATTTTACAAAAACTCTTCACTGGTTGTGCATTTCGATTTTCTACAACGAAGAGGTTTAAGATGACGTCATTAGCTGCATTCATATTAGAGGTTAGTCGGTATAGTTAATATGTTTCTTCCTCCTAAATATCTGATTACTAGTTACTCTATTTGACTTGCGTGATAAGTTTAGTTGCTTCTCTAATGGCTTAGAATAGCTAACTCGAAGAATCACACGGCTCACAACCAGTCTGTCAAGCCTCACAAGAATGGAATCAAGAAGCCTAGGAGGCATAGGGAAGCATCCATTGAAGGGATGGATCCCAAGTTGCCTAGGAATCAGAGGTATTCAAGAAAGCATAATATGAAGAGTGGCGACTCAGGATTTGAAGCAAAGGAGTAGAAGAAGTGATGAGGACATCAACAAAAAATTCCAGCACAACTATCACTGTAGACATCGCAGATCGACGACCATTATCAGGAGCATCTATTTATTAGTTATTTTATGTTATTGTATTAGTATTATTATTATTTTTTTTTCAGTTTGTTTCATTATACCTCTATGGAGAAGTTTAGCAAGTTGTAGCCCGAAGGGCATGTTAGTCTTTTAAGTTTTCTTCTTTATGGAGGCCAATATATAGAGGCCTTAGGCTTTGTATTGATTTTTTAATGAATGAATAATAATTTTGTGATTTTCTTGAGAGCTTGCGAGTTCTTGAGTAGTGAAGTCCCAAGGTGTGGGAAAAACAATACCCATAAGTCGGTGGAAGCATCCCTGGCTCGTGGTTGCACTTCTTCACTTACCCAACCGGCAGCTTTCTCCTCCCTCTCCTCTTAACTGCCGACCCTCCTCCCATTACTTCACACCACCGACCACTTTACCATCCCCTCCCTCCAAGCCACTAGCCACTGCCCCCATCCTCTTGTTCCAAGCCACCGGCCCCCTTCTCTCATCCTCTCTCCACCCCTTAGCCGCCGACCCCCCTTACATAACTCCACCATTAATGATGATTTCAATCGTCATTAAATTCTACCTGAATTAGCCTTATTACTTTGGGAAAGGTTTTAATTCAATTTGAATTTCAAATAGTTTCCTAAATTCCCTAAATTAAATTAGGAAAGTTCCTTAATTAAGTCCAATTTAATTTTAAATTAGATTTGTTTATTTGAATTCATTCCTGATTCCATCTAACGAATTTGGAAGCTACTAAATCCCCTTCCAATCCCCCCATCCTTCATGCATGCCGCCGGCCCCCTTTCCCTCCCTTAGCCCTAAATTGAAAATTTCAAAATTGAATCTTAATTTCCCTCCACCCCATTAATTCCTTAGACTAATTACCTTCCTTGGTAATTAATTTAAAATATCCTAAAGCCTCTTTTAACCAACCCCTTCTCTACCCGTGACCCCCCATACCGCTGGTTTTCTCCTTCCCCTTGTCCCCTCTCAAAACTGTCGGCCTTCTAGAATTCCAAGAGGGGAAGCTCTGTTGGGCATCGATGGTGGATCCGGATTTTGATTTTGGCTTCGTCTACAATCAAGAAGGCTTCGTCGACATTCTACGATCAACTTTCTTTGATCTTGAACTAGAGATTGACGATTCCACATAAGATTACGTGGAGATGATTCTCTTTCAATTATCCATTGATATTGATCAATGTTCCTCCTTCAACTAGTGGGTGCTTTTTCATCGTCCACCAGCTCCTTCGCATCTGGGTAACTCTCTGTTGACTAATATCCTCGGTGTTTTCTGTATGTTAAGTGGCATTAGTGTGGTTGCTTAAATTCTTTCTTCACTAAAACCACCTCAACGAGCAAGAGTGAGGGAAAACTCACAGGCACATTTTCTAATTGTTAAGAGATGGATTTTTGTTACCGCCGTAAGTATTGTTACATTTGAATTATCTTACATGTCTTTGGTATTCTAGATTGTAATTGTTTACCTTTACGAAATAAAATTCTAGTAATTCCTAGAACTTCTCTTGATAAGGCATTGTTTAATAATTTGCATAGTTTAAATCAATGCTATTAATTTGATGTAATTCCTGCTCAATCTCGTTTCACACCATCTTGATATCAGAGCATGGTTGGCATGCAATACATGTGCTAGATGTTATCCTAGGAGTATCTCTAACCATCCCTTAGCTTGTTTGCATGTTTAGCATCGCATAAAAATTTTATTTTTATGTTTATGTTTGTTGTCCAGAAATTTCGCGTAGAAAAGTTAGTTCATTGTTTTAGCTTGTTTTCCATGTTGAGATTGTCGCAACTTAGTTCTTTATTGTTGATATTCTTGTAACATGTTCGTTTTTAATGATTCCAAATATTATTATTTTAATTATTATTTCTCCAAATATATTTTGGATGCACTGCTTTGTTGTTTGTGTGTACTAACGTTTCAAGGAAATCATACTTCGGATTTTTGAAGACTTCAAATCAGATCAGTTTAAAAGTTTATCGTATATGAAGTCTTTATTTTTCATTTTATTGAGTCTGAGAGAGTGTGATTGTAATTGAGTAACTGTGCACTCACACATAGGTGGAGAGATTAAAACTTGAATTTTTAAAAACTAATCATAATTTATGATTTCACTTCGTATGGGACAATTTGTTCTATTATTTTCCCCGATGAGCAGTCAAACGAACAAAAATGAAAATTTTTCTAAGTATAAATCGTACTGTACGAACACAGTTCGTACATGCCTTCAAGAGTACGAAATGGAACGCGTGAAAAGAAAATTTTTAAGTATATATCATACTGTATGAACACCGTTCGTACATTTTTTCCAAAGTATGGAATGGATGGGTTCAGGTCGCGTAAAAATAATTTTTCTAAGTATGGATCGTAATGTATGAACATAGTTCATACATGCATTCCAGAGTACGAAATTGTGAGGTCCATTTTCGTCCCGACCTTTTGTCCCTACGAACTTTATATTTTTCATAATTGATCGTACCGTACGATGTCGTTATCGTACGTACGTCGATCAGAGTTCAAAATTGTGGGGTCTCTCTTCGTCCAGACTAAGATGAAAACTTTTAATTGTTCGTCTCGTACGAACTTGATTCGTACCGGACGATGATCGTGTACGAAATGACTTCGTACCGATTCACAACAGGTTCGTACACAACAGTTTTTGAATTGTTTGTACGTACGAGATATGATCATACTGTATGATCGTGTACCATCATAATTTGAAATTTAAGTTTTTTGAACAGTTTTTTCGTATCTTTGTTATAAAATGTCAACTAAAACTGACATGAAAAAGTCTTGTCTTCATGATTTTTCAAGGGCAATTGAAAGAGAGAGTGTGAGAGAGTGTTTAAGAGAGATTTTTTGCAAGTAGAGTGTGAAGGGTTCATAGGGTTATTGAAAGGTAAGGATCTCAGTGTGATTTGTATTTTTCACTCTTCTTTTTGTCTTTCTAGATTACTCATGAGAAGATCTTTTAAGAAGATCCGGTTTTCTGCCGACACTTGGAGAGTGTGAACAGACGACAGTTCTCTGCCGACACTTGGAGAGTGTGAAAGGATGACGATTCTCTACCGACACTTGGAGAGTGTGAACAGCCGACTGTTCTCTGCTGACATTTGGAGAGTGTGAAAGAACGACGGTTCTCTGCTGCACCGCGGATTGTTGGAAGAGAGTTTTGTAAAGCTTCTCCGCTTTGCTGTAGGGGCAAAGGAGAGACACTTTTGATAATAGTGCAATACTTGAAGAGAGAGTTTTTAGGAAGTGGATGTAGGTCATGTTTGACCGATAGGATTTTGTAAATCCTATAAATTTAGATTTAGCAAATTCTTGATATGTTGAATCCTGAAAAATTATTTAGCAAGATAGTTGTTAAATCCCATTAAATATTATGAAACTGCTTATCAATGTAATCCATGATTTAAGGCGATTAATTCATTTAAAAAATTAAAATTAATGTGTTTTGAATTTAATTTGTATGTTAAGTACAAATTACTTTTTAATTTCAATTTTTATTGCCACTAATAAATTATAATGATAACTAATATAATTACAAAATAGCTTGATTATCAAATAATTTAACTAATAATTTTATTACTAATTATTGTGCTATTATCAAGTTACTTATTTATATGATAATTTAAAAGTATTTGATAGCTAATTATGTTAATAATTCTCTAATTAATTAATATTTTTTGAAATAACTAACAATCCTAATAATAATTTAATTAATTGTTTAAGTATTATTTATCCTATTATTTATATAGTTAATAATACTTATAATTAATTAAATATTCTATTACTAACTACTTATTTAATTATAATTTATATAGTTAATTTTCTAATTAATTAGTTAAATTTCAAACTATATTAATTAAATAAATTAGATACATTTCTAATTAAGAAAGTAGGAACTAATTTCTTTCTAATAGCTTAGGACGCCTAGGGTTTGCTTTTCTCTTCTCTAGTTTGTCGTTGTTGTTCGACTTCGTTGCTTCACGTGAGGTGGTGTTTTGCTCGAGTTATTTCTTGATTGGTGCTCGATTGTTTTGAAGGTAACTATCTTTCTCCCATTCGCGCGCTTCTTCGTGCAAGTCCTATAAATACGCCGAATTCTAGGATTTATTAAATTTGAGATTTACTGCAAAAAAAATATAGAAACGGAGGATTTATTTCACCACGAGATTTACCTGGTGCTCAAATCCCGTTTAGTAGAATTTAGCTAAATCCTATTGCAAACATGCCATAAGAATTATTACCAGGCTTTTGATCGCCTTAGAGGCTTGTGTAGGGTTTGTTTTCCTCTTCTCCATTTCTTCTTTGTTGTTCAACTCTACTGCTTCGCATAAGATAGAGTTTTGAACGAATCGCTAGAGGACTTCTTGACCTCCTTCTACGACGTACATTCATGTAGGATCGTAAGTCACGATAGTTTGCCTTGAAGTAACGCCGGTAGCTCGCTCTCTACGAAGGTAATCTTTCTTTCCCCATAGATTTGCGCAACTCCAAGATTTGTAAATCCAGTATTTACGGCAAACTGAGGGAAACGGAATAGTTATTAGATTTGAGATGTCCATTTTTTGTGTTTGGTAAAATTTGCCATAAATCATGCTCAAATCATGTATAAATCTTATATTAAACAACCCTTGGTGGTTCTTGATGCACTAAGGCTTTTAACTCCATTAGTTTCAAGTATAGAGGCTTTCCAAAAATTTTTTTGTTCTTTTGTAGATTACAAACTACAGCATTGAAATTGTCAGGTTTTTGGGGACCTTTATCCTTTTATGTGCTTTAGGGCCTTAGGGTTTTGTGTTGAACTTTGTCAAGAATTTCTTCTGCATAAGGATTATAGTTTGCATCGGGTCAAAAGCTGTCCTTTTTTTTGTTTTGGGTTTCGCTTGAAATTTTTTTTTTACTGCTGCTTTCTTTTTGAAAAACCTAGTGGGCAATTGACTAGAAAGCTCTATCTTGACATTGACATATATATATATGCATTGAATTAAATAATTCAGTCATGATTAAAGCTTAATGCAATTTTCCAAGAACTTTGCTCAAGGCATTCTTGAATCATTATGCTTTAAGTGCAATCTATGGAATATATCATATGCCTTTGAAATTTAAGCAGTAGTTTTAATCATCTTAAATTTCATCTTCGGACAGGTAACATTTCATTCAAATATGGTATCAAATCGGGTTATGAATTAAAGAGATTAAACAAAATGAATTTAGTAGCTTTAATCTTTCAGAATGGTGTAGTCCAATGAACTGAGTTTTATGTTTCATTTGTTTCATAAAGCTCGGAAAATAAGCAGATAAAAAAGGTTTAATGTTATCCTATTTTAAGGATTACAATATAGAGTCAAAACATGTAAAATCTTTTACTCACTAAAATCATTCTATTCACCCCTAAAATCACGTGTGCAACCTAATATCTGCCTTTCATGAACATCTATTTTAATTTCTATGCAGATTTTGCTTGATTTTAAACCCATTATTTTTTAATCTTCCAGAATATGTATATTATACATGTTGCGTCCTAGAGTATTCGCGGTAGTAGAGAAATATATAATTTAAGGTCTTAGCATCGTACTAAGATCCAGCACGCAATCAGATAAGTGAGATGGTGTAGCGTTCATAAGAGACATCAGAGTTTTTACGTGGAAAACCCGTAAAAAAGGGGAAAAATCATGGGGTTTGGCCTAGTTTGAATAAATCCACTAGTATTTGCAGTCAATTATAAATGAGGTCCTTCCTTGGGAGAAGGCCTTAGCTTGATGGTACAAATGTACATCACATATAACACATTACATGATGGGAGTTATAATCTAGACATGTTTGTTAGGTCGGCATGATCATAGTCGGTAGGATGGAGACCGGAAAGATCATTGTCTGGTGATGGAGTTCGGAAGGACCATTATAGTTGATGGAGGTCAGAAGGACCGTAGTCGGCAGGAGACCGGTCAGAAGACTGTTGTCTAGTGATGGAGGTCGTATAGACCATAATAGGCGACGGAGGTCGGAAGGACCGTAGTCGGCAGGAGACCAGGGTCTGAAAGATTGTAGTAGGAGGGCAGTACTTCGGGAGAACTCTCAACGTCAAGTGGTGGCCAGGAAGTCCGGGCCTGAGGTGGTGTCCTGGTGGAGCACAGGGCCTCAAGTGATGATTCGGCGGAAGTTCGAGTCTTAGGTGGTGGCCTGGTGAAGCACAAGGCCTCAAGCGATGGTTCGGTGGAAGTTTCGGCCTTAGGTGGTGGTCCGGCGGAGTTAAGGCCTCAGGTGGTGGTCCGTTGGAAGTCCGGGCATCATGTGGTGGCCTGGTGGAGCACAGGGCCTTAAGTGGTGGTCCGGAGCAGTTCGAGCCTCAGATGATGGTCCGGTTGAAGTCAAGGCATCATGTGGTGGCCTGGTGGAGCACAGGGCCTTAAGTGGTGGTTTGGAGCAGTCCGAGCCTTAGGTGATGGTCCGGTGAAAGTCAGGGCATCATGTGGTGGCCTGGTGGAGCACAGGCCTTAAGGTCTGGAGGAAGTCCGGGCCTCAGGTGATGGTCCGGCAGAGAAATGGCGTCAGGGGGTGGTTCGGCGGAGATGAGGGTCTCAAATGGTGGTTCGGCGGAGATGAGGGTCTCAAATGGTGGTCCGGCGGAGGTGAGAGTCTCAAGTGGTGGTCCGACGGAGCAACGGCGTCAGGCGGTGGTCCGACGGAGGTGAGGGCCTTAAGTGGTGGTCCGGAGGAAGTCCGGGCTTCAGGTGATGGTCCGTCAGAGCAATGGCGTCATGCGGTGGTCCGGCGGAGGTGAGGGCCTCAAGTGGTGGTCCGGTGGAGCAACGATGTCAAGCGGTGGTCCGGCGAAACTCCGGTGGTGGACTGTCGGTGGTCCGGCGGAAGTGAGGGCCTCCGGCAATGGTTCGACGAAGATAAGGGCCTTCGGCGTCCGGTGAAGGTTAGGGCCTCCGGCAGTGGTCCGGCGAAGGTGAGGTCCTTATGTGATGGTCCGGCGAAGCTCCGGCGGTGGTCCGGCGAAACTCTGGCGGTGGACCGTCAGTGGTCCGGCGGTGGTCGAGGAGGAGCTTCTTCCTTCTCTTCCTTTTCTTCCTGCTTGGATCTCTTTTCAAGAGTAATGAGGGGTCTATTTATAGATTTCTGGAGTGGCATGACCCGTAAATAGGTGAGAGATCAAGGGTAAATGGGGAGTGGTTGTTTGGACGGCCGATATTGAATCCCTTGATCATGCATCGTTTGTCAGACATTTGAAGGCCGTAATGATGTCGGAATTCAGCGATCTTGGGCTCTTTGGATTCGTCTTGTCGAGCCACTCGATTCAACTATAAGCACGTCGTTTGGTAACCCAAATTGTGGTTTGAACCTTCCAACAGCACTTCGGGTCCTTGATTTGGACTCATTTGAGCTCGGATTGAGTCTAAATGATGTCGTTGAGTTCGTATTTCCAATATGTTCAGTTTGACTATAAGTTTGCTGAAATCGGAGTTTGGATGGTCTTTGAATAAATTTTTGAAGTTTCCAACTTGATTTTGCATCAAGATTCGATCCCAATCAAGATAATTTTTTGATGATGTATCAATACCAATGCCTCTATTGATTCTTTTAGAAGATTTTTTTTTTTTTTTTCGTTTCAAAATAAATAGTAAACAGAATATGGTACAATCATAACTCCTCGGAGAAGCATTTTTCCCATAATTTTGCTATACCAACCACCATTGTGAAAGCGATCCAAACAATGATAGATTTCTTCGTGCTTCACGCTGTTCATTTTCAACACAAAAATGCTCAATTAGTAAGCTATTGTGCATTCTTTAAAGGTTCATGTTTTTAAATAAATGTTTTGATAACATTTGCACGCTAACTCTATCATTGTGTTGTCATTTAGGAGCCTCAGATGGTGATCTAGGCTTTTTTCCCTTTGATGATGAAGTTTTCCGCTTGTTGGATGTTCTCCTAATTTTTAAAGACCCTTTATGGAAGTCATGCCAACTAAATTTGATCAGTTGTTTGGAAGAGAAGTTTGAACTAGCATAGAACTTACTAAAATTGTCTTTCTATGCTTTTTTCATGGCAGCAATCTTTTTTTTTTTTTTCAAATTCTTTTGTTAACATCCTTTTGAATTGAGCAATTTAAATCTAAGTCTTTATTTGTCATAAATGCTAGATGTAATCGTTGAGACAAGCGCAATTATATTTTGAATTTTGATGTTGTTTTAAATATTTTATTTCAAATTTTGTGGTTTATTTTTTTTTTTTGTAATATGCTTATGATGTGGTGCTTATGAGAGCTAGATATCTCCTTTGGTTTTAATTCACAATCCTGGTAATTTTATTTGTTTCAAAATGCTGATATTTTTTTTATGAGAGCTAGATATCTCCTTGATTAGTTTGGTTTATTTCTTCGATCGTAAGTACATTTATTTAGCTTCATCGGATTCCCTAGCTCAGTTGCTTTAAATCTCTATTCAACACATGTGACTTGTTCTTTCTATCCAACCATTTATTTGGAAGTTTATTGATTGCTATTCAATGGTGTTGTTGTTATTAGTTTTCTTCCATTGCCATTATTTACTTGTGTTTCAGGGGCTACCGTGTTAGCTTCTCTAATTAACATTGCGTAAGAGATTTGACACCTACAGTTGCCTTTGTTTATTTGTGTTACTTATGTTTCCTTGTTTCCTTCATGTTTATACTCTAAGTAGAATGTATATCCTCTTCTTTCTTCTCTTCACGATTAAGCATTGTAGCTAGATACATGATATCGTGTTTGTGGATATTCTATTACTTGGATGTTTGTTTAGAATTATTACACTTGTTAAAGATCATTACCTTCCCTTCTTTAGTCTATTCAATATACCCTGACAAAAACAAAATAATCATACTTAGTTAAACATGATCTTATTGAAGAAATTATAGTTTATAATTATATTATGAGGATATTTTATACATGGAAGATGATTTGTTGCTACACTGTGAGGTTATATTTGATGTTAAAATATATATTCCGGCCCATATTAGAACATATTCATGAATACAAACTTCCATACTTGAAAAAGAGTAAACAATTGAGTTTGAAATCATATTGGAGCTTAAACCTTTGAGTGAAATTGAATGCAATCATGAAAATGAACTTAAACTTAAAATTGTGAAAGTATTATAATTTGAATTTAAAATTGTATATGAGTATGAGATTCATTTTAAATTTAAACCTTCATCAAAAATTGAAAATGAACTTATGATTATATTTGATGCTAAACTATATTTAGAATCTGAATTTGATCTTGATTATGAATATGAGCTTATTGAAAATTGAATCTACCTTTAAATATGTTGACGTGAACTTCTAAAATGTATTGAATTTAGTTCTGAATGTAAGCGTGAACAAATTATGCCTGTTAAAGTTAATAAACCAATTGTAGAGTATTATTTAATTTTTAATGAAATTTTAATTAAATTGTTTCTATTCTACAAATCAAACTAAATTGTTCTATTTTTGTTATTAGTTCCTTGATGCACAAACTCATGAAAAGAATTTAATGTAGAGTATCAGGTTGCATCATTATTTCAAATATTTAAATAGTTTCTAGCAGTATTTGTCTTAATAAAGCATGGAATTCAAATCTCATCTTTTTGGCTGAGGGTTGATTTGGGGTGGGTAAAATTGTTTGTAAAATAATTGTGGAATTCTTGTAATAAAAGCAACCTTTTTTTGAAGCTGAATTTGGCTAATATATACAAAGTTGAACAGCTTTCTTACAGTGACTATATTTTAGCAGATATAGTTGTAAAATGTTGTTTCTCTAATTTTTTTTGAAAAACACCTAGAAAGTAAAGCCAAATAGAGTTGCATCAGTGGACTAAAAAGCAAAGTAGTGAAAAGCAGCCCAAAGTGAGCCTTAGGTTTCGTTTGGGGCTTCTTTTTTACTGCTTCTTAAAGTAATTTTTGTACTGAGAAAGCCATCCCAAACAAAGCCTTAGTTTCAAGTACTGATCTTTAGTTAATTTTGGCTATTCTTTAATTATTATTATTATTTTGGTTCTGCTTCATTTTTTTTATAACTTCTAATTCCTCTCCCCTCTTTTCATTAGAGGGATTGCTGCCTAGGGCTTTGTTTTTTTTCTTAATGGCCATGGAAAATATGTTTCCCTTGTTAGGGCAATTGAAATGGAAATGCTCTAATGCAACTTTGCCCGAAACCATGTTGTATTTTTAGCCAAATTTTGGGGTTGTAAGAAATTACAATTTCGAGTTTTCTTGGGTTATACCCTAAAGCATATGAAAATCCATTTCATGTTTAAAATAATTTCATATATCCTTTCAAAGTTCTGTTATTGTATGAGAATTTTTTGAGTGCGACATATATCTTGATGATAAATATATGAGGAAGTATATTGTTGTGTTGATTCAAGGCCTTAATTATCATATGATTGTTTTAATTCTTTTAAAAGATTTGAAAAATCAAAATGGTCATTTAATATATTTGGGAGTCATTTTGGTCCTTCATGAAGAATTAAATAGCCATTTTGATCCTTTTTTTCATTTTGATTAGGAAAATGTCATGAATGACCGATTTTATGTGTGGAATGAATACCAATCGATAGACTAATAAATATACTTATGCTGGCTTCATCCATTGTCTCTGTGTGAATTTTCTCTTTTTTTATTTTTGGATTAACTTTTAGGTGTTCTTGTTTTATTTTTTTTCTTGTTTTATATGCATCACACTATGCCCATATTTTGTTTTTATTGTTCTCTTTATTTTTTATTGCTAAACACTAAACTTTATAGATTGTTGCTTTATGTTAGTCACCAAAAATCAAGCAGTTCGTTGTTGTTAGCTTGCTTCATATTTGTTAATGAGTTGTTAAAAAAAAAAAAACAGTTGTTAGATTTTTCTTTTAAGAAATTTATGCTGTCAGACTTAACTATCATATTTTTAACTCATCGTTACTTACTGCACATCTAAGTATGTATAAGTCAACTTTTCCTCTATTGGCAAGATTACAAAGGTGAATGAAAATGGAGTGAGTTTATTCTTAAATACATGCATGTCATTTTGTTCATAGATATGGGGGATAGTAGTTGCTCTACCCAAATAATTGATGGAGATGGTGTATATAATGCCTTTGGAATGTTTAATTTCATGAAGACTGTGGAACTTGGTGAATGTGATCTCTCATATGTTGGTAGTCTCCATAATGGGTCCTCGAAGCAGTTGTATGTTTCTTGGTTCATTCTTTAAATTAATTTTTTCTATTTTTTGTTTATGTTATGAAAGTAACATTTCACAATTTTCTTAGGAATCACATATTGTTGTTAATTGTATGTCTTTAGACTCTTTACTTTAATTTTAAGATTTTCCATCAGATTATTTGCTAGAACTAGATTTTCCTAAATTATTGCATTTAATTATAAAAATATTTAGGACAGAGGAGTAATTACATAAAACATACATTCAAGCGGTAGTGGCTTGTATAAAAGTAACGCAAAAGTTTGGTCTTACCTTAGTCATATTTGCTATGTGTTGTTTCCATGTTGCTTTTCAAATAATGTTTTGCAATTTTAGTTCGGTATTGCTCGGTATAGCTCGGTATAACTCGGTATTGGTCTTCACATGATGATATTCCTCGTTATTGTTTGGTATTGCTCGATATTTGCTTGGTATTTCTCGTTTTTTAGTGTGTTTTTGGCGGTGGGAGGACGCATCTCTACGTCAGGTGGGAGGACGCAATAATTTTTCCAAAAGAAGGCCCTTTTCTTTGGCATTAACTATTTATATATCTATATAAGTTGGAGTAGGAGTAAAATCGTCACAGGTTGGAAAAGAGGAGATAGGGAAAGAAATGAATGAGAAAATGACATATTCAACCCCAACAATAAGCAGGAAAAGAAACACAAATGGTGGATTCTCCAACTTTTTTTGGCGAGGACGGCAGAGCGGCGGGAGGACTTTCGGGGAGGGAGGAGGACCGTAAGCGAGGAATTGGCAGAATAGTGAAAGAAAATTGAACGAGAAAATGTTAATATTTTTTTTTTTAATGGCTCGCCCGTTCATTAAATGAAATTTAATTCGTTCATAATATTAGAACCGAAATATAATGAATATGAAGCGTCTAAACTGAACGCTAGAAATTAAATGGATCAATTGATGTTTACTTAAATACAATTAATATAAATAGAATAAAAAAATGTCATGTATTTAAATAAATGAATGAAGTTAATAAATAAATTAATTAAATATATAAATAAAATGAAAGGTTGAGGTTCATTTTTAATAAATTAAATGGAAGGGCTAGGATTGCATTTGAGTGGAATTCCAAATCACTTTTATATATATTAGTTTTATTGCACCTGTATTAAATGCAGGTGAATAAAAATTTAAAAATAAAAATTCATATTTTCAACATATATTAACATTATCATTATTAAAAAAATATTAATTTTATGGCTATAAATAATTATAATTATTAATTATTTTAATTAAGAGCTAGATTTTTTTGTTAAAATCATAGTAGAAAAAATATATTAATATAATTTTACAATTCAATATTGAAAAATGCTTAATTTCTCTCTATAGAACTAATAATACAATAAAATTAATCATTTAATTTTTTGACCAAAAAAGAACAACTTTTATCATAAACAAGATACTATAACATTATATTAATATATTAAATTAAAATTATAAAAGAGAGGAATTTTATCTTAAAATTGTACATGCGCTAAATGCACATTACAATAATTTTTAAAGTTAGCACAAAAATAATAAAAAATGCACATTAACTAAGTTCACTTTTTAGAATTGTACAATATAATCAGGTATGCTAAGAATTTAAAATTAATGCCTAATAATATAATCATATTTATAAGATATGCAATTTGAAAATAATGAAATCTAAATTATAATTAAAAACGGTATGAAACATCATTCTAATTAACAATGGTATCAAACAAAAAATTTCTAAAATTTGTGAGAAATAAATAATCTTTGGAAGATAAAATTAATATCTTAGATAGTATTCTACAAATACACAAATGAAAAATAGGAATTTATAAATCTAATAAAAGCTTTAATTTGATGATTGTTATTCCACAAGATATGCTGTGAAGTGTTTCAATTGCATTGTTAGTCCCTTTGAAGGCTATAAATAATACGAAATATGAAGAGTTGAGAATTCTTCTTTTAATCATTTTTTTAATTAATACTATTATATCTAGAATAATTGAATTAATTAATTAAATAAAGGGTTGAATTCTTTTTTTCAACCCTGTTTATTTAAAACATTGATTAAGTTAGTGAATAAATATATTATCAATGTGATATATGTTGAGCATAACTAATATTTGCATTATCTGTAAATTTATCATTTTAATGTATATATACTCTTTTCAGAAAATTATGAAATATTCATATTTATCCAAATATATTATAGTATATGCATATTATATAGTTTTTTTTTTCTTATGTGATCACCTAATTTTCTAGAACTTGAAAGCTGAGAAATGGTATGTAAAGTATAAGTCAAATATTGAGAGCTAAAATGAGCAAAAAAAAAAAGAAAAATAATGCAATACCAAACTATTTTTATTATAATTATTTGAAAAACTACACAATTTACCAACACAACCTTAATTAGCAGGTGAGAGGAAATCCAACAATCGCTTTTCTCCATATTCTCCAATTTTGACTTCAACAAAGAGGAGTTCCGATCCTCTCTCTCTGGTTTCGGCTTCAACCAGTTTTGCAATTTATAGGGCTTCTCACCTTCTCTTTTAATAGTGACAAGAATACAATTGGTTGGGAATATGAAGCGTTGGAAATTATAGCACCAGATGGATATTACTGATTTATTTTAGGGAATAGTAATATATCGTTAGCATAAATAAACATTTATTGCTTTAGTGTTGAAATCCGTTAATTGTTTATGGCAAAATATGAAATCGGGCTGCATAGAACCATGACTGAAACGCCAGGTAGAAATATCATTTAATTAAACATTTATTTCTTTAGGCTAGAAATTAGTTAAGTATTTATGGCAGAAGAACTGAAACGCTCTTAGAAAAAATCAGTTAAATAAACATTTATATGATAAATAATAGAATTTGAAGAGTCAAGGATGGACGTTTTAGATTTATTGCAACTACCTAGCTTTATTGCAAAATCTTGAAATAGAAAATTTATTGCAACTACCTAGCTTTTCATTACAAAATCAAATATTATCACAGGAAAAAAAATTATAACCAGCGAGGTGCATTTGCAATCCACGATAGCCACAATATCTAAAATGGGAAATTCTTAGGAAAGGAAATGAATTTAAAAGAAGAAAATTGGAACTTAGCCTTAAACAAAGTACTCGCTTCTTCCCTTTCGCATGCATCTCCCATAATGCTATGGATTTGCCAATAATCAAAGATATTAATCGAGTGTAAAACTTGCATGATGAATAAAGTTTACCTCTTTTATTAATTCTTTAACTTTAGGGAGGAGATCTAGCGACAATCTTCTTCGATTTGACTTCTTTTCATCCTAACATCGTAGCAAAAATAGTTATCAAAATTCACAATCTTAAAAACAATTTGTATTTCATTAAGAAAATATTGATGTTTTTTGTGTAATATATATTTTAAATGTTAATAAAAATATAAAAGTGAAATAATCATATAATTTATCATAATGTTCATCAATCACATTTCTATCTCTATTACTATATCCAAAGATGCTTGATTAATTGACTATTTTTAAAAATAATCATAGAAGTTAAGAGATCATTTCATATATGTTCAAGTATTTCAAAATCATGTAATTAAATTTATTAAAAATAATCAGAAGATGCCCAATCTTGAGTGATTGAATTTGTATTATCATAATAACAATGATAATACAATTAATTTTTGTTTACTTCTTTTTCATCCAAAAAATTGAGGAAAAATCCTTCTCATCAAAGTAAAAGGAAATGATATAGGAGAAGCTAATTATATAGACAAAAAAATAATAATCCAAGCTTGCATTAATTGAGTATTTTTAATAAGAAGAGATAACCTGTAAAACTTAGCTCAGGCTAGACGCTTGGAAGTTCTATCTAAAATGGACGTGTTTCTTCCAACCTTAGGATGATATAAGTTGAAGAGATGCAACAGCGATTTGGTAGCCAAGGGCCCAAAACTCTTCTTCATGCCAAGCAGGTGAACGAAGAGGTAAAAGATGTGAAGAGATGTGAAATTATGGGGATCTCTCGTCGTGACTTAATTCCGATCAAATAGGAAGAGCATGGGAAGAAATCTCTTCTCTCCCAAAAGTACTCTTCTTCACACTAAGCAGGTGAACGAATACACCTAATAGAGGATGTAAAAAAATGTGAAGATGAGCTCGAGCTCCCGTAGTGACTTCCGATCCGACGGGAGGAGAAGAAAGCGAATGAACTTTTTAGTGATTTCACCTATCTCCGGGAAGAAGAGGAAGGGAATAAATAAATGGAGATGAGCGGAATGCAATTAGGCGCAAAACACATGGAGCATATTAAATTAATAGTTTACAATAAATAAATATTGTAGTTTCAAAGAATTTGATAGCGGAATGTAACGATGATTTGGTAGTGAAGGCGAAAAATAGTCGGTTTCCTTCATCTTCAAAAACATGAAATGAGAGATGCTTAATGCAAACGCTTTGGAAGTTCAAGAGAACGAGATAGTAATTAATTAATAAAATTGAAGGCATTTTCAGTTATGCATTTAAAGCCTTCAATGCAATAGATCTGTATTGGCATCATTTCATCAAATCATGTGTACCATTAATAGTCTCTTCTACTAATCGCTTTTTGATATATTAAAAGCTGAAGATTAGGGACAACGGCGCGAAGACGAAGAGGCTAAGGCAATATTATGTGGGTTTAGACTTGCACGAAACGTTAATACATACATGAATTATTAATTAATTAAGTAAAACGTTCAGAAGAATTAATAAATTAAATTAGTTAAAAGGAACCAAAGGGAAACTCGACGGACAGTAAAACGTTCAGACAATAATAAATTAAAACGTTTAGAAGATTTAATAAATTAAATAAGTGAAACAGAATCTAATAAATAAATTAATTAAAAGTATAAATAAAATGAATGGTTGAGATTCATCTTTGATAAATTAAATAAAAGGCTAGGATTGTATTTGGGTGGAATCCCAAGCCACTTTTATATAGTAGTATAGATAGTATATATATAATGTATATTTAAATATCTAAATGTTTATTTATAGATGTAAAGTTTTAGCTTTGAAGTGTGTTATTCGATTTTGATACATATGGTATATCACTACAGGGAAAATGTCATTTTCTGACGAATTTTTATTGCCTCAGGTAACCTGACGCATCTCTACATTCGGTATCGCCTCAAATCGCGACACCTGGCAACTCTATTACGCCGACCCGACTCGCCGAAGTTTGGGTTAATGGCACGTGCGAAATTTAAATTTAATGGGCCGAATGGCGAACCCGTAAAAAAACCCCGCAGTCCCGAAAAATATGTATAATTTTGAAATAAATATCACCGTCTATCACTTCCGACAAGATTTACTTGCATATACTACATCTTCTTCCACCGGCAATACTTCATCTTCTACCAAGTTCCAAGTTTTTCGTATTTGCGTTCAACAATGCCTCATGTTAGTTAATTTTTTTATCAACAATGCATTATCTTCTTCTTTTAAAATGATTAGGGTTATGGTTAACCGATGTATACTCGTATATCGAGCAGTACCGAGCATTATTAACACTCGATACATCTCGGTATTGGATATTAATGGTCGGTATAAGCTAAGATTAAAACATAAAATATTTTATTGATATATTATACAATTATAAAAGCTCCTTTTTCCTCGGTACCGAGCAATACCAAGCATTATTAATACCCAATATTGCTCGGTATTGCCGTTTATTGGTTGGTATAAGCTTAGGTAAGAACTCGTACCGAGTGTTACCCATTTGTACCGAGCATTTATAACACTCGATACTGCTTGGTATTCGGATTAATGGTATAAGCTTAATTTAAAACATGTTTTATAGAGTTCTATACACTCGGTATTGCTCGGTATTGTTCAGTACTAAGCAGTACCGAGTACAAAATACACTCGGTACTACTCGGTATTGTTCAGTACTGAGCATTATTAATAGGCGGTACTACTCAGTATTGTTCAGTACCAAGCGTATTTTGTATGTATAATTTAATATTCAGAATGAATTGTATTTAATACTCATATTTGTTATGGAGGGATATACTCCAAAGATTCATTTTAGATGTCGAACTTCGACATTTAGAGAAATTTGTAATCTACTTGTTAAGAGATTTGGAGATCCCTTTGTTGAAAGACTGAGGCTACTGCAAATCAACCAATTCCTGAGGGTACAGCAAATGCCTCAAAATGTTCCACTTATATATATGCTGCTATATAACTGGGATATGAAGACTGAAAGTTTCATTATTAAAGGACAAAGTCTGGAGTTTACATCTGATGAAGTTGCATTACTTATAGGCGTGCCAAATAGGGGTATCATTTTTTATGTTGGCAATGCCAGATCCACCAGAAAAACTTCAAATAACATCCGCCATGATATTGAGAGGATGGATAATACAACTCCAATGGACGATTTAGTGAAAGGCTTCCTCCTTTACCTACTATCGAACATATTTTATCCAATGGCGAACTTTCGTATACCATCTTCTATCTTGAAAGTTGTCAAGAATGTTGAGAGTTTTAATAAGTACAACTGGCCTGAATCAATTAGGAGTTTCCTAGTTCAAGAATTCAACATTGTTGCTACAAAAAAAGCAAAGGGATCCGCCTTGGGTTATGTAAATGATTTTGTCATGATTGTAATCGTGAGTATTATTATTTTTTTTCAACTGATTTTTAGTTAATTTAGAAATTGTATAACAAAATAAAATTGTCCTCATTTGTACAGATTTGGATTTCTTGAACATACATCAATTCATGCAGTATAGGATGAACTATCCCGTCCACGTTTTACTCGCTGGGATGGTAACTTCATTTACAGTGAAAAAGATGTAAATAGTATATTTGCTGACCTTAACGATCATGAGGTATATTTTCAATTTAATTTCTTGTAAAATGAGGTGTTTAAAGGTTTAAATTTGATGAAATATTATATTATATGCAGATTCTCAAAGAATTCTGAGGAATAACAAATGATGAGAAAGTTTTATTGCATGGTCTTTCTCCAGCCAGTCCAATACCGGAGGTAAGCCCAATTAGGGCAGCTAGCCCACCAACAGCTAAGTCATTGCCACCTACTAGGGTTCCCAGTCCGGTTAGCGAGCCAATTCCACCCAAACATGACTCATGCCCACCTAGTCCAGTTAGTCCAATACGGGTGGCAAGCCCAATTCATCCTGATTCATCGTCATATCTAGAATCAAGTCAAGTAAATGAGGAAATAAACCTGAGGATATTAAATCAAGCATTATACAAGCTGTTAATTAATGACAATTTAATAAAGAAGAATGTAGTACAGTTGTAATATTAACAATATCTAACTATCTCATTACTCTCATGCAATGTGCACATAATATACCCATCATTTCAAACTTAGCACAGCTGCATTCAATGGTACCTTCTAATGAATTAAAATTGACAATCCAATTGTGTGAATCAGTGGAGTTGTCTATATTCCAAACAGAAAACCTTGATAAATCCGATGAGGTATTTTCAACGCATAATCCACCAAGTCCATGTAAGAACTCCTCTTCAAAAAATGCATACAACTTTTTTGAATAAAATTTTGCAGCTTGCTTCAATATTTGGATACTTTTCATATAAGGCACTATATCAGTTTGACTACATCTAAATTCTTCATCTTGTTCATTTCGACGTCAATTCCTCATCACCTTCTCCAAACCGAGGAAACACTCGATGATAGTACTTGTTGGCTTGGAATAATCATGTCATACATGATTGGTTGACTCACTACATTGGGTTGATAAAATGTCATGGTTAAAGCAATCTTTGTTGAATGCAGTTGACCACTTCTCCTTGATTTTGTAGAGATCATTCAACCATTGATGGTTTTGCAGGTTTCATTCTGATATTATTTCAGTCCATTTTCTCTCAAATTCCTCAACTGAATCACATTGTTTGAAACAATAAAAAAAATAAGAATTTGACTCTATTGTTGCTTTAAAGCACCATACCTTTGAAGGTGCCTTTTTGTACAGATGTCATTGGCACAATCGATGTCGTGTATTAGGCAATGCAATCTCTATTGCCCTAGTCACGGCTTGGTCCTGATCAGTAAAAATGGTAATGGGATGTTTGTTATCCATGATTTTTATAAATGTTCGAAAAAGCTAGGTAAAAGAAGCTGTAGTCTCATTAGATAAAATTGCAACTCCTAGGTAGAACATTTTGTTAGTGATTATTGACTTCGACAATTGGGGCACAAGCTAAGTTATATTTATTTAAACGATAACTAGTATCGAATATAATCACATCCCCAAAACAGTCATAATCAATTCTACCAAGAGCATTAATCTAGAAGAAATTCAACAAACACCCATGTTGACCTCGATTTTTGTTCGAGTGTGATTGAGCGTCTTTGATTGATTTAATCAAGCCCCATTGGGTTCAATTCGAGCACAAATCAGATCGAGTTGAGTCGAATTAGGCTCGATCGGGTTTGATTAAACTCGATTAGTCCGCCTTGGCCACGTCAAGTTTGTTATGATTTGAGTCGTCATTTTATTTAAATTTAATTGGGTTAATTTGAGCAAATCAAGTTGAATTCTAAATTGACCCAAATCAGATCTAATTTTGAGCTTGATTTTAATATGTTTAATTTTTTTTATGAGCTTTATATTTTTAAACTATTTTCAATCACTGATTTTCACTGTCTCGATAGATTTTTGTCTTGGATTGCTATTTTGAGTATTTTCCCTATTATTTAAATATTTATTATTATAATTATTTTGAAATTACAAATTATTTTCAAATCATTTTGAAACCTCGATTGGGTGGTCAGTGGGTCTCTCCATACTTATGTATTATGAATTGAATTATTTTTAATTATTTTATTTTCTAAAAAATATATTTATATTTATAAGTACTTTTAAATTATTTTAAAACTGCTTATACCTAAATCTTAATTTTGGGAGACCCGCTACTTCATGAAATTTTAGACATAAGTTCCATATGTGAAAAGCAATCATGGGAGAAGTTGATTAGTGGATGATTGAGTGCCGATCATTCACTAATCCCTTCTTTAGTTTTATTTACTTTTTGTTCGTCGTAGCTTGCATGTGTAGGTCGCACCACGAGCACTTAGTCTAGGCTCTCCTAGATCTAAGGACATGGCGTGTTTATTTTGTTTATGTGTTCCCCTGCATTTATCACCTTGAGGGTTAGATAAAACATCACTCTTAACATTTACAACGTAATGACACCATAAGGACAAAAATTAAGGACCCGTCTAACAAACTTAAAAGTTTTCCAGGAGCTAGGATAGATCCCGAATTGATATGAAAATCTCAACACTTAAACTTAGTGACATCTGAAACATCACAGAATTTTCTAGGAATTTTTAGGAGTCTTTAGACTCCTTAGTTAACCAACCTTAGTTAACATGTTAAATAAGGCCCCGAGACCTTCCGAAAGTTACAATAAATACATTTTAGGTCAGAAAATTACCCATAATACCTCAAACTTACCAAAATCTGATTCTTGACCTTAGATAAATAGGGCTCCCTAGTTTGTCTTCAGGTTGACCCCTAATTTGACCATATGTGGAATTTACTATTTTGCCTCTAATAATTCATTAAAAATTATTAAAAATTCCAAATTTTTCCTAAACATTTGGGATCACTTTTTCAGGTCATCCTTGACCTTTGGGAGTGATTCCAATCAGTTTGGAGTTGATTTGGATCAAAACGATAAAAACAGCCATTTATTATGAAATTTAGAAATTCTCTTAAATACCTTGGATTTAGAAAACTCATAACTAATTGTAGAAAATTCCAAATTGGGAAAACTCACTTTCATTAGACTCCAATTAGGGCCTAATATTTATTAAAAATCTTAGGTTTCCAGAAACTGGCCTAGATTAGAAAGTCAACTTTTTGGTCAACCGTAGTTCATTTAGGGCCCTAAACTTAAAAAATTCATAACTTTGCCTAGAAAACTCTGATTTTAGTGTACTACCTGTCTAACTACTTGTATTAAGGCCTAGTATTTTCCTAAAGTGATAGAAACCCCAAACCTAGCCTATTTCCCAAAAATGACTTTTTGGATCCTCAACATAACACCTAGGAGGAGCCGGAACTTTCCAAAATTGGCTAATATAACTTTAACTTCAAATATCATCACCTTAAGTATTTAAAACTGATCAACAAACTGAAATAATTAAAATGGACCATAATTCACTAATATTTGAATTTCAACTAAAATATCCTTTTCAGACCCCCAACAAACTTGAACTCTAGATAACTTTAATTAACTACCCTGCTTAGGACCTATCCGAACCACACCAGCCTTACACACGTATAGAATTGCTTGCTAGGGCACTACTTCTAGCTCTAGGTTAGGCCGCTGGGTTTTATTTTTCTGCTGTGTGCCGGAGCTTTCTGTGGTTTTCACTGTATGCTATTTGAAAAATGATTGGTGTGTTTGCTTACTTTTTCTGCACTCTGGATGTGAGCGCTAGATTTACCCCTAGGTTAGGAGCGCCATATATATATATATATATATATATATATATATATATATATATATATATATATATACTGTTCTTCCGTGCAGGTGGCCATGCTCAAGCTGATAAAAGGGGGGGCACTGTCATGATTTCTAATATTGTCTTATGCAGGTGCTTGCTCAGCCCCCCTAAATAAATGAGGGCTAAATTAATAATTATAACTGCACAGGTGGACCACTTAGCCCTCAAGAGCATGGCTTGGCATAGGGTCAATAGTGTTAGCTATTTATTTTTATATAAACTGCTTGGGATCTTTATTAGGATAACCATGTAGGGAGTCTAGATTTTTCTACTTTTAATGAATGTAATATATGTAATAATTATTAAGAGTTGTGAAAACAACTGTGAGTTGGGATATTCTTATCCAACTCAAATTCCAAAAGAAGAAGGCATCCCTAAAGGGGAGAGTCTTCTTCCATTTGGAAGACCAAGTTGGATGGCTTTAGATATCCAAAGAGAAAAGGCAATACCCCCCAGCTGGAGGAATTGTCTCTTCGTTTGGATATTCAAGCCACGACGGATCCAAGGAGGAGAGATCCAAGGAGTCAAAGGAGGTGAGATTCAAGGAGTCCAAGGATGAGAGATCCAAGGAGTCTAAGGAGGTGAGATCCAAGGAGTCCAAGGAGGAGAGATCCAAAGAGTCCAAGGAGAGGACATCTAAAATGCTAAAGATTGAAGACCCAATACCCCACTCAAAGTTGTTGGCGTCTGTCATAGGCTTAGAAATCCGGGTTGTTTGCAGTGGTGCCCGGCCACTTTACTTTCTGCATATCTGGATTGTAATAAGGGCAATTTGCCTATGGCCATTTAGTTGATTAATTTTGAATTTATATTGATGTGCTTTCCTGATGTGCGCAGTAGAAATACCTGCATTTTCTAGGTTTTTTTCTTGCATGTCGCTTTTATTTTCGCCTGGATTTCGTTAGGCTCTTTAAGGACTGCAAAATCTTTTCTACTCATAATTAGAATTTAATATTTAAGTTTTAAATAATATAGAAACTTAACGAACCTAGAGAACTGCTGGAACCATCCGGGGTCGCATGCATATTATTGCATTTCTTCTTTCCTTGCTATAAGACATCTCCCTGCCTGCGGGTAGAGTCCGGATAATCTGGCCTATGAGGATGAAGTGCCGGACCTAGGGAGACCTAGTCTTTTCTAAAAATTTGTTTTTCTATAAGCCTATTTTTTTTTTAAATTCTATAGCATTCATGAGCTGACATTTCAACTAGCATGCATTGCATTAGTAACCAACTAAATAAAATTTATTGCATTAGTTAGAAGCATCTGACCTACATAAGTCCATGACCACTTAAAAAATTCTCTTGATGTCGGTCCTATTTTTAAAGAACTGTACCACCCACCCATCTTTCATAACTGACTTGATAGCATAATTTTAAAGCGATTAGGTGGTTAGCTGGCTCCCCAATCCAGGCCGGGGTAAGTCCATGTTTTGTACTGCATTAGCTAGGACAAGGGTCTTGGTGTTTCGTAGAGCACTTAGCCCAACCTAGATTTAGGATTCGAGGCTACTACATTCGGTCTTGTAGTATGCATTAAATAGTAGGTAGGTCCCTTCCTTTTAGGGACTATAAATCCTACTTATCCGCGTTACAGGATGACGTCACCTCCATCTCTTCTCTCACGTATGTGGTTGAGTGCTTGATTTCTTTTCTCCAGTTTTCTCCTTAGTACCCTAAAGCCTCTGAATGCTGGTATGAGCCATGCATGTTGATTCAGCCCTTTGGACCTTTCTTCCCTTTGAGTAGGATTTCCTAATCTTTACCCAGGTGACAATCCCACTTTAGGAGAGGATAATATATGATTCTTAATTGAGAGTTTTCTCAGGCTCCGGCCTGGGATGTAATTAACCATGGGGGCTTGCGCCCGTGGGAAACTCGGTCCCACATATACTAAACCCCATTCGAGCTCTTGCATCGGATGGGGGAAACCCGTGACTAGGTCGTGTATATTGCTACCCATTGAGGTGTGTTGGTGAAAGCCTCCATCTTCAATGGTTAGTCGTATACATGATCCAATCTGTCCCTTCCAATCGACCCGTTCGCGCTGTGCTCTTTTGGAGGTCCACAACCCATCTTCATCAGTTTCAACATCCCAAGCAAACATGTTGTCATCAATTGCCCATTCTTTAAACAACTTGATTAGTGAATTAGTGTCTCCAATCTCGATCTTGGCTATTCTTTCTTTTTGGATGTAGTTGTACGCATCTCGCTTCGTGAATCCAAGATTACCCACACCTCTAACTTCATCAGATAGGTATGTAAATGCATCGACAGTTCTTATCCCTGCTTCTGACATAGATTTCAAAACAGCTGCATTATTATCATTAATGGTCCTAGATGACCTGAGCAAATGTTGATCATCCGGCCTAGCCAGTTCGTGATTGTGACTTTCTACATATTTATTCACTGCCCAAACCTCAACTTGACTCACCAAAAATCTAACCATGGCTGGACACCCTGTTATTGTACATGATCTTCGATATTTTACCTTAGTACCACTCTCATTCTCCTTCTTGAAACCTGATTTAGAACACATAAAATCTTTTGATTTGATTTTTCTTGTATTTGGTTAGAAATGGTGATGATCTTTCTGAACACTAAATCCAGTTGAATGCGCGTATTGGCAATATTTTTCATATGCTTCCTTATCAGAATTGTAAACACCATAAGAAATATTCATACATCCATATTAGCTTTATATCTAAATATCAATCCGGACATTAAAAACAAGCTTATAACGAGGTTGAATGATCGGCACTACGACGTATTAATATTTATTAGCTTAGTACAACTGTGCACCGAGTTTATATCGAGTTATTATAATCAGTATCGATCGTATACCGATCTATACTAATGAATACCGACCTTATACCGAGCTAAGAAGGAGTTCATACCGAGTAATGATCAGTACTACTACAACCAAAGTTTGATTAATATCAATCCAGACATTAAAACAAGCTTATACCGAGGAGGTTGAATGATCGGCACTACGACGTATTAATATTTATTAACTCGGTACAACTGTGCACCGAGTTTATACCGAGCTATTATAATCAGTACCGACCGTATACCGATCTATAATAATGAATACTGACCTCATACCGAGCTAATAAGGACTTCATACCGAGTAATGATCGGTACTACTACAACCAACATTTGATACCCAGTAATGAAACAGTAAAAAGTAAAAAAAAAAACAAACAGTATGGATAATAACTTATTAAATCAGAAAAAGCTTGATCAAAGTTTAACGTCGGAGTTCCCTCGTAATCTACGAAGTCTTCGAAAGAAAAACCTTCATTCGTTCCTTCTATCTCCTCAAATACTTAACGATTTTTTTCGTGAGGTATATGAGAATTATATGAACCGTAAAGACTGTAGAACATCTTAGGTTTAATACAGAAAAGGTTATTATACCTGAGGTAAAAGCCACGTACTTTTTTAGTTTTCCCGCCCAATTCATATACATTACGACGGGCCAATCCGAAATATTTTAAAAAAATGTGCTAAAGCATATGGGCTGTCGTCGGGTCATAAGGGGTAAAGAGGCATGCCAGGTGTCGTGATTTTAAGGCAATACCGAATGTAGAGATGCGTCAGGTTACCTGAGGCAATAAAATATGATGGCCATTTGGCAATGAATAAAATATGTCTTAAATTTATATTTCTGATGGATTTTCAAAGATAATTCACGCGTTGAAAAACAAACACTATAAAAAAATTTTGCAATAAACATTTCTAGCTGATTTTTCTTAATAATTAGTTAATACATAATATGTTCAAATTATTTAATCCGTTTACCAATACCTATTAGATTAGCTAATTAATTTATTTTTAAAGCATAATGATAATTATTAAAACTTTTAAATTATTTTAGTTTAACAAAATTTAACTTAATTAATTTAAATATTTCTAATAATTATTTTTCAAAAAATTTAAAATTCTCTTTATTATACACAATTGTCTATTAATAGTAATTTAAAAATAACAATTGATTGTTTGATAATATCAACTAATTTAGTTGATAAGTATTTTTAAAAAATTATAAATATCTTACAAAAATAATTTAGTTTATATTAAATTTACATTATTGAGTAGACTTGAACAACATTTAGAGAAAAAGTAACAATCGTTAAAAGTTGTTTGCAACTTGTATCTATCCGTAAGAGTAATCGTTAAGAGTTTTTTAAAAAAGTTGCGTAATGAGGGACCAATTTTAAAATAACTCGAAGGTCGGCTGCACTGTCTGAAGTTTCATTGGATGCTCCACCTGATGATTATGGCGAAGTATTATATGACTGAAAAACCCTACCTGTAGAGTCAACTCTTTGTCCTTAATTTTCTCGTTTCTTTAGGAGATCCATTAATGTTGATAAAAACTGTGGATAACGAAAGGATCCCAATAAGCTGTATAATTAACATATAATAAAAATTATTAGTAAAAAAATAGTAAAATGCACCCAGATCAAGAAGGAAATCATTAGCATTTCAATTATCTAAATAACTCACAGTTCCATTTCGGAATTAGCCAGAGATATCATACCGGACCAAGAGCGTCTTGCCCAGAAGAAATGCAAAAAAAATGACCCTAAGTATAAATGATTTCTAGCAGGAGAGAATATGAACATAATATTTTGTTGAATGCGAATGAAAGTAATAAGACTACCAATCATAATTCATAGCATGCCTTCAAAAAATTTACTTTAGAAGTGTCTTAAATTCATTCAACCCCAAGAAAAGCATGGCAACAATGGCCCAAGGAGGAGGCAACCAATTGTTGTTCCTCTTGTTAGTTTTCTGAAATGAGTATGCATGTTTAGGCATAAAAGATGTTGTATCGCAATAAAAAATAAGAAATTTTGTTCAAGTATGTCAAATTGAAGTAGAAGTCGATTGCAGTTTATAACTGCGCTGCAAAAAAAATGTATTCTTTAACTGAATGAAGTGCATTTTCAGTATATCAATTAGAATAAACTGTTATTAATCTGATAGCTCTTCCACGTGCCATTTTGAAAAATTATGAAGAGAAATAACATTGTGAAGAGGAAAAGGCAAACATGTAGGCATATATTAAAAAAAATGTTAAAGATATCTCACTATAAATTTGTTAAGATAGCCTAATATAAATTTTATCAAAATGTGTTAAAAAACACTGAATTTGCTTAGAGATTAAAACAATATTGACTATTTATATCTAGCACTAATCTTAAAACAAATTCAATAATTTTTATACTCATCCTCATACAGTTTATATTAGGAGATCCTAACATAGTTTTTTTTCTAATACAACTAGATTTTTTTCTCAGTAATTATAATTGAGAATCTAACACCAATGCGTACTATAGGTCTTGTTGCCCTCAAGCCTTTCATCTACCACAAAATGGAAGACTAGGAGTTTTATTTTATTTTTTTAATGTTAAGAAATATATTGCCCAAAAAATCATTGCATTCAAAAGGCAACATATAAAGTGATATGCCACCACTCTTTTTTTCTATCTATCTATTTAAGTATCAAACAAATGATAGCACATGATTATCAAGCAAATAGGTTTAAGATAAAAGGCTAAACTGAACAGAAGGAAGAGAGAAGTACTCCAGTGGCTATATTCACAATTTTGAGAAAGATATCAATGGAAATAAAATGTCAAAAAAAGTTGAGGTTCAAAAGTATGCCTCAGCAGCAATAGCCTGTGTCACAGTATACTCAATTTTTGCCTTGAACTGCCTCCATAATATCTTGCACTTGACAGGTGTGATTAAAATTCTCATTGATGGAACCTAAAAAGTAAAATAGAGAAATCATTATGAAAATGAATATGAACACAAATTAAATAAACCTAAACTCTACATAAATGATATATTATACAATTTAAGTATATTCATTATATGAATTGTATTTTTGTTGAACTGCTTCCATAATAACTTGCATTGAACTGGTGAAATTAATATTCTCATTGATGAAACCTAAATACCAAATATAGGCGAATCTTTAAGAAAGTGAATACGAATAAAAATAAATTATATACAAAAAGGCTATGAAGTCGTTCATCTCCCCACTTATTGGAATTCAATGCAATCAATGTGTCCGATGACAAATTTCTATTTGATGTTGAAGAGATAAGGCCATCCATCAAAGCAAGTTGTAATAAATCCTCAACATTATCCGTATTTTCTTCTAAGCGAATTACAACAAGGACAACTAGTAACTTTAATGACTGCAAACAAGAAACAACAATTTGAAATACAAATTAGAACTAAACGTACATATCATTGCAAGATTAAAAAGAAAAAGAATAGAACTAGGAATGCAAATTCAGAACATACTGCTAATCGAGCCATTTTGGTGATTGTTTTTATATCTTCTTTTCCTGTCCAAAGTCTTGGCATTGAATCAGAATCATAACTAAACACTATTTCAAACCTGTAAACATATTGCATAAAATTAAATAAATTTAATAAATGAGATTTTCACATATAAGACTTCAAGAAAATAATCATCACCTGTCTTTCATATTTATCAAGACCTTCTCAGCTTCTTCCCTTGCCTTTGATTCAACAATCATTATGGCATGTCTTTTTAATTTTGCAACAAATGTTTCGATAGTTGTCTGATCAGTACCAAATGAAGAAATGGTTGAAGTAAAACCAACTAAAGTGGTCATTCTCTCCAGCTGAAGAATTTTTCTAATTGTTGGCCACGTTTAATCATTAGCATCTTTTAAAAGGGATTGTGCAGGCTCAGAAAGGGTTTTGTCAAGTTTTTCCTGTATGATAAATATAATAAATTAATAAACATATATTTTCTATGCAGCCCTGTGACGACCCCAGATATCAATAGTGAAAGGATTCGTCGACAGTCTTGATCAATCTCCATTCCAGTTGCCTTGCTCGGACCTGAAAATTTTCAACCACATATAATGAGCTTTACAAAGCCCAGCAGGTCACCAAAGCCTACAACTGAAATCAAAGCACGGCGATGCTATCAATATGCAGGTCAGTTAATCAAATCCATATCAGTCAATGGTCAATGAGTCTATGCAATACGGAAATCCATAGTCAATAAAACCAGTCAATGCAGTGGCAGACGAATCGATAAATCAATTCAATAAATCCATGTCAATCTCGAAGAAATTCGAACACAATAGGAACTCAATCAATCCGTCAAATCAATCGATATCAAATCAAATCAATGCGGCCTAATCAATACTATCTATTCAATGAAATCAAACGAGGAAAGCAGTACGATAAATCTCAATCTATTCTAACAGTGAATCCATGCAGCAGAAACAATAACAACAGTGAATCTATATGCAAGATCAATAAATCCATAGGTAGTAGTAACAATGAATCTATAAGCAGAAATCAATGAATCTATAGGCAACAGTGTCAATGATTCTATACTATTCATGTCCATGCTATCAATGCAATATCTATATCCATCCATTTCTATATCAATGCTCAATGTCGATGCACAGCAATCAATCAGTGAAATCAATGAAATCGTACGATCTAATAAATCCAATCAAAGTCGATAAAGCAGGAATATATAAAACAATGAATCCATAAATCAATACAGTAAACATGCAATTCCATACAATGGTCTTACTCGACAAGCACAAACACTAGTCATGATCAATAGTGCTGTTGTAGAATTCATAGTGCTGTTGTAGATATCCATATGTTGGTTTCAATCAATAAGAGTCGTCACTCTTTTTGCCCGTCGGCCGGCCCGTCGGCATATAAAACTCCTTATGACTCCCATCAATAGTGCTGTTGTATAAATCCATGATCGATGTTTAAAGGAAAGCCCGTCGGCCCACCATCCTGTACAGGTCAAGATCTATCTCCAACCAACGTTCAACCAGGTTCCCAATTGTCTTTTAGTAACAATCAATTCAATCAATAGTCAATGCAAGAATCAATATTAAAGCAATCTAGAACAATCATATCAATAGACATACGCATATCAATTCAATCTATCAAATCTGGGAAAATCAGAAATCATACGAAAATCGGGCAGAGTAACGGCAGTCTGTCAAATTTACATAAAAATCCTGCAAAAGGCAAAAATTCCAAATTTCTCCAAATTACAATAGAATATCCACGACATCAATACAAGACTATTATTCTATAGAATCCAAATCAAATCAAGTCCTGATATTTTTCTGTTCGATTAAAATCGCGTAGAATCAATTCCGACCGGTAAAATCTTCATAGAAAATAGTCAAATCGTGTACAATAGTCATATCTATAACATACTAAAAGTTGTGCGGTGAAAGTTGTGTCAAATCGAAATCATGTCCAAAATTCGACTACGAAAACACAAAACAATGCACAACTCGGTCAAAACTCAATATCTCTGAAAACAGAAATAGGATTCGGAGTCCTTACCACGAGATCTACACTTTTCCCAACAGCGGCGTCGGACGAAAAAAGCGCTCCGCGGCCTCCGAAACCCAGCTTTTCCTCTTTTCCCTTTCTCTTTCTCTCTCCTCAAATCAGATATTTTGTTTTAAAATGATTTTCTCTCTCCTCAAAACGAGCTGATTTTCTTATATCATAAAGCTGATCGGCCCGGCCGATCGTCAGATCGTCCCGGGACGATCAGACCAAAATCGATCGTCCTGGACGGTTCCCAGAACTATTCTCAGGACGATATTTTGAACAGTACAGATCGGCCTGGACGATCTCACTATCGTCCCGGACGATCCTGGGAGGAAAATCCAAGTCAGAGAGGAACAGTAAGGGAACGAGGTCTCACAAGCCCATTGATAAAATTATAATTGATAGGAAATTTATTCTCCTTCTAGAACTAAAATGTATAGGATATCTACATCATACCTCATAAATACACATGAGCTCACACGATTTTGCCGAGCAAACTGAAGTAACAAACACATGTATATTATGCCAAAGCTCATTCCGTTCATTTAAAGTGCTCTCATCTTGTTCAATGCCTGCATCTTTATATTTTAACATCAAATCCATATCAGCATTCTCCAATTATCAATCAAAAGTAAGCTAAACAAGGATTACTAAGGAAATTAAACAACTACTTGTTAATGAAATCATAGAAAAAAACCTCAAACTATTGTCTCAAAGTCATATTAATACATATTTTGTCAATAAATACTTTAGTATGATGTTTGACAAATTTCTAGCTAACTACCTCTGCAATTTTCATCGAATCTGGGTAGTTGCAATTGGTTATCCATGTTCTATAGCTATTTGTGTTGACCTCGATTTTCGTTCAAGTGCCTTGGAGTGCATTCGATCGGACCTTGTCGAGCCCAATCCGAACTCGAGTCGAGCCGAATTGATTTTAATTAGACTCGACCCTATTCAATCAAGCCCGAATAATTTATTTTGGCCGTGCCGAGTTTAATCCGATTCGAATCGTTGTTTTATATTTAGTTAATTGGGTTAAATCAAACTGAATCCGAATTGATCAGAATCATCCTAAATTAGACCCGGTTCAAGTTCAATTTGAGCATCATTGGCTCAGTTTAATATTGATGAGATTCTAAATATTTTTTTATTATTTAATTTGAATCCTTCTCTAAATTCGGAAGTCGACTCAACGGTCCCGATCTTTCCGAAATTCGGAACCAACTCTCAGTCTCATGCCGAAATAAACTTTGGTAGTCGAAGCCTGAGCGGAACAAGGCCTTTTTTGGTATTTCGAGCGAAGCAGAACGTTAGGAAGACGTTTAAAAGGCTTGAGGAATCCTTCGGCTCCCTCAGTCTCACCGGCACCCTCTCTCTCAATCTCTCGGATTTGGTCTTTCAACCTCTCTCCCTCTCGGACTTCTTTCTCTCGCGCGAGCAGAACCCGACGGACCCCTTTCCTCGTCCGTCCCGAGCTCCAGGACCCCAAGTCACGATTTCTCCTTGCCCTAGCCGTGGCCAAATCTCTGCTCCCGTCGCCCCTAGCAGCCGCACGCCCCGGGACTCCCTCTTCTCCCCGCCTCTCCTCTGTTCGGATTGAGCCTGAAGGCCGAAGTCGCCTCTCCCTAGCCGAGCCCGACGCGAGCCCAGACGTGGCCAGCCCTAGTCATACTCGACATCTTCGACCGATCCTCAGCCGACGCCACCATCTCTTGCAGCCGGTATTCTTCTTTCTTGGACCGAATCGGCTGACCTTCTCTCCCTTTTGCTTGGGTCAAGAATTGCTGCAGCAAACGACCCCTTTGCTCTTCTTGAATCAAGAATCATGGTAAGGAATTCCTGTCTTCTCTAAAAAAAAAAAACGACATCTACTTTTTAAAATTAGTTCCAGAAATAATGAATGGTTTATGTATTTTATGAACTATGTTTGAGTCGATGTATATGACTAATATTTTGATTTTATGCTCATTAAGTCGACATGCTTTATACTTACGAGTACATTACATTTTGTACATGGGTTTTGGAAACTTATTATGCCGTGTGATTTAGTTGTAAATATGTGCCAATCTGATATCCGGCAAATCATGTATGTACGGTTCCTATGCAGTCTTGATGAATATTGATTTCTTATAATGAACTATGAGAGGGTGTGGTTGCGGAGGTAGGAGCTTTTATGTTTTAAGCAATATTGTGAATGTTGAACAATGAGTATTTGATAATATGTTTCTAAAAGAAAGCTATGGTCACTTCGCTTGCATATGATTCATGTGGCTTTATCTATGGATCTAATGCAATGATACTAGAAGAACTTTTCTCTTTTGGTGAGTTCCGTAAGTATTTTGGAAGAAAATTTGGAAGTAGTTGCAAGATTTCTTGGGTTCTTTTGGGATGATACTAACTAGTTTGGTTTGAATCAATATGAGGTTATATGTCCATGATGGATGATTTTCTTGGAGCTTTGGAAAAGATTTGTGGAGTCTTCGTGTTTGCTTTAACCTTTAAGTATGAATTCCCATATAAATCTGATTCATGCCTTGTGTTGATTGGAGCATTTTCTTGAGTTTATCTTAAAAGAATAAAATGGAAATGTAAGATCTTAAACTTAAGAGAATATGCCCCTTTCTTGTTTCATTTTTTCTTTTCAATAATATAAGATTCTTTGAACTTTTGGCAAGGCATTGTATGTTTGGTATGAGAATGATTTTTATGAATTTGGGTTAGAAGTTGCTCTTGGAATTTTTTTGATGGCATGTGGCATGGAAGGTAGAAATTTGTTTGAAAATTTTATAGGATTGTCTCATATTTGAAAAGGTGGATGGCTTTGCTCCATATTTGAAAAACATATGATTTGTTTTGTATTGAAGAGTGTTTATGATTGGAAAGGTACAATGATTTGTTTTGTGCTAAAAAATTGTGCTTCTTGTATTTCTTCTTGTTGTAAGATTTTACGAGTTGTTTTGTGATAAGTTTTATGAGGTTTTCTTGGCTTTACCCCACACCAAATAAAAAGAAAAGTACTTGTTTTTTGTGTCAAAAGAGTTTTTTTTTGGTGTTTTGTTTTCTTTTCAATAAGGGGCTTTATGTGTTGTTTCATTTGGAGGTTTCATAAGTGAATTTTGAGATTTAGAGCTTTATGGTTGGTTTTTGATTGAAAGACTCTTTGATGTTTTTGTTTTGAAGCGAATGATCTTGTTTATGTGGGTGATCTTTCTTATTTTGAATTGACTTTCTTTTACTAGTGTTTGCTTCTAAAAGTAAATATCCATTAAAAAAAAGAGAAACTTGTTTTGAGTTTTAGTTTTTGGGAGCTTGTTCCCTTTCGCCGTTTTGAGCTTTATTTTAGATAATAGTTTGGTCAGCGTTTTAAATATATAAAGTGCTTTGTTTGGAATGTGGGGACAATAAAGGGCATTGAAAATACATTCTTCCTTATTCGTATCACATCGAATTGGGCAGAAGGTTGTTTTAGATGCACACTTGGTTTCAAAGAAGTGTGCCCAACAACAACAATGGTTACATTCCTTTTATGTTTGATTTTCATTCTTTTCTTTCTATTGCATTTAGTCGTTTTTCTCTCTTACTTCCCATCTTTCTACTATTTTTCTACTTATTATCGTACTTTGATGTATAAATCCCTAAGCTTATTGATACCTGTACGGATCTCTAAAAGGGTTATAAAATAAAAACTTCTTTTAGTCCTACAACTTTAGTGACACCTAAGGACAAAATTAAGGACCGAGTCTTAGATAACATAGATTTAGAGTGCATGTTCTTTATAGGATAGAGACATTAAACCAAAAACTTAGTGACACATTTTTCTAGGTTTAGTTTTCTTTAATCCACTAATAATCAACAAATGAAAATCAACCATAATTTAACCCTTTAAAATGCACTAAAACTTTTAATTTTGATATCAATATAATATCCATTAGAAGATTAAATTAATTATTTGTAAAAAAAAGTAATTCTAAGGTAGAGCATTACCTACAAGTGCATAAACTTATAATGAAATCAACATTTAATAAGTACAATGAGAAAGATTAATACACCAAAATTATAATAGATGACAGATTCCAAATACATTAAAATTTTACCCTCTATTTCTTTTACTTAAAAAAAAACATTAATATTTTAAAAAACCCCATATTTGATATATTTTACGCCAATTTTATGTCAATAAAATAGTCCCCAAGGGTTAAACAACACTGAGGCTACAAGGAAAGGAGATGAAAAAAAATTAAGTAGATGAACTTCTACCATACCATTTGAATAAAACAACTATGTCACCATGAAAAAAAGGAAAATAATAGTTTTACATATGGTCGCCATTTTCAAAACAAAAAATTAATATTATTTATTATAAATAAATATTTTTTACATTGAATCAAAAAGATGCATCTTTAGAAGGAATTTAGTGAACTATAACTCCTATAAGTGAAATGTAAAATTCATATTTAAACAAGTAATAGTGAGCATACATGCCAACTAATCTTAAGCCACTCTTGAAATAAACGTGTAAAAAATAATTATTATATGTGAAAACTCATTAGAAAAGAATGATGATGACCATTAATATCTCACTACGATCATAATATAATCCAAAATTAAATTAAACATTTCAACATAACATACTGTCGAATCAACATAAAAAAGCAACCAAGAAGAATGAAAAGCTAAGGTTAAAAACTTCATTTCTTAGTGTGTGCGAGATTGATCTGCTCGAGAAGAGAAATGATGCCAACAATTAGACCATAAAGATCAAGACTAATAGCACATACAAACAAACCGACAACAGACAGCACACGGGAAGAAATTCTAGAAGCAACTAAAGCCATCTCCACCATTAAACAATAACCGCTTCAACCAATCTCTGCGATACACGTGTAAATGCATTTCTACCTAAGAGCCTATATATAGCAAAGCATTGTAAACGATACAGTATAATAAAATACTCTACTACTACTTTGCTTTCTCTACATCGTCTCCGTGCTTCTCTATTTGTCTTTATGGTATCAGAGCCTTTCGGCTCACCCGCTTCAAATAAAAATGGTGCAATCCTCTTCCACCAACTCCCCATCTGGCGAAATGATTTCAGATACTCAATCTAAAATCATCACTATACCATCATCACTGAAATTTCTTATTTCGAATATCAAAACTCTCGTCCCCACCCAACTGTCCACATATAACTACCCTACATGGAGATCTCAACTGATGAAGCTCTTTCGCGCAAACAACTATGCTGGATTCCTTGACGACACATCTACAACTCCCTCTCGTCTTCTCAAAGCTACAGATGGCATTCCTATCATTAACCCGACATACATACAATGGACACTAGTGGATCAGAACCTAGCAGCGGCACTGTGTTCCACCATATCGTTAATCATCATACCATAAGTTCTTAATCTCGACAATGCTTCTGCAATTTGGTTAACGCTTGAGCATCGACTACAGGCAACCAATCGCTCAAGAGTCATACAACTTAAAAATGAACTACATCACATCACCAAGGGAGAACTTACAATGCAACAGTATCTCACAAATGTAAAAACACTGGTAGACAACATCGCCTCAGCAGGTTCCACCATAGACAGTGAAGACGTTCTTCTCTACACCTTAAATGGCTTACCCAATCAGTATTAGGCATTCAAAATAGCCATTCGCACCAAATTAACTCCAATCAGTCTAGAAGATATGTATTCATTGCTCATAAGTGAAGAAATTAATATCACCTCTGATTATGTACAACTTAATGCAGCTACTAATCCTCATGCAGTGATGTACTCCAGTCGAGGACGCGGACGATCAAGAGGTCGCGGCAGAACCAGCAATACCGAAGGCCGATCATCAAACAGATCTCCCATCATCTATCAAATTTGTGGTAAAAGAGGACACTCAACACAACAATGCTGGCATCGATTGAATCTTCATTATCAGACCCCCAACACACAACAAACAGCTCTTAATGTCTCCAATGCTGACACAACGACAGACTGGATTCTGGACTCAGGCGCATCAACTCATATGACAAACAATCTGGACAATCTAAGCTACATTGAGGACTACTGTGGCTCAGACAGCGTCTCGATTGTGGACGGACGCAACCTACCCATCACTCACACAGGACGTGGACTCCTTCCCACGCCATCCCATATGCTTAAGCTTCCTCAACTACTACATATTCCCAAACTCTCTCACAATCTTCTTTATGTATCCAATTTAGCTAATGATAACAATCTCGGGAAAGTGCCATAATGGCATATATCCAGTTTCAGCAACATCATCATCCACCTCTCATCAAGCAACTCTCACAACAAAGCAATCATTAGCAATTCGGTGGCATCATCACTTAGGCTATCCTCATACTCAAGTACTTGCTACAATATCCAAACAAAATAGTTACCTTAATATTCCGTCATTTTTTTTTCCTGCACAGCTTGTAAGACCTCAAAAGGTCATAAACTATCTTTTTCTACTTCTACTAATCATCAATACAAAAAATTTGAATTAATACATACGGACGTATGGGGACCGACCCCAATTACTTCCAGCTAAGGCTTCCGATATTACATAATTTTTATTGATTTTTATTGATGACACATCTAGATACACATGGCTATATTTTCTCAAATAGAAATCTGATGTATTCTCTACATTATGCAACTTTCACAAAATGATTGAAACCCAATTCTCATGCAAAATCAAATGCTTAAGGAGTGATGGCGGGACATAATTCACAAATCATACCATACAAAACTATCTCAAATCTAATGGCATAAACTCTTAATCAAGCTGTCCCTATACTCCCGAGCAAAAGGATTAGCGGAGTGGAAACATAGACACATCATCGAAACAACAAGAGCTCTACTTCAAACAACCAACATACCATATAAGCTATGGCCAGACGTTGTCTCAATAGCTGTCCATCTCATCAACATCATGCCATCAAAAATTACTCATGACATATCTCCTCATCACCTACTATTTCAACAACTACCCTCGTAGAAACATTTCAGAGTACTTGGCTGTCAATGTTTCCCTCTCCTCCCCCCTCACACTCATCATAAACTTGCTCCTAAATCTATTCCATGCATATTTCTAAGATATGCTTCTAACTATAAGGGCTACAAATGTTTTGATCCCAAGACAGGCAAAATATTAATCTCTCGGCACGTCCCATTTGACGAGAACACTTTTCCATTCTCTTGCCCAGATAACCCCATGCAAAACTCATCCACATACTACAATCCCAATCCTCATCTTCTACTTCCCACCTCATTGCTTTCCTCGTCTACGCCATCACCCTCCCCTATCTGTGTACAGCAAAATATACCTGTCTCTTCCATATCTTAGCCCACTGCTTCTCCACCTACACTCATCACCACATTATCTCCACCTCATCCCCATCATCCCATGATTACCCGCAAACAAATAGGCTCTCTAAAACCTCGTCAAATTCTCGACCTTAACCATCAACTCGTTCCAAACTCAATCACCCCCACCACATATCATGAAGCTGTAAAACATCAGCACTGGCGAAATGCCATGGCATTAGAATTCCTTGCTCTCCAACAACAAGGACACGTGGACACTAGTTCAGGCCCCTCCCAATCAAATGATTCTCGGCTCCCGCTGGACTTACAAAATCAAAACCAATCCCAACGGCACGATTGCTCGTTATAAAGCTCGTTTAGTAGCACAAGGGCATCGTCAAGAGTATGGTCTCAATTACTTGGAAACCTACAGTCCCGTAGCTAAATTCCCCTCTCTACGAGTCTTTCTTACAATAGCATTTCATAACCACTGGCCTCTTCATCAATTAGACGTTACTAACGCCTTTTTACATGGTTCTCTCAATGAACAGATCTACATGAAACAACCAACTGGTTTTGAAGACAACCAACTTCCAAACCACGCATGCCTTCTTTAAAAATCAATATATGGTCTTAAACAAGCTCCCCGCCAATGGTTTCACACCTTCTCAACCTTTCTGCTATCATTGGGCTTCACCAAAAGCCAAGCCGACCCCTCTCTATTCACTTATCATCATAATGAAACTCATGCTTATCTTCTACTTTACGTAGACGATATACTCTTCACCGGAAATGACTCCAAACATCTTCTTAATGTTATATTTGCTCTCAGCAACAACTTCATACGCAATCTCGGAACGCCCTCGCGCTTCATTGGCATCGACATAGCTCACAATGCTGATCATATGCTTCTTTCGCAAACACAATATACTCGAGCCATTCTACAACAAGCTGGTTTACTCCACTGCAAACCTCTAGCCAATCCATCATTAACCAAACTACCTTCCAACTGTCCTGCTCTACCCAACTTCTCTGACCCTGTATCATATCGGCAATTAACAGGTTCACTTCAATATCTAACCATAACCAGGCCAGATATCTTCTTTGTTGTTAACAATCTTAGTCAACATCTTCATAACCCACAACCACTTCATTTCAGTCTACTAAAACGCCTTCTACTCTATCTTAAAGGCACCAGTCACTTTGGTCTTCCATTCTCAAATCCAACTTGACCCTTCGAACCTACTCGGACGCGGACTGGGCCACAGATCCCTCAACTCGTCGCTCCATCTCAGGGTACTGTTCTTTTCTCGGTGATACACTGATTTCCTGGACAGTTAAGAAACAAATAACAGTGGCCCGATCCTCTACAGAAGCCGAATACAGATCTTTAGCAGCAACTACGTCAGACGTCATCTGGCTCTGGCATCTCCTTTTCGACTTTCATTACCTTCAAACAACGCCAACAACGATTCACTGTGATAACATGTCCGCCATTGCTCTGGTGAACAACCTCGTATTTCACTCCAGAACAAAACACATCGAAGTCGATGTACACTTCATTCGGGACCATCTTCAAGCCAAGCATCTAACTGTTCTCCCTATCTCGACAATAGATCATGTGGCAGACACACTTACCAAGCTTTTATCTACCTCCCGCTTCCAGCTCCTGCGATCCAACTCACAACTCAAGCTTCGCTGTCAGTTTGCGAGGGGCTAATAGCACATACAAACAAACAGGCAACAGACAACACACGGGAAGAAATTCTAGAAGCAACTAAAGCCATCACCATTAAACAATAACCGCTTCAACCAATCTCTGTGGTACATTTGTAAATGCATTTCTACCTAAGAGCCTATATATAACAAAGCATTGTAAACGATACAGTTTAATAAAATACTCTACTACTATGCTTTCTCTTCATCGTCTCCGTGCTTCTTTGTTTGTCTTTATAGACCTTTATTAAAAAGAAGAATAATAAGCATTCTCACAAAGAGCTCTGGTTGTTGAGCGTTGGCCCTATCAATGGATAATAATCATAATAAAAAAAATATTAAATCATGCATTCAAGTTTGACAAAGAGGGAAAGAGCACAAAGATCAAAATATTTAATAAATAAATAATGAAAATTTATGCACATGCTCATGGATACACAAAGTTCATGCATTCAAGTTATAGAAAAAGATCGTTTCCTTCATGGAGATTCAGTGGAAAAGCTTTGCTTGAAACTTTATCAAACTCTTATGATTCACTGGAAAGCAACCAATGAAAAAAAAAGTCCAAAAATAAACAACTTCATGTGAAGGAACCGACAAATGAAAGCAAGTAACGAATTTTTTTTTGCAAGTGCTCCGTTGAAATTATCTTAAAAATATACAAATGAAGGTCATTTTCTTAAAAATTGATAAATGTATATAAAATAACCTACAATACTCATATCTATCAACAAGAAATCATAAGTTCACGAATGGTGAAATGGTCGGCGATAGACAGGACAATGCGGCGAGGTAGTTTGCTGACGAGATCTCCAGCGAAGGTTGGCCAATGGTCGTGTAGTTAATTAAATGACAAAAAAACTTTAGTGTACATGCACAAAAGAAGGTCCTTTTTCTTTGGCATTAACTATTTATATATCTATATAAGTTGGAGTAGGAGATAAAATCATAACAGGAGAGTGCAGCGAGAACAAAGTTTGCAAATACCACGGGAGAAATTGGAGAAGAGAAGAGATAGGAAAAGAAATGAATGAGAAAATGGTATATTCAACCCCAAAAATAAGCAGGAAAAGAAACACAAATGGTGGATTCTCCAACTTTTTTTGGCGAGGACAGCAGAGCGGCGGCGACCTCACGACAAGCTTGGTTCTTACGCGAGCGGGAGGACTTTCAGGGAGGGAGGAAGACTGTAAGCGAAGAATTAGCAGAATAGCGAAAGGGAGAGAGGAAGTGTCGCTGCGTTCGCCTAGGTTTTTTTTTTTCTTTATTAGATTAGAGAAGTGAAACGCTCATATAATTTGGAAAATGCTCCACCGTGAAGTCGAAGGGGAAGTATTTAATTTGAGAACCGTTTGGCAGCAAGTGCTTTGATGAATTAGAAACCATTGCTTTAGGGGCTGTTTAGTTGCCTACAAAGTAAACGCAATGTAAAGTAAATGCAGTGTAAAGTAAATGTAGTGCATTCCAAATACTTTGAGGCTGTTTGGTTGTCTGCAAAGTAAACGTAGGAGAAATGTTTCCCTTGTTTTGGTTAGATATATCCAGAGTAAAGTAAAAACAGTGCATTTATAATATTTTTTTGTCATTATAACTAGCGTATTTATAAAAGTAATCATCAATTATTTAAACTTTGTTTGGGATAGCTTTCTTCTTGCTTTCTAAAATAGTTTTTAGTACAAAAATTAGCTAATAAACCGTTGTAAAAAATAATATGAAAGATGTTCCAAACAAAGCCTTCTAAAACTCTCAAAACGGAGCAAAGTGAGCTGCGTGGCATGGATATTTTCACATGCCAACCAAAAGAAAACACAATAAGTTGATATAGATACAGATAAAATTATATTACAATCTTCAGCTTAAAGGTTATAAATTATTTTTTACTAAAAACGAGTGCTCATAATAGTAATTAGAAAAGCTTTTCGGAAAAACAACCAAATGCAAATATAGTTCATTTCTTTAATAACTCATCAACAATAGCCAAAAAGAAGACCTGAGATCTTCAGCTCAACTCCAAATAAATTTCGGAGCACTAAACTGCAGCACATTCTTCATGTTGATTCATTGTTAGAATTTGCTTATTAGTTCATTCAAAAAAATTTTTTTTTTTTTATTTGTTTGTTGCTTCTATTCAACCTATTAATCATGATGTATGCAAGCTTAATATTAAATAATTTGAATGAAAGTTTCATAATTTTTTTGATTTATTACATATTTTTATATATACTTTAATTTTATATGTTATGTTTTAAAAAGATAATTTCATTAATAAAAAATGTCTTAATTTATTTTGATTATCAAATTTATTAAGAAAAAATCCCTAACAATCTCTCTAAAAGTTCTCTCCTCGACAAGCATCAAATAATGATGATTTGAGCACGAATGAGCTAATTTGATTCGTCTCAACGAACTAGACACAAATGTGCAATCTAATTCACAAGATAAGGCCTCAATCGAAATTTTTTATATACAAAACAAACATGTACATAAAAGGTAAATCGGCCAACAAAGTGCAGAAAAAGATCATTGAAATGACTGATGCAAAAACGAGATCAGCATACTCGATTCGAATTCTGTCCCCAAGTGTAAAATCACTCATACCCCCGTGCATCTTATCTCTGCATTACTTAATTTAATCATCTTTTTGCTTTTCATATTTGATGCCTCCAGCTCTGTTACAAGATGCATGAATGACAATTTTCATCCATGCATGATAGTTTACTGGATCCAAGATGCATGAATGGCAAAAAAAGTAGTAGATGAATTTTTTTAGAAATTAAAAAGAAAAAAAACTTAATTAAAAATTGAATATCCTCATATGAAAAGCAGAAGATCCTGCTATTTCAATTACATCTACATATAAATACTTGCAGCAAACTAGTTATAATTGAAAAAGATAAAATATACCTAAATAGTAGAAGATGCTACAATTAATCATGATGTATGCTATCTCAATTGTAATTATTGAGAAAAAAAATCTAGTTGTATTAGAAAGAAAAACTATGTTAGGATCTCCTAATATAAACTGTATAAGGATGAGTTTAAAAATCATTGAATTTGTTTTGAGATTAGTGCTAGATATAAAAAGTCAATATTGTTTTAATCTCTAAGTAAAATCAGTGTTTTTTTAACACATTTTGATAAAAATTCTATTAGGCTATCTTAACAAATTTATAATGAGATATCTTTAATAATTTTTTTAATGTATGCCTACATGTTTTTCTTTTCCTCTTCACAATGTTATTTATATTTATAATTTTTCAAAATGGCACGTGGGAGAGCTTCTATCAGATTAATAACAATTTATTCTAATTAATATAATGAAAATGCACTTTATTCAATTATTGAAGACATTTTTTTTGCAGCGCAGTTATAAACTGCAATCAACTTCCACTTCAATTTGACATATTTGAACGAAATTTCTTGCTTTTTACTGCGATACAATATCTTTTATGCCTAAACATGCATACTCATTTCAGGAAACTAATAAGAGGAACAACAATTGGTTGCATCCTCCTTGGGCCATTGATGCCATGCTTTTCTTGGGGTTGAATGAATTTAAGACACTTCTAAGATAAATTTCTTGAAGGCATGCTATGAATTATGATTGGTACGCTTATTACTTTCAGTAGCATTCAATAAAATATTATGTTCATGTTCTCTCATGCTAGAAATCCTTTGTACCTTTGAGTTATTTTTGTTGCATTTCTTCTGAGCAAGATGCTCTGGGTCCAGTATAATATCTCAGGCGAATTCCGAAATGGAGATGTGAGTTATTTAGATAATTGAAATGCTAATGATTTCCTTCTTGATCTGGGTGTATTCTACTATTTTTTTACTAATAATTTTTATTATATGTTAATTATACAGCTTATTGGGATTCTTTCGTTATCCACAGTTTTTTCCAACATTAATGGATCTCCTAAAGAAACGAACAAATCAAGGACAAAGAGTTGACTCTACAGGTAGGGTTTTTCAGTCATATAATACTTCGCCATTATCATATTCTGGGCAAGTTTCATTGGATGCTCCAGCTGATGATGATGACGAAGTATTATATGACTGAAGAACCCTACCTATAGAGTCAACTCTTTGTCCTTGATTTGCTCATTTCTTTAAGAGATCCATTAATGTTGGAAAAAATTATGGATAACGAAAGGATCCCAATAAGCTGTATAATTAACATATAATAAAAATTATTAGTAAAAAAATAATAGAATACACCCAGATTAAGAAGGAAATCATTAGCATTTCAATTATCTAAATAACCCAGCTCCATTTTAAAATTCGCCTGAGATATCATACTTCACCAAAAACGTCTTGCCTAGAAGAAATTTAACAAAAATAACCAATAGGTACAAATGATTTCTAGCAGGAGAGAAAATGAACATAATATTTTGTTGAATGCGACTGAAAGTAATAAGACTACCAATCATAATTCATAGCATGCCTTCAAGAAATTTACCTTAGAAGTGTCTTAAATTCATTCAACCCCAAGAAAAGCATGGCAGCAATGGCTCAAGGAGGAGACAACCAATTGTTGTTCCTCTTGTTAGTTTCCTGAATTGAGTATACATGTTTAGACATAAAAGATATTGTATCGCAGTAAAAAGCAACGAATTTTGTTCAAGTATGTCAAATTGAAGTAGAAGTCGATTGCAGTTTATAACTGCGCTGCAAAAAAAAAATGTTTTCATTAACTGAATGATGTGCATTTTCATTATATCAATTATAATAAATTGTTATTAATCTGATAGAAGCTTTCCCACGTGCCATTTTGAAAAATTATAAATAGAAATAACATTGTGAAGAGGAAAAGAAAAACATGTAGACATACATTAAAAAATTGTTAAAGATATCTCACTATAAATTTGTTAAGATAACCTAATAGAAATTTTATCAAAATGTGTTAAAAAAGACATTGAATTTGCTTAGAGATTAAAACAATATTGACTCTTTATATCTAGCACTAATCTTAAAATAAATTCAATGATTTTTAAACTCATTCTCATACAGTTTATATTAGGAGATTCCTAACATAATTTTTTTTCCTAATACAACTAGATTTTTTTTCTCAGTAATTACAATTGAGAATCTAACACCAATGCGTACTAGAGGTCTTGTTGCCCTCAAGCCTTTTCATCTACCACAAAATGGAACACTAGGAGTTTTGAAAAAAAATGTTAAGCAATATATTGCCCAAAAAATCATTGCATTAAAAGGCAACATACAAAGTGATATACCACCAGTCTTTTTTTCTATCTATCTGTTTAAGTATCAAACAAATGATAGCACATGATTATCAAACAAATATGTTTAAGATAAAAGGCTAAACTTAACAGAAGGGAGAGAGAAGTACTCCAGTGGCTATATTCACAATTTTAAGAAAGATATTAATGGAAAGAAAATGTCAAAAAAAGTTGAGGTTCAAAAGCATGCCTGAGTAGCAATAGCCTGTGTCACAGTATACTCTGTTTTTGCCTTGAACTGCCTCCATAATATCTTGCACTGGATATGTGTGATTAAAATTCTCATTGATGAAACCTAAAAAGTAAAATAGAGAAATCATTATGAAAAAGAATATGAACACAAATTAAATAAACAGAAAATCTACATAAATGATATATTATACAATTTAAGTATATTCATTATATGAATTGTATTTTTGTTGAATTGCTTCCATAATAACTTGCATTGATATGATGAAATTAATATTCTCATTAATGAAACCTAAATACCAAATATAGGCAAATCTTTATGAAAGTGAATACGAACAAAAATAAATTATATACAAAAAAGGATATGAAGTCGTACTTCTCCCTACTTATTGGAATTCAATGCAATCAACGTGTTCAATGACAAATTTCTATTTGATGTTGAAGAGATAAAACCATCTATCAAAGCAAGTTGTAATAAATCCTCAACGTTATCTGTATTTTCTTCTAAGCGAAATACAACTAGTAACTTTAATGACTGCAAACAAAAACAACAATTTGAAATAAAAATTAGAACTAAAATACATATCAACTTGCAAGATGAAAAAGAAAAAAGAATAGAACTAGGAATGCAAATTCAGAACATACTACTAAACGAGCCATTTTGGTGATTGTTTTTATATCTTTTTTTTATGTCCAAAGTCTTGGCATTGAATCAGAATCATAACTAAACACTGTTTCAAATCTGTAAACATATTGCATAAAATTTAATAAATGAGATCTTTCACACATAAGACTTCAAGAAAACAATCATCACCTGACCTTCATATTTATCAAGACCTTCCCAGTTTCTTCCCTTGCCTTTGATTCTTATGGCATGACTTACTAATTTTGCAACAAATGTTTCGATAGTTGTCTGATCAATACCATATGAAGAAATGGTTGAAGTAAAACCAACTAAAGTGGTCATTCTCTCCAGCTGAAGAAATTTTCTAATTGTTGGCCACGTTTGATCATCAGCATCTTTTACAAGGGATTGTACAGGCTCAGAAAGGGCCTTGTCAAGTTTTTCCTATATGATAAATATAATAAAGTAATAAACAAATTTTTTCTATGCAGCCCATTGATAAAATTATAATGGATAAGAAATTTATTCTCCTTTTAGAACTAAAAGGTATAGGATAGCTACATCATATCTCATAAATACACATGAGCTCACATGATTTTGCCGAGCAAACTGAAGTAACAAACACATGTATATTATGCCAAAGCTCATTCCGTTCATTTAAAGTGCTCTCATCTTGTTCAATGCTTGCATCTTTATTTTAACATCAAATCCATATCAGCATTCTCCAATTATCAATCAAAAGTAAGCTAAACAAGGATTACTAAGGAAATTAAACAACTACTTGTTAAAGAAATCATAAAAAAATATCAAACTATTGCCTCAAAGTCATATTAATATATATTTTGTCAATAAATACTTTAGTATGATGTTTGACAAATTTCTAGCTAACTACCTCTGCAATTTTCATCGAATTTGGGCATATGCAAATGAATCATCTCAATAGAAGCAGTTGCAATTGGTCCATGTTCTATAGCTATCTGTGTTGACCTCGATTTTCGTTTTGAGTGCCATCGAGTGCATTTGATCGATTCGATCGGACCTTGTCGAGCCCGATCCGAACTTGAGTCGAGCCGAATTGATTTGAATTAGACTCGACCCTATTCAATCAAGCCCGAGTAATTTATTTTGGCTGTGCCGAGTTTAATCCGATTCGAATCGTTGTTTTATATTTAGTTAATTTGGTTAAATCAAACTGAATCCGAATTGACCCAAATCATCCTAAATTAGACCCGGTTCAAGTTCAATTTCAGTCTTATTGGCTCAGTTTAATATTGATGAAATTCCAAATCTCTTTTTATTATTTAAATTGAATCCTTCTCTAAATCCCAAAGTCGCCTCGACGGTCCCGATCTTTCCGAAATTCGGAACCTGTCGTGGACAGAACTCTCTGTCTCATGCCTCTTTATTTCGGTTTCTTCTCAAACTTTGGTAGTCGAAGCCTGAGCGGAACAGTGCCTTTTTCGGTGTTTCGAGCGAAGCAGAACGTTAGGAGACGTTTAGAAGGCTTGAGGAATCCTTCGGCTCCCTCAGTCTCACCGAAACCCTCTCTCTCTCAATCTCTCAGATTTGGTCTTTCACCCTCTCTCCCTCTCGGACTTCTTTCTCTCGCGCAAGCAGAACCCGACGGACCCTTTTCCTCGTTCGACCAGAGCTCTAGGACCCCAAGTCGACGATTTCCCCTTGCCCTAGCCGTGGCCAAATCTCTGCTCCCGTCGCCCCTAGCAGCCGCACGCCCCGGGACTCCCTCTTCTCCCCGCCTCTCCTCCGTTCGGATTGAGCCTGAAGGCCGAAGTCGCCTCTCCCTAGCCGAGCCCGAAAAGAGCCCAGACGTGGCCAACCCTAGTCATACTCGACATCTTCGACCGATCCTCAGCCGACGCCACCATCTCTTGCAGCCGGTATTCTTCTTTCTTGGACCGAATCGTCTGAACTTCTCTCCCTTTTGCTTGGGTCAAGAATTTATGCAGCAAACGACCCCTTTGCTCTTCTTGCATCAAGAATCCTGGTAAGCAATTCCTGTCTTCTCTAAAAAAAGAACGACATCTACTTTTTAAAATTAGTTCCAGAAATAAAATCTTCCTTTTCTAATTTCTCTTGAATCCAAATATTTATTTAAATTTATCAAAAAGAAATTTAAAATCTGCACTTTCTGAGCTTTATATATTTAAAAAAAAAAAATTGCACCCAAACCCTCTACCGAGTATTGGAAATCTGTAGAAATTTACATATATATTTGATGGTTTATATTTTGTGATATGAGCTTAGAGCCTTTGTGTAAATCTTAAGAAATAATAGTATTCTTTACTAAGTGCACGGGAAGTGTTTGTAATAGTGCTTACTAAAAAAAATATACGTATAAATTTAGAGCAATGAGAATTTGAAAGTGCCGTCCTCTCACTCTTGAGATATGCGAGAATTTTCTCCAAAGCATCGATCTTTTTTTCTGAAATATTTTCATTCACTAATAAATGTCTTGTGTTCTTACATCTTTGATGGCATTGCAAAGGTATTTTGATGATTGGAGAAGTTCATATATTTTGTTGAGCTTTAATGTTAGACGTAAATGCAAGTGCAATGGGTCACAATCACAGCTCTTTTCCTCTCTATTCATTATTTTGATTTTCCTGAAATAATAAAAGAAGAGTTGTACATACATTTATTCTAGAAGGTTTTGCAAGCATCAATCATCTTGTAGTTAACTAAAAATAAAAAGAGCTGAAATATTCTTGTGATGCATTATATAGTGTTGAAAATTCATTATAGTGAACTACTTGTTGCTGAATTTTTGTAGTAATGAGTTGGAATAAATTATTTCTTGCCATATGAATGAGATTCATGTCTATTTCAATCCACATGTTCCTCCAATCCCTAATTGTTCTATCAAAATAAAAAAAATCTAAAATGGATGAGCTTGCAGTTAATAAGTGAAGCTTTTGATGGGATTTATGTTGTTTGGAGCCTTAACCGTTGCATGTAAATAAAAAAATATGTATTCATCATCAGTTTTTGTTATGCAATACATGGTTTAGAACTCTGTGTGTGGATAGGAAGAGATCATAGCATTCCCTGTTAAGTGCATGCAATGCGGTTTTATTAATGGCTTTTGGAAACAATACAAGTATTTGGTTAGGAAGAAGTATTAAGCAAGTGTAGCTTTGCCTTATTATTATAGTTTAATCTTGTTGAGAATCATGAAACACATTTGTTAATATTATGTTGGAGACCATTATTGGATCTGGTCATGAGATGAAATTGTTGTTTTCTACCTACAAGAATGAATGGTTTATGTATTTTATGAACTATGTTTGAGTCGATGTATATGACTAATATTTTGGTTTTATGCTCATTAAGTCGACATGCTTTACGAGAACATTACATATGGGTTTTGGAAACTTATTATGCCGTGTGATTGGGTTGTAAATATCTGCCAATCCGATATTCGGCAAATCATGTATGTACGTTTCCTATGCAGTCTTGATGAATATTGATTTCTTATAATGAACTATGAGAGGGCGTGGTTGCGGAGGTAGGACCTTTTATGTTTTAAGCAATATTGTGAATGTTGAACAATGACTATTTGATAAAATGTTGCTAAAAGAAAGCTATGGTCACTTTGCTTGCATATGATTCATGTGACTTTATCTATGGATCTAATGCAATGATACTAGAAGAACTTTTCTCTTTTGGCGAGTTCCGTAAGTATTTTGGAAGAAAATTTGGAAGTAGTTGCAAGATTTCTTGGGTTATTTTGGGATGAAACTTACAAGTTTGGTTTTAATCAATATGAGGTTATATGTCCTTGATGGATGATTTTCTTGGAGCTTTGAAAAGATTTGGAGAGTCTTCGTGTTTGCTTTAATCTTTAAGTATGAATTCCCATGTAAATCTGATTCATGCCTTGTGTTGATTGGAGCATTTTCTTGAGTTTTTTTGAAAAGAATAAAATGGAAATGTAAGATCTTAAACTTAAGAGAATATGCCCCTTTCTTGTTTCATTTCTTCTTTTCAATAATATTAGATTGTCTTTGAACTTTTGGCAAGGCATTGTATGTTCGGTATGAGAATGATTTTCATGAATTTGGGTTAGAAGTTTCTCTTGGAATTTTTTTGATGGCATGTGGCATGGAAGGTAGAAATTTGTTGGAAAATTTTATAGGATTGTCTCATATTTTAAAAGGTGGATGGCTTTGCTCCATATTTGAAAGACATGATTTGTTTTGTATTGAAGAGAGTTTATGATTGGAAAGGTACAATGATTTGTTTTGTGATAGAAAATCCAGCTTCTTGTATTTTTTCTTGTTGGAAGGCATTACGAGTTGTTTTGTGATAAATTTTATGAATGTTTTATGAGGTTTTCTTGGCTTTACCCCACACCAAATAAAAAGAAAAGCACTTGATTTTTTATGTCAAAAGGGTTTTTTTGGTGTTTTGTTTTCTTTTCGATAAGGGGCTTTATGTGTTGTTTCATTTGGAGGTTTCATAAGTGAATTTTGGGATTTGGAGCTTTATGGTTGGTTTTGGATTGAAAGACTCTTTAATGTTTTTGTTTTGAAGCAAATGATCTTGTTTATGTGGGTGATCTTTCTTATTTTGAATTGACTTTCTTTTATTAGTGTTTGCTTCTAAAAGTGCGGTTTTGAAAAAAAAAAGAATTTTTTTTTTGAGTTTTAGTTTTTTGGAGCTTGTTCCATTTCGCCGTTTTGAGCTTTATTTTAGATAATAGTTTGGTCAGTCGTTTTAAATATATCAAGTGCTTTGTTTGGAATGTGGGATAATAAATGGCATTGAAAATACATTTTTCCATATTCGTATCACATCGAATTGGGGAGAAGGTTGTTTTAGAGGCACACTTGACTTCAAAGAAGTGTGTCCAACAACAACAATGCCTACATTCCTTTTATGTTTGATTTTCATTCTTTTCTTTCTATTGCATTTAGTCGTCTCTCTCTACTTCTCATATTTCTATTACTTTTTTACTTATTATCGTATTTTTATGCATAAATCCCTAAGCTTATTGATACATATACGGATGTCTAAAAGGATTAGAAAATAAAAACTTTTTTTAGTTCTACAACTTTAGTGACACCTAAGGATAAAATTAAGGACCGAGTCTTAGATAACATAGACTTAGGCTGTATGTTCCTTATAGGATAAAGACATCAAATCAAAAATTTAGTGACACATTTTTTTAGGTTTAGTTTTCTTTAATCAACTAATAATTAACCAATGAAAATTAACCCTAATTCAATCCTTTAAAATGCATTAAAATATTTAATTTTTATTTTAACCATAATTAATATTTCATAACCATTAAAAATGTCAAATCTAAATCAAGTTTAAATAATTATTAATAATCTCTTAACCAATTTAAAGTTTAAAAGATGTAGACTTAAATTAGGAGATCAAAACTTAAAGTTAAAATCCATTAGGATAAATGACTCCTAAAATATCAAAACTTAGATCAATAAAATCAATCAACAAACTTGATTAATAAATTGCATAATCTATATTTCTTTTCTAATTTATAACCAACTTAAATAATTTAACAAATTTTGTTGCCACTAGGTAATCCAGGCCTACGAGGCTATTAAGTTAGCCCCAATGAGGGTGAAATAAACCTCACGGCCTCGGTGTGAAATAAAAGTGATAATCAATCGAATCCTAAAATAAAATCTCTAAAATCAATCCTAAAATACTAATATTTAAACTTTAATTAAAATCTTCTCTTTTGCCATTTAACAAATCAAATGCAAGCAATTTTAACTAAACTATCTTACATAGGACCTATCCAAAACTACACAGCTTACACACATCTTAGACTTATTTGGTTAGGACGCGACTTCTAAATCTAGGTTAGGCCTTGTTATTCAATGTTTATTACAAACTTATATTTTATAAATGTTAATCTTAAATTCATGTTAGTTATATTTTTTTTGAATGACATCTACATACACACACACACACAAATATATATATATATATATATATCTCTTTTATCTTATTTTGCGAGGTATATTGGGTCTTGCATGGTAAAAAAATCAAGCGACATCACTTGCTTAAGCGTTTTTAAGTGGTAGTGCCACAGTCAGGTACATCAGGTCTTGTGCGGCTATGAATCGAGCGACATCACTTGTTTAAGAGCTTTTAAGTGGTTGCGTCACAGCCAAGTATAATTTCTGCAACTTGTAAACTCTTAATTATATATTGAAACTGCTAAACATCACACACATCTTGTTAATATGTATTATAGCATGTTTAGGTAGTTAGTCATAAGTTAGTGCACTACCGAAACTTTAGTCCTATAGGTCAAAGCTTGCCCCCCCTTCTGTGAGCTCTAGAGACCCTTATAGTCACCTTAGGCCTGTAGAGTAGGCCCACCCATTTATGCCATAGGACATCGTCGTTTTCCCACACGAAGTGGGAACCACTAGGACATGTCATTTTTCGGTTTTGGGTATGATACCCCCCACCTTCTGTGAGCCTTAGAGACCATTAGAGTCATTTAGACCTGTAGTGTAGGCCACCTATTGTGCCATGAGCATCGTTGTTTTCCCACATGAAGTGTGCATCGCTAGGATGATTTTTTATTTTGTTGTGATGCGGGTACCTTGCCTGTAGGGTACCCTTAGTGTGTTTTTTTTTTTTTTTTTGTACTTTTGATGTCATGCATGCATTTTTAATCATCTTGCTTCACAATGTACCTTACTTACATGCATGCATTACATTAGTAAACCTAGGGATATTTTGTATTTATTTCATGCATCATATACAACACTAGGTATTTTCTTTTGCATATTATATAGTTCTTGATTTAAACCTTTCTAACTACAAATCCTTGATTCCTTAGGATAAAGCCTTCTCATCTTGCATACATATATGACGATTGGTTGTGCTTAGGATTTTAGTTGTCTTCTTTTTTTTAGGCAAGGTATAAGTCTAGATTGCATTAGTTAGGTCGTAGATGTTAGTGTCGTATGTACGATACGATATCTTTTATAGATTTAGGATCTAAGGCTAGTGCTACGAGTGTACTACTGATGCCTTATCGGTGGGTAAGCCTTCTTTTCTTTCAAAAGCTATAAATCCTACCCATCCGCGTTACACAGATGACACCACCTTTCTCTTTCTCTCATGCGTGCTTAAATGCAGTGTCTTTTCCTTTTCTCCAGTTTTCTCTTTCTCAAATCGGCCGAGTGTGGATCTGAACCACGTGTGATTGATTGAACCAAATTTAGCCTATCTTCCCCTTTGATTAAGAAAGCCTAGAAATTTCTTTGCGCTAAACTCATTCGAGAAGATAATCTAACATCCTCAATCGAGAGTTTTCTTAAATCGAGGTCTAAGTTATAATTAACTACGGGAGCTTGCGCCCGTAAGAAATCGATCCCCACAATCAAATAAGCCCTATTTGAGTTGATGTATCGAATGAGGAAAATCTCGTGAAATTTTGGGTTATATATATTATTATCCATCGATGTGTATAGGTGAAAGACGCTATCCTCCATGGCTAATTATATGTATAACTACATCTGCTTTTTCATTAGCCTGCTTGTGTCGAGTGTATAGGCCTACGATCATTTTGTCCTACGGGATAATGTGGTTGTACCCTTTGCATTTGAACCAAACGAGCAGAATCCTTTCGGAGACCCACAATCTGAAATCTAACTTTAAAATCTTTTAAAGTTCTAAAGCTTAGCTGCTCTAGTTGGGAACGGCAAGTAATTTGACCAAGTTGCAGTTAAAAAATTTAAAAGATATTATTGTTGGAAGAAACATTATAGATAATGAAAGGATCCCAAAATTCTTTTGTCGTTAAACATATGATAAAAACTATTGTAAGTTGTTTCTTCTTGATTTATGATCTCATAGAAAAAAAAGAGCAAAACACTTTAATTATTGGACGAGATTTACTGACTTTACTTTTATAAAAAAATATCTCTTTGATGGATTTGAATGTTTTCTTTAGACACAAGCAGAACAATCTGCGCTTATCAATAAACTCATTGCAGTAATTTTTTGGTCAAACAAACACATCAATGATGCTACAAATAATCTCCTAAAAATTGGAGGATAAGTTCCATTGCTTAGCAGCCTCGAGATCTCTCCTGGATTTTTTTTTTCTTTTTAATTTCAATCGCCTCTATGATCTCTTATGTCTTTTATAGCATAGAATCTCACATTTCATTCATATTAGCTAACTCTTAACATGCAATGTGTTGTATTTGTAAAAAAATATTTTAAATTTATTTCATCTCACCACATCCAATATTTTCTTCTTCATAAATGTTAGCCTTATTTACAGAATCTTGTCAATACGTGATCCACTTTCAACAAATCACCATGGTTTGTAAACCTTGTCAATATGTGACCCGCTTTTAATATTTGAACTTTAAATATTAATAGTAAACCAATGTTATATATAATTATAATTGAAGATCATATATATTTTTATTAAAAAATAATAAATATATCACTCTCTATCTTATTATTTATTAAAAATTAATATTTTTTTAACATTTAAAATCATATGTATTTCCATTAAAAAAAATAAATGTATCACTCACTATCTTATTATCTATTAAGAAAATTAATATTTTTATAAGGGTTATTATTAAATTGAGTTCAAATAAATTGTTTTATAATTAAGATTATTTTATTTAAATTAATTAAATTAATTTTTAATTTTGAATTATATTTAGATTAATTAAATTAGTATAAGTTCATAATCTATTAAATTTGAAATTATTTATTTATTTGAAATTAGTCTATCCATCAAAATTAAATTAGACTTTAACGCGATTAAATTGATTAATTTGAACTATTCTAATTTTAAAATTTAACAAATACCTGTCCAATTCCCGCGCAAGGCGCAAACTCACTATTTTCGCCTCCAGCGTCTTCCCTTTCGATCGAAGCCCGTTGCCTGCCCAGACCCGCCGATCGGGGTCTTTGCTCCCACTCTCACGATTCTTGGGAGACTTTCGATTGTGAAACATGGAAGAAAAGTTTTTTTTTTTTTTTATTTATTTTATTTCTTCTAATTTTCTTTTTTTTTCTTTTTTTGTAAGACTACTATTTAATTTTTCAGAGAGATCTTGAAAGTTGTTAAGGATTGAAATTAAAAAGAAAAAAAAATTCCAAGAGAGATCTTAAAGCTGTTAAGCATTATAACTTATCCTCCCGTTTTTAGGTGATTATTTGTAGCATCATCGGATGTGCTTATTTGACTAAAAAATTACTGTAATGTGATTATTGATAAACGAGGATTGTTTTGTTTGCGTCTATAGAAAAGATTCAAATCTCTTAAAGAAATAATTTTTTATAACAGTAAAGTCACAAAATCTCTTCCAATCATTGAAGTATTTTGCTCTTTTTTTTATGAGATCATAAATTAAGAAGAAACAAAAATTACAATAATTTTTATCGTATACTTAACGTCAAAAGATTTTTAAGTTCATTTCATTATCTACAATGTTTCTTCCAACAGTAATATATTTTAAATTTTTTAACTGCAGCTTGGTCAAACTGCTTATCGTTCCCAGCTGGAGCAGCTAAGCTCCAGAAATTTAGAAGATTTTAAAGTTAGATTCCATTTGCAATTGGTTGTCCATGTTCTATAGCCATATGAAATCAAACTTTAAAATCTTCTAAAGTTCTAGAGCTTAGCTGCTCTAGCTGGGAATGACAAGCAGTTTGACCAAGCTGCAATTAAAAATTTTAAAAGATTACTGTTGAAAGAAACATTGTAGATAATGAAAGGATCCTAGAAATCTTTTGTTGTTAAGCATATGATAAAAATTGTTGTAACTTTTGTTTCTTCTTGATTTATGATATCATAAAAAAAAAGTGCAAAAAAAAAGAAAAAAGAGCAAAATACTTCAATGATTGAAAGAGATTTCGTGACTTTACTGTTATAAAGAATTATTTCTTTGAGGGATTTGAATGTTTCTTTAGATGCAAGCAGAATAATCTGCGCTTATCATTAGTCACATTGCAGTAATTTTTGGTCAAACAAGCACATTCGATGATGCTACAAATAATCTCCTAAAAACGGGAGGATAGGTTCCAATGCATAGCAACTTCAAGATATCTCTTAGAATTTTTTTTTCTTTTTAATTTCAATCCTTAACAACTTTCAAGATCTCTCTGGAAAATTATATAGTGACCTTATAAAAAAAGAAAAAAAAAGAAAAAAAAAAAAGAACATTAGAAGAAATAGAATAAAATGAAAAAAAAAAACATCTTCTGCCATGTTTCACGGTCGAAAGTCTCCTAAGAATCGTGAGAGTGGGAGCTAAGACCCCGATCGACGGGTCTTGGTAGGCAATGGGCTTCGATCGGAAAGGTAGACGCTGGAGGCGGAAACAGTGAGGTTGTGCCTTGCGCGGGAATTGGACAGGCTTGAATCAAAAGGGATGGAAATAGGAGGTTGCGCCTTGCACGGGAATTGGACGGTAAAATGCTGTAGCTGGGAATAGGGAGGGTTGGGTCTTGGGCAGGAATCGGAAGTCACCCAGAGTTCTAAACTGCCTCCGTTGATGGCCTTTTCTCTGAAAATTAAAGACTGAAATTAAATATTCCATTTAAAAGATGTTGAAAGATTATTTTTAATAAGAGTATTAAATTAAATCAGCATATTTTGTTAAATTTTAAAATTAAAATAGTTCAAATTAATCGACTTAATCCCGTTAATTTCTGATTTAATTTTGATGGGTAGACTAATTTCAAATAAATAAATAAACAATTAATTTCAAATTTAGTAGATTATGATCTTATACTAATTTAATTAATCTAAATATAGCTCAAAATTAAAAATTAATTTTATTAATTCAAATAAAATAACCTTAACTATAAAATAATTTATTTGAACTCAATTTAATAATAACCTTTATAAAAATATTAATTTTTTTAATAAATAATAAGATCGAGTATACATTTATTTTTTTTATGGAATGCATATGATTTTAGATGTCAAAAAATATTAATTTTTCAATAAATAATAAGATAGAGAGTGGTATATTTATTATTTTTTAATGAAAATACATATGATCTTCAATTATAATTATGTATAACATTGGTTTACTATTAATATTTAAAGTTCAAATATTAAAAGTGGATCACGTATTGACAAGGCTTACAAATCATGATGATTTGTTAAAAGCGGATCACGTATTGATAAGATTCTGTAAATAAGGCCAACATTTGTGAAGAAGAAAATATTGGATGTGATGGGATGAAAGAAATTAAATTATTTTTTTTACAAAGATAATACATGGCATGTTAAGACACTATCGCATAACTTCATTTATGACTCTTCAAATTATTTATTTAAAACACTATCGCATAACTTCTACCTACAAAATATTTATTCACTCATTTAATAATTTTTTATAACTCGAACATTCATTTATGACTCTTCAAAATCTTTATTTAAAACACACATGTATAACTTTTTGCATAACTTTTACCTACAAAACATTTATTCACTCATGTAAAAAAATTAATTTCAAACATCAAATTTAGCGTTTCTATATCATGGTGATACCTAGCATTACCTGCCTCTCTACAACAGGTGACCGTCCATTTCCAAACCTAGTTTTTCTATATCACATCCGCGTGCAATTGACTTCCTTCGTAATAAAATTTTAATTTATTAAGCTAAATTGTGTTACGAATTGCTCCTCTGACTCTTCGGCTTGTCCAACTTTCAGGATTTTTCCATTCATCTTTTTTATTTGATGGAAATCTCTCCCGCTACTCACTCTCCCGTAGTATTCTCCCTCTCATTTGCACGCCCCAGAAGGAACAAATGCCTTCCGCGTCCCCCTCTATCACGCGATTAAAAGCCTGCCCTGTCGACGACCCTCTCTCACGGACATATAACTTCTACCCCATTCCTTCTTCTTGATTTTCGCTCTTCTTCCTTTATTCTTTTTCTTCCTCCTTTCCTTCCTCATCTTCCTCTCCAATTCTTCTTCTTCTTTATTTTGTTCTTTATCATTTTCCCTTGCTTCTCTTTTTGTCCCTTTCTTCCCTTCTATTCAACTTTTATTTTTCTTTTCATTTTCTTAAGATTGACGTGTAAAAGACTAATGGATAAAACCACAAACTAATAGATTCCACAGCGAAATTTTCGCTCTCTTCCCTCTGTTCGCACGCCCAGATGGCATGAACTTCCTCATCTTCCTCTCCATTTCTTCTATAGCTAATATTTAGAACATGGAGAAGAATTTTTACTTGAATTTATCAGATTAGTTGTTACATATTGCAGTTAGCATACTTGCAACATGTAATTAATGTAAATTTATTTGACAAAAACTCTTCACTGGTTGTGCATTTCGATTTTCTACAACGAAGAGGTTTAAGATGACGTCATTAGCTGCATTCATATTAGAGGTTAGTCGGCATAGTTAATATGTTTCTTCCTCCTAAATATCTGATTACTAGTTACTCTATTTGACTCGCATGATAAGTTTAGTTGCTTCTCTAATGGCTTAGAATAGCGAACTCGAAGAATCACACGGCTCACAACTAGTCTGTCAAGCCTCACAAGAATGGAATCAAGAAGCCTAGGAGGCATAGGCAAGCATCCACTGAAGGGATGGATCCCAAGTTGCCTAGGAATCAGAGGTATTCGAGAAAGCATAATATGAAGAGTGGCGACTCAAGATTTGAAGCAAAGGAGTAGAAGAAGTGATGAGGACATCAACAAAAAATTCCAGCGTGACTATCACTGTAGACATCGCAGATCGACGACCATTATCAGGAGCATCTATTTATGAGTTATTTATGTTATTGTATTAGTATTATTATTATTTGTTTTAGTTTGTTCATTATACCTCTATGGAGAAGTTTAGCAAGTTGTAGCCCGAAGGGCATGTTAGTCTTTTAAGTTTTCTTCTTTATGGAGGCCAATATATAGAGGCCTTAGGCTTTGTATTGATTTTTTAATGAATGAATAATAATTTTGTGATTTTCTTGAGAGCTTGCGAGTTCTTGAGTAGTGAAGTCCCAAAGTGTGGGAAAAACAATACCCATAAGTCGATGGAAGCATCCCTGGCTCGTGGTTGCACTTCTTCACTTACCCAACCGCCAGCTTTCTCCTCCCTCTCCTCTTAACTGCCGACCCTCCTCCCATTACTTCACACCACCGACCACTTTACCATCCCCTCCCTCCAAGCCACTGGCCACCGCCCCCATCCTCTTGTTCCAAGCCACCGGCCCCCTTCTCTCATCCTCTCTCCACCCCTTAGCCGCCGACCCCCCTTACATATCTCCACCATTAATGATGATTTCAATCGTCATTAAATTCTACCTGAATTAGCCAAATTACTTTGGGAAAGGTTTTAATTCAATTTGAATTTCAAATAGTTTCCTAAATTCCCTAAATTAAATTAGGAAAGTTCCTTAATTAAATCCAATTTAATTTTAAATTAGATTTGTTTATTTGAATTCATTCCCAATTCCATCTAACGAATTTGGAAGCTACTAAATCCCCTTCCAATCCCCACATCCTTCATGTATGCCGCCGGCCCCCTTTCCCTCCCTTAGCCCTAAATTGAAAATTTCAAAATTGAATCTTAATTTCCCTCCACCCCATTAATTCCTTAGACTAATTACCTTCCTTGGTAATTAATTTAAAATATCCTAAAGCCTCTCCTAACCCTAACCGGCCCCTTCTCTACCCGTGACCCCCCCATACCGCTGGTTTTCTCCTTCCCCTTCCCCCCTCTCAAAAATGTCGGCCTTCTAGAATTCCAAGAGGGGGAGCTCTGTTGGGCATGGATGGTGGATCCGGATTTTGTTTTTGGCTTCGTCTACAATCAAGAAGGCTTCGTCGACATTCTACGATCAACTTTCTTTGATCTTGAACTAGAGATTGACGATTCCACATAAGATTACGTGGAGATGATTCTCTTTCAATTATCCATCGATATTGATCAATGTTCCTCCTTCAACTAGTGGGTGCTTGTTCATCGTCCACCAGCTCCTTCGCATCTGGGTAACTCTCTGTTGACTAATATCCTCGGTGTTTTCTGTATGTTAAGTGGCATTAGTGTGGTTGCTTAAATTGTTTCTCCACTAAAACCACCTCAACGAGCAAGAGTGAGGGAAAACTCACAGGCACATTTTCTAATTGTTAAGAGATGGATTTTTGTTACCGCCGTAAGTATTGTTACATTTGAATTATGTTACATGTATTTGGTATTCTAGATTGTAATTGTTTACCTTTACGAAATCAAATTCTAGTAATTCCTAGAACTTCTCTTGATAAGGCCTTGTTTAATAATTTGCATAGTTTAAATCAATGTTATTAATTTCAATGTAATTCCTGCTCAATCTCGTTTCACACCATCTTGATATCAGAGCATGGTTGGCATGCAATACATGTGCTAGATGTTATCCTAGGAGTCTCTAACCATCCCTTAGCTTGTTTGCATGTTTAACATCGCATAAAAATTTTATTTTTATGTTTTTGTTTGTTGTCCAGAAATTTCCTGCACCATTTTAGTAAGTTTAGGAGCATTGTTTCATTAGCTTGAGTGTTGGTCCTCAACCCAATAACCTCCCTAATCGCGTAGAAAAGTTAGTTCATTGTTTTAGCTTGTTTTCCATGTTGAGATTGTCGCAACTTAGTTCTTTATTGTTGATATTCTTGTAACATGTTTGTTTTTAATGATTCCAAATATTATTGTTTTAATTATTATTTCTCCAAATATATTTTGGATGCACTGCTTTGTTGTTTGTGTGTACTAACGTTTCAAGGAAATCATACTTCGGATTTTTGAAGACTTCAAAATCAGATAAGTTTAAAAGTTTATCGTATATGAAGTCTGTATTTTTCATTTTATTGAGTCTGAGAGAGTGTGATTGTAATTGAGTAACCGTGCACTCACACATAGGTGGAGAGATTAAAACTTGAATTTTTAAAAACTAATCATAATTTATGATTTCACTTCATATGGGACAATTTGTTCTATTATTTTCCCCGACGAGCAGTCAAAATTTTTTTTCAAAGTATAAATCGTACTGTACGAACACAGTTGGTACATTCCTTCAAGAGTACGAAATGGACGGGTTCCTGAACGCGTGAAAAGAAATTTTTAAGTATATATCATACTGTATGAACACCGTTTGTACATTTTTTCCAAAGTATGGAATGGATGGGTTCAGGTCGCGTAAAAATAATTTTTCTAAGTATGGATCGTAATGTATGAACATAGTTCATACATGCATTCCAGAGTACGAAATTGTGAGGTCCATTTTCGTCCCGACCTTTCGTCCCTACGAACTTGATATTTTTCATAATTGATCATACCGTACGATGTCGTTATCGTACGTACGTCGATCAGAGTTCAAAATTGTGGGGTCTCTCTTCGTCCAGACTAAGATGAAAACTTTTAATTGTTCGTCTCGTACGAACTTGATTCGTACCGTACGATGATCGTGTACGAAATGACTTCGTACCGATTCACAACAGGTTCGTACACAACAGTTTTTGAATTGTTTGTACGTACGAGATATGATCATACTGTACGATCGTGTACGATCATAATTTGAAATTTAAGTTTTTTGAACAGTTTTTTCGTTTCTTTGTTATAAAATGTCAACTAAAACTGACATGAAAAAGTATTGTCTTCATGATTTTTCAAGGGCAATTGAAAGAGAGAGTGTTTAAGAGAGATTTCTTGCAAGTGGAGTGTGAAGGGTTCACAGGGTTACTCAAAGGTAAGGATCTCAGTTTGATTTGTATTTTTCACTCTTCTTTTTGTCTTTCTAGATTACTCATGAGAAGATCTTTTAAGAAGATTCGGTTTTCTGCCGACACTTGGAGAGTGTGAACAGACGACAGTTCTCTGCCGACACTTGGAGAGTGTGAAAGGATGACGATTCTCTACCGACACTTGGAGAGTGTGAACAGCCGACGGTTCTCTGCTGACACTTGGAGAGTGTGAAAGAACGACGGTTCTCTGCCGCACCGCGGATTGGTGGAAGAGAGTTTTGTAAAGTTTCTCCGCCTTGCTGTAGGGGCAAAGGAGAGACACTTTTGATAATAGTGCAATACTTGAAGAGAGAGTTTTCAGGGAGTGGATGTAGGTCATATTTGACCGATAGGATTTTGTAAATCCTATAAATTTAGATTTAGCAAATTCTTGATATGTTGAATCCTGAAAAATTATTTAGCAAGATAGTGGTTAAATCCCATTAAATATTGTGAAACTGCTTATCAATGTAATCCATGATTTAAGGCGATTAATTCATTTAAAAAATTAAAATTAATGTGTTTTGAATTTAATTTGTATGTTAAGTACAAATTACTTTTTAATTTCAATTTTTATTGCCACTAATAAATTATAATGATAACTAATATAATTACAAAATAGCTTGATTATCAAATAATTTAACTAATAATTTTATTACTAATTATTGTGTTATTATCAAGTTACTTATTTATATATTAATTTAAAAGTATTTGATAGCTAATTATGTTAATAATTCTCTAATTAATTAATATTTTTTGAAATAACTAACAATCCTAATAATAATTTAATTAATTGTTTAAGTATTATTTATCCTATTATTTATATAGTTAATAATACTTATAATTAATTAAATATTCTATTACTAACTACTTATTTAATTATAATTTATATAGTTAATTTTCTAATTAATTAGTTAAATTTCAAACTATATTAATTAAATAAATTAGATACATTTCTAATTAAGAAAGTAGGAACTAATTTCTTTCTAATAGCTTAGGACGCCTAGGGTTTGCTTTTCTCATCTCTAGTTTGTCGTTGTTGTTCGACTTCGTTGCTTCACGTGAGGTGGTGTTTTGCTCGAGTTATTTCTTGATTGGTGCTCGATTGTTATGAAGGTAACTATCTTTCTCCCATTCGCGCGCTTCTTCGTGCAAGTCCTATAAATACGCCGAATTTTAGGATTTATTAAATTTGAGATTTACGGCAAAAATATAGAAACGGAGGATTTATTTCGCCATGAGATTTACCTGGTGCTCAAATCCCGTTTAGTAGAATTTAGCTAAATCCTGTTGCAAACATGCCATAAGAATTATTACCAGGCTTTCAATAGCCTTAGAGGCTTGTGTAGGGTTTGTTTTCCTCTTCTCCATTTCTTCTTTGTTGTTCAACTCAACTGCTTCGCATAAGATAGAGTTTTGAACGAATCGCTAGATGACTTCTTGACCTCCTTCTACGACGTACATTCATGTAGGATCGTAAGTCACGACAGTTTGCCTTGAAGTAACGCCGGTAGATCGCTCTCTATGAAGGTAATCTTTCTTTCCCCATAGATTTGCCCAACTCCCAGATTTGTAAATCCAGTATTTATGGCAAAATAAGGGAAACAGAATAGTTATTAGATTTGAGATGTCCATTTTTTGTGTTTAGTAAAATTTGCCATAAATCATGCTCAAATCATGTATAAATCCTATGTTAAACAACCCTTGGTGGTTCTTGATGCACTAAGGCTTTTAACTCCATTAGTTTCAAGTATAGAGGCTTTCCAAGAATTTTTTTGTTCTTTTGTAGATGACAAACTACAGCATTGAAATTGTCAGGTTTTTGGGGACCTTTATCCTTTTATGTGCTTTAGGGCCTTAGGGTTTTGTGTTGAACTTTGTCAAGAATTTCTTCTGCATAAGGATTATAGTTTGCATCGGGTCAAAAGCTGTCCTTTTTTTGTTTTGGGTTTCGCTTGAAATTTTTTTTTTTACTGCTGCTTTCTTTTTGAAAAACCTAGTGGGCAATTTTTAGGTTTTTATAAGCATAGACTAGAAAGCTCTATCTTGCACAGGTAAACCCTTTTCATGGTTTCATGACATTGACATATATATATATATATATATATATATATATATATATATATATATATATATATATATATATATATATATATATATGCATTGACTTAAATAATTCAGTCATGATTAAAGCTTAATGCAATTTTCCAAGAACTTTGCTCAAGGCATTCTTGAATCATTATGCTTTAAGTGCAATCTATGGAATATATCATATGCCTTTGAAATTTAAGCAGTAGTTTTAATCATCTTAAATTTCATCTTTGGACAGGTAACATTTCATTCAAATATGGTATCAAATCGGGTTATGAATTAAAGAGATTAAACAAAATGAATTTAGTAGCTTTAATCTTTCAGAATGGTGTAGTCCAATGAACTGAGTTTTATGTTTCATTTGTTTCATAAAGCTCGAGAAAATAAGCGGATAAAAAAGGTTTAATGTTATCCTATTTTAAGGATTACAATATAGAGTCAAAACATGTAAAATCTTTTATTCACTAAAATCATTCTATTCACCCCTAAAATCACGTGTGCAACCTAATATCTCTGCCTTTCATGAACATCCATTTTAATTTCTATGCAGATTTTTTTTGATTTTAAACCCATTATTTTTTAATCTTCCAGAATATGTATATTATACCTGTTGCATCCTGGAGTATTCGCGACAGTAGAGAAATACATAATTTAACATCTTAGCATCATACTAAGATCCAGCACGCAATCAGATAAGTGAGATGGTGTAGCGTTCATAAGAGACATCAGAGTTTTTACGTGGAAAACCCATAAAAAAGGGGAAAAATCATGGGGTCTAGCCCAGTTTGAATAAATCCACTAGTATTTGCAGTCAATTACAAATGAGGTCCTTCCTTAGGAGAAGGCCTTAGCTTGATGGTACAAATGTACATCACATATAACACATTACATGATGGGAGTTACAATCTAGACATGTTTGTTTGGTCGGCATGATCATAGTCGGTAGGATGGAGACTGAAAAGATCGTTGTCTGGTGATGGAGTTCGGAAGGACCATTATAGCTGATGGAGGTCAGAAGGACCGTAGTTGGCAGGAGACCGGTCAGAAGACTGTTGTCTAGTGATGGAGGTCGTATAAACCATAGTAGGCGACGGAGGTCGGAAGGACCGTAGTCGGCAAGAGACCAGGGTCTAAAAGACTGTAGTAGGAGGGCGGTACTTCGGGAGAACTCTCAGCGTCAAGTGGTGGCCAGGAAGTCCGGGCCTGAGGTGGTGTCCTGGTGGAGCACAGGGCCTCAAGTGATGATTCGGCGGAAGTTCGAGCCTTAGGTGGTGGCCTGGTGAAGCACAAGGCCTCAAGCTATGGTATGGTGGAAGTTTCGGCCTCAGGTGGTGGTCCGGTGGAAGTATGGGCCTCAGGTGGTGGTCCGGCGGAGTTAAGGCCTCAGGTGGTGGTCCGGTGGAAGTCCGGGCATCATGTGGTGGCCTGGTGGAGGTGAGGGTCTCAAGTGGTGGTCCAGCGGAGCAACGGCGTCAGGCGGTGGTCCGACGGAGGTGAGGGCCTTAAGTGGTGGTCCGGAGGAAGTCCGGGCTTCAGGTGATGGTCCGGCAGAGCAATGGCGTCATGCGGTGGTCCGGCGGAGGTGAGGGCCTCAAGCGGTGGTCTGGCGGAGGTGAGGGCCTTAAGTGGTGGTCCGACGACGGTGAGGGCATCCGGCGGTGGTCCAGCGAAGGTGAAAGCCTCCGATGGTGGTCCGACGAAGGTGAGGACCTCAGGTGGTGGTCTAGCGAAGTTCCGGCGGTGGTCCGGCGAAACTCCGGTGGTGGACTGTCGGTGGTCCGGCGGAAGTGAGGGCCTCCGGCAATGGTCCGACAAAGATGAGGGCCTTCGGCGTCCTGCGAAGGTTAGGGCCTCCGGTAGTGGTCCGGCGAAGGTGAGGTCCTTATGTGATGGTCCGGCGAAGCTCCGGCGGTGGACCGGCGAAGGTCCGGCGGTGGTCGAGGAGGAGCTTCTTCCTTCTCTTCCTTTTCTTCCTGCTTGAATCTCTTTTCAAGAGTAATGAGGGGTCTATTTATAGATTTCTGGAGTGGCATGACCCGTAAATAGGTGAGAGATCAAGGGTAAATGGGGAGTGGTTGTTTGGACGGCCGATATTGAATCCCTTGATCATGCATCGTTTGTCAGACATTTGAAGGCCGTAATGATGTCGGAATTCAGCGATCTTGGGCTCTTTGGATTCGTCTTGTCGAGCCACTCGATTCAACTATAAGCACGTCGTTTGGTAACCCAAATTGTGGTTTGAACCTTCCAACAGCACTTCGGGTCCTTGATTTGGACTCATTTGAGCTCGGATTGAGTCTAATTGATGTCGTTGGGTTCGTATTTCCAAGATGTTCAGTTTGACTATAAGTTTGCTGAAATCGGAGTTTGGATGGTCTTCGAATAAATTTTTGAAGTTTCCAACTTGATTTTGCATCGAGATTCGTGCCCAATCAAGATTATTTTTTTGATGATGTATCAATACCAATGCCTCTATTGATTCTTTTAGAAGATTTTTTTTTTTTTTCGTTTCAAAATAAATAGTAAACAGAATATGGTACAATCATAACTCCTCGGAGAAGCATTTTTCCCATAATTTTGCTATACCAACCACCATTGTGAAAGCGATCCAAACAATGATAGATTTCTTCGTGCTTCACGCTGTTCATTTTCAACACAAAAATGCTCAATTAGTAAGCTATTGTGCATTCTTTAAAGGTTCATTTTTTTAAATAAATGTTTTGATAACATTTGCATGCTAACTCTATCATTCTGTTGTCATTTAGGAGCCTCAGATGGTGATCTAGGCTTTTTTCCCTTTGATGATGAAGTTTTCCGCTTGTTGGATGTTCTCCTAATTTTTAAAGACCCTTTATGGAAGTCATGCCAACTAAATTTGATAAGTTGTTTGGAAGAGAAGTTTGAACTAGCATAGAACTTACTAAAATTGTCTTTCTATGCTTTTTCATGGCAGCAATTTTTTTTTTTTCAAATTCTTTTGTTAACATCCTTTTGAATTGAGCGATTTAAATCTAAGTCTTTATTTGTCATAAATGCTGGATGTAATCGTTGAGACAAGCGCAATTATATTTTGGATTTTGATGTTGTTTTAAATATTTTATTTCAAATTTTGTGGTTTATTTTTATTTTTTGTAATATGCTTATGATGTGGTGCTTATGAGAGCTAGATATCTCCTTTGGTTTTAATTCTCAATCCTGGTAATTTTATTTGTTTCAAAATGCTGATATTTTTTATGAGAGCTAGATATCCCCTTGATTAGTTTGGTTTATTTCTTCGATCGTAAGTACATTTATTTAGCTTCATCGGATTCCCTAGCTCAGTTGCTTTAAATCTCTATTCAACACATGTGACTTGTTCTTTCTGTCCAACCATTTATTTGGAAGTTTATTGATTGCTATTCAATGGTGTTGTTGTTATTAGTTTTCTTCCATTGCTATTATTTACTTGTGTTTCAGGGGCTACCGTGTTAGCTTCTCTAATTATCATTGTGTAAGAGATTTGACACCTACAGTTGCCTTTGTTTATTTGTGTTACTTATGTTTCCTTGTTTCCTTCATGTTTATACTCTAAGTAGAATGTATATCCTCTTATTTCTTCTCTTCACGATTAAGCATTGTAGCTAGATACATGATATCGTGTTTGTGGATATTCTATTACTTGGATGTTTGTTTAGAATTATTACACTTGTTAAAGATCATTACCTTCCCTTCTTTAGTCTATTCAATATACCCTGACAAAAACAAAATAATCATACTTAGTTAAACATGATCTTATTGAAGAAATTATAGTTTATAATTATATTATGAGGATATTTTATACATGGAAGATGATTTGTTGCTACACTGTGAGGTTATATTTGATGTTAAAATATATATTCCGGCCCATATTAGAACATATTCATGATTACAAACTTCCATACTTGAAAAAGAGTAAACAATTGAGTTTGAAATCATATTGGAGCTTAAACCTTTGAGTGAAATTGAATGCAATCATGAAAATGAACTTAAACTTAAAATTGTGAAAGTATTATAATTTGAATTTAAAATTGTATATGAGTATGAGATTCATTTTAAATTTAAACCTTCATCAAAAATTGAAAATGAACTTATGATTATATTTGATGCTAAACTATATTTAGAATCTGAATTTGATCTTGATTATGAATATGAGCTTATTGAAAATTGAATCTACCTTTAAATATGTTGACGTGAACTTCTAAAATGTATTGAATTTAGTTCTGAATGTAAGCGTGAACAAATTATGCCTGTTAAAGTTAATAAACCAATTGTAGAGTATTATTTAATTTTTAATGAAATTTTAATTAAATTGTTTCTATTCTACAAATCAAACTAAATTGTTCTATTTTGGTTATTAGTTCCTTGATGCACAAACTCATGAAAAGAATTTAATGTAGAATATCAGGTTGCATCATTATTTCAAATATTTAAATAGTTTCTAGCAGTATTTGTCTTAATAAAGCATGGAATTCAAATCTCATCTTTTTGGCTGAGGGTTGATTTGGGGTGGGTAAAATTGTTTGTAAAATAATTGTGGAATTCTTGTAATAAAAGCAACCTTTTTTTGAAGCTGAATTTGGCTAATATATACAAAGTTGAACAGCTTTCTTACAGTGACTATATTTTAGCAGATATAGTTGTAAAATGTTGTTTCTCTAAATTTTTTTGAAAAACACCTAGAAAGTAAAGCCAAATAGAGTTGCATCAGTGGACTAAAAAGCAAAGTAGTGAAAAGCAGCCCAAAGTGAGCCTTAGTTTCAAGTACTGATCTTTAGTTAATTTTGGCTATTCTTTAATTATTATTATTATTTTGGTTCTGCTTCATTTTTTTTATAACTTCTAATTCCTCTCCCCTCTTTTCATTAGAGGGATTGCTGCCTAGGGCTTTGTTTTTTTTCTTAATGGCCATGGAAAATATGTTTCCCTTGTTAGGGCAATTGACATGGAAATGCTCTAATGCAACTTTGCCGTGTGTGATGTGAAACCATGTTGTATTTTAGCCAAATTTTGGGGTATTAAGAAATTACAATTTCGAGTTTTCTTGGGTTATACATAAGACCCTAAAGCATATGAAAATCCATTTCATGTTTAAAATAATTTCATATATCCTTTCAAAGTTGTGTTATTGTATGCGAATTTTTTGAGTGCGACATATATCTTGATGATAAATATATGAGGAAGTATATTGTTGTGTTGATTCAAGGCCTTAATTATCATATGATTGTTTTAATTCTTTTAAAAGACTTGAGAAATCAAAATGGTCATTTAATATATTTGGGAGTCATTTTGGTCCTTCATGAAGAATTAAATAGCCATTTTGATCCTTTTTTTCATTTTGATTAGGAAAATGTCATGAATGACCGATTTTATGTGTGGAATGAATACCAATCGATAGACTAATAAATATACTTATGCTGGCTTCATCCATTGTCTCTGTGTGAATTTTCTCTTTTTTTATTTTTGGATTAACTTTTAGGTGTTCTTGTTTTATTTTTTTTCTTGTTTTATATGCATCACACTATGCCCATATTTTGTTTTTATTGTTCTCTTTATTTTTATTGCTAAACACTAAACTTTATAGACTGTTGCTTTATGTTAGTCACCAAAAATCAAGCAGTTCGTTGTTGTTTGCTTGCTTCATATTTGTTAATGAGTTATTGAAAAAAAAAAAAAACAGTTGTTAGATTTTTCTTTTAAGAAATTTATGCTGTCAGACTTAACTATCATATTTTTAACTCATCGTTACTTACTGCACATCTAAGTATGTATAAGTCAACTTTTCCTCTATTGGCAAGATTACAAAGGTGAATGAAAATGTAGTGAGTTTATTCTTAAATACATGCATGTCATTTTGTTCATAGATATGGGGGATAGTAGTTGCTCTACCCAAATAATTGATGGAGATGGTGTATATAATGTCTTTGGAATGTTTAATTTCATGAAGACTGTGGAACTTGGTGAATGTGGTCTCTCATATGTTGGTAGTCTCCATAATGGGTCCTCGAAGCAGTGGTATGTTTCTTGGTTTATTCTTTAAATTAATTTTTTCTATTTTTTGTTTATGTTATGAAAGTAACATTTCACAATTTTCTTAGGAATCTCATATTGTTGTTAATTGTATGTCTTTAGACTCTTTACTTTAATTTTAAGATTTTCCATCAGATTATTAGCTAGAGCTAGATTTTCCTAAATTATTGCATTTAATTATAAAAATATTTAGGACAGAGGAGTAATTACATAAAACATACATTCAAGCGGTAGTGGCTTGTATAAAAGTAGCGCAAAAGTTTGGTCTTGCCTTAGTCATATTTGCTATGTGTTGTTTCCATGTTGCTTTTCAAATAATGTTTTGCAATTTTATTTAGTGTGGTAAATACAATGAAAATCATAGCCCAATGTATGTCTCATAAGCATGATCATAAAGAAAGCACTTGTTGAGTTGCTTGCCAATCTAAGTGAGAGTGTTTGTTGCTTTATTTTACGTCATAGAACTCAACATGATATTTCATCCTTGCAAGCTATTTGTGACATAAATTGTCAACATAAGAAAGGGCTCCATAAATTGATACTTTATAATTAGTTGCATAAATGCTCATATTGTGCAGCCCTTGTCCTTAAAGGATGTCTTTTATTTGCGCTGCTTTTGATATGATAATCACTTTTATCTATTATCTATGATTATATATGATTTTCTTTTATTAACTTATTTTCTATTTCGTCACTTAGGTGCTCCTCTATTTATGAAAAGTCTCAAAATTTTAACCCTGTGTGGCATAAGTTTTTTTTATATGCCTGCTTAAGATATAATTTGCTTTCATAACTTTTGTGTGCATGAATATATCAAAGGTTTTTGTGAACTTGCAGGCCACAAAAACACAATTATAACATACATGTTATGACAAATGAAGAGCAACACAAATAACTTCTATTGAATAGATAGTAACATATAGGTTGAAACAGTTGATTTTTGAATGGAAGCATCCTTAATCACTTCTGGTGCATTATTGATTTTGTATGATTTAGTTATAAAATATGGATGGTAGTTGCCTTCATTGTGATTTGAGTCATGGAAAATTTTTCAGCAAATATAAGGCTAAGTTTGTGCATATCAATTCCACCCAGACCTCACTTCATGGATACAACACTTAGTTACAAAACTTTATTATGGATTCTTTGGGTGCATTTATTTAATTGTCAATGCCTGTGTCATGCAATAACTTATGCTATTGTTTAACATTGTTTTTGACAAATACTACCTTGGGGGTTATTGGCATTCATAATTTTTTTTTTTTAAATTTTTACATAAGCTTAAATTTTTAGTTTTCACTCTTTTGATAGGGAAAAGCACTCTTCTAAACCATCTTTTCCATACCAAGTTCAAAGAGATGGATGCATTTAAGGGGAGGCAAGTTCTTAGCTTCTTTTGATATTTCATAACTTGAATATATACTTATTTTACTATTATTATTTTGTACTTCAGGCCTCAAACTACTAAAGGAATTTGGCTGGCAAGGTGTGTGGATATTGAACCTTGTACTATTATCATGGATTTAGAGGGTTCTGATGGAAGAGGGCATGGAGAGGTAGCTTTAAGATTCGACTCTTTTGAGCATAATTTTTCTTAAGTTGGGCTTAAAAAATATATTTTCAATATAATTTTTAACATTTAATTTTTGAATGCTCAATGTTCTAATTACACATTATTTAAATCTTTCTTTGTGGTTTACATATTTTTATTTTTCAAATATTCTTATCAGAATTGTTCATCATTGATATGCGAACTTCAGTTTTCCTGAAAATCAAAACAAATTGTAGCAATGAGCACTGGTGTATTTATAATTTTACAAACAAAGTAAAATATTAGTCGATGGCAAATAATTGATAACCCTGAGAACTAAACTTATACTATGTGAATTTGTTACTTTTTTACTTGGACAAAATAAGGTACCCTATGCCACTACAAGAAAAATTTCACATTGTTAGTTTATTTCGACCTTGAATTTATGTTGAAAAAATACCACACGTTTGTCAAATTATGCCTCACATCGTTGGAGATGTTGAATTTAATAAAAATGCAAAGCCTAAATCAAAAGCTTTGTTAGCATTATGGGCTTGGCTTCTCATGCAAGCAGTAAAACGTTGCTTTAGTATGTTTCTGATATTTGTTGTGCATGGTACATCTAAATTGCTTCTACCATTTTGCAGTTCTTTAAACGTTGAAGTTGTAACTTCAATCTATCCCTTTTTCAGGATGATACCTCATTTGGGGAGCAGAGTGCCCTTTTTGCTTTTTCAGTTTCAGATATAGTGCTGATAAATATGTAAGCCTTCTGATCTATTTATTTTATTTGATGATGCTTCAATTATTATTTGTTTATGATCATATCACAGGTGGTGTCATGATATTGGACGTGAGCATGCTGCTAACAAACCTCTTTTAAGAACTGTATTCCAAGTAAGCATTGTTTCTCTCTGATGGAACAATATAGTATTTTCTGTACTTTTCACCTGAAGTTACATTGATTATTTTCTTAATAGGGCATCATGCGATTATTTAGTCCTCATAAAACAATTTACTCTTTATCATACGTGACAAGACTAAAGTGAGTGATATTTAACCATTTTGGTAGTTTCTATTTCATGATATTTACTTATGCTTATTATGATATTTAGATTAAATTTTTTTCCCTATATATCGGGAAATACTGAGCATGTTTGTCTTTACATGGGTAGACCCCTGTAGAAAACTTGGAACATATGTTGAGGGGAGATATTCAAAAGGTACGTGCTATTTGTTGCTTTTCTTATCTTTTATATATTCATTATATTATTATTGTTTAGCATGCTTTTATTTTTATTTTTATTTTTTTGCTATAGATTTGGGATTCTGTTCAAAAATCACTTGAGCATATAAATACTCCGCTTAGTGAATTTTTTAATGTAAGTTGAAACATAGATATAAAAAGTATTTTCTTTCTCCTCTGATGAATAATGTTTTTTTATTTTTTAAATTTGGATCTATTTCAAACCATAGGTAGAAGTTGTTGCCCTTTCAAGTTTTGAAGAAAAGGAAGAACAATTCAAGGAACAGGTAAATGTCGATTTTGTTATTGCATTTTAAAGTCTCCCTTTCTTATTCATATCTTTTGTCTTGTGGAATGGAGAGCCCCAATTTGTGTGGGTCTATGAAAAAAATTATTTGCTTTACTTAAGCATGTAAGTAGGGGACCACAGCGTCCAACTTGTCATATGCTTTGGAATGTAGCAAGCTGCATTTAAGTCTTACATTGTCACATACTCATGCACTTATTGTAATTCTAAATTTTTAGTCAATACCACTAACCTTTGCTGGTAGATGCTTCTTGGTAAATGAAATGACATCGACTATTTGATTATCTAGTTTTAACATAAAAAGGGTGTGAATAGATCATGAAAATTTTAAAAGATTTTAGCAGAAGAGAATTATAGAGAGTTGATTTTCAGTAGTTTGTTGGAACTACTCTAAATGAGCTAATTTCTGCTGCTTTCAATAATCCATTACATTGAAAATATTTGGTGAACTATGTGCATAGAGCTGCAAAATGTAGGCACTGTTTAACTCCTAGACCCCTACCCTTCACCTTATTGCTAATGCAACCATTTTTGTTTAACATATGTATGTGTGCACCTTTTTGTGTTTCTTTATATGTTATGGTGTGAGGGGTGGTGCATGATTGTTTTGTGTTTATTTTATTTTATTTTATTTTATTTCATTTTTTGTTGGTTAGGAGTTGAGATTGATGCTTGGAAGTTTGCAATTGTCAAAAATTTTGTGAGTGATGCTGCTGTGAAGGAAAAAGAAAAGAGCAAGCGTGTACTTGGAGGGAATGTTTGCGCAATGAAGAATAGGAAAAGATAATATATGAGTGACCACAATAATAGAAGATGGAAAATAGCAAGGATAAAATGAAAAGAACTAAAATGTAAAGAGGATGAAGAATTAAGATAATAGGAAATGTTCTTTTGGTTTTCTTACATTTGGCACTAATCTTCTTTTCGTTAGAATTCTGTGGCTTGCATGCCAAGAATGATTAATCCTTACTAAGATGATGCTGGACCTACTAGTCTTTTTGTAGGACATAACCCTTGCTTTAAATGTAGTTGTTACAGTTTGATGGCTAAAGTTGTAGTTTCTCCAACAACCCTTGAACGTTTGACCTTTTCTCTCACAAGCTTAGCTGAATGGTTCATCATCCACCCAAATTTTTGAATGTTTCATAATATTTTATATGTTGCAATGCCTCAAATATGCATTCTTGCTCTAGATTCAGGCATTCGTAAGATTTTGTTATTATGTCCCTACAAGTTGCAAAGCTACGGAAAAGGTTTTTTCATTCTATTTCTCCCGATGGGCTTGCTGGAGATAGACGAGGCATTATTTCTGCATTAGTATTTTCTTTTACACAACAAATTTGGAAAGCTATAAAAGAGAACAAGAATATTGATTTACTCGCCCACAAGGGGATGGTTTTGTTTTTTGTTTGTTTATAACTTGTGAGTTTTTTTCCTTTGATATAGCAATATGTTTTGTTTTTTGTTTGTTTATAACTTGTGAGTTTTTTTCCTTTGATATAGCAATATCTAATTTTGTCGCTGTCCTAATGTAGGTTATGATTGCTATTGTTCGCTGTGAAGAAATTGCAAATGCAAAAATTGATTCTTTCTTGAATAATGAGGTAATTGGCCAATAATTCCTCTCTATTTAGTTTCTAGTATGGGGCATGTTTTTGGTGTTACTATCCATTTGAGCATTTTGACAGGAGTGGTGCCACCTTGAAGAGGCGGTACAAAATGGTATTGTTCCAGATTTTGCGAAGAAACTCAGCTCTATATTGGAGAACTGCTTGATTGGGTAATAATTTTTAGTTTAATTAATGTGAAAAACAATTATTTTTGTTGATTATTGATTGTTAATAAGGTAAATTTAGTGAAAGCTATCACACTGGTTTCATTTTTCTTGATTTAGGATTTAGCTTATATTTTGGTAATTATTGGCAAATTAAAGAATAAATGTAATGATAAATGCCTTTTAAATATTTCAAGGGTTAATGCTTCTATAATGTAGGGTTGCTATTTCATAAAAGGTTGATCATTATTTTAAAAATAGATTAGATTTGAAAGCAGCCTAGTGGTTTATGCTCTTGAAAATTTAAAAACTTTTCGAGTCACATCTATTGCCTGTATAAGGACGAACATGATCTTTCAGCTATATTTTGATATTTTCTCTTGCTCCTTCCCCTTCTACATATGGGAAAATATCTTTAAAAATTATGGTAGTGTGCATATCTAATTTTGTGTTTATCTTGATACTTAGCTTTAGCCTATTGTTACAAAATATTGGAAAGTCCAAGGGTTTAACTAGATGTAAACATTGCATGATGGTGTCAGGACATTAAGATTTAAAAATTATGCGGGAGCCATTAATAGTAGTTAATTTAGATGTCTTTTGAAATTCTTTATGTATTATTTAGAAATTTTGTATTTAACGATGGTTAATAAGGTATTATGATGGCTATATTTTATTTTGAAAAGTTTAAAAACATAAATACATATGATATCTTTTGGTATTGGACATTGATTTTCAAGAACGATTTATCAAAATATCTCACTCTGAACTACTGTTATGTAATCCTTTTTGACTGAACAGTTTGACAACAAACCTTTGCCTGTTTCATTGTATAGCAGTTAGAATAATATCATAATAATATCATAATTTCACTAAAAACTTGATTTGTATTACAGTTATGACAAGGAAGCTTTATATTTTGATGACAGTGTTAGAACCTTAAAGCGACAACAATTGGAATCAAAACTTTTTCAGGTATTTTCACAAAAAAAGTTTTATGAGTTGATTTCATACCAATATTTAGTTTGCATTTCAATCTTGTGAGAAAATTAGGGAATCAAAAAGCACGGTGAATATACTAAGTTTCTCATAAAAGGTCAAGCTTCTCTAGTTTCCCCAATATAATTGATCTACATTCTTCCTTTTTCATTGTTCTAATGGTAAATTGTTTTTTAGGAAATTATTGCATATACTAATTTTATTTTTAAAATGGAAATATACTGCATATTTCATCAATTTTTTTTTTAATTATGGAATGAAGGCCTCAAAATAGTTTGAATTTGTTATTTAAAAATTTGTATGGAGCTTCCATTTTATTGACACGGGAAATAATGCTTCTCATTTCTTGAAAATCTCTTACTTGGTCACTCATCATCTATTAAACCATTAAGTTCACTCGGGCATTTTTTGTTTATTTTTTAATCATGGTTTTGCATCTCGAATACAATTTTTTTTTTATGTAAAATTTCCTCATTTGCTTCTCTGATGTGTGGGAGGGTGTCTTAGTTCATTTAGAAAGTTCACTGGAAAGTACAACATTTTTATGCCACAGAGAAATAATAATTGAAAAAAGGGAGGCCAATTAAATGAATTTACATGCTTACCGACAAAAATCAAGGGAGTTGTTGGAGGGGCTTAAATTTTTTATGAACTTCGTTAAAACTCTATGTAAAAAGCGAGGGATATACTTGCAAATTTTCTTGTTCAAATTGTAAAACTTTTTGAGAGAAATTCATGTGCAATACAAACATCATATTGGGGAATTGTATAGTTATTGAAGCTTGATCAACATGATTGTTTTGAACCTCCCATAGAATGTTTGCAAAAAAAGTGGCTATAATACTATTTATTTTTTACTTAATATAGACTAAAAGTTACTCATGTTAACTTGTAACTGTATATAATTGTGCAATAATTCAGGGAATTGGATTGTCTTATAGAGCTGCATCAACTATATTGCCCACTATGAAATATGAGAATGGACATTGTGAAGCACATAATTGTGCAACAATTTAGGGAATTAGGATATGTCTTGCAGTCACATCAATTATGCTGCATCATATGAAGTTCGAAAAAGGACACGGTGCCGCTCATAATTTCAAAACATAAAACACAACATGCTATAGGTAAATGTTATATTGGATAAATTATCAATATAAAATGTATAATTTTGAGTATTTTCTATTAAAGAAAAAATTAGGTTAAGTATTATATATATATATATATATATATATATATATATATATATATATATATATATATATATATATATATATATATATATCATGGTTTAAAATTGCGCAATAAGAGGCGCGCCTCAACGCAATTTCACCCCTTTAAGCCTCAAAGCCTACACAATGAGTTCCCGATTTGAGGCGTACGCCTCAAGTTTACTGAGGCACGCCTTGAGGGCGTTGTCTTCTTCTCTTGGCTTCAAAACTTCCTAAGGGAGGGAGCAAGAAGAGGGGCGGCCAAAGTAGAGAGAGGGGCCGGGCGGTTTAGGTGTGACTTGGGAGGGATTTAATTTCAAAATTTGAAATTAGGTTCAGATTTTTGAATTAAATTAGGCTAAGAGAGTTTCAAATTTTGAAATTTGAAATAAATGGAGATGGGGGAGGGAATTGGGGAAGTGATTTAATTAATTGGATCCTTGATTGGATTCCAATTAATGAGATTGGAGAGAGAGAGGGTGGTCGGCCCTATAGGGAGGAATTTAGAGAGATTTAATTACTTGGATTGTGGGCCGAAGTAATTAAATAAACTAGAGTGGGAAATCTGAAATTAATTTCAGATTTGTGAGGCTTTAGTGGTTGCCTAATTAGGGTAGGAAATTTAGGAGGGAATTTAATCCGAATCAATTTTGAATTTGAATTTTGAAATCCCTCCAAATTTGATTTCCTAAATTAGGAAAGTAATTGATACAATCAATGGGGATTCATGGGTGGTGGTAAGGCCGGCGGTATGGTGAGGAGGAGGTGGTGTGGTGGTGGGGCTCGGGTGGAGGCCACGGGGCGGTGGGAGGGGCTGGAGTGGACGGTGGGTTGGGGGGTTTTCTGGTAGTGGGGGATTTGAGGAGAACAAGAGGGGTGAGCGGCGGTGAGAGCTGGGAGCCGGCGGGATGTGGGGGGAGGGAGAGAGTTTTGAGGGGAAAGAGAGGGGAGCGAGGGTGGAGCCGCGAACTTCGGACTCTTCCAAAAGCTGACTCTTCCAAAAGCTGACGGGTATTGCAATCGCCTCTCCTAGGCTTTCATCTTCTCTCAAGCACTCAACATTGGAGAAAACAAAGAGAACTTTAGAATTTCATTTATCAAAACATCCTCATTACATAAGAAATGGCCACATATATAGGCCTCAAAATGACAAAGAAAATAAAAGACTAGAATGCCCCTTGGGTTACAATAGTGGCTAACTACTCATACGGGCAAAAAATGAAAAAAAGTTTGAAAATAAAATAACTAATACATAAAATGCATCAATAGTAAATATTCTCCATCATGACCATCGATCTCCTTAGTCGTCTATGATAGACGCGTCGAAACCTCTTATCGATGTTCCCATCAGAAATCATATGTACTATCATTACTAAGGGGATTTTTATTTGAGTCATCATAACAAATTGACCGCTGCTTTGCCTCATTCTGTAGGGTTCAATACCTACCAATCTACTTCTTTATTTATTTCAACCATCTTCCTCTTTCATAAATATCTTTCATAAATATTAGTAAAACTGAAGTTAGAGAGGCTTTAAAGAAAATAAAGGGTGGAAAAGCTGTTGGACCTGATGATATTCCAATAGAGGTGTGGAAATGCTTAGGAGATGAAGGAATTTCATGGCTTACTAAACTTTTTAATACTATTTTGAAGAATAAGAAGATGCCAGATGAGTGGAGAATGAGTGTGTTAATTCCTATTTTTAAGAATAAAGGTGATGTACAAGATTGTGCGAATTATAGAGGTATTAAGTTAATGTGTCATACTTTAAAACTATGGGAGCGAGTTTTGGAGCATAGGTTGTGGCGTGATACTAATGTTTCTCAAAATCAATTTGGATTCATGCCGGGTAGGTCGACTATGGAAGCCATACATTTATTAAGAGGTTTGATGGAGAAATATAGAGAAAATAAGGAGGATTTACATATGATATTTATTGATTTAGAAAAAGCATATGATAAAGTTCCAAGAGAAGTGCTATGGAGAGTTCTTGAAAAGAAAGGAGTCAATAATGCTTATATTCAAATCATTAAAGATATGTATGCTGGAGCTATTACTTGTGTTCAAACACAAGGTGGATTGACCAAGTATTTTCCTATTTCGGTTGGGTTACATCAAGGATCAGCCTTAAGCCCATATCTTTTTACTTTAGTCATGGATGTTCTCACTAGACATTTGCAAGAGGATGTACCTTGGTGTATGCTTTTTGCTGATGATATTCTTCTTGTTGATAAGACTAGAGAGGGAGTTGAATGTAAACTTGAATTATGGAGGTCAACCTTAGAGTCTAAAGGTTTTCGCTTGAGTAGATCTAAAACGGAATATATGGAGTGTAATTTTAGTAGTAATAGACCTAGTGAGGGGATTGTGACTTTGGGCGATCAAGTCATTAATAAGAGTACACGTTTTAGATATCTTGGATCTATTGTTCAGAGTGATGGTGAAATAGATGGGGATATTATCAGCAGAATTCAAGTTGGATGGTTGAAGTGGAGGAATGCATCGGGCTTGTTATGTGATAGAAATGTACCCCTCAAACTTACGGGAAAATTCTATAAGATGGTAGTGAGGCCTGCAATGCTTTATGGTGCCGAATGTTGGCCTTTAAAAGAGAAGCATAATACTAAGTTAAGTGTGGCAGAGATGAGGATGCTCAGGTGGATGAGTGGCTTTACCCTTAGAGATAGGATACGTAATGAGCATATACGTGAAAAGGTTGGAGTAGCTCCAGTAGAAGATAAGATTAGAGAAAGTCACCTTAGATGGTTTGGTCACATAAAACGGCAGCCTTGCGATGACCCGGTTAGGAGAGTAGAGGTATTAGATTTGACTTATGTTAAGAAAGGTAGGGGTAGACCTAAAAAGACTTGGTTAGAAAATATTAGGAATGACCTTTCTTTATTAGATTTAAACAAGAATTTGACTTTTAATAGGACACAATGGAGAAAAAAGATTCATGTAGCCGACCCCACGTAGTGGGATAAAGGCTTGATGTTGTTGTTGTTGTATAAAATAAGAGAAATACTTAAATTTTTATAGGAGATGGTGGCAGTATGCAATTTTCAAGTAATCCTCGGTGGCGGCTATGACGGTGGTGGCTACGGTGAAGATGGTGGGCTGGAGGTCGGGGCAATTGAGAGAAAGTTAATGCGGTTTTGGAGAGCAAGAGGGCATTATTTTTTGTGGGCTTTTGTATAGAATTTAGCTAAGTTTTAAATAAAAACATACATAAATAGAACAAGGCGTATGCCTCATGCCAGCGAGGCGAGGCGCGCCTCAAGGCGGGCCTCAACCAAGATGAGGCGTAAGCCTCATTAAAAAAGCTCGAGGCGTAAGCCTCATTAAAAAAGCCTCGAGGCGTTTTTCACTGAAAGTGCGTTGAGGCGGACCTCAAGGCGAGCCTCATATTGCGCAATTTTAAACAATGATACGAACATCCATGACTAAAGCAAAAAGATATGGGTGTAAAGCTGATTCGTGATGTAATCCAACTGAAATAGGAAAATGCTTGGTCAAATCACATGATGTTTGAACACATGTAACAGCTCTTGTATACATATCTTTAATGACATGAATATAAGTATTATTAACTCTTTTCTTTTCTAAAATTCTTTAGAGCCATTTTCTTGGAACTTTATCATATGTTTTCTCTAAATCAACAAATATAATATGTAAATCCTCCTTACTCTCACTTCTCCATCAAACCTCTCAAAAAATGTATAGCTTTCATAGTAGACCTACCCGACATTAATCCAATTAGATTTTGGGAAACATTAGTATCGCGTCGTAACCTATGCTCAATTACGCTCTCCCATAATTTTAATGTTTAACACATCAACTTAACTTCTTTATAATTAGCACACTCTTATACATCACATTTACTCTTAAAAATAGGAACCACATTGATGAGGACATCGTCAGTGATATCGACAGGTGTACCATCGGAGATACCAGAGATCGACCGCCACGATCAGGAGCTTATATTTTGAGTCATTTTATTTATTAGTTTATTTTATTTTTCAGTTTTTACTGTTTTACTCTTATGGGTGGTCATTTGATATTGTAGCCCCGAGGGCATTTATGTATTTTATTTTTTGTTTCATTTTGGCCTATTTATATGAGGCCTTATGCATTGTACTGGATGATGAATATTGAAATGAAATCTTATTTTTCTTTGCTTGATCTCTAAGTGAGTTCATGAGAGGAGAGACCCTAGGTGGGTGAAAGCAATACCCGTCAATCTTTGAAGGAGTCCAAGGTTTGCGGTTTTACGATCTCTTTGTGAGTTCATTAGTTTACTTTTATTTTATTTGTAATTTTATTTCATCTCTTTTCTCTCCCACTCCATCCACCACCCCTTCCAACCTCCCCACCACCAGTGGCTCAACCTCCTCCACCCAATTCATCTTCTAGCTCCATCGCCTAAATCCCACCCACCTACCTAGCCACAACCCGCCACCTAGCCGCCCCCTTTCCCCTTTGCTGCTGCCCTCCTCATAATTTCCCCTTCATTATGATGATTTCAATCACCATAATGACTTCCTAATTTAGATCAAGCATGAGAGGGAAAATTTGAATTCAATTAAAATTCAAATTTGAATTTCAAATTCTTTCCATATAGGGAATCCTAAATTAGGAAAGTATCAATCATGAATTTAATTTCAAAATAAATCAAATTGGATTTATTAGTCCCATTCCTCAATTTGAAATTTGAAATTTAAATTTAAAAAACTTTCATTATTTGCAAATCTAAATTAGGAAAGTGCATAACTCCAAGTCTATTTGAATTTCAAATTAGGTTTGAGTTGTCATTCTCTTTCCTAAATGACATAAATTGATTTGGAAGTTACAAATCCTCTCCCCAAATCCCTCCCTCTCTCTCTCCTATCTCATTAATTACCCACAATTAAATCCCCCTTATTCCCTCATAACCGCCGCCCCCCCTCTTTATGGGATTAATTTGAATTTCAAATTAACTTCCATCCAATTTCACTTAACTTGAAATTTAATTTCAGATTTCTAATCCTCACATCAAGTCCCACCTAGCTCAAACCGCCCCTCCCCTTCTCCCCACCTTGGTCGCCCCTTTTCTCTTGCATTCCCTCTTTTGGTAAACCCTAGTTAGTTCATGATACTCGACGCCAAGAGAAGAAGAAGACAACCTCTCCTCCCATTCTCATCGTGGGTGCATTGTCGATCCTAAAGTCGACCATGGTTCCTTAATTGATGATCAAGGACGAACCAACATCCTTGAATCTCTGTTCTTCGACGTGAACCATGACGTGGACTCTTCTGTGGAGGATTACTTGAAGCGCATCCTTTTACGTTAGTATCTTCCATCGAGGAGCATATTCCTCCCGGATATTGGATACTCACTAGTCATCTCGTGGATTCCCCGTCGCCGGCTACTTCTCCCATGGACTATACCTTGGGCACCATTTGTCTACTAATGGTGTTGCTCAGTTTGCTTTCAATCTTCCTCCGTTAAAGCCCTACCGTCAAGAGCGTGAGTGAGAGACCCAAGATTAAGAGTTCTATTTGTTAACCGTGGATTATTGTTTCTCGCCATAACATTACTCTCTATTTATATGTTGTTAATTTGATATTGTCCCGTTAATCTAATTGTAACTGCAAGCCTTGCTTAGTCTCTAATTGATAACTCTGAGAACCTAACTTGGGTAAATACTAAATTTATAATTAGCAGAGTTTTAATAATCTTATATTAAAATCCTCAAGCAGTTCTTATTTCTTTGCATATGTTTCACATCATCTTGGTATCAGAGCATGGTTGCTCTTGCATGTGTTAGATTTCAATTAGAAGTCTCAACTTGTCATTGGTAGGCATTGGTAACATATGCTAGTGAACATCCTAAGAGTTTACCTGACCAACCATATGTTTGTTTGCATGCATAACATCACCTACTTTTTTTTTTCTCTGGTTTTTGGTTTGCTGTCCAACAAAAACTGCACCATGTAGTGACATTTAGAAAAGTTTAACTTAGTGTTTAAGTGCTGTCCACACTCTTGAAACCATCCTAAACACTTAAGCAACTTCCCCAACTGTTGTAGTTTGCTGTCGACACAAAATTCTGCATTGTTTGGTAGCATTTAAGTGAGTCTAACCTTTGATTTGGGTGCTGTCCAAGCCTTAGCAACCATCCCAAATGCCTAGATCACTTAAATCATTCTTGTTGCTTACTGTCTAGTATTTTCCTGCACCATACAACAAGTCGTAATGGTGTTTTCTCTTTGTAGAGTGCTGTCCCTTACACCCATTCTTCATTAAGCATCACTTAACACTTTTCAATGGACTCGATAGGACTTCAAAAGAAGTTAGATGTCATCGTTAATCTAGTGGGCTCTTTGACTAGAATTATGACTGAGAAACCTGTTCACTCTCCCCACTCTACTTCAGCGTTCGTGGCGCACCGAAAAACCGCCTATACATGCCTTTATTGCGCATGGTGGGATGGGATCCCGGTGCGGCACCTAAGACGAGGTGGGGTCACTTATAAGTACTCTCGAGCGGGGGGAAAGCAAATTGTGTCTTTTAAACAGGCACCGTCAAAGACCCCATACTCGCCTTTATTGCGCGTGGTAGGAAGAAAAATCATGGCCGCGATGTCCTCGTTAGAGGACACATACCATACATGCCTTTATTGCACGTGGTGGGAAATGCCCAGTTTTCTCGTAGTTTTCCCCTAAATGGGGGGACTTCGGGAGGCTGTCGAAATTTCTGGTGAAAATATGGCTGCACTCTGACCTGTTTGAACTCAAAAAGGACTTGCAAGAACTATAATCCGGACTTGAACTTGGTTGAACAAAATTGACTTAAGTGAACTCAAACTCAAGCTTGAACTTGAACTCATAAACTTGAACTAGACTTGATTGAACTCAAGGAGCTTATAAATGAACTTGAACTCAAACTGGGGACTTGTGGACATGCATTTGAACTTGAATATAACAAGGTCACTTGAGACTTGTGAACTTGGTTTGAACCAAGTGAACAAATGCAAAGGACCTGATGTGGACTCAAATTTGCACTTGAACTCCCATTTGATTTAAAATCAAATGAAATGAACATAAGATTATTTTATGGTTTTCAATCCATCAAATTGCAAGTGATAATAAGTGCCTCTTATGTTCTACAAATGAGTTTTCTACGAACACATTTGATATACTAGTAGAAGATGTACGACAAATGTGATAGCATTCCAATCAAGGTTCCCAAATAAATGTTGAAAAGCTCTTATACCAATCAAAATGCAAGCTAATAACTGCTTCCAAGGGCAACGAGAAGCTTATGATATTCAACATAATTCTCACACAAACGACATGTTTGCAAAGTAGATGAGCATGGAGGAATACAATAGTGAAGGAGTTGTTCACAAGTAAAGCAAGAGAGATGTAGAAGAAGCGGATTTTTTGTTATCAATTCAGACTAATATATAAATGAACACACAACATTTTACTTTCAAATGAGAAGAATAGATATACTACAAGACCCTTGATTTATGTATATCCAATATGAAATCTGCGGTGTTCATATCAATCGACCAATGAACTTGTATGTTGAAGATTAGAAGCCCTAATGAAGAGAACTATTAGTTGATGCAACGACTGACATACAATAGATACAAGTACCCGCAGACTCTTGTAGCAAGGGTATTCTAGCATCCTCGTAGTCAACATCAAGATACAAATAAGTACATTGATCCGCAAGCAATCAAGAATAAAAGATTTGCAACACATACGATCTCTCTACAAAGACTAATGTATGTGTCACATGCCACCCCTATGTGAATACATAAAGACTACAGTAAATGCAATATCCTATAGTCAACTTCAGTCTAAGGATGAATACATCTACCTTCAGCAGTAGTTGACGTATTGTAATGACCCAAATCACAGCAGAATGCATAAAAAATATAAGTTTCTACGAGCTTCTACAACCAAAGGCAGGAGATTAGTTAGTGCATTACGATCCACCTGCAGAAAGTAACGAGTAGTGCACGACAGTCTACCTGTACGAAGCAGCGAACAACTCTATTCAGAAGCTGCTACGCAACACCACCGGATCCGCAACTTCTATGCAAGCGAACAGAAGGCGTTTACAAATATTTTCAAAATACCATGCACGTGCACCATAGTTTGTATACACGTAGTTACACTAAAAGGGATAAAAGCAATCATGAAGCCCGCATGGGCTCCGACGAACGTGTTATTTGTACACACGTGACGTCTAGGGATACTGCGCGGGTTAATAAATTCAAGCCCGATCCTCCTATATGAATAAATAGGAGTCGACAGGGTTCAATTATAAAATGCCCCCAAATGCCCGCATGGGCCCCGGCGAGCGTGTTATTGGTACACACGTGATGCCTAGGGATGCTGCGCGGGTCAATAAGTGAATTCAAGTTCGAACCCGATCCTTCTATACGGGTTAATAGAAGTCGACAAGATTTGAACAATCAAACAAATATGTGGCTATGACGACCAAAATATTTGTTTTAATACATTCATATTAGGCCTTCAAAGCCTATAACAATATGAATTCACTAAAAAAGGCATAAAGTCCTACAAAACCCGATCCTCTGTTGACCAGTAGACAGAGTCTACAAGACTCAAGACTCAATCCAGAAAATGGAAATGCCCCCAAACACCCCGATGATGTCAGTGTTGAACGAAAATATAAACTGGAGGGGTAACTTCCAAATACTTCAAATGCCAATCAAAATCCAAAACTCTACGAGTTCTGAAATCCAAAAATCATCAAAATCCAGAAATATTTAAAATTAAAATAAATCCATCAAATACTTAAAACAAAAATCCATCCACCCTCCGCAACAGTTTGCCGGGGTGGACAAATCAAAGTTTACTTCAGCTCATAAAGAGCCAAATGTCTGGTTGAGAATATCACTAGGATCCATTCTCGAAACAGTCTCCTGTCAATAAGGACGTGGTACGTGTCCTCAAACCGGCGGTTTGCCGCCAAATGGCACCGCAGGATAAACAGTTATGACCCGAGGCCCTCTGAACCGAGTGGTTTTGTCGCTAAATGGAACCACGAAATACCGGTTATGGCCAGCGTCAATACGTTCCTTATTGGCATCAAATCCTTGAGATATGAATCAATAGGATATGATCGATAGGGAACAAAGCCCTCTGTCAGCTAAGGTGGATTCAAATTTGTCCCCTTAGACAAACATTCACCCCAGGCCTATAAGATCCCCTTGGACAAAGCAACCCATGGCTGCCGACAAGGATCCTTCTGTCAGGTTGGGTCGACTGCCTCCTCTGACTAAGTAGACTAGGGATCACGATGGTCTGGGATGACGAAACCATGGGATCTATCATCCATTCTCCCACCATCCGCTTTAAGTGCAAGATTGTGAAATTTCAATTTTAAATATCAAACTTTCAAATTCTCAACCATTTCCAAGCTTTTTAAATCCCAAACCTATGCTGCTACTATATGCTAGATAACGTGTATCTCTACGTATCTGATCAACGACTAGCCTTAATCGAAAGTTCTCTCTCGTTATCGGGAGGGGTAATTAACTATAGGGGCTTGCGCCTATAGGAAACCAGAACTCAGATCTTAAAGTCCTCGCAAAATGAGGGCGAAATATCTGGGTAGTGTCTTATCTACAAACCCATCTGCCTTCCAAAATTTACCTCAGAACTTATTCAGTTAAAACTCCCTTGCCGAATAAAAAGAAGAGTGAGGAGGCCGGGGCCGAATTTTCGGAGCCCACAAGGATATTAATAAAAAGGTTATCCAAAGCAATGCCAATTATAAAATTACTGCTGATCTCAAGAGACGGTTCAAAGAATTTGATATTATAGATTTTGTAATGTTTCGGATTCGTCCGGAGCGGTTCCCACAAGGGATCGTTAAAAAAGTTACATGCTAGAAGCGCTGGACCTTTCAAACAACAACAAAAATAAATAGTAATGCTTATGTGTTAGACCTTCATGAAGGTTTTAACATTAATCCTATGTTTAACATCGAATATCTTGTAGCCTTCGAGGGTCCAGAGTGTAACCCTCCTAATCCACTAAATAATTAGCCTTATGTGAACCCAGGTGAGAACCCCAACCTAACTCCACTCCAAAAATTACCTAATTTACCCAATACAGAGAAGATTGAGACAATACTTAGTGATGAACTCATTTCCACTAGAGACGGTGGTCAACTAAGGTATCTAATTCAATGGGCAGGAAAACCGGAGACGGAGAACACATGGGTTGATCGTGACGAGCTGCAGCGAGTGGACCCCGACTTACTAGAGTGGTACGAGAGCTTCATAGATGATTACTCGACGGGGTCGAGTTTTCTCCCACCTGAGGAGGATGATGAGGACATCGTCAGAGATTTCGACACGTGTACCATCGGAGACACCGGAGATCGACGACCACGATCACGAGCTTATATTTTGAGTCATTTTATGTAGTAGTTTATTTTATTTTTTAGTTTTTATTGTTTTACCCTTATGGGTGGTCATTTGATATTGTAGCCCCGAGGGCATTTATGTCTTTTAGTTTTTATTTCATTTTGGCCTATTTATAGAAGGCCTCATGCATTGTACTCGATGATGAATATTGAAATGAAATCTTATTTTTCTTTGCTTGATCTCTAAATGAGTTCATGAGAGGAGCCCTAGGTGGGTGAGAGCAATGCTCGTCAATCTTTGGAGGAGTCCAAGGTTTGCAGTTTTACGATCTCTTTGTGAGTTCGTTAGTTTACTTTTATCTTATTTATATTTTTCTTTTATCTCTTTTCTCCCCCACTCCATCCACCATCCCTTCCAACCTCCCCACCACTGGTGGCTCAACCTCCTCCACCCAATTCATCTTCTAGCTCCACCGCCTAAATCTCACCCACCTACCTAGCCACAACCCGCCACCTAGTCGCCCCCTTTCCCCTTTACTGCCCCCCCCCCCCCTAATAATTTCCCCCTTATTATGATGATTTCAATCACCATAATGACTTCCTAATTTAGATCAAGCATGAGAGGGAAAATTTGAATTCAATTAAAATTCAAATTTGAATTTCAAATTCTTTCCATATATGGAATCCCAAATTAGGAAAGTATCAATCATGAATTCAATTTCAAAATAAATCAAATTGGATTTATTAGTCCCATTCCTCAATTTGAAATTTGAAATTCAAATTTCAAAAACTTTCCTTATTTGCAAATCTAAATTAGGAAAGCGCTTAACTCCAAGTCTATTTGAAATAAAAGTTTGATTTAAGTTGTCATTTTCTTTCCTAAATGACATAAATTGATTTGGAAGTTACAAATCCTCTCCCCAAATCCCTCCCTGTCTCTCTTATCTCATTAATTACCCACAATTAAATCCCCCTTATGCCCTCATAATCGCCGCCCCCCTCTTTATGGGATTAATTTGAATTTCAAATTAATTTCTTTCCAATTCTACTTAACTTGAAATCTAATTTCAGATTTCTAATCCTCACATCAAGCCTCACCTAGCTCAAACTGCCCCTCCCCTTCTCCCCACCTTGGCCGCCCCTTTTCTCTTGCATTCCCTCTCTTGGTAAACCCTAGTTGGTTAATGATACTCGACGCCAAGAGAAGAAGACGACAACTCTCCTCGCATCCTCGTCGTGGGTGCATGGTCGATCCTGAAGTCGACCATGGTTCCTTAATTGATGATCAAGGACGAACCAACATCCTTGAATCTCCATTCTTCGACGTGAACCATGATGTGGACTCTTCTGTGGAGGATTACTTTAAGTGCATCCTTATACGTTAATACCTTCCATCGAGGAGCATATTCCTCCCAGACATTGGATACTCACTAGTCATCCCGTGGATTCCCCGCCGCCGGCTACTTCTCCCATGGACTATACCTTGGGCACCATTTGTCTACTAATGGCGTTGCTCGGTTTGCTCTCAATCTTCCTCCGTTAAAGCCTTATCGTCAAGAGCGTGAGTGAGAGACCCAAGGTGAAGAGTTATATTTGTTAACCGTGGATTATTGTTTCTCACACTAACATTACTCTCTATTTATATGTTGTTAATTTGATATTGTCCCGTTAATCTAATTGTAATTGCAAGCCTTGCTTAGTCTCTAATTGATAAGTCCTAAGAACCTAACTTGGGTAAATACTAAATTTATAATTAACAGAGTTTTAATAATCTTATATTAAAATTCCTAAGCAGTTCTTGTTTCTTTGCATATGTTTCACATCACACACACTCCTACACTTATTTGGCATATTTTTAGTCTTAAAAAATCTTCTTAGTAATGATAGTACATATGATTTCTGATTTGTTGTCAATTTTCTTAACTTTATTAGTTATTTGATATAGATGAGTAGGGAACTGAGAAAGAAAAAAATTAGAGTTAAACTTGTTGATATATGATACATTTATGTAATTCATATATTTTATGTTATTTTTCTCTTGTGATATTTGAATTTTAATTATATTTCATATAATTTATTACTTATCACTTTATATTTTGTGTAACTTTTTGTTTCATATGTATATAAATTTGTTACTTCATAGTTCAATAGAAAGTTAATATATTACCCTTTAACATATTATTTGGGTATTATATAAAAAATCACTTTTAACTTTTATTTTTTTACTTTACACAATGTTTAGATTTTGAGGCTTAGGTCTCAAACCGCCTTGTGGCTTACGCCTCGCCTCATGAACGAAAAGCACCTCAATAACCATTAGGCAATTTTAAACCTTATATATATATATATATATATATATATATATATATATATATATATATATATATATATATATATATATATATATATATATAAAACTTGAAGAAGAAACTTAACAATTTTAAAAGAAAATGCAAATGCGTATTGATAATAAAAGAAATTGTATATCATATGTGTCAATTGTCATTTATTAATACAATAACAAGAAGAACAAGCCATTGTCCCACTACGTGGGATCGGTTACATGAATTCTTTTTCGTCATTGTGTTCGGTTAAAAGTCAAATTTTTATTTAAATCTAATAAAGAAAGATCATTTCTAATATTTTCTACCTCTACCTTTCTTAACATAAGTCAAATCTAATACCTCAATTTTTCTAACTGGGTCGGAAGGCCTCCGTTTAATGTGACCAAACCATCTAAGGCGACTCTCTCTAATCTTATCTTCCACTGGAGCTACTCCAATTTTTTCACGTATATGCTCATTTCGTATCCTATCTCTAACGGACAAGCCACTCATCCACCTAAGCATCCTCATCTCTGCAACACTTAGTATTATGCTTCTCTTTTAATGAACAACATTCGGCACCATAAAGCATTGCAGGTCTCACCACCATCTTATAGAATTTTCCCTTAAGCTTGAGGGGGACTTTTCTATCACACAATAAACCCGATGCATTCCTCCACTTCAACCATCCAACTTGAATTCTGCTGATAATATCCCCATCAATTTTACCATCACTCTGAATAATAGATCCAAGATATCTAAAACGTGTACTCTTATTAATGACTTGATCGCCCAAAGTCACAATCCCCTCACTAGGTCTATTGCTACTAAAATTACACTCCATATATTCAGTTTTAGATCTACTCAAACGAAAACCTTTAGACTATAAAGTTGACCTCCATAATTCAAGTTTACCTTCAACTCCCTCTCCAGTCTTATCAACAAGAAGAATATCATCAACTAAAAGCATACACCAAGGTAAATCCTCTTGCAAATGTCTAGTGAGAACATTCATGACTAAAGAAAAAAGATATGGACTTAAGGCTGATCCTTGATATAATCCAATCGAAATAGGAAAATACTTGGTCAAACCACCTTGTGTTTGAACACAAGTAATAGCTCCTGCATACATATCTTTAATGATTTGAATATAAGAATTATTAACTCCTTTCTTTTCAAGAACTCTCCATAGCACTTCTCTTAGAACTTTATCATATGCTTTTTCTAAATCAATAAATATCATATGTAGATCCTTCTTATTCTCTCTATATTTCTCAATCAAACCTCTCAATAAATGTATGGCTTCCATAGTAGACCAACCCGACATGAATCCAAATTGATTTTGAGAAACTTTAGTATCACGCCACAACCTACGCTCCATAACTCGCTCCCATAATTTTAAAGTATGACACATTAACTTAATTCCACTATAATTCGCACTCCTGTGCATCACCTTTATTCTTAAAAATAGGAATTAACGTACTCATTCTCCACTGATTTGACATCTTTTTAGTCTTCAAAATAATATTAAAAAGTTTTGTAAGCCAAGAAATTCCTTCATCTCCTAAGCATTTCCACATCTCTATTGGAATATCATCAGGTCCAATAGCTTTTCCACACTTCATTTTCTTTAAAGCATCTCTAACTTCGGTTTTACTTATACGTCGATAAAAACAAAAATCTTTATTTTTCATTTAGAGTGATAAAGTCACTAAAGTCAATCGTATTTTCACATTATTCATTAAACAGCTTAGCAAAATACATCATCTACCTTTGTTGAATATCATCTTCTAGGAAAAGTACTTTTTGATCTTCATCCTTAATACATTTCACTTGAACTAAATCATTACTACTCATATCTCTTTGTCTGACTAACTTATACATATATATTTCTCCCTCTTTAGTATCTAATCTATTATATAAATCATTAAAAGCTAAGATCTTTGCATCGCAAATAGCTTTCTTAGATTCCTTACGAGTCTATTTATAGCTTTCCAAATTTTCAGAATTTTTACATCTAAACCAATTTTTATAACAAAACTTCTTATTTTTTATCTTTTCTTGCACATTTGGATTCCACCACAAACTATTTTTACTATTAGGAGCTTTTCCCTTCGAAACTCCAAGCACATCTTTTGCAATATTCTTAATATCACAAGTCACTTTTTCCCATATAAATATTGGCATCCTCATGCTCAGACAGAATCTTAAGATCTAAAATCTTACTCTTAAAAATACTTTTGTTAATATTCTTTAAATTCCACCATCTAATCCTAGAAAATTATTTTACTTTATTTTTTATTTTTTGCCCTTTTATCTTAAAGTCCAAAACTAATAATCGGTGTTTGGTACATAAATTTTCACTCGGAATAACTTTACAATCTTTGCAATCTAAATGATTTTATTTTCTTATAAGAAAATAATCAATCCGCGTTTTATTATATTTATTTTTATAAGTGATAAGATGCTCATCTCTTATCTGTCATTTATTAATGACATTCTAAAATTAGCATTCATTAAACCTTTTATTTGTCACATATTTTGACAATATCATTATTGCTTACAAAATATTAATATAAAAAAATAAATGCCAATGCCCTCTTCAAAATAATAATAAAATATGATTGTATGGGAATAAATGATTGGATTTTAGATACTCAATTGTATGATCATTACTAGCACTAGCATCCGTATTTGTTCAATGACACCATCTATAAAAGAAATAGTTCAAAGATTACGTAGTAAGAGATATTAGCTAATTAAAACATTCCAATGCCATATATTGGGCTAAAGTATTTCCACCCAAGTCCACAATGTAGTCTCTGCTGAGTATATTCTTGGTTCCTCTAAGATCTAAAAAATGAAGATTAGTATGCACAAATACTAAATTGCTACCCCGTTAAGGAGTTATATAGTTCCTTTTGATTGAATTAATAAAAGATTAGGTAATCCAATTTCTTTTGCAACTAGAAGTGAAAATTAGTGAGCTAATTAATAATTAAATTGCCATTGGAAGTCGTGGCGAACTAGCACCATAAATCATCCACCAAGCTTGTCCATCCATAGCACCTCTAGAAGCTATGAAGTCGTGATGAACAAAAGCACCACTAAATTCAAAAAAATTAACAAGATCTAAATTAAACATTCATCCACCTTCAATATTTAGAAATTATCTTCAATTATTTTTTCCTCTCATTTGATTTCTTCACATCTTTGTGTTGCAATATGATTTGAAGCTGCAATTAGCCAAACATGGCTATAATACCTTATAAAAGAGTACATCTATTAAGTTAGATTAATAATTGTGTAATAGCCTATGCTAAGATTAATGAAAAATTATGATGTTAACTTGGGTTAAGAGAGTGGCTAAGCAATGAAAGTGAGAGTTGTTTTTATTCCATCTTTGCACAAGAATGTCACACACCCCTATATAAAAGGTGGATTCATTGTATCTTTTACCTTCATGTCAATATATGATCCCTTTTTATCTCTTATATCATAGAATACTGTTTTTCATAAATAAGATGGGAGATAAGGCTTGTTTATATTAGCCACTCTTAGCATGCTTATATTGGCTTTGCGAAAAAGAATTTTTTTTTTGTCCCACCGCTTCCAATGTCTTCTCCTTCACAAACATTGGCCTTACGTAAATTTATATAATCTTATTGTTACTTGATCCACTTGTCATTAATCATTATAGTTCGTAAAGTTTTTTTTTTGTTATTATTATTTAGAATTGCTAATTTTAATGATATTTCAAGCAAGCAAGTCTTTCATATAACCAATAATTTTAACTTCACATATTCTTTGCAAATTGAAAATCTTATTGAATAATTAATGAAGATTTTTTTATGAAGTTCACATATCTTGTATTGTCTCATATCTGATTAGATTTTTATATGTGATATTGGATTTGATTTAATTACATTCTTCATAGGTGATTTGATTACCTTCAATATTCTTTGGAGCAAAAATATTCTTTAATGCAAGATCAAATGTGAGAACAACACAATTAGTCTAAAAAGACAGCGTCTCATTAAATTTTCCTGAAGCTTTGTTAACTAGTGCATTGGTAGTGATTATTTCAACCTTGTTATGTAAACCTACCATATACTCACTTCTTTTGTTTGATTTTTAATGCAAAATTTATTTATATATATTCCTTCACAATTTATGACCTTTATAAACATAGGCCAAGTTTTTGCAAATCCCATGAAATTTATTAGATAGATTTTTTTGTGTATCAATCCAACCACAAAAAATAATAGCAACTTATTTTTCATTTAAAACCTCTTTAGTTTACTCAATCATTCTTTCAATGTGGGCTCTTTGCTTTTAAATTAATGTTGTCCTCAAATGATCATAAACTAGAGGAATATAACTAACAAGAGTACAATTGTTTGTGTATAAAAAGCACTAAAATAATATAGTTTTCTTATTAAATGAAATGACGTGCTACTGAATAAAATATGTGAGCAATTTCTTCATACCTATGATGCACCGACACGGACACGGCGACACGGACACGGCGACACGGACACGACACGACACGGACACGGCAATTTTTTAAAATATAGGACACTGGTGCGGCGTGGACACGGTGTAATAATTTTTTAATATAATATATAAAAATTAAGGTTACATTATAGTAAAAATGTCAAGAAATAATAAATCAATTTCATGATAACTTGTTTAGCTTATAACATAAAGATGTTTAGTACAAAATGTCTAGTACAAACAAAAAATATAAGCAAAAAACCATTTAATACAACATGAAGGTCTAATTACTCAATAGAGGGAATGATAGAATTAGATTCAGATGTTGGTCTTGAGCCTTCAATATCATCATCATTGAATATCATTGCTTCCAACTCTGGTTCATCCAGAGAAAGATTTGCAACCTCCAATAATCCCATATCATCAAGGCACTCGAATCCATCTCCAGCAACATCCCACATTTTGTTATCACCTGTCATATAAAGTGGAGTTTTCCTTGATAGAAGTCGAAGATTTGTATGCATATAAACTAAATCTTCAGCACGTTGTGGAGTTATTTTATTCCTCTTCATTGATTGAATAAATGAACATGTGCTCCAATTTCTCTCACAACAGGAAGAGGATGATACTTGACCAAGAAGTTTTATTGCTATTGTTTGAAGAAGTGGTGCTGAAGCTCCATGAATCAACCACCATATTTTTGGATCCATCCTCTATCTATCAACTAAAGATTCTTGATCACGAAAATCCTCTAAATATCCAAAGAACTTTGCAAGTTCTATATTAATTTTTCTTCTCTCCTCATTTGGAAAATATCTTTTCAGACATATCTTTCTCATATTTGAAACTTCTAAATCTTTTTGTGGTGAGACACGTTGAGGGTCTTCTTGAAGCCATTCTTTATTTGAATACTTTTAAATAATACAAAGCATATAAAATTATATGTTCATTTACCAATAAATTTAAATTAATTTAAAAGATAAATATAAATATACCTTGGATTTAATGAATGAACCAAACAATGCAAAGGTGTGTTTCTTTTGCTCCACCTATCTTCAAGAATAGTATAGACAATGCTCCAAAAACTTTAGTCTTCATCATGCGACTTTCTTTCATGTCTGTATATAATTTCTTTCACTTTTGCTAACATAGAGTCCCACATCTCATAAATCAAATGTAGACATGATTTATCTGTGTCAGCCTCTCTCAACATATCATAAATTTGATCAGTGAAAGCTAAAATGTATTCTACATTATCCCACCATAAATCATCTAAGACTTTTTCTTTAACATATCTTGCCTTCCCAACATCATCTTCTCGATAGCAAGACTACTTCTCACTAATCACCATAGATTGAAGAGTATTTTTAATTTGTTTGAATCTTCTCAACATGATTATTACAAAGGCAAAACGAGTTTCAGCAACAACTAACATTTTCAGGTGGGAGAAATCATTAAACATGGAAAGTCTCATAGAATTATTCATAATAAAATTTCTGATCAGAACAACATCATCTGCAACCACTGTTATTCAATGACATTCAGCATAGATGATTTCATTAGCCTCTGTATTCTTTGCTGCACAAATATTTTTTTAGAGCAAGATTTAAAGTGTGCACAACACAGGGTGTCCAAAATATATGAGGATAAGTTTGCTCCACCAATAATCCTGCAGCTCTACACACCGGTGCATTATCTGTAATAACCTGCACAACATTTGAAGGCCCAATCATGACTATCACCTCTTTAATCAAATTGGCAATAAAATATTTATCCTTGTATTCTCCTTCACAATTCACTGCTTTAATGAACATTGGGTAATTTTCTGTAACGGCCATAAAATTAATAAGGGGTCTTCTTTGATGATCTGTCCAACCATCACATACCAAACTAACACCTTTTTCTTTCTACACTCCTTTTGTTGGTTCAAGCAATGTCTCAATATGTGCTCTTTCTCTGTCCAATAATTTCGATCTTAATGCATTATAGCCAGGTGGAACATATCCTGCGAGGTTGTTGTTACATGCAAAAATGAATGCATTTTTATAATGAGGATTCCTTGCAAGGTTGAAAGGAAGTCCCGCTGAAAAAAACATCCTTGCTATTTCACCATCTAATTCCTCTCACTGCTGCAAATTAAAAGCCTTCTCTAGAGGACTACTGGCTACTCCTTTTCTTTTCTTTGTTTCATATCCTTCACTTCTAAATGATAAAGTTTGATCAACTCTCACAGATGAGGAAGAAGTGTGAGATGACCCATGAGTAGATGGCAAAGGTACCTCTTTAGGGAGTGTCCTTTGGATCCTAGATTCAACTTCATCAACTTGTCTGTTCAATTCAATCAACTGCGACGTAGTAATCTTAGGACACATTTTTATTCCATGGCCAGAAATTTTAAGTAGATGTGCCTTCACCCTATAATAAGATCCTTTGTAGGTGCCGCCACAATAATTGCATTTGAATGACACATTCCTTCCTCCTTCAATTGTTTTTCCTAACTTTGTAACATGAATCCATAATGGTTTATCAGTTTCTACAGATGGCTCTTTTGAACCTTCACCTAATCCACTCCCGCCAGCAGCCGAGCTCATTTTGCTAACAAACCAATCATGCATATGAATACATCGAATTAAATTGATATGAAGTGAAATGAAAAAATCACAACATGAATACAACAATATACCAGTTTGCTGGGGGTCCAAGAGTGCGCTGCCCCCTGGCGGGGTTTGACCTGCCCGGTCAGGCAGCGCCCCAGCGGGGGTTTCTGGGGGCAGCTCCCCAGGAACAAAATTTTATTATAAGAGTGATTTTGAAGTTCTGCTTATTTTTAATGTTCATAAGTTATTTGTATGTGAATATACCGAGTGGTACTGACCATGTACCTAGCATAACCGAGCATATACCTACCAGTACCGAGCATGTACTTACCAGTACCAAGCATGTACCTACCAATACCAAGCATGTACCTATCAGTACAGAGTATGTACATACCAGTATCGAGCATGTACCAACCAGTACCGAGCATGTACCTACCAGTACCGAGCAATACCAAGCATGTACCTAGCAGTACTGAGCATGTACTGAGCAATACCGAGCATGTACATTAGGTTTTTCAACAATGAAGAGAAGAAATGGTGAAATCCACTTACAGGTCTTGGCTTTCTTGCGCGCAGAAGGTGCCCTGTTTGGCCTTCTTATCGAACTTTGCCTCGGATGACAGCAGAAATAACGCAAGAACGAAGGAATGGGAAAGACGAGCTCTGCTTGGCCGAGCATAAATGACGAAGGAACGGGAGGCGAAGGCAACGGGCTCCGTTTGGGGTCAACTGCGAGCTCTCCCGGTCCGCCCTAGAATATTTCTTTCGTGGATCGGAAAAATAGGGTTCTCGTTCGCGGAAAAGGCTAAATAGAACAGACGATTTTATCATTTAATAACCGGACACGCGTGTCCGATTTAAATTTTAATGTTTTAAATTCCGACACTCCAATGCCGTGTCGGACACGTGTCCATGCCGTGTCCGACACTGCATACCCTCTTTAAGTAGAGTGTCGGTGCATCATAGATTCATACTAATGATTCTTAAAATTTCGAATTAAATGCTCTTTCGATAGCTATTTTTAATCTAGGTACATCACTATTTGGGATCATAGTCCTACACCTAAATGAATTTCACTTCATTGTGAGGTAGAATATTGATTAGAGCAACTTTGCCCATATGAAGTAGCGAAACTTTCTTCAATGAGATATTCTTTTGCTCAACAATTGCATCCTTTTTTCAACCCCTGAATTTTTATGAATTTTATTTCGAGGCATGATCAAATTATTGCCCCTGGTTATCTAAGCAAGTGACTTCTCCTAATTTAATATTCACAATTTTGAATCCTATGCGTTTTTAACCGTTTTGTAACTAATTTTAAATCACAAATTAACCTTTGGTTTGATTTGGTTTGACCCTTTGTTTATTGATTAAAAAACTTCAAATATGTGTATGTGTTATAATGCTTATAGTAATCATCGGTATGATTGTATGTTTTGTTTTTATTATGGCAAGGAAAAGTTAAGGCACAATTACTTTAATGGTGAAATTAATTAACATATGATTGCTAGATTTCCTTATCTTTATCAAATAATGGACATTTGTTTCTGGCATCATCTTCTATAGATAACTTTGTAAAGTATAATTTATTGCCCTACTTGGTAATTCTTTCTCTCTTAAAGTTTGTTTTATTTTATTCTTTTACTTATTTTATATTTTGGCGATTTCTTCCCTTCGATACTTACATATCGAAGCATACATTTCCATATTTATTTTGTCTCAATTTTTTATTCGCTTCTCTGCTTCATACTTATGGATTGAAATTTTAGCTCTAATTTTTATATTTTGGTGTGAATATAGAACAATCTTGTTTAATAAAAATGATATGGAGTTTATGGGTGTTGTAATATAAATCAAGCCAACATTCTTAAATTTTATTTTTATTATTTTATTTATGTTCGCCCTAGGCAATGCACACCCCAACAAAAATAGGCTATTCTATTTCTTTCGTCTTCCTTTATTTTTTTCTTTCTCTTCACCCTAAGGTTTTTTAATAAGTCCTAAATATTGGAGGTGTAAATACAGCATGATCTTGTTTAATGAAAATGCTATCAACATTCTGGGTGTTGTGTGTAAAGCCAATTTAGTCTATATATATATATATATATATATATATATATATATATATATATATATATATATATATATATATATATATATATAGTTCTTTCATGTTCCAAGTTATGTATATGCAATATTGTTTAAGAAAATGATGTGTAAGTTATGTATATTGTAATATGATCCAAGTTGACATTATTAATTGTTATATAATATCTTTTATGTTTTGTAATTGTAGTATGTTCAACCTGCATACCGTTCCATGTTGAAGCATCTAATATCCAAATATTCAGAAGATTTTAACGTTAGATTTAATGAGGCTCGGAAAAGTGGAGGAGCTATTGCTGCTTTTAATGATTGCTCTCAGTCTGTCATGTTCGCATTTGATGAAGACTGCAAAGGTAGCTAGAAATTTAAATTAGATTTATTGAGCTATACATTATCACAATTTTTCGCCTTGTTGAATGAATGAATACAACATATTTAATATTTTTCTTTTTCCTCCATGCTTTTGGAAGCATTATATTCATGGTGATTTGTCTCAATGCATTCTTTGTATGGTAGGTGTGAACAAGGCAATGCTATGGTTCATAGTTGGGTAATTTTGCACGTACTTAAATTGTACAGAAAGCCTTTTATTTTTATTTTTTCATGTATATAAAGATGTTGAATTTGTCAAACATGATATTACAGTAGTGATTGACAAAATATGTGTTAATATGTCTTTGAGGCTTTTTTCTATTTTCTCTTTAACAAGTAGTTATTTTATTTCCTTAGTAATATTTTTTTAGCTTATATTGGATTGATAATTGAAGAATGCTGATGTGGATCGAATGCTAAAATACTGATGCAGACATTCAACAAACAATTCGGAACTCTTTAAAAGTAGGATATGCCAAAAGTGTTGTTGAATCCAAGGAAAAGGAAGAAGAAGCTGGGAGGGTCTTGATGCATATGAAGGATAGGTGATGATTGTTTACTTGAAGCCTTGTTTGCAAAAAATCTCCTTTATTTAATTTGTTTAATCAATATGCATTATGTTTATAGGTTTTCAACATTATGTAGCAATTATTCTAATTCAAGAAGAAAATTGTGAATAGGAAAAGAAGACAAAAGTTTTACACATAGCCCTCTTGGATCGACCCTTTAGGGTGGGGCTCAGGGTAAATATTTAATGGGAAAGAGGGGGTAGCTATAATGGAAAGTGTTGCTGATGTTTTGGAATTTTTTTATGGAATTGTGTTCTTTAAATAGATGTTATCTTTGCGGTTTTTTTTTTTTAAATGCTTGTGTGCTGAAATTATGAATTGAGTGAAATTTGTGTATTGATTTCAAGTTTCTAAAATGATTTCTAATCTATAAAAATAATTAGGTTTAGTAAAGATTTATTTATAGCAATCTCAAATTTTTTTAATTTTAATTTGAGACAATAAAATTAGGTTGAATTACTTCTAAATTTTTAAGCCAATTAAATTCAACAAATATCAATCAAATTCATAGAAACATAATTCAAAAATAATTATTTATTAATAAAAATATTATATTGGGTTCCTAAATTTATTAAAATTATAAATTGAAAATATTATTTTGTAGAGGTCACAATGGAGAATAAGCAAGAGCTCTTGAATATTATAAATTTAAATACAAGCTTTAAGAAGTAATCACATACTCGAATCAATTTCAAATTTGAAGAGAGAAATAAAGGAGAATTTATAAAGAGACAAATAAGATGAATGGGTTGATTTTAAGGGGAGGTTGTATTGGATGTTCATTAGAGATTTGAAGGGAGAAATTGAAATTTAATGTGTTTGGCAGTTTTAGATTAAATTTTTATAATTGAAAAAAAAAAAGATATATTCGTTGTTTTTATCAAAAGTTTGTTCTTTTTTATTTTGGGTGATAAACTCTATAAGCGCATATAAGCATAGTGGCTATGGAAATACATGTAGTTAGGAAGGGAGATTATTGATTGGGCAACATTGAAAAAAAAAAAGATTTCTTAAGAAAATAATATATAATTCAAACTGTAAACAACACATTATGTTTTTAAAAAATATTTGTACTGTTCAAGCCTTTGATTTTAGTTTTTTTTTATTTAAAATAGTAAAATAAACTTGGGAGTTATCTTTCTACTAAAAAAACTCTCCATCAGAGATCTTACTCCATATTGTTGCAAGATATATATATATATATATATATATATATATATATATATATATATATATATATATATATATATATATATATATATATATATACTAGTAAAAATGCCATGTGCCTAAAAATTGACAAAAAAAAAAAAAAATTAAATAAATTTTAATTATATTGTCATTATTAAGATGAAAAAAATTTATTATTATAAAAAATTATTATCATTGATAAGTTTTATATGGTTAGGTAAATATCTTTATATGGCATGTGTTTTCTATTATTCATGAATAGTGTTGATAGTAAATTATGTTTATTATTAAATCATTTTAAAATCAAATTACTAATGAGAAAATTGGTAATATAATAAATTTGATAAGAGTAAATTTTATTTGTGATTATTTTTTATCATTATTATAATCAATATGATACATTATTATCTTTATATAAGATAAGTTTTGAAAATGTTTATCTTTTATCCCAAAAATTTATATTTAAAATTTAAAAATAAAAAATAGTTTTTAAATTTTAATTTTTTTTAATAGAGCAACAAATATATCTATACCCCAATAAATATTCCAATAAGGAAATAATTATTATAATCATAAATTTCATAATTTATAGCCCTTAAAAAAAGGATTAATTTTTAAATTTTTTTATGTTTAAACTTTTAGAGAGAAAAATAAGTTGTGTTTACATATTTGTATAAGGAATAAAAATTTTAATTAAAAATTATTTGGTTGTTAGGTAGTAGAACTTAAGCAGTATTTAATATCATTGTCGTTTCACAGTCCTTCGGTTGGATGCGAGAATGTTATGATTTGAAATATGAAAAATTGCAAATAGAGTTGTTAATTTTAAGTGATATTAATAATAATGATGTAGTGATGGAAAATTTGGAAGTTAGAAGCTCTTATTGAAATCCTATGCCCTTATTCAGAATTGACTTTGGTAATGAAGTTCTAAAATCTCTTTCTAATAAAACATTTTGCATCAGCTACAAAAAATCAAACACAAAATGCATATTTGCATCATATAGCATCGGGAAACTATTAATTTGAAAGACAAAATGAATAGCGCCAAAAGTCATTTTTGTACCATTATTTAGAATAGAAAGACATTAGTTGATTATAATTATTACAGTTCTATTCAATTGTATTAATTTTCCTGTAATTATCTAACAGCGTTACAGCAACATCATTTATAAATGTACATTGCATTGGTCCTTTGACAGTCCATCTTCCATACTCTCACAAATCTATCTTGACCCACACTTACTAAGTACTCTCCATCAGAGGTAATTTTCATGATAAAAATGGAACCATGATGGGCCACATAATATAATATATGGCATTTAAAAATTTTATGTGAAAAAAAAAAATAGTTCTGTTAATCTATGCAAAATGATTACTTTGTGACATGGATTGAAAATATTAGAGATCACTATCTCTACTAAGACATGAGTTACCGTATAACAAACCTTTTTTTTTTTTTTTTTCAAATAATCAAAATCCATGCAAAATAAAAGTAGCAAACATTTCATGGCTAAATTTTTAAGAAAATACAATCAAGGGTGACTGATGAAAAAACTGCAATACAAAATATTACAGTAAACCAGCATTTATACATAAGAATAGCTAAGGGCATCTCCAATGGATCCGCAAACTAGTGTTTGCCGTGCTCAATGTCGCTCCAACGGAGCACTATTTTCTACCGCATACGGTCGCCAATGAACAGTGCGACTGTTCACCCGCCATTTGCCTTTTTTTTTTAATTTGAAACTTAATTATTAATTTTAAAGATTAAAAATTAGAATTTTTTTATTAATTAAAATAATAAATTAGAAATATCTTATTTTTTAGTAATCTAAATTTTTTTTTACAAAATTAATTAATGTAAGTTAACATTAAGATAAAATTCTCATACATAAAAAATATTGAGAAGTACAATACCCAAAAAAATCAAAATAATGGGTTTAGTTGCCTTGTATTTTTCTCGTTCTTATTTATGTGTTCTAATGTAATTTTCAATTTATTAACTAAATATTTATTTATGACATATTTATATTCCAAATTATTTTATAGAGCAAAAAATATTTGTTTTAATTATATTAGATTTAATTCAAAAATTTGATAAATAATATTAATGATTAAAAATATGTAAAATGAAATATGGGAAAGAATATACTAGGAATATTCTTTTTTTTTTTGTGTTAGAAAATGGAGTTCGGTTGGAGACAAGTTACTGCATTTTGATGTATTACTGTATTTTGGAGTGAAAAATGAGTTTTTTCGATTGGAGATGCCCTAAGGAGCTCACAATAGTGTTCTAGAAGTAAAAGACGATCATCACAAAATTATACAGGATTATTTCACAAAATCTACTCAAATGTTAAAGGGCTAAGGGGGGTTGGGGGACAAGGCAGCTGTTCCTCAATAAGCATCATTAGTTACAGCAGAATTCCTAATGATTAACTTGACAATGGTAAGTTACGCATGTTTTTATTTCTAGAGAAGATACCATTAGTTCTGTTATTTACAGGAAAATAAATATGATTAATAACTTATAAAAATTTTATCCAAGCTAATTTATTTAAGGAAATTCCAAAACCCTCACCTCTACTCTACTAAGTTCAGATCAAATTTAGCAAATTACTCTGAGGTTCGTACTCCCAATTTAAAATTAAAGTTATTTTATTTCCACAAAAGCTATCATTTTTTGTTAATTGAATGAGTTTTAGAGAGACAGAAAATGAATAATCAGTTTAAGGAGATTGAAAACACTTACCTCTACTATAGAACCAATTACTCTTACCCAAGCTAAAATTTAAGCCCAAAACAAATAGATACTTCAAAAATTTTAATGCCTGACCCGTAGTTGTTGAAGGTTTATGAAAGACTTACGCTTCAAATAAGCATCAAATCAGTTCCCCGTAACACCTTCAATGGAATCATCAATAAGCAAGATATGAACACGATTTCCATATTTGACATCCGAGCATTGATGAACAGAAACCACATTACCAAGCTTCACCCTAAGGTTGGACCTCACAACCTTATTCATTCTAATCTTAGGCTCTTCACAAGTTTCATCAACGAGTGCAATGCAAATTGTATCTCTTCGCTTTTTCCCCTGAAATACAAACAAACAGAAGTTCAATTATTAATAAAATGAATATATATTCATTTTATTATATGAAGCGTAAGTCTTAATTGTCAGAAATTTCATTTTAATATATATTCATTTTATATACAAATGAATATATATTAAAATTAAGACTTAATTGAAGCATAAGTTCAATTAAGTCTTAATTTTATTATATGAATATATATTCATTTTATATACAAACAAACAGAAGTTCAAACAAAATCATATATATATATATATATATATATATATATATATATATATATATATAAGCTAAAATTGTCAAAAATAATGTTAATTTCTGCTATGAATTAAGTAAAAGATTTTTCCAACCGATGGTTTCTCATATGAAGTAAGAAAATTCTAGCGAAATATAAATCAGCAATGAGACTATAAAATCTGTCAGAAATAAACTCTCTCTCTCCCTCTCTGTCTTAATTGTCATATTAATTTTTTTTTCAAACATTAATTTGTATTAAAATTGCTAAGTTTTAATACATTTTGTGATGATTATCTTTTAATTGCTAAGTATCCCCAAGACAGAAGCAAACAAATAAGATTCACATTAAGAAAATATCAACTTGAAACAAGTCGTAAGCAACAGTTTATTATTGGAAAAAAAAATGAAAACTTAAAATTTATGGGCACAGATTTTAATGCAGATGGAGTAATGGCACCTTCAGTTTCTCGTACACCGATGACCTCTTCAATACAAGCAGAACTTCCAACGGCAATGTTTATGGAGCAGAAAACAAGCTCATTCTCTGATTTGTGATCTTTATCATCATCTGAAGAGAGAACAAGGAAGTCTCTCGGGGTTAAGAAGCATGAAACTCGACGGTGTCTTCGAAGACAAACCTGCTTCCACATCTGGCTCCGAAAACATTTTGTAAACCACTGGTAGGCTGTTGAGCTATTCAGCTACACCTAAATGGATGATATTTTCAAGTTTATAAAATATTTTTCTCCTATCTAAACATTTAGAAGAACATCACAAATTTTTTCTTGTAACAAAAATAAACCCTCAACCTTTTTCATCCGAGCTTGGGACCGGCATAGGTAGTTTTAAAAATGTTTTTTTTTAATGTTATCTCAAGCATTATATCACAAAATAAATATATCAACACAAATTTTAGTAAACATAAGGTAAACACAAATTATTAAATATATCTATAAAATTAAAAATCTTCAAAAAAATAAATTTAGAACTTCATATAAATAATGCATGGAAAGTAGATGATTGTTATCTCTCTTCTCAAGTTTTGTGAATAATAAGAACATGGAGGTAGATTTTAAAGGGCATTGAGGGAATTGATCTTATTTAATACATGTTCGTTTCCTTTGAAGAAAGAAAGTCTCTAAACTTTGTTGAATCTTTGATTGCTATGGACAATAATGCATGAAAGGATCTTTGAGGAAACAAACATTTCTCTGAAAAGAATTAAATTCCATAATCTTCATATATCAACTGTTCACTAATGAGCAATGCATCTTGAAAAGTGTTTCCTTCTACGACATATAAGTTGCTAATACTTCTATGGCATATAAGTTGCTAATCCTTCTACGACATATAACTCCGACATTTTTTTGCATATAAGAATTTTTGGTTGAATACAGTTACGTTAAAAATGTAAATTTATTAACTTAGATCATTCAATAATAGGCTTTATTATATTGTCATTATGATCTTTTAATTTTTTGTTTTTAAGACTATCATTCAATAGTGTCTCAAATTAATATTTTCAATTATGACTATGGCTTAAAAAATTAACTAAGCTCTTATTACAAAACTCTCACAGAAATACATATAAAAAACATCTTTTTTTTAAGGCCGAGAAATAAATTTATTGCAATTCAGCAGGACTAAAATTAGAGGAAGCTATCACATACAAACAAACTTCCATGAACGATTAGGCTAATGATTATGTTGAACACAACAATTACAACGGCATATGAATTGGAATTACCAGTAAGAAGGAAGAAAAGATTATTAATTTCATAGTGAGTATTGTCTGAAGCAAGCAGTAATGTCTTTCATGCAAAACTAATTGCAGCTACCACGAACATTTATAAAATTCCATCTCTTAGACAAGTAAAACTTTTAATAAATAAATTTAAGAGTAAAATACACAAATGTTATGAAGAATTAGTTATCTCAAATTTGTCATTGACATTATATAAATCTTTATTTATTTCTTTAATTTGTCCATTTGAGAAAACAAAAGTTTTTCCTGTTTGTAAAATGTCATGGAATCTATCAATTATTTCGTTGAACATGATAGCATATATTTTTGAGCCCTGAAAATAAGATGAGAAAAAATATCATATTAGTTATCCAAATAAAACAAAATTACAACAAAAAATGTTTATGTTCAAATTTAAATAAATATTTTAAATAAATTAAAATAAATTATTAAAAAAAATTACCTCATTATCCATTAAAGTAAGTTTTTGGATCTTTCCTTGATCAGATTTGAATGTTCGAACTATATCAATTTGAGTTAAGACAACAATAATACTCCAATAACGTTGTTGAAGAGATAAATTCCGAATAAGACTTGATGCCTCCATTAATCCTTATATGATATTAATAAAAATAAAAAAAAATTGTTAGTAAAAAATAACAAATATGTTAATAATTAACTAATTTCAATTATTATATTCAAATAGTAATAATATAACAATTAATTTAAATGTATGTTCATACCTTCTGATTGTTTGAAAGATTTGAAGATCTCTTTGTATACAATATTTTTTGTATAAGAACCTTGAGTTGAAGTATATTTATCTCTTATAATAAGCACTTTTGTTTGGCTCATTGATATACCTCTTGATAATGCTACATATAATTGTCCATGAGAGAAAACATTATGCGGAAGATAAATACCAACATTTGGAATTGTCTGACCTTGTGACTTATTAATTGTCATTGCAAAACACAAACGTATTGGGAATTATTTTCTTTGAAATTTGAATGGAAGAGCTTCATCATCACTTGCACACAATGTAATCTGAGGTATCATAACAATTTTTCCTAAGAATTGCCCCATTGAAATTCTTGCAACAACAACATTATTTTTAAATGATTTACATATCATCCGTGTTCCATTACACAAACTATTTGAAGGTTCTAAATTTCTTAATAACATTATTGGACAATTCTTCTTTAGAGTAAGACGGTGTGGAGGAAGTCCATTAGGTGTCAATGAGTTAAGAAATTCAACTTGATAAAGATTACTACTATCTTCAGTAACACTATCAAAACTGAAGTAAGTTACATCATCACCTGAAAAAATTTTAATAAGCTTCTGATTAAGCCTATCAACATGCTTATTTTTTGTAGCTAGAATAGATCTTTCCATAATGTAATCTGAAGATGTAGACTTATCTTGTAGAGATGGAAATATAACATTTATTAACAAATCTTCTGAAGTCTGATCATCTAAATAATCTATTATCATCTCATCTGGAATATGCACGAGGTCATCTTCAGTTTTCTCTTCATCTCCATTTCCAATTCTAAGAATGAAATCACAAAATAATTGATATATCCTAGCTCGCATATTCTCTCTTAAACTGAAAACTTCCATATCTGACCATAAGTATGACTTAACCATACTATAGTTAATAATCTCTAATCTTGATGCACGTCTAACCACTGGCAATACTTGACGGAAGTCACTTCCAAATACAATCACTTTACCACCAAAATAAATAAAATTATTCATAATATCTTTCAAAGTCCTATCAAAAGATTCAATAGCTGTTCGTTTAACCATAGAAGCCTCACCCCAAATTAAAATACTTGCTTTTTTAAGTAACTGAGCAAGTTTACTTTGTTTTTTAATTGAACACAAACTAATCTCTGTTGAATTTATAGGTATCTTGAATCTTGAATGGGCTATTCGACCTCCAGGCAATATTGAAGCAGCAACTCCCGATGTTGCTGTTGCAATCGCTAAGTGTCCATTATTTCTTAAAGTTGCAAGCAATGCACGATACAAATATGTTTTACCTATCCCTCTATGTCCATCTATAAAAAACATGCCACTTTGTTTCTTATCGACACGATTTATAATTTCTTAGTATGCGTTCCTCTGATCTATATTAAGAGTGAGTACCATATCTATATCTTCAACAGGAGTAATAACATGTCGCTCTTCAAATATTTCTCTATTATGAAGTTCATCATTATAATCAATAAAGTCCTCTTCAACAGGTGGCAATTTTGGCAAGTCGAAATCATCAGTACTCCTCCCCATTCTCTCGAGAAATGTATTTATAGCTAATAATATTTTTTAGATGCATTCATTAGAAGAAATTTCCTTATTTGCCTGATAGTCGTGAGACAATCCATGTAGTAATCATTCCATAATTGGAGAATGTTAGTTGGCTCGCAGTAAATAAGAAGAATAGAAAATAATTGTCGTAGTGCATTTGGCATTTGATAATTGGACGCTTCATCTAAACAATCTGATATATAATGATCTGTTTCTAGGAGACCATGCTTCTCCGCGGCTTCTTTGAAAGTAGAACATTGATTTCCATGAACTTGTAATAAATCAGAGAATGAGGTTGGTGTGGGTCTCCGAAAGGATTCTGCTCGTGTGATTTGAATGTAAAGAGTACAATCACACTATCCTTAGGGACAAAATGATCGTAGACCTTTACACTCGGCACGAACAGACCGATGGAAGAGCAGATGGAGTTATACATACATTTAGCCATGTAGGATAGCGGCTTTCACCTACACACCTAGATGGATAATAATATGTATAACCCAAAAGTTCACGAGATTTCCCCCATTCGATATGTCAGCTCGAATGGGGTTTATTTGATTGTGGGGATCGGTTTCCTACGGGCGCAAGCTCCCGTAGTTAATTACATCTTAGATCTCGGTCTAAGAAAACTCTAGATTAAGGACGTTAGATTATCTTCTTAAAATGGGTTTAGTGCAAAGGGAAAATTCTAGGCTTTCCTAATCAAAGGGGAAGAATGTTCCAACTTGGTTCAATCAATCACACGTGGTTCAGTCAACATTTGGCCGGTTTGAGGAAGAGAAAACTGGAGAAAAGAAAGAGGCAACACATCTCAAGCAAGCACGAGAGAAAGAGGGAGGTGGCATCATCTGTGTAATGCGGATGGGTAGGATTTATAGCTTCCGAAAGAATGAAAAGCTTACCCACCAATAAGGCGTATAGAGGTACACTCATACCTCTCACCTTTAGACCCTAAATCTATAAAGATGTAGTATCGTACACACAACACTAGCATCTACGACTTAACTAATGCAGTATGGACTTATACCTTGCATGAAAAAGGAAGCCATCTATAATCCTAAGCACAACTAATCGTCTTATATGTATGCAAGATGGAAAGGCTCTATCCTAATGAATCATGGATTTGTAGTTCAAGAGATTTGTTGCAACCCATGACCCCGAGTTTGAGATTTTGATGATGCCAAATAATGAGTGTTTTGGAATAACTTTTCATTGAATATTATTTTATTTGCTATTGTCCCTGAATACTAACATTTCAGGAAGATCACAAGTGACTCAGGACGAAAGGAAGACTCAAGGACGGGTAGATTAGGAGTATGAGTCAAACATTATATTTTTCTATTTATTTTATTTTTATTTTATTGAGTCTGGCCACAAAATGCATAAGAGTAAGAGCAACCATGCACATACATAGGGGGAGAGTTTGTTTTTTAAATACAAAATGTATTTGAATTTCTTATCTGGAGATCGTACTGTACGATTTTAATTCGTACCGTACGATCTGAGGTAAGTGGATGATTCTGTGAATAGATCGTACTGTACGAATCTCTTCGTACTGTACGATATGTTCAGATCCAAAACCCTAGCCGTAGTTTAGTTTAAGTAAGTGATTTTGCGTCGTTCTTACTGTACGAATAGTTTCGTACTGTACGATCTATTTTAAATACTTACTTAAATTAACCCGTGATTAGTGCATGAAATCCAGGCCTAATTAAATTTTGAACATCGTACTGTACAAACCTGATCGTACCATACGATGAACAGAGACGAAGTTTGATCGTACCGGATATCGTCCTGGACGATCTCTTGGTTTTTGTCTCATCGTACTGTACGATAGTGATCGTACCATACGATGAACAGAGACGACATCTAGTCGTCCAGACCATCGTCGTGTACGAATAGTATTTTGTGCATCGTATCGTACGATATTATATCGTACAGTACTAATTGTTTTTGAACTGTTCGTACAACTTCGTACCAGGACGACGTCTGTTTATGAAGATCGTACTGTACGATGTTGAATCGTACTGTACGAACAGTAACTGTTACTTTTGAAATCAGAGGTTTTTGGAGCCCGTTTTAGATATCAATCAAATCCTTTTTCAGTAAGAATCACAGAGGAGGTGAACGTGGTTAGAGAGGGATTCCAAGGGAGAGAGCTCTAGAGAAGTTCTTTAGGGTTGAGAGAGGAAGGAGAAGGTGAGCGTTGTGAGGGAGAAGATGTGTGAGGGAGATCACACGGTTGCTCCGTACTTGTTGCATCTTGCTCCTCCTGTGGCCCTAGAAGAATTTGAGGGAGGATCTGCAAGGGAAAGGCTCGTCTACATCCGTGACCTCGAGGTTCTCTGCCTTCTCCAGGAGGGAAAAAAATGATAAGGTTCTCTGCCGTCGCTAGGAAGGCGAAAACAGAGTTTGACACTCCGCCACGCCGGGTTGGTGAAAGGGAGGTTTGTAAAGGCTTCTTCGCCTTGCCGAGGGGGGCAAAAGAAGAACTATTTTTGGTAGGGAAAATCCCAGAGCGGAGGACTCCGGGGAGTGGACGTAGGTCATATTTTGACCGAACCACTATAAAAATTCTTGGTGTGTTTTTTCCTTATCGTCATTTACTTTTTACTTGCATTTAATTTTCATAACTATTGCATGGTAAAATTTGTGGAAGAAAACTTGCTTAAAGATTTGTTGTAAAATTTCAAAAATAACAAGAAAAATTAGAACTCTTGTTTAGGATTATTTTTATTGAGAAAAAAATTTTCACAATTCACCCCCCCTTTTGTCATTTAGTAATTTCAATTGGTATCAGAGCTTGTTTTTCAAAAATAGTGTTTTAGAAAACCTTGAAAAAAAATGATCATGTCGAATTTTGGAAATCGTAACACTACGGAGGGTTATTCGATAACTCGTCCACCACTTTTTGATAACATTCCGTTTGATTTCTGAAAAATTAGAATGTCTACATTTTTACAATCTATAGATTACCACATGTGGATGTTAGTAAATGATGGATATGTTGCACCGTTCAAAACTGTTAATGGTTTGAAAACTCCTGTACCTTTTAATGAATAGAGCAATGAGGATAGGGAGTTAGCCCAACTGAATGCTAAGTGCTTAAACTGCTTTTTTTGTGCATTGAAATCTGAGGACTATATGAGAGTATCTACCTGTGTTTCTGGTAAGGAGATTTGGGATAGACTGTGCATTACATACGAAGGAAAAAACGAAGTAAAACAGTCTAGGCTTAATATTCTACTGCATGATTATGAATTATTCCGTATGAAACCTAGCGAAACAATTTCTGACATGTACACTAGGTTCACCCAAATCGTGACATCCTTGCATGCATTAGGTAAAGAAATTTCAAATTCTGAGAAAGTGAATAAAATTCTTAGATGCCTACCTAATTCCTATGATGCTAAGATAACTGCTATCACTGAGTCCAAAGACCTTAATGTTTATTCTATTGATAACCTCCTTGGGTCACTCATTGCATACGAGCAAGGAGTGAACCAAAGGAAAAGCGATGCAGGTGAAAAGAAAAAGGAGCGGACGGTGGCATTAAAAGCTAGCAACTCAGAAAGTGAAAGCTCTGCAGGGGAGGAAGAGGATGAGATAGCACTGATGACCCGACAATTTAAAAATTTTTTGAAGAGAAAACAGAAGCGTCATCAGAACAGCTGGAATAAAGGTAAGAGCTCAAGGTCCAATAAGGTTTCATCTGATACAATCTGTTTTGAATGCAGGAAGCCAGGTCACCTTCGAGCTGATTGCTCCAATTTGAAGAGTCAACCAGCTAAGGAGAAAGGAGATGAAAAAGCAAAATATAAGAAAGGAAAGACAAAGACGCATAAAGCTTTTTGGGTCGACTCTGCCTCAAAATCTTCAGAAGAAGAAGCAGAGGAGGAGGTAACTAACTTGTGTCTTATGGCTAACGATAACCTTGATCAATCAGATCAAGATGAGGTATGTCAACTTTCATATGAAGAATTATTGCTTATTTTTGAGAATATTCATGATTCGTATAGGAAATTAAAAAAGATGCATGCTAAGCTTAATGTTGAATTTAGTTCTTTACAAACCGGGCATGCTAACTTGTTTAAAGAAAATGATGATTTAGATAGAGATCATATGTTACTTCTTGATGAGTATGATGCATTAAATAAAAAACATATTGAACTAACTGAAGAGCATGAAACCTTGAAGACCACTCATGTTGAACTAGAAGAAGCTTTTCATAGACTAGACAAACTTGCATTAGAAGTAGATCATAGTGAGCACTTACTATTAATAGAAGTTGATGGATTGACAGCTCAAAATAAAACTTTTAGTGAGAGAATAAAAGAACTAGAAAATGTAATTGCATCACTCACATTAGGCCATCCTAGCAAACCCCCAACACAGTATGCATCACACAACTTTAGGAAGAGGCACTATCACCCACATAGATTAGTAAACCCATTTCTTGGTGTTAGGTGTTTCTCTTGTGGCATGTTATGTCACATAGCCCGCACATGCACAATTCACCGTAGGACACACTTAGTATGGAGACATAAACTGCATCCATCACAGCATAGCATGCATATATCTCATTCATGCAAGCATAAGGAGGAACCCAAACTCACTTGGGTGGGTTCCCAAAACTAATATTTGAATAAAATTGTAGGGATGCTCTCACAAAAGACCTAGTGAGAGCATGTGGTACCTGGATAGTGGCTGCTCACGACACATGACTGGAGATATGAAGAAGTTCATCCTACTGGAGACTAAAATTGGAGGCAAAGTAACGTTGGGAGACAACACTACCAGGAAGGTGATAGGCTCAGGTACTGTTGGTAATGCTAAAAATTTTTTAATAGAAAATGTCTTACTAGTTGATGGTTTGAAACATAATTTACTTAGCATTAGTCAATTGTGTGACAAAGGTTTTGACATTAAATTTTTATCTGATAAATGCCTGATTCGTTTATTTGATAAACTAGTTTTAGAAGGAAAATGAATGAACAATGTTTACAAGTTAGACCTTGATTGCATTGATAACTCAAATTCATTCTGTTTGAAAATAATAGTTGATGACTCATGGCTATGGCATAGGAGACTATGCCATGCTAGTATGAAAAGTCTTAGAAACATCACTCAGAAAAACCTAGTTAGAGGTGTACCTAAGTTAGACTTTACCAAGGATCACTTATGTGATACTTGCCAACTAGAAAAATAAGTCAAATCATCCTTTCACTCAATTAGAGATGTGATCACCTCTAGGCCACTAGAAATTCTACACATGGAATTATTTGGACCCGTTAGTACAACCAGTCTAGTGGAAAGAATTATAGATTTGTGATTGTAGATGACTTCACTAGATTTACTTGGGTAAGATTCTTAGCACACAAAAATGAGTCTTTTGAGGAATTTAAAGTTTTCTCCACATGGATTCAACGAAAATTAGGTTGTGAAATATCAACAATCCATAGCGATCATGGTGGAGAGTTCCAAAATAATAGGTTTGAGTCATTATGTCAAGAGATAGGAATAGAACATAATTTCTCAGCCCCTAGAACACCCCAACAAAATGGTATAGCAGAAAGGAAGAATAGAACTTTGGTAGAAGCTGCTAGGGCAATGTTAGCAGAGTATACCCTTCCTAGATACTTTTGGGCAGAAGCAGTCAACACAGCCTGTTATGTTTTAAACAGAGCAAACATTAGATCGAAGCTGAATAAAACTCCATATGAACTCCTTAAGGGTAGGACACAAAACCTTTCACATTTATATGTTTTTGGATGCAAGTGCTTCATCTTGAATAATGGTAAACATCCCTTAGAAAAATTTGATCCCAAGTCTGATGAGGGTGTCTTCTTAGGTTATTCTTCTGTAGGTAAGGCCTATAGAATCTTTAATAAGAGAAACCTTATAGTAGAAGAGTCCACCCATGTGGTATTTGATGAATTATATAAGTCCTCTGAATCTAAAATTGAAGATGATGAAATAGAGGCAATTCAAGGAGTAGAGACTATGACCTTAGGAGAAAGGGTCAAACCTCAGGAAGATTTTCCTAGAGAATGGAGATATTCTTCTAGTCATCCTAAAGAGTTAATTTTAGGAGACCCTTCAGAAGGTGTAAGAACTAGGCATGAACTTAGGAAGGAGGTTAGTCCCTCAGCATTCATCTCTATGATAGAACCTACAAGTATAGATCAAGCCTTAGGAGATAAATTTTGGATTCTAGCAATGCAAGAAGAGCTGAACCAATTCACCAGGAATGATGTTTGGGAGTTAGTCAAGAGACCTAAAGAACAAAGTGTTGTTGGAACAAAATGGGTCTTCAAGAATAAGATGAATGATTCAGGAACAATAATAAAAAAAAAGCAAGACTAGTATTTAAGGGGTACAACCAAATTGAGGGGATAGACTTTGAAGAAACCTTTACCCCGGTTGCTAGACTAGAAGCCATAAGAGTGCTCTTAGCCTTTGCTTGCTTCAAGAACTTTAAGTTATATCAAATGGATGTAAAGAGTGCATTTCTGAACGGGGTAATTAAGGTAGATGTCTACGTTGAGCAACCCCCCAGATTTGAAAGTTCACAATTTCTAAACCATGTATTTAAATTAAAGAAGGCACTGTATGGACTAAAGCAAGCACCTAGAGCATGGTACGAAAGACTTATCTTATTTCTTTTGGATAGAGGATTTGAAAAGGGTAGTGTAGATACTACACTCTTTTTACAAAAGGTCAAAGAAGAAATTCTCATTATTCAGATATACGTGGATGTCATTTTATTTGGATCTTTAGATAAAATGTTATGCGATGAATTTTCAAAAATAATGAGTAATGAGTTTGAAATGAGCATGATGGGAGAACTTAATTACTTTCTTGGCTTTAGTGTAAAACAAATGGATAATGGAAGCCAATCAAAGTATATTAAGGATATTTTAAAGAAATATGAAATGGATAGTGCAAAACCCATGAACACCCCAATGAGTTCGATAATCCAATTAGATAAAGATTATAGTGGAAAATCAGTAGATCAGAAAAAATATAGAGGAATGATTGGATCCCTTCTTTACCTGACTGCCAGTAGACCGGACATAATGTTTAGTGTGTGCCTTTGTGCCCGTTTTTAAGCCGATCCTAAAGAGTCTCACTTAACTGCTGTCAAAAGAATTCTTAGATATCTACTAGGCACCCCAAACTTAGAAATTTGGTATCCCAAATACAGCACTTCCTTTGAAATCCTAGGGTACTCAGATTCTGACTTTGTAGGATGTAGGATAGATAGAAAAAGCACATCTGGTACCTGCCAATTCATAGGACAATCATTAATTTCTTGGTCCAGTAGGAAGCAAAACTCAGTAGCACTTTCCACAAACGAGGCAAAATATATTTCAGTAGGAAGTTATTTTGCACAGGTACTATGGTTAAAACAACAAATTCTTGATCTTGGACTACCTGTTGGAATCATCTCGATCATGTGTGACAACACAAGTGCAATTTGTATCTCTAAGAACCCAATTCAACACTCTCGAACAAAACACATAGACATTAGACACCATTTTATTAGAGATCACGTCGCTAAGGGAGATATAGAATTACATCAAATCGCTACAAGAGATCAATTGGCAGACATATTCACAAAACCTCTAGCTTTCGACACCTTTAGCACATTGAGGACTAGATTAGGTGTCATAGATATAACTGCATAAAAAAAAACAATTTTTTTTAAATAGGGCTGCTCCTGATCATCACACACTCACCACACAAAAACTTTGCCTTGACTGTTCATCGTACTGTACTATACACATATCGTACCGTACGATACATCTCAATCTACAAAACGTCCGCCAACAAGCAGATTTCGGCTCTGTTGATCGTACGGTACGACCTACATCGTATTGTACGATATTCATCTGACATTATTGACTATCGTATTGTACGATATCTCTTCTTCGTACGATACGATACACGTCAGCAACGGATTGGGACGAATTAAATTCAGTTGGTACGACATTACTGATTATCGTACTGTACGATACATACCTTTCGTAATGCACGATACACATCAGCACACGGAATAAATATGAGTTAAAGCTATTTGGTATGATATTTATTATGGATCGTACTATACGATACACCTGTTTGTACAGTACGAAACTTTTGGGCAAAAGTCGTACTGAGGGCCTCGGGATGATCAAAATTCGTCTGATCGTACTATACGATACTTATCGTACTGTACGATTTGACTGCCTTTTCCCGAAACGACCGGTCAGGATATTGATTGGCTATCGTACTGTACTATCCAAGATCGTACTATACGATTGTCGAAATTTTCTATAAGTACCCTTGCCTAAGCCGTTCCTTTCACTCAAATCTCTCCTCACTCACTCCTTCACTTAGTTTCGTGCCCTCTTGCAATGTCTAAACGAGGTCGGATGACTGCTGGAAGCTCATCCTCGTCGAGTCGCCAACCTGCTCGTTTTCTGAATACTGAAAATGAGGAATCCTACCGCCGATATAAAGCCTGCAAAATTTCTCCTTCAAAAATGCTTAATCAGGCTGCTCTTAATTTCGAGGTAATGAGCCTCTTTGCTTCCACCACCTTCCAATTCTTACTCACCCTGGCATTTCCTTACAATTATGAACTTCTCTTCAAATTTCTCGCTAACCTCACCTACACTGTCAACAACACCACCTTTCACTCTTTTATTTGTGGCCAAAACATTGAAATCACTAGAGCCGACATTGCCCAATATATTGGGTTGTCCACTGAAGGACCTATAATTCGCTCATTTCTTACCGATGAATTCGATTGGAGCGATGTTAATAGAGTCCTTAGGAATGCTACTTTCCATCAACACCAACATCTAGTTCAATCCTTAACTCGAAATACCCGAATAATTCAACATGTCCTTCGAACCTCAATAATACCCAAAGGTGGCGATTGTATCAATCTGACCCCGACCTTATCCGTCGCTACCTATCTTATTATGTCCAACATAAAGTTTGATGAGGTTGATTTAATTAGCTACTACATTCGCCATATGACTTTTGTTCGTCTACCTATCACCCGATGGAAACAGAATCTAGCTCTTGGTCACCTAATATGATATATCCTCCACAATAAATATCAATTGTCCTACCCTGGTGAACCCGAAATTCTTCCTATTTTTTATACGGATGCTTCCTTCCGTATTCTCTTTCATCGGGTACACGAGCCTGAAGAACCCGTCTTTGATGAAGAAGAAGGAGAAGATGCCCCAGCAGCAGCTCCAACTCGACCACGACGCCATGCCGCACCCCAAGCACCTACACCAGCACACCCTAACGATGATTTGGTCGCACGCTTCGACCAGCTGCAGACTCGTCTCAACATGCATATTCAAGAACAACATCAGCAACACGAGACAAATATGCAATGATTTGGAGAATGTTTTACTGCAATTAATCACCGCTTCGATGCTCTCTTCCAATATTTTCAACCAAATCCACCTCCACCACCAACTAATCAGGACCCGTCTGCTTAGATTTTTTATGCTTGCATTGTAGTTTCTTTCTTTTGCTTTTTTGCTTTAGTTGCTCATCCTTTTTGTGCTGTCAAAAGGGGAAAAAGTTTATTGTACTTGTTGTTGTGCTTGTTATCTAAATGCATTCCTCTTTTGTTTTGTACTTGCTTTTGGTATCTTTTTTTCTTATGTTTAAGTTAAAAAAAATAATAAAAATATATTAAAAAAATATAATTAAAAAAATAAAAGAAATTTTATTTGTACTTAATTGCAACAAATTATTTGACATCATCAAAAAGGGTAGATTGTTGCAATCCATGACCCCGAGTTTAAGATTTTGATGATGCCAAATAATTAGTGTTTTAGAACAACTTTTCATTGAATATTATTTTATTTGCTATTGTCCTTGAGTACTAATATTTCAGGAAGATCATAAGTGACTCAGAACGAAAGGAAGACTCAAGAACGAGTAGATTAGGAGTATGAGTCAGACATTATATTTTTTTATTTATTTTATTTTTATTTTATTGAGTCTGGCCACAAAATGTATAAGAGTAAGAGCAACCATGCACACACACAGGGGGAGAGTTTGTTTTTTAAATGCAAAATGTATTAGAATTTCTTCTCTGGAGATCGTACTGTACGATTTTAATTCTTACGGTACGATCCGAGGTAAGTGAACGATTCTGTGAATAGATCGTACTGTACTAATCTCTTCGTACTGTACGATATATTCAGATCAAAAACCCTAGTCGTAGTTTAGTTTAAGTAAGTGATTTTGCACCGTTCGTACTGTACGAACAGTTTCATACTATACGGTCTATTTTAAATACATACTTAAATTAACCCGTGATTAGTGCATGAAATCCAAGCCTAATTAAATTTTGAACATCGTATTGTATGAACCCGATCGTACCATACGATGAACAGAGACGAAGTTTGATGGTCCCGGATATCGTCCTGGACGATCTCTTAGTTTTTGTCTCATCGTACTGTATGATAGTGATCGTACCATACGATGAACAGAGACGACATCTGGTCGTCAAGACCATCGTCATGTATGAATAGTATTTTGTGCATCGTACCGTATGATATTATATCACACAATACGAATTATTTTTGAACTGTTCGTACACCTTCGTATCAGGACAACGTCTGTTTATGAAGATCGTACTGTACGATGTTGAATCGTACTATACGAACTGTAACGGCTACTTTTGAAATCAGAGGTTTTTGGAGCCCGTTTTAGATGTCAATCAAGTCCTTTTTCAGTAAGAATCACAGAGGGGGTGAATGTGGTTAGAGAGGGATTCCAATGGAGAGAGCTCTAGAGAAGTTCTTTAGGGTTGAGAGAGGAAGGAGAAGGTGAGCGTTGTGAGGGAGAAGAGGTGTGAGGAAGATAACACGGTTGCTCCGTACTTGCTGTATCTTGCTCCTCCTGTGGCCCTAGAAGAATTTGAGGGAGGATCTCCAAGGGAAAGGCTCGTCTACATCCGTGACCTCGAGGTTCTCTGCCTTCTCCAGGAGGGAGAAAAACGAGAAGGTTCTCTGCCGTCACCAGGAGGGCGAAAACAAAGTTTGGCACTCTGCCACGCCGGGTTGGTGAAAGGGAGGTTTGTAAAGGCTTCTCCGCCTTGCCGAGGGGGGCCAAAGGAGAACTATTTTTGATAGTGAAAATCTCGGAGCGGAGGACTCCGGGAGTGGACGTAGGTCATATTTTGACCGAACCACTATAAAAATTCTTTGTGTGTTTTTTCCTTATCGTCATTTACTTTTTACTTGCATTTAATTTTCAAAACTATTGCATGGTGAAATTTGTGGAAGAAAACTTGCTTAAAGTTTTGTTGTAAAATTTCAAAAATAACAAGAAAAATTAGAACTCCTGTTTAGGGTTATTTTTATTGAGAAAAAGATTTTCACAATTCACCCCCCTCTTGTCATTTAGTAATTTCAAGATTTAAATAAGGGACTCTACAATATGTAAATGAATAGACCTATCGCCACATATGATGCATGAGACATATGCATGAGTAAGAGATATCCTTAGGCCTAATAATGTAATGCATGCATGTAAGTAAAGTGCATTATGAAGTAAGGTGTGTAAAAACAAATACATGCATGACATCCAGAGTACAGAAAAAATAATAAACACACTAAAGGTACTCTTCAGGCAAGATACCCACATCACACAATAATATAAAAAACATCCTAGCGGTGCCCACCTCGTGTGGGAAAATAACGATGCCCAATGGCACAATAGGTGGCCTACTCTACAGGCCTAAATGACCCTAATGGTCTCTAGGGCTCACAGAATGTGGGGTGGGGGGGTATCATACTCAAAACCAGAAAAAGCCAAAATCCTAGCGATGCCCACTTCGTGTGGGAAAACAACAATGTCCAATGACACAATAGGTGGCCTACTCTACAGGCCTAAATGACCCTAATGGTCTCTAGGGCTCACATAAGGGGGCAAGCTTTGACCTATAAGGCTAAAGCTTCATTAGTGCACTAACCTATGGCTGGCTACCTAAACATGCTAGAATACCTATTAACAATATGTGTGTGGAGTGTAGCAGTTCCGATATATAATTAAGAATTTTCTTTATAAGTTTCAGAAATTATACATGATTGTGGCGCTGCCACTTAAAATCTCCTAAGCGAATGATCTTGAATTATGGCGCTGCCACTTAAAAGCTCTTAAGCAAATAATCTTCTTTAATTCTCGACCATCAGGATCCAATGTACATCGCAAGATAAAATAAAAGAAAAATATACAAATGAGCGTAGATGCCATTCAGAAAATAAATACAGATAAATGAAAATATAACAAACCGATAATTAAAAAAAAAACATTTCACTACAGAAAAAATGTCAATTTCCGGCGACCATTTTCGCCTGAAAATTGACCAAAATCCGTCGGTATTTAGCACTTCCGGTGGATTTCCGGTGAAAATATTTTCGCCGGTTATTCGCGTGTCGTAAAAGGCCGTCCGACGAAAAATAATTTGACGAAAATATTTCCGGCGTATTGGCCGCCGGAAAAATATTTCCGTCAGATGTTTTTTTCGTCGGAATTTCTAAAAACATAATAAAAAAATTAATACCAAAGCGGCGGCGGACCAACCGGCCCGCCAGTTTCTCCTAGTTCCTGCTCCGCCCCAGCCCAGCCGCCACCACGCAGGCCCGCCAACCCAGCTCCACCAGCCAGCGTGGATCCGCTCTGCCCAGCTATCCCGCTTAAACCGTTCTGCACCAGTCTAGCCAACCGGACAAACCGGAAGCTTAGCAGAGCCCTCCCGCATGGAGAGTGCCTTCGGCGGGGATCAAACCCCGCTCGCATCTTGCATGGGTGAGAGCCTTCCGCGCTCTACCACTTAGCTAATTAAGAAAAGCTGTTAACTTTGATACTTTAATTTATTTAACTTATAACTTCCAAATATTAAAAGTAAAAATTATTTTAAAAGTAAATCTTTTAAAAAGATTAAAAAAATATAATTTAACAATTAATTATTAAATTAGTTAATTTAATTTAGTAATAAAATATTAAATTATTTAACTTAATTTAACAAAATAAATAATTATAAATTTTTATTATAATTTAAGTTTTAATTTAAATCATGTAATTTTTTATTAATTAATTAAATTATAATTTAATTTATTTTATTAAAATATCTTATTAAAAATATAAAATATCCTATTTAAATAATTTTTAATTACCATCGGAAATCCGCCAAAAATTTCGCCGGAAATTCATTCGAAAAAAATATGTCGAAAAACCACTCAAAAAATACGTTAGAATTTTGTTAAAAAATTTACGTCGGAAATTCGTCGGAAAATCCGCCGGAATTTGTGACGAATTTAATTCCGCCGAAAATTCTGTCAGAAATGAACTGTTTTCCTGTAGTGAATTTATATAACATGTGCACGTAGTAAACACTGAATAACAAAAGAAAATGTCGGCCTAACCTAGGGTTAGAAGTCGTGTCCTAACCAAACAAGTTTAAGGTGTGTGTATGTGAGAGCTCGTTCCTTTGATTTGCCTTCCAAGATTTGAGTTTTTCTCCCAGGATCGTCCGGGACGATATTTAGATCGTCCGGGACTATATTGAGATCGTTCGGGATGATATTGAGATCGTCCAGGACGATCAGTGCAGTGAAACAGCTAATTTTTCTGGAATGGGATCGTCCAGGCCGATTTTGAATCGTCCTGGGACGATCAGATGAGACAAAAATCCCGAGAGCAAAACAAAAATTATCGGCCTGAGGAATCGTCCTAGACGATTGGATTTTGTTCACATCATCCTGGACAATGTGGCGATCGGCCGGGCCGATCAGGCTTATGTTATAAGGAAATCAGCTCGTTTTGAGGAGAGAGAAAACATTTTTATAAAACCAAAATATCTGAGGAGAGAGAAAGAGAACGAAAGCGAAGGAAAAGCTCATTTTCAGAGGCCGTGGAGCGCTTTTCGTCCGACACCGCTGTTGGGAAAAGTGTTTATCTCGTGGTAAGGACTCCGAATCCTATTTCTGTTTTCAGATATATTGAGTTTTGATCGTATTGTGCACTGTTTTGTGTTTTTGTGATCGAAAAACGGACCCAATTTTGTATTGACACAACTTTCACCGCACAACTTTTAATATGTTATAGATACGAATATTCTACACGATTTGATTATTTTCTAGAACGATTTTACCGATTATTTTGGGTTCTACGCGATTTTGATCTAATAGAAAAATATCAGGATGTTTATTAATATTGATTCAATAGAATAATAGTCTTATATTATTATCGTGAACATTCTATTGTAATTTGGTGAATTGTGATTTTGTAGGAGTTTTGTGTAAATTTGATAGACTGCCGTTACGCTGTCAAAATTTTGTACGATTTCTGATTTTTCTGAGATTGATGAATTGAATGGATACGCATATGAATGTTGTTATGATTACTCTACATTGTTCTTATATTGACTATTGAATACTGTAAGACAAGCTTGGTTGAACGTTGGTTGGAGATTGACTTGACCTGTACAGGATGGTGGGCCGACGGGCTTTCCTTTAAATCATTGATCATTGATATAACGGTTGGGAGTTATAAGGAGTTTAATATGCCGACGGGCGGCCGACGGGCACAGAGTGACGACTCTTATTGAAACCAACGTATGGATATCTACAACAGCAACATGGATTTTACAACAGCAAAATAGCCAGTGATTGTACTTGTTCAGTATTATTGTATTGAAGTGCATGTGTGCATTATTGACATATGGATTTACTGCTTTATTGATTTGATCGGATTTATGGATTTACTGTATCGTACGATTTCATTTTCATTGATTGATCGCTGAGCATTGATACTACTGAGTATAGATATTGATATGGATGGATATAGATATTGTATTGATTCATTGATGCTATGGACATGGATACTATAGATTCATTGATATTATTGCCTATAGATTTCATTGATACTATTGCTTCTGCACCGTATTAACCTGCTGCATTTGATTCATTGCTAGTATAGAATGAGCTTTATTGTATTACTTTTCTAATCGATTTCATTGACTAGATAGTATTGATTTGATCGATTGATTCGATACGATTGATTTGACTGATCGATTGATTTTCTTCTGTGTACGGATTCTTATTGAGTTTGATTTATCAATTCTTCTATCGCTGCATCGACTATTGATTTCCGTACTGCATTGACTACTGATTTGATTTTCGTATCCGCTGCATAGATTTATTGACCATTGACTGTTATGGATTTGATTGACTGACATGCATATTGATAGCAGTATCATGCTTTAATTTTAGTTGTAGGCTTTGGTGACCTGCTGGGCTATTTAAGCTCATTATATGTGGTTAATATTTTCAGGTCCGAGCAAGGCAACTGGAATGGAGTTCGATCAGAATTTCAGACGAATCCTTTCACTATTGATATCTGGGACATCACAGTGTAGGCTGTGTGGTTTAGGATATGTCCTATATAGGATGATTTAGCTATAATTGCTTGCATTTGATTTGTTAAAGGACAAAAGAGAAGTTTTGATTGAAGTTTAAATCTTAGTGTTTTTGATGCGGGCCACCGCCGACGCCGACTGGCAAAGGGAGGGCTGGCTACCCCGCGGCGCGCGGAAGCAGCCGGAACGATCGCCACGCCGTTCAATCCGCTGAAGCAGGGACGCGGGAGGGGGACGCGGAGCGGAACGGGGCCGATCGGCTTGAGCGGAACCGGTCCATTTTTGGACCGGTTTAGCTCAGGTCTAGCCTGAGCTGGGTGGTTCAGTTTGGGCAGCCCACTAGTGGGTTTGGTTGGGTCTTTTGCTTGCTAGAAGTAGGGATTAAGGGGGGATTTCTAAGGTTATGCAAGATTTGAGTTTTCTCTTAGCCTCCTTAGTTTCTTTCTCTTGTTTTTCTAGGGTTTGTAGTGGGAGACCTTATCCTTCTCGAAGTGGACAAATTGTATCTTGTTTTTTATTGGATTTTGAATGCAAAGGTTTTGGTTCTTCATCTCATCCCTCTTGTGTTGATTTTTTCCTTGATTTGGAGGAGAAATCTTTTCTTTGAAGGAGCATTAGGGAAAACCCAAACTTGGGAACCCTAGGGCGTATCAAGTTGGTATCAGAGCTCTCGATCCTAGACGACATGGCATCAAAGAAGATAGAAGTTTTGGAGGGGGAGATGAGCCAATGGAAGGAGGAAGTGGGAGAGAAACTTTCGTCGTTGGAGGGAAAATTCTCAACCTTAGAGGAGAGATTTGGGGGAATGGAAGAGATGATCCATAAATTGGTAGAAGCCCAAGTTGTTCAATCAAATCCTAAGGAAAATGGAAAATCGCTGATGTCGAACCCTAACCCTAACCCTAATTTCTCAATTAGGGAAGATGGAGCAAGCCAACCGGGGGAAGCCATGAAAGCACCACCTTACATCTCACGCCAAGAGCCTTGGTCAAGGGAAGGGTGGGAGGCATCCGGCGTGGGTGGTACACCGTGGGAGGTGGCCGCCGGCCAGGGGGGAGGAGCCATACATGACCCTCACGGTTCGTATGGAGGGTGGCCGAGAGGTCCAGGAGGGCCGCCGAAGTTGGGCCGATCCGCAGGAGAGGTCGGAGGTGGTTGGCCAAGACAACCGGGAGGGACACATGAGGGGGGCCGAGCCCCTTGAGAGCCACCAAGAAGGGGTTTGCAGACCCCGTATCCAGGAGAGTGGAGGGGAAGACCTCAGTGGGAGGGATTTCAGCATGGGACATGGGAAGATGGGAGGAATCCTTTTCGGACAGATACACGGATGAGGAAGTTGAAGGTCCCCATATTCGAAGGGGAAGATACGTACGGATGGGTCTACCAGGTGGAGCGATATTTCGTCGTTAACAGCTTCACGGAGGAGGAAAAGCTGATGGCCGTCCCGATTTGCTTGGAGGGGAAAGCATTGGCTTGGTTCCAATGGATTGAGGGGCGACAACCTATACGGAGTTGGGAAGAGTTCAAGGACCTACTACTGCACAGGTTCATAGTGTCCAGTGAGGGCACCCATTAAGAACAGTTCATGTCTCTTATTCAGGAAGGCACAGTGGCAGAGTACCGGGTGCGCTTTGAGCTTATATCGGGACGATTGAGGGGAATGCCCGATGACGCCATGGAGGGGAATTTCATGAAAGGGTTGAAACCCTACATCAGAGCCGCCATCAGGGTGGTCAACCCACGAGGGATAGTGGGAATTATGGAGACAACTCAGCTTGTTGAGGATGAGCGGAAGGCGGATCAGACACGGAAATCCGGGGGGTCTCACCCCACATATCGCTCTCCACTCATGCTCGAAGGACCTAAGGTAACTGCCATTACTCATCAAGAGGAGGTAAAACAGGAGAAAGCCACCACTGTGGTGAACCAAGGAGGGTTCAAGAGACTGACTGACTCTGAATTGAAGGAGAAGAGGGTCAAGGGCCTCTGCTACAGTTGTGACGAGAAATTTGCACCTGGGCATAGGTGTAAAGAGAAGACCCTGCATGTGATAGTTGTGGCAGATTCAGATGAGACCACAGATGAAGGGGCAACAAGGGAAAAGCTATGTGAGGTAGAGCAGCCTCACCTAGATATGATAGAAGTGAGTCTGAATTCGATGGAAGGTTTACCATTCCACCCCACCATGAAGATGGAGGGAGAAATTGAAGGGTGCAAGGTGAGAGTTTTGTTTGATAGTGGAGCTACTCATAATTCCTTGGCCTATCGAGTGGCGGAACAGTTGAGTCTAAAGGTGATAGCAAGCAAAGAGGTAGAGGTGACCATATGCACCAGACAGAAGGCCCGTATTTACGGGAAATGCAAGGGAGTCACTATTATCTTGCAAGGGGAGATAATTACTCAAGATTTTTTGCTGATTGATCTGGAAAATGACGACATCATCTTGGGTATGCAGTGGCTTCAATCTTTAGGAGACATGGAGGTCAATTGGGAGAAGTTGCTGGTTAAATACAAGAGTAATGGTCGGAGGGTGGCACTACAGGGTGACCCTAGCCTTTGTGGATTTCCGACCACCAAGGAATCTACATTCTTTAACCTTGAGGACAAGGTTAATTTTAAAGGAGGGAGTATTGATGCTGGCCACCGCCGACGCCGGCCGACAGATGGAAGGCCGGCTACCCCGCGGTGGGCGGAAGCAGCCGGAACGGGCGCCGCGCCGTTCGATCAGCCGAAGTAGGGACGCGGGAGGGGGACGCTGAGCGGGACGGGGCCATCGGCTTGAGCGTAACCGGTCCATTTCTGGACCGGTTTGGCTCAGGTCTAGCCTGAGCTGGGCGGTTCAGTTTGGGCAGCCCACTAGTGGGTTTGGTTGGGTCTTTTGCTTGCTATAAGTAAGGATTAAGGGGAGATTTCTAGGATTATGCAAGATTTGAGTTTTCTCTTAGCCCCCTTAGTTTCTTTCTCTTATTTTTCTAGGGTTTGTAGTGGGAGACCTTGTCCTTCTCGAAGTGGACAAATTATATCTTGTTTTCCCTTGGATTTTGAATACAAAGGTTTTGGTTCTTCATCTCATCCCTCTTGTGTTGATTTTTTTCTTGATTTAGAGGAGAAATCTTTTCTTTGAAGGAGCTTTAGGGCAAACCCAAACTTGGGAACCCTAGGGCGTATCAGTTATAAGATTGATTTTAGAGATTTTATTTTAGGATTTGATTGATTACCACCTTTGTTTCACACCGAGGCCGTGAGGTTTATTTCACCCTCCTTGGGGTTAACTCAATAGCCTCGTAGGTCTGAGTTACCCAAAGAATCAATTTTGTTAAATTATTAGTTGGTTATAAATTAGAAAAGAAATATAGATTAGGTAATTTATTAATCAAATTTGTTGATTGATTTTAAAGATTGATCTAAGATTTGATATTTTAAGAGTCTTTTATCCTAATGAATTTTAGCTTTAGGTTTGATATCCTATTTTAATCTACATATTTTAAACTTTAGATTTGTTAAAAGGCTTATTATTAGATCATTTGAACTTGATTTAGATTTGGCATTTTTAATGATTATGAAACATTAATTATGGTTATAATAAAAATTTAAGTGTTTTACTGCATTTTAAAGGATTGAATTAGGGTTGATTTTCATTGGTTGATTATTAATGGATTAAGAGAAACTAAACCTAGGAAAACGTGTCACTAAGTTTTCATTTTGATGTCTCTATCCTATAAGGAACATGCACCATAAGTCTATATTTTCTAAGACATGGTCCTTAATTTTTGTCCTTAGATGTCACCAAAGTTGTAGGATCAAAAGGAGTTTTGTTTTCTAACCCTTCAAACTTTCGTACGTGTACTAATAAGCTTAGGGAACTATGAATAAAAGTACTATAATAAGTAGAAATGTAGTAGAAAGAAAAGAATGAAAATCAGAAATAAAAGAAATGTAGGCATTGTTGTTATTGGGCACACTTCTGTGAAGTCAAGTATGCCTCTAAAATGACCTTCTCCCCCAATTCGATGTGATACAAATAAGGAAGAAGGCATTTTTAATGCCCTTTAATGTTCCCACAATCCAAATAAGACACTTGATACATTTGAAACATCTACCTACAACACACTCTAAATAAAGTTCAAAGCAACTAAGGGAAACAAATTCCTAAAACTAAACTTAAAATAAGATTCTCTTTTGTTTTATATTTATCCAAAATTCTATATTTTTTTAGAAGCTAACATTAAAGAAAGATAACTCAAATAAGTAAGAACTACCTTGCCCCAAAAGGACACTAAAAGCCTTCCAACACGAAGCTACCTTAAGTTTCAAATTCCAAAACTCATCTTTTAGAAATAAACACTAAGAGAATCTAACTCAAATTAGAAAGCACCATTTATTTCCAAAAGACACTAAAGGGCCTACTACACAAGTCTAATCACCAAATTCAAAATCCCAAAAAGCCTTACGAAAAACTTCTAAATGAAATACCACACAAAACTTTACATAAATCATCTACCAAAATGTTTTCTTTTTTTTTTTTGCCCAAAACTCTATAAAAATGACCAACAATCAAGTGTCTTTTATTTAAATTTGGTGTGGGATAGAAACATAAAGCTTTCCAACGAGAAAGTTTTATAAAAACCTCTCATTGTAAAGCACCCATGAAATTCGTCACATAAAACCCTTCAATATAAAGCCATTTGTAAATCTTCCAAATCATGAAGCAAATCACAAAAATATCCTTAATATAAAACAAAACATAAAACTCTTCCACCATGAGACAACACATATGTTTAATGTTGGAACCCAACACATCTCACTATCTACCACATGATTATGCAAAGAAATACTCATGCTAATGAGCAACAAAATAATTGAATGGTCATATATCTTTGAAACCCACAAAAATTCATGAATAAACAATAATAGAATAGAGCCATGAAGAATGAAAGTCCACCACTACATGCCATCAAATATTTCAAGCTAACTTTTAATCAAAATTCATGAACTTGTTAACATGTCGAACATACAATATTCTACCGAAAGTTCAAAGTCCTCCTCGTGTCATGGGAAGGAAACAAAAATAAGAGTAGTTTCATGCCAACGTGTTTCTCCAAAATTTGAGAGATATTCCAACATAATTTTAGATAAAATTTAAAGAGACAAAGAAGGATCTAGAGTCGAATCATGCACTAAGGTATCTCAAAACTTACAAACCCTTTGTGACTAAGCATGCTTCCAACAATGTAATTCGCCTAAGTAAGAAATTTATGATTGCTTTTTCAACAAATACAGCTTGGAAAACAAAAACAGCGAGAGACTTACACATAACTTACTCTTAAAGTAATTCGGAAGCTCAAAAACAGTGAAAAACTGCATGTGGTTCTTTCCCAAATCAATTTAGAAATTAAAAACAGTAAAAATTGCATATATTATGTTACCAAAACAGTTTGGGACCTCAAAATAGCAAAAATCTGCAACTATTTGTTTCCCACAGCAATTTAGAAGTCAAAGTAGTAAAAATTCTGCATTCTTTTCCTACCAAACCAGTGAAAAAAAAGCTCCAAAAAAAAAGAGAAGAAGGAATTTTTGCATAGAAGATGAACTTGTCAACATATCTATAACTCAACCACAATATGCATAATAAGTTTTCTGAACTCCATAGGTAACATATGAAATTTCCATAATAACAAGACATAAAACAAGTTGATCTGATAGTAATAAAGTCAAATCACTAGTATATGCATGTTGATTCAACTATGGCTTACAAAGCACAAAAAAAACGTTCACATATATGTGTACATGTATCCCCAGGTAAAACCATATAATCCAAGCTTATGAAATTTCCTAGAGATAAAGGGATCACGTGATACAAGCATGCTCTAAAGATATCCTCCTTCGATTGAAGTTTTATATATGCATACTCTTAGTAAGCCTTACTACAAGCACCTTCCACGCACTTGTTGGAGGATACTATCATTTCTCAAAATCCGCATATAAAATATTAGACTCACATTCCATCACATAGCCATTAGGAAATACAAGTTTCTACAGATTTTATACTTAAATGATGATTTTGACGACATGAATCTAACTATAGAGCATATCCATTCTTACCAAAGTTAATATGACTATCACAAGTGTATTTACTAATAAACATCACATTCTCCATATGACTTGTCAAAAGTATAAAAGCGGCGTAGTTATAAATCATTGTATTATTTCCAATAGGCATTTTTACAAACACCTCATGTGCATGCTATGGTAAGAAATAAAAAGGGCCTCCTATTCATTTTTGTAGTTTACACCTAAGCTCTAAATCATGTGACATGATACAAAGGTGAGTTCACAAATTAATTGGCCATCTCAAAACAAAATAAATCAACACACTGGATAAGAATGTAAATCAACTCATGATTCTCAAGATCAACTATGCAAACTAAGAGTGAATGCATTCACTTGGAAATCAAAAGGATAAGAGGTGTGATGACATACACACCTCAAAGCTTCATTAAATTTTTTTTTTAAAAAAAGGAATGGTATGAACCTTGCATTAGCTTATCCTTCCAACCATTAAACCATCCACAAACTAGAAGAAATACTAGAAGCTAAGGTGGAGGAGGGCTAAGAAGAAGAAGAAGAAGAAGAAGAAGAAGAAGGAGGAGAAGAAGATGTAGAAGAGAACTCACCTTGCAAGGAGAAGGGGAGTAGACAGCCTGGAGGTCGGATGGACTCGAAGGAAGCGATGTCGGCGTCGGGTTCGGCCTACGAGCGCGAAACTGAGAGGGGAAGAGGGCTGGACGTCCAAACGGCTCACAAACAGAGGATCGATTTCGGTCCAGACTTCTGCCTGGGCTGTGCAAAAAACTGAGAGGGAGAGGACGTGAGAGAGCCAGATTGTGAGACTGAAAGCGAGAAGGAGTTGTAATGCCCTGGCCGAAGTCATGCCTGGAGTCTTCATTCGGGGCGAATACGAGTCGATGCCGAAGAAGGAAGCCCGCCAACTCGTATCCTTCATTCCAGTAGCTCAAAACACGCGAAAGGAAACTGCTCTTCGCTTCGTAGTATCCCTGTCACAGCTGCAAAAGGTCGTGGACGTTAAGGGAGGAGCCGAGGTCTTCACGGATTTAATTCAAACCATCTGATTTGCTGCCTGATTTGGCATGAGATTCAAACTTATTAAAAAACACTTTGAAGTTTATTTAGAATTAATTATGGCTGACTTGAGTTAAGCTTGGGTGTGAATTGAACTCAAATTAATTTGATTTAAAAGATCAATTTAACTAAATCGCATTAATCTCAAATTAAAAGACGATTTAGGTCGAATCAAACTTATTGCAGTCAAAATAAATTGTTCGGGCTTGAATGAACGAGGTTGAGTCAAATTAACATCAATTCAGATCAATTCGAGTTCGAATGGGGCTCGATGAGATCTAATCAAGTCGATCGAAAATGCTCTAGCGAAAATTGAGGTCAACAGTTGGTCTATATACATTTTTTTTAGGTTGGCACATATACATGATTTAATAAAATTTTGAGAAAATATCTTTCACCATCTGATGGATTTGTTGAGTTTATATGACCTATTTGATTATATCTTTGTCTTTGCTTTCATATTTTTTTTGTTTTATCCCACACATATTTTTTAGGAATTTCTCTATAAAGGTATTTCTTTGCCTCTGAATTACTTTTATTAATACGAAAAAACTCGGTCAACATAAATTTTTTTCTAGCATTGCTTTTTAGGATATCAACCAAATTTTGATTGTCTTTATAATAAATGGATTGTTGATCTTCTAAATGTAGTTGTAAATTACACACTGATTTATACATCTCATTTAAGTCAAATTCAAATATTCTCCATAATGCTTCTGGTGCTGATACCCATCTGCCATCTTGATATTGCTTAATCTCATCAAAAGGTTGTTCTCCATTTTTTTGTGAAAATGATACTGAAATCTTATCATGCCCCTTATAAATATATTTATAAATATATTTCATTGCTTTAATACCAGAACATATCTCAACATTTATATGACAATTATATCTAGATAATAAATATGGATTATAAGGAATAATCCAACGATTATCTAAATATTTATTTCTGACTTTTACTTGTTGACCATCATTTCTTCTCCGATAAATTGGATAAGAGTCATCCCCAACTATAGTTTGCCTTAAGAAAGATCTGGGATATTTATTCTTACATAATCCTTTTTTCATACAAGCATTATTTTTGTTTAAGTTTCCACATGGACCATGCATCATATGCTTAACAACCAATTTGTGTAGCCTCTTATATTTTGAAGGATCAGGTAATTCTGCAGATACAATTCTATCAAAATGTATTGGAACTGTTATCTTAAATGCAGTCTTCAAGATAATTAAAAAACGAGCATGTGGAAGCCATCTTTTCTAAAATTCTATAACATATACATGAGCAGCTACACCTCCAAAAATAGATTTCTTGAATAACTGATCCTTTAAATCTTGTAATTTAGACCTAAATATACGTGTTGTTAGGTCAGGTCGATCATGTGCCATTTAACCAGGATTTAACTCATTTTGAATTTCTTTCCAATCAGGATTACATGTCATTGTTTGAATAAGTTTGGTTTTCCAAAGCGTTGACATAGAGCCATTTCATCTAAATATCTTCTCCTCATATCACGAGGTCCGCCAATGAATGTTGGTGGAAGTATAACTTTTTGTCTAGTATTATTAGTTAGTGTTCTCCAGCTGCTACACTATCGATAATCCCTTTATATAAATCAGATCGTATTGTATGTTGATTTTGTCGAAAAAAAATCTAGTCGGCTTGTTTCAATCTTCACATACATATCAACAACATATTGATGAAGTAATTGTCCAGCATACAAAATAACTGATTTATCATTCTCTCGAATTTGAAGTTTGTAACTATAATATTCCCTGCATGAAACTCTTTTTTTATGACTTCTTAAGGCCTGCAAATTTTTAAAATGAAAAAACATTAATTAATATTTAAATAATTCTTTCCATATTATATATTAAAATAATACACTTAATAACATATCATTTTCTTCTTGGTTAAATAGCTCTTCCTCTATTAAGGATGACCTTATAGTTTGAACTGAAATTTGTTCATTTATTCTTTCAAACTTGGAAGTTCGATCTATGTTTTGATGTCATCATACCTCCCCATTTGGGAATAGAATAGGATATTGTAAAGGGTCGTAACATCCAAAATAATGCTTGATCTTTCGATATGTTCCTGAATGTGAAGTTAATATGATATAACGTTCAATGAAATCTGTGCTCTTGCCCTTAATCGATATTGCTGCTACTTGTGACATAGTTGGAGCATTATAAACTCTTTGATCAACTCTTACATCAGATCTAATCTGTATTTGAAGGTTTTCCAATATACCTCTATTACTTAAAGATCTGAAGAATTGAGCATACGAATTTCCAGAAAGTATGTCCATTAATTTCCTTACTAATCCCACTGAATGATTTCAATCTTCAAGAACATTCAATCGATTCTTTGTTTCAGCATAAATATCATAAATATATAATTGGAAGTAGCATGGACCATTTGAGCTTTTTATAATTGGAGGTAAACTATGATATATTTGTCCTTGTGCTCTAAATGTGTAAATCCCTTGTCTTGCATTTGCTAAACTATTATCTATATGAGCTCCGAAGGATGTGAATGCGAATATACTGTTATATGCTCTAATCTTACTTCTAAATTCATTCGAATTAGATGAACAAGAAGTAGATAATTCATAAAGTTCTTCATTAACTTTTGTCGGAGCAAGCTGGACTTCACCATTATAACAACAAAATGTTGGTGGCTCGAATTGAAATATCTTTGCATTACAGTAAAAGCATGAACGTGGGTGTTCGAGAAAATGTAATTCTGACATACTTGATTCATAATCTATAATAACATCGTTCATATTTGATACTTCAATATCTTTGTGTTCAAAAATAAAATATAATAAACATTCAAAACTATGAAATCGATATAAGATAATTATTGATGTTTGGTAAAAATGAACCTGTAGAATTTGTCGATGATGGCAAACAAGCAATTTCTAAATTTGAAAATTGCGTTCTCCTTTTTTTAGCAAAATTGTTAGCTTGAATTTTTTTCCGTTTTTGGTCAGCAGACAGTTTAGCATATCTTTGCTTGTCATAATCTTTTTTTCTTTGATCTTCCATAAAAATATATATCTAAAAAAATTGTCAACAATATTAATAGATATCCATAATTGTGAAAAAAAATATAAATAAAATGAACATGACTCATCAACGTTCGTTGGAAGGGGACAACTTCATAGTTTTCAAATTTAGAAAATTAAAGAAAAAAAATCAATCGATTATTGTAAGCTTAACAATAAGAGGAGTTCATGTAGATAGGACTAAGTATTCACAGTAAAATAATATAAAGCAAAACAAACAATAATCAGATTTAAATGTCAAACCTAAATAAGATTTAACATAAATTATGCTATTAGCCTTTTTTATTTTTTAATAAATGAAGAAAAAAATTATAATGTGAATAGACAATATAGTGCGCAATAAAATAAAAAAAATTATTACATAAAATTCATTAATAAAATGAAAGTAAATAGCCATAATCATTTAGGAAATAAAATAAATAAAATAATCAAGAATGACTAACCTTCAAATAGAAGTCTTAATTCAGACAAATTTATATTGAAGAAATCAGATTATTGGAATAAACAAAAACAAAACGATGTTAATGACTGTTAGTCTTCCGCAAACACAGTAGCATGCAATCTGCAATAATGAAAAATACATGGGTAAATAAACCAACATTCAAGAAAATAAAGAAAATAACCTTCTCAATTTGATGACAAACCACTAATAGATAAGTGTGTAATAAGAACATGATATAAGAATAGATAACATGGTGCAAAAAAATATATTATGTCAACTAAGAAGTAAGATTGCAGGTTATGCTTGGCGCATCATACACATATTATATTATGATACCTCCTCCAATTCCCAGAAGGTGCAAAGATATTCCAACCTTAGTATGGAAATTCATAGCATGAAACAAGAATGTATCACTAATAAAAGATCAAAGCAATGCCAGCCATGGTAGAATTTCAGATTTCTGCCACCAAAACAAAAATCCTTCTAAGCCATATTGTCTTTAGAGTGGGCAGGTGCGGAAGATATTATTAGGACAGAAATTTTCATTATTTTTTTTTTAATTTTTATAAAAATAGAACAGATATGCATAATTTTATCATTCCTAACTCTAAGCTCTATTTCCTCCCCAAATAATCGCAAACAAATAAAGAGTTCTCCTCCCTCTGTTATTTTCATTTATGTAGCGGTTTACCAAAGAAAATACAGAAAGAGTAGAGAGCAGCTTCATGGTTAATAAAGTGGATGTGGGGAATTGATATTCAAATCAAAGCAATTAGTGGTTCCTATATAGACTTGAATATAGGGGTCCATTTCACCAACATCACAGCAAAACTCAAGTCATAAACAAATGAGAAAATAATTATGAGTGATCTTTAAATAATCCAAATTTCATAAAAATGTGCTTAGGATCAAGAAGATCTATGTGACAAGGACATATACTCAATCTCTTGAAAGAATTTTCTAATACCTTCCATGTTAGGCCTAACATAGTTGAATTTTCCTGTTCAGAGGATACTCAAATTGCTTCATTAAAATATCAATGTTTTTTAAGAGAAGATAAAAAGGCTTTCCTTCATGAGAAGCTGAATTGATATCAATCAAGGTTGATGAATAGATATAACCTGACAATGCCTTTGAAAAAGATTTGGAAATGCCTAGATCTAAAACAGATATTATTACTATCAGGATCCACAAGTCTAACCAACTAAGCAAAGACTTTGACCCTGGAGGCAGAGAGAGGAATTTCCCCCTTATTGAGAAAGTTGAGATTGAGTGTAGTGGGATCATAGAGAAATATATAATGAAAATGTTCATGAAAATGCTAGCATCTAGAGATACAAGCAACAAGAGCAAAGCTAGGTGAAGGATCCGTATGAAAAAGGATAGGTATGGAAAGAAGGTTTGATGAAAAAATGACCACCCATCGACCATGGTCCTAGCCACTGGGAATTGTTAGTTATCTATTATTTTAAACTGCATGTTATATGTATCAAAGATAGTAAAAAGTTAATTTGAAAACAAGCATACACCCAATCCTATTTAGTAACAGGAACTTTTTATTTTAAAAAAAAAAGTGCTCTTAACGTCTAACATGCAGTAAAAGCTTGCTTCAAAGTTAAGCAATTCCAAACTACTAATGTAAACTTGAAGTTCGTATTCATGTTCTGAATGATATTGTTTCATTTGGTTTGAAAGAACAAGATGTATAACTTTCCAGAGTGTTGGATGAATATGAATGATGTGCAGCTTAGAAATGCCTGAACTAGAAAGCTTATCGGTCGAGCTAACTGGTGGGGATGATGCTTTTGGCGAGAGATAAAATCGGTATAATAGTTGCGTTTGGCGAATGAGAGATGAAAGAGCAGAAAGCGAAAGAAGTGAGAAGAAGTGATTGGGCTTTAAATTGGGGACCGTTCGGCCAGGCGATTGGTTCGTGCTTCAGCGGAAGCCATGGTAGTCGTTGAATTGAAACGCCCGAGTATGGTAGCCGATGAAAGGGCAGATGTGGAGTAATGGAGTAGTTTTTATCTTCAGTACACTACAGGAACATGATGTATCCGGAAATAAAACGGCGAGGGTTGCTTTCGGATGTGGAACGGCCGGATGATGCAGCAATTGTAACATTGAAGACGAACCTTTTTTGGAAGCCGAACGATCAGCAGGATGTGATGGAGAAAATTTAGGGTTGGAATTCGGCAGCGGCAAAAGTTGAACTGAAACAATCGCTAAAAAAATAACAGTTAATAAAACCTTTATTCCTCTTTAAAACATTTTACAGAATCGCCAAACGCTATAAAAAACTTTTATTCCTCTTTAAAAGATTTTAAAGAATCGCCAAACACTAAAAATGTTATAAATATAGTGATAAATAAGAATTTGAAAAGGCAGATATGGACGTGTAAGATTAATTTAAAATTTTAAGATCAACGATTAGGATTTGCTAAGAGTGGAATCCCAAGCCACTTTTATATAATAGTATATATATATATATATATAAAGTTCCTAACTTTTTTTTTTTGAAAATAATATGGTCAATTGATCAATTTAATATGCGAGCGTAAACTTATGGATTTTCTTAAAAGCCACAATTTTACAACTTTGGATGTACTCATTTGTTAGTTCAGATGTCAGGTGATCCTTAATGAGGTTATCAACAAAAACCAAGTCATCCACAATGGTCAACTTAATATGAAATTTATTGATTTCATATCCAACTAGAATAAATTTTGATACAACATCAACAAAATAGTAACTAAATGTCAACAAATTGTCATAACTTCAACGTGTTAAACATGTTCATCATTTTACACAATATGATTTTTCTTACTAATCTAAATAAATTGGGAAAGTATCTAATGGATTCTTTCTTTCTTGACTCTTCTTGCACATATATGTTGTGCATTTTGCTATAGATCATATGAGTTATTCTTATTATAATTATAAAGGTTTTTATTATTGCCATTTTTTTTTTTTTTTTTTTTTTGTCGTTTTTATTTTTCAAATCAAATATTTATAAATTTTGTCATCAATGAAATATTGGCATGATACTCTATTTAGTGAAAGGAGTTATTATTTGATTTTTAACCAATTTGATGTAGAAATCAAATGTTAGATTGATTGTACTTGCATGGATTTAGGCTTCCACTAAATTCATCTAAACAATATTTTAGAGCTACCTAGCGAGCAAGTTTAAATAGATGTTATCAAAATATAACTTTAATAAAGAAATGGGATAATAATCATATCATAAATTGGGCTTTGTTTGGGAAGGCTTTCTTATTGTTTCTTAAAACAACTTTCCAATCAAAAATTTAATTTTTGTACTAGATTTTAGAATTATATAATGACTATTTTATCAAGAATCATAAAACTTCATCTGATTTTTTTTTTTTTAAATCTCAATGACATATTGATATATGAATAGGATAATTTTATTTAACATTTTTTATGGAAATGAATATCAAATTCTGAGAAGTGTGAGGATGCCCTAGCCGACAGCTTCCTCCTGCTGCTTTGTTGCTCCTCCTTCTTCCTCCCCTTCGGCTAAGCCAGAGGACTTCCCCCACTCTTCTTCAACTATGGGTTCTCTTCCCCTTGCTGACTTCCCTCTGTTGTCAGCCAGCCGAGCCTCCCCTTCTAAGCACCGTAACTGGAATGCTGTATTTGCTCCGAAGGAGGCCTCCCCCTCCGACCTCAAGCTAACCCACTTTCCTTTGGAGCCAAAAATCGTGCCTTTCTCTGGTGAGAAGCTCTCCTTAGGTGCTGGAGACTGGACTCACTGCCTAGTTGGTTATTCGATAGGTCGCAGGCCTTTCTATGAGGCTCTGCTTAGCGCGGTTAAGAAAACTTGGAGCTTGAAAGGTGATCTGCAGATGCTGTCTTTGAGCGATGGCTTCTTTCTTTTCCGTTTTGCATGCGCTGAAGACTTGGATTTGGTTTGGTCCAGAGGAGTGTGGTTTCTCCTGGGCAAGCCATTTATCTTGCAGAAATGGCATCCTAAGTTCAAACCTAAGAGGGAGAACCTCATTTGGATAAAAATTCATGATCTACCGTTGGCCTGTTGGAATTCGGAGGGTATTTCCAGGATTGCGAGCAAGGTCGGCATCCCTCTTGCTGTGGACTCCCTTACTTCAAAAACGACCAGGCTGACATTCGCCTGTGTTTGTGTTCTGATGGATAGTAATACTATTTATCCAGAGGAAATCCTTGTTTCCCTGGATGGCGATGTAGTTGCTCTCAAGGTTCAATACGAATGGAGACCGTCTTCGTGCGATCACTGTAAGTCTTTAATCCATTACTCTTCCCTCTGCCATTCTAGACTACATTCTGATGAGACTGATACTTCCAAACCGACTGATAAAAAAATGCGTGGTAGAAGCCATAGCCGGAATCATAGTAACAGACCCGGGTCTGCTCGCCATCACAGTTCCTCTAAACCTCCCACTCATCCTCAACCAGATTCCCTTAAAACCTCTATCGATCCCTTCCCAGCTCCAAAGCTTACCACCTACAGCATCGGGCAACCCCTAAATTATCAACCTCATTCTCCTACTTCTCAAAATAATGCTTCACTGCTTCTTGACCAGTATACGGGAACTCTTCCGGATAACTTCTCTAAAGTTATGGAAATTGGCTCCTCTAGCATCCCAAACCTAAATTCTCCCATGGAAGTGTCCTCCTCATCCACTACATCAACCCCTGCTGCCAATGTCGAGACATCACCCCCGGGAGTTGTATCTCCTAATAAATATGAGATTCTGCTCACTAATTTGGAGAATGACAAACCCCCTGATTCTCCAAGAGGTCAAAAGACATCTGCTATTCTGACAAAGGCCAAGGACCAATAGCCACCTTTTGTTACAGTAGTTAAAAAATCAGCTCGGGGCAAGAAAAAAGGCCCATCCAACTCCTCTTTGTAATTTCTGTCCCGAACATTGCTGCGTGGAATGTCAGGGGATTCAATAGACCTGACAAAGTCATGTGTTGTAAACGTCTAGTTAAATCTTCTAAGCTAGATATGATTTGTATTTTGGAGGCCAGGGTTAACTCTAACTCCTTTCTGAATCCCTTCTTTGAAAATTCTCATGCTGTCTTCTCTAATGAAGATAGCTATCACAATTTTTATCTTTCCTCCTCGGGCAGGATTTGGATCAAATGGAATTCATGTAAGCTCAAGTTCACTCCCCAAATTACTATGAACCAATTCATATCTAAATTGGTTTCCTTTGGTTCGAACAAAAGTTTTTAGTTGACGGTCATATATGCCTCAAATAGTGCTTTGGAAAGGAAGAATTTATGGGAATCGATCGTTATGACTTCTTCTAATCAGGATGTCCCTTGGATCCTGATTGGAGACTTCAACTGTTGCAGTACACATCAAAAAAGAAAGGGGGCCTGCCTTTATCCCAAGGTGTTCTTGCGGATCTTAATAATTTGATATTTGATCTTAGTCTCAAAGATATACACACCGTTGGAAATGCTTTCACTTGGTTCAATCAAAGAAGTGAAAATCCTATTCACATTAAGCTGGACAGGGCTCTTCTCAATCATGCTTGGTTACATGATTATCCTACATCTTTTTGCTCTGTCCAAATTCCCTCTTGTTCAGATCATTGCCCCCTTATAATTCACTCGGGTGCCCCAATTAATTCTCGACATAGGTTCTTATTTAAGAACTACTGGACTAAATTTGAAAGGTATTGGATGCTTCTCCTTGAGTTTTTTTTCTAATCATTTATCTAGCAATCCTATGATCTCTTTCTGCAGTACATTAAAGCACTTCAAAGCAAGTATTAAGTTGGAAGCTTGGGCTAATTCTTCCACTCTTGATCGTCATTTAGAGGCACTTCACAAGTATCAAAAATATATTTTGGATAGGCTGCAAGATAATCCTATTGATCTCATCCTCAACTCTTCTTTAGTAAATGTGAATCATAACATCTCAGCCTTTACTGAAATTATGTCTTCCTGGATTATTCAAAGAGCAAAGGCAAGTTGGCTAAAGCATGGGGAGGATGATCTCAAATTTCTATACACTAGGATCAAGTGTAGACAAAGGAATTTTAGAGCTGCAGTTAACTTATTAGCTTCTCTTAATAGGGATAACTTGGACAATGCTATCCAGAACATCATTTGCCATTTTCAAACCTTATTTAATCCCCCTGCTGCCTCTAACATTGAGGTAAATCTCTTTCCTCTGGGAGCTATTATTCCGGAATTTTACAGGGGTCTGTTAACACAAAGCATATCTGATGAGGAAATTAGAAAATCTATCTTCTATGGATCATCCACTTCCTCCCCTGACCCGGATGGATTCAATTTTCTTTTTTACAAATCTGGGTGGGATGTTATTGGTCCAATGGTCTGCAAGGCAATCAAATCTTTTTTCTTAAAAGGATATTTACCTCCTTCTGCTAAAGCTACTACTATAGCCTTGATCCCAAAATACAAAAATGATGAATCCATTGCGTATTTCAGGCCTATTGCTTTGTGCGACACTATTTACAAAATTGTAGCCAAAACTTTGTCCAATCGGATTAAGCTTATTATGCCTCTGATTGTTAGGCAAAGTTAATCGGGATTTGTTAAATCTAGGATATCCACCGACAATATCATTCTTGCTAAAGAAATCATTGACTTTGTTAAAAAAGGAGGTGGCAAGTTCTTTTGTGCAAAACTTGATATACATAAGGCTTTTGATACAGTTCCAAGAGAATTCTTGATTGGCAGGATGACTCAAAAAGCGTTCCCCAACATATTTGTTAGCTGGGTGAAATCATGTATTCATGATGTCAACTTTTCAATATTGGTAAATGGGTCCCTTGAATGCTATTTCTCTTCTTCTGCAGGGCTAAGGCAAGGGTGCCCTCTTAGCCCCTACCTCTTCTGTCTGGTTATGATCTTTCTTCTCTCTTAGATGATGGTATTTTTAAAGGTGTGAGTATGGAAAGCTGCTCTATTTCACACCTTTTATATGCTAATGATGTACTCATTTTTGGAGAAGCAACTATTGAGAATTGCATTAAGCTTAAAGAAATCTTGTCAACCTTTGCTAATGCCTCAGGACTGAACTTCAATCTTGAGAAGTGCTCTATTATGTTTTCTAAGGCAGTGAGGAATCAGGAGAACATATGTCAGGCTTTATCTATTCATAATATCAGCCCCCTTATCTCTTATCTTGGCATCCCGCTTTCTTTCCGTAGACTGAAAGTGGTAGATTTTCTTCCTTTCACTGATAGCATTGCCAAAAGCTTTTCTGGATGGAAAGCTAACTTACTTTCTTTTGCTAGAAGACTGTAGCTCCTGAAATTCACTATTATCAACTCCATTGCCTACTAGATTAGGGGGGCTATTATGCCTAAAACGGTTTTCAAATATTTCGAAAAAGTCAGTTCCAAATTTTTATTTTTTGGGGACATTGGTGCTTCCAAAAAGATTCATATGGTGGCTTGGGGTAAGGTGTGCTTGTTTATTCACAATGGGGGTTTAGGGTTGCCTTCTTTTTTAGCTATGCAGTATTCATTGAATTGTGGTGTTATATTAAGAATGTATAATTCAGCATCTTTACTCTCTTCTTGGCTTATTGAAAGATATATATCACCATGGAGACCTGTTCCTCGCACTGCCACTTCTTTCTGGAAGTCTGTTTGCCAACTGCATTGGCTGCTAAAACCAAATTCTCTTTCAGGGTTACTCCTCCTTCTGCTCCCATTGCTGTGCATTGGGATCATTGGTGTTACAACGGTAACATGTAAAGCTTTTCGGATGGCCATTATGTTCTCCTTGCAACTAATCCTAAAACACTTATCAGGGATTTGATTAGTGATAATTGCTGGAGACTGCCTAATGATATTCCTTTGAATGTGAAACATGCAATTCTGGATATCCCAATTTATACAGATTCCAGTTCTTGCTTAATCTGGGATAATCTTAAACATAGTAGGTTTTCTGATTACATAAATGCTTTTCATTCTAATATGCCTAACTATTCCTGGTACAAGTTAATTTGGCACAAGAGCTATGCATTGCGATTTTTTGCCTTCTCATGGCTGGCTCTTGTTGGTGGTTTAAAAATTCTAAAGCCTTGCAAATTCGTAATATATATGTTCCGAACTTCTGCTCTCTCTGTCATGTTTTTCCTGAGAACTCTTCTCATTTATTTTTCGAATGCTCCTATTCTTATGATATTTTGATAAACCTTATGCCTTCAGCAAGACATTTGCTGCTCCGGCCTAACATTTTGCAACTTCTGGAATGGATCATGGATGATCCTGATACTGCTCAGCCGGCTAAAAAACTTCACTCTCTTATCTCTTGATGCAGTATTTATTATATTTGGAAAGAGAGAAATTCAAGAAGATTTGGCAATATTTTTAATAGCAGTACCTCTACTACTCTTTGCATTAAAAATGCTGTTAATCATAAGATTAATAAGTGGAATGATAGATATATCTCCTATATCTGGTTGCTATTTTTGCTGGGGTTCCCCTCCTAATTTTCTGTAGGTCTATTGTGGATTCTGGACTCTGTTCTGGCACTGTCCCGAAAATTTTGAGTATGCTGGAGGTTGTTATGAGGATGAGTGTTTCATTATGCCTGCTGTGCCGGAATTGCAATACCTGGTCAATGATGAAGCTCCTAAGCAGGCCCCCTTAGGATGGTCTACGGGCAACCAAGGGGAATTAGATTCGATGATTTTTTATACTATATGAGCCCAGGTGTTATTGTTTAAGGGAGCTTTCCTTTTTGAGTAAACTGATAAGATGTATTCTCATTTTGCTATTGCTTGATCTAGTTCGAGCTTCTTTTTGTGCTCGAATGAGCAGTCCCTTTTTGTATGTTGGGACCTTTTGTAATCCTTGGTTGTAATAGTTTTTCTTTTTAGTGGATTAATATACGGGCTAAGCCCAAATTTTTTCCAAAAAAAAGGGATGATTTTGTACTTCATCTCATCAATAAGCTCATTTCTATCGCATTCATATGAAATTGAGTACTATGTAATTTAAAAACTATTTCAAAAATAATATTTGGGATCGTTTTCTTATAATTTATTAATTTAATTAAACATAATAAATTTTATTATTATTATTATATCACTAAATATTTATCATTAAAACTAATATCTTTAATCATAAACTAAGATAACAAATCAAATAAAAAAAATAATGTTAACATAAGTTTAAGTTAAATCTATCAAATCCCCAATTTAGTAAATCCGTCAATTTAGTAAATATGTGATTTAAGGTAAATCGATATAAAAATAGGAAATAGTAAATTTTTAGGATATAATTTTTTGATTTTTAACATTTGACGTCAAATCCCAGAGCCAAACAACCCCTAAAATTAGGTCATCATCATCATTCCCTTCTCCATTGTCACATTTTTAGCTCTTCTATTATGAGCATTTTCTTATTTTTAATTTGTGTTTTAAATTAAATTTCATTTTTAATAGTAGTTATTTATTAATTTTAATTTTAATTACCATCATCTTATTATTTAACTTTAATTATTAATACAATACTAATTATCTATAATTAATTAATTAATTCTAAATGTTAGTAATTGAATAATTTAGTATTCAATTATTGTTTATACAATTAATTATTTAAGTGTTATTTATCTAATTTTTAATTAGTGAATATATTCTTAATTATTGATTAATTATTTAATTAGTATATTACTAATTAATTAAATTGGTCATTATTTAATTAATAATTTATTTATCATTTAGTATTTAATTGCTTACTAATTTTAATTATCTTATCTTCCGTAAGCTTTACGCATATATAAGTTTTTTTTTTTATCTTCTCCATTTCTTATTTTTAACTTCACCTAGTAGCGTGAGGTTAATCAATTTATAACGAGACATTAAAAGCTCCTTCGCCTCTTTTAATGGCGTTCCCTTCTTGTCCGATCGAAAGTTACAACTGATAGATAATATTGTCACAACAGATAGATAGCATTCTTCCTTCGCCTCCTTCGATGATGCGGGAATTCATTTATTGTGACGGTAACTACCATTCTCTCCTTTTGTGTGATTCTTTGACAAATCTCATAAAGCCGCATAAATTCTTCGAATTAAAGGATTACGTAAATCTGAGATTTACGCCAAAAAAGGAGGAATATAGGATTTAATTCACCAGGATTTAATGAAAGATATGGGGGTAACAAGGTATGTAGGTTGAAAAAGGCCCTATAGGGCTGAAAGGGTCACCTAGAGCATGATTTGGAAGATTCTCAACATTAATGCTTCTTTTTAGATATAAAAAAAAGTCAAGGGAACCATACATTATTCTTCAAACATTCAGATTCAGGGGAAATCACAATAGTATTGGTTTATGTGGATGATATTATCTTGACTAGGAATGATGAAAAGCAAAAAGTAATTCTAAAGAAACAACTTACCAAGGATTTTTTATATCAAAGTCTTAGTAGATTGAAATACTTTATTGGAATTTAGGTGGCCCACTCAAACAAAGGAATTTCATTTCACAATAAAAATGTATTAAAGATTTTTTGAAAGAAACATATAAACTAGCCTATAAATTGACACTAGCATTAGTAAAACCAAATCTCATATTGGGAGAAGCCAAAGAGGATACAGATGTACACAAGGGAGCCTACCAAAGACTCGTGGGAAAATTGATGTACCTTTTCCACACCAGACTAGATATTGCATTTGCTATAAGTATGGTCAGCCATTTCATGCAAAATTCGAACCAAAAATATGCAAGTGTAGACAAAATATTGCACTATCTTAAAGGGAACCAAGGAAAAGGGATTGTCTTTAGAAGAAATCACAGAATAACCCCAGAAGCTTATATTGATGTAGATTATACAGGATCACATATAGATAGACAATCTACCTCTGGATACTCCACATTCCTAATATAAAGAACACATAGTGTGAAATCAACAAATGAAAAAGTAGACCCAATTTTTTTATGGCCAAGCCTTAACAGCAACAAAAAAAGTATCAATGAGCAATATTTTGAGAATAACATTATTTCCGAATAAAGTCTTAGACGGAACACAAATATCAAAGTTCATTTAAAGAAATCTGCATGTTCTCAAAGCCAATTCTCATTTATAGATGGCATTTAGCTTTCCTAGTATAAAATTTTCAATATTAGAAGTGAGCTTAAATACACTAAACAAGAACAGTAATATATTTCATTATCATAACTCCAAAGCATTCACACTCAATTGCTTAACAGTAGGAAGTAAACAATAAAATTGAGACTAGACCTACATGTTTACTAAAGTTCCCATTTTTGTTTGCTTAATTTACTAAGTGAAATGTGTAAAAAACAAAAAAACAAAATTCAAACTAAAAGACCATCAAGTTGTGGAACAACAAGAATAACATGTTCTGATAAAGATTGACAAGAAAAAGCTTAACATGTCAAAAGAAAACAAAAAATCACAAGAAAAAAATGGATTTCTTAAAAGATAACATCTATAGAAAAAATAGCCCTCAAAAAAATGATCATGATCTAGACAAACATCTGTTGACCTATTTTTTTTGACCTCATTAATTCGAGCCTCCAAGTCAAATCGTGACTGATAAAGATTGAAGGGGTTTTATTTAATTGAAAATTATCTTCTTGGCTCAATCTCTCCCCTCCACTGGACTTAATGGGTCAGACCCAACCCATTGAGCCCAGACCTATACCCTGGGTCAACCTGGTCAGGTTTTCCATGTTAACCCAGTTTGACCCCTTTAGATTCCTTTGAGCCCAAATTAAATCCTAATCAATCCAAGGCTACCCTAGGCTCAAATCCTTCATACCTTGGATCTCCTTGGCTAGGTTGACCAAGTCAGCCCTTGCTTGGTCAACCCTAGTCTTCTCATAATCAAACTGACCTATTTAAATCAATTTAATCCCATTTAATGCATTAATCTCATTCCAAATGCTCCCTAATTCAAAACCACGGCCAAGGGGAGTTAAATTCCCTCCAAAAGACCCTTGGATTGAATCATAGCCGTCCATGTTAGGCCTAAGTCGTTAAATAGGGATTTTAGGGCTTCATGGAAGGGATATTGCATTCTATTCCTCCTAAGCTCGAACCCTATCGCGTGTGAGCTCCCCTAGCCTCCTTCCATCCTTCGCGACCAAAACCCACCATCCAAGCCTCGCCGGCGGCGAGATCTCTAGCCACCTGAAGCTAGGAAAGTTCCAAGACAATTTTCCGTCGATCCATTGTGTTTTGAGACGTGATTTCTTCTACAAATAGGAGCGTGGACAATCTATGAGTGCAACAAGCCTTTAAGTGGGTAAAACCGTCCACAAACCAAGGTGAAAACCTAAACCCTAGCCTAGGACACTTAGGTTTAAATAACTTCCCACACACCGCATTTTAGGATGCGATTTTTCTTCCTCATGAATGCTCTTCATTCATAGGTATTGTATTTAAAATTTCATCAAATTCCATCATCCCGGTCACGTGAACGAGATGATTATTCCATTAGATTTTCGGTTTTGCCCTAGGATCGAAGGTACAAAATCTCCAATGTTGATCGCTTGATCAACGACGATGATCTCATCGTTCTGTGGTCTCTTCCAAATGACAAAAACCACCACGCGGTTCCATTTTTAGTCCAGCATAATCATGACCGTCCATCTCATACAGCGAGAGATCAGACGGTCCATGCCCGCGTCTGACGTGGTTAAGTCGCGGGCATGGAAATCAACGCTGCGACAATCATTACCATTTATTGCAGAGCGGCGCAATCATTGGCAATGATTGCCCCGAAACCGCGGAGCCAATGGGAGCCCACCGCGTGGCCCACTAACGCCGCATCCACCGTTAATAAGTAATTATTAGTTTAAAATTTATTTTAAATCCTTTTTAAAATCTGATTTCTTCTAAAAATTATTATAAATCCATTTTTTATCTGAAAATTATACATAATATATCTTTTTGTTCACATTTATCAACTTAATTTAAAATTAATTTTATTTAAAAATATATAATATATTTTGAAATATTGTCAAAATAGTGAGTTGATTTTATTATTATTATTATTTTATTTTAATTTAAAATTTAATTTAATTATTATTATTATTATTATTATTATTATTATTATTATATATAGGGTTATTAGTATTATCATTATTATTTTAATCTAAAAATTATTATTATTATTATTATTACTATTTTAGGTAAAAGAAACTTATTATTATTATTATTATTATTATTATTATTATTATTATTATTATTATTATTATTATTATTATTATTATTATTATTTTAAATTTTTTATTATTATTTATTATTATTATTATTATTATTATATTATTATATTTCTCTTATTATTATTTTTAATATTATTATTATTATTATTATTATTATTATTATTATTATTATTTTAAAAAATATTATCATTATTATTTTAATAAATAACATTAAATTTCTAAAACTTTAAGATTTATTTTCATCTAATTTATTATTTATTTTTAAATACTTATTATATATTTTATTTTAAAATATACTTTTAATGCATAAAACTTTGAAAATTCATATATTTTTCGTTTTAACTCTGATTTTTGCGTATAATACCTTAAATTTTTTAAAAAATTATATTTGTTTATTTAAAAATATTTTCGTATATAAAATTATATTTTTCCAGCTGGTTTTTATTTTACTTTATTATTTTGAGTATTTTAAATACTATTTATAATAATTATTTTGAAGTTAAAAATTATTTTTAAATCATTTTAAAACTCTCTAGGGTAGCCAATGGATCTCCCCTATATTTATTTATTATAATTGAATTTTTTTAATTACATTATTTTTCAAAACTTATATATTTATGAGTATTTTAAATTATTTTAAAATTACTTATATTATTAAATCTTAATTCTGGGAGATCCACTAATTTTTAATTTTAAACATATGTTATGTGCATGAATAACAATCATGGGGGAGTGAATTATTAAATGATTGAGTGCCAATCATTCACTAATCATATTGTTAAGTGTGCTTAGTTTTCTTTCCTTTACCGTATCTTGTATGTGTATGATGCACAAGCACTTAGTTTAGATTCTCATAAATCTAAGAACATGGTGTGTTTACTGTTTTTGTGTACTCCCCGTATTGTTACCTCAATGGTTAGTCTAAAACTTTATTTTAAATTCATATAATGTAGTAACACCCTAAAAATAATAATTAAGGACCCATCTAGCGAACTTAAAAAAAAAATTCTAGGAGCTAGGGTAGAGCACTGATTGATATGAAAACTTCAACATTTAAACTTAGTGACACCATGAACATCCCAGAATTTTCTAGAAATTTTTAGGGCTCTTTAGACCCCTTAATTAACCAACCCTAATTTACCTAGTAATTAGGGTTCGATACCTTCTAAAAATTATAATAAATTCATTCCAACTCAAAAAATTCTCTATAATAGCCCAAAATGTTCATAATTGAATCCTCAACCTTAGATAAATAGGGCTCTTTAGTTGGATTTTAATCTGACCCTTAATTTTAAATTTAATAAAAATTACCATTCTGTCTTTTTTAGATAATTAAAAATTATTAAAAAAACCCAAATTTTCTCCAGACACTTGGGAACACCTCCTTAAGTCATTTCTAGTATTTGGAGGTGATTCCAATCAGTTTAAATTCTCCTACTAAGCTTTTATATGTTATCAATTTGGGATTGTAAATTGAAACTTTTAGAGCATTTACCTCTGGGTCACTATCTTGTCCTAAAGTGAAATAAAACTTTAGAGGGTTAATTTTTTTTGTAATCAAAAGGAATTACAACTCCCATTTTTTTATTTCTTCACCAAAACTTAATTCCATATTGATATACACCAGGGTTGTTCTTCTTTCAAATGAAGCATGGCCTTGACCATATGCCCTTTGGGCCATACTCCCACCTCTTTGAGGTAACATGTTTCGAGGCCTAATGACTACGTTCTTGAAGTCATCTTCGCTATGAGATTCTTATACTTTTTTACCTTTTTTCTTTTCTTCTTCTTTTTCTTTTGATCCTTTTGATTCTTGATTTTGAATGGAAATTTATTCACTTATTTTCTCGTCAATCTTGATCTCAGCTTTAAGAAGGGAAGAAGACCCTTTCGGTATAAAATATGCGACATCCTCATAGATCCAAATCTCTTGAACTGAGAATGGTTCAAATCACCCTTAAATACATTTTTAATGTCATCTCATTGGTACTTGACGTATTATTGTAGGATAGATGGAACCATCCTATATTTTTGGATCTAGGACCTAACTAAAAGTACATTGAAGGACGTAGCTGAATCAATTATTTGAAATTTCACTTCAATTTTGAGTTCTCCAATTTCCAATAGGAGAGTGATCGAATTGAAAGCCATCTTGCATTTTTTGTTGAACCCATATAACACCAACTTATTAGTATTGAGCTTACTGGTATCAACTTTAAGATAGACAAGGGTCTTTATATTCATCACGGTGACTGATGTACCTGAATCAACAAGGACTCTTGATGACTTGAATTTTCCTACATTTATAGTAATATAAATAGGGTAGTTATAGTCAGCAGTACCTAAAAGTACGTCTTTATCTGAAAAAGTTACTCCATACATTTCCTTGAAGTATAGTGCTTCATCTTTTGAGGTCGAAGCCTGTTGAGCTAAAAAAATCTCTAGGTCGAGAAGTGCCTTGATTAAGGAATACCTAAGGTTGAATATAATGTTCTAGCTCACCTTAGGAAGTTTCTAGCCAAATTAAACATCTATGATGTCCTTATCCTGCCAAAGGATGAGTTACCTTGCTTAAAGTTGAGTGGTAACTTAGATTGAATCATTGGAAATAACTTTTTTATCTTTATCCTGAGGGGCAAGCCTAGGTGGTAAGACTTTACCGCCATGAAGTTGTAAATGCTCGACATCCTTGATAGGGCAAACTACAGTGGAGTCTGCACTCTCCATAGGGGTCAAATCATCATTGTTTGAATGGGTGTCTGAATCTATTAGATTTATCATTATTGGACTTCCCTAAAAGTTAATTTTAAGGAGCTCACTATCTGATATGATCTCAGGTTCTAGATCCCCTTTAAAGATTAAAACTGGAAGGTCTAGTTTTTAAACATTTGGATCGATCTCAATAGAACTTTGAATTTCTTTGAAAGAGTTATTAATTTGCATTTTATCACTATATCTAATCATCAAAATTAACACAGAAGGATGCTTTTATTAAATTTACGATCTTTGCCATTGATGGGGCAAAGTAAAAGTCAGATAATAGGCGCAGGGATGGGGCCTTTATGCCACCATCTGCCGCTCAAATCAATCTATCATCAGTACACTTCTCTACAAAAACATTATTCTTTTCTTTTTTATTTAGTACACTAGTTCCTAGAACTACTGGAGTGGGGAGCAGCTCATCATCCTCCTGCGAAGCCTCCAGGTCAACCTCCTAAATTGGGCTCTAGGCTCTCATCCGCAAATGCTGAGAAAGATGAAAAAGACTTATTAATTGACTTTTTAAGAGTCTGGGATAAAAGTATATCCTAGCCATATTCAATTGATAGAGGAATGCTAGAAGGATTACCTGAAATGGCTTTGACAGAGCCTTGTTCCGAGTTTGACTAGGTACTCTTTAGGAATGTTGATGTTACCTTGCCCTAAGTTTTTTTTTATATCCAGTCTTTGAAAATAATATAGTCTTCAATCAGATGGTTGAGCATGTGATTGTTAGGACAATATTTAGGATCATCTTTACTATTTGCATCCTATGACCTTCTAGCTTCTAATAATTGGAAATCTAGCTTTTTTAGAAGGCTCGTAAAGTTCTTCTTTACCGACTCTCTTTTAAATGGGTATGGTCTTACCAACCTCTCTTTAATGTAGGTCGAGTAAGTCTCACTAAGAGTTAATGAGTTATTTGGAATTGTTTCATTTGAATTGGTGGTGGAGGAGCATTGGGCTGGCTGGTTAGTAGCTGTTTTCCTTTATCGACAGTCTAAACTGTAGCTGCTCTCTTTTTGAAGGAGCTGGCCGACTTTGGAGCTTTCTTGTAATCTATAAGATTCTTCAAGAATGACATCCGAGGAGCATCTTTCTATAGGTTTATTTCCTTGTTTAGAAGCTTCTCAAAGGTTTTAATTGTGAAACCCTTCAGAAGAAAAGCAATAGACCCGCCGATATTCTTTAGAAGAATCTTTACTTCATGTTGGTCTTGCAGATGGGGTTCACACTTCATCGAGAGATTTACCACCTTAAGATGTACTCAACCAAAGTCTCCCCCAGCTTTTTCTTTTTGATGATGAGATCACTCATGGTTGTGTGCTGCTGTGCTCCTAAAAATCTCTTTAAGAATATATTTTCAAGTTCATTATTTTTTTTTGTAAAACTGTTGGACAAATCTGTGTACCACTCAAAAGATATGCCAGAAAGACTACTAATAAATTGGCAAAATAGTAGAGCATCTGACCCTCAAATATTACAATAACTTGCTCAGAAGTAGGCCAGATTCTACCTCTGGTTTTCAATTTTGGTGAAAATTTTAAAAATGGTGGCACAAAGTCCTTAGGATAAGGAATAAAATCATATTCCTCGGGGTAGGGTCTAGTCTTTCGAATAAATACAGTTCTTTAAGAACCTGGTCCTAAATCAACTATTAGAGGTCTTTTTGAGCCAGTACCAGAGGTATTGAAGAGACTGTTGGTTCGAGTATTGGTTGAACTGAGGGAACTGAAAGAATTGGTTATTGGTCTTATGGGACTGTCAACACTAACGCATGGACCTTAGAACTAGATTTATGTTTACTGTGCTGATTAGTGACTACTTGAATGGCAGGTGGTTGTTGCTTAAACATAGGTTGTTTTGACTTGTCCAACTGTTCTTACATTTCCTAGAATTGAAATAACATGTATATAAATTGTGCCTCCACGTTTTTGATATGATGTTCCTCATCTCTAGCCATTATTAAACCATCTGAATTTGAATCAACACCTGCCGAGCCTTCCTCCTTGATAGAAGGGCATTTATTTGGCTCAATTTTTTTTAACAGATCACCTAGTTTAACCATGTAGATACTACTATTGACCACATCTTCTTCCATCAACAAATCTTCAAATTTCGGATCAAATGCTTCTTCAACTTCCTTCTTCCTCAAAATATCATAAATCTACTATACTACCTCATCGATCGGCAGGTCCATTATTACTTTGGGTTCAATGGGTAGGTAGCCTTTGTAATCCATCATGTCATAGAACTCGTTATCTTGTAACTTAGAAATGATAACTTATAACTTAAGATCATCAGTCATCGAGGGTTCTGCCATTAACTACTCAATTATTTCATGTTCTTATTGAGTCATTCCCTCCCCTTTAGCTATTCTAGGGTCAGTAGTCAAAAGGGTGGAATCCCTGATAGGGTGAGGGACATCTACCTTAGGAGGTTATTGACCTCATTTTTGTATGAGGTCACTTGGGCCAATCTAAATTCTAGATCTATTTATACCCTAAGATCTATTCAAACCCTAGATCTATCTTGACCTTAGAATTTATTTAAAACCCAAATCTATTTAGACCCTAGGATTAATACAGATCTTAGATTAATCTATATTCAAATCAAGACCAGACTTAAAACCTATCCAGATCTAAGTTCCATCTTAAATCTTAATCTAGCCTCATATATAGCTTCAACCCTATCCAATCACTTATGTCATCCAAATAATCCAAAAATCCATATCAAATCCAAAAATTCAAACCAAAATCTAATGTTCAAAGGCTTAGGTCCTGAAAGCCTTTTTTAGTAAATTTTCAAACATTTCAAACTAGGTCAAATAACCTCTGATTCATGATCTATCAATTACATATTTATTAGGCATATACCTAAAATCTACCCTACAAATTTGAACTCAATATGAGGCCTCTAACCCTAGAAACTAAATATATTTTCAAAGGACGACCATAAAACCTTCAATATTTATGGCCTATGCCACTTGACTTACCATCTAGTGGAATTTAACTTTAGAGCCATCTCCAAAGCTTATATGCACATCCCGACCCTTGATTATGATATTTTGAGCAGTAAACTACATTTTGGTGGACCCACTTTGACCTTCAATTAACTAGGGGTCATAATGAACAAAATGCCCCTTAAAGATAATTTTGGATTTTTCATAGGCTTCAACATGGCCTTTCAAATTAAGTTTCAAAACCTCTACCAATGCTTTCTAATCATCATTAGGAGTGTATAGGACTCAAACTCAGACCCTGGTCAAGCCTGGTTGATCAAGTCAACCTATTTTAACCAAAATACCCCTTAGAGGTTTGAACATCCATTTTGATTTAAATGGCCTCCCCATTATATGGAACCACTTTCATTCAACTCAAAATATTATTTTAAATCTATTAAGCTCAAACCCAGGCCCTGAGTTAACCTGGTTGACCAAATAGCCCCTTAAGGGTTTAAATGGTCAATTTGCTCAAAATGACCATTATAACCCCTAGGACCACCTTTACGTGACCCTATTTAACATTTCAAATGTACTAAGATCAAACTTAGCCCCTAGGTCAACTTGCTTGACCTTAATAACATTTAAGGGTTTAAATGAGTTAATCCAACCCATCAACCAAACTAATTTTTTTTAAAACCCTCAAACCTACTCCAATTGATGCTTTTAGTGTTTCCAAACTTTCTTGGAGTAAAAATATGGTCGATTTGACCAAGTCAATTCATTTTGACTTGGTCAAATCCCCTCAAAATCGCATATGACTACTCAAATTTTAATCCCATGGCTTGATACTCCTACCAAGTCAGCTCAAGACCCACCCCATGCCACCTTGCATGCCATGTCATTTGGTTTGACTTGTTGACTAGTCAAACTAGTCAATAAATAGTCAAAAGAAAATTAAAATACCAAATTACCCCTCTCGTCAAAAGCTAGCATGGGCTAAACTCAACTCCATCTCCATGTATTTGAGCAGTTTAGGAGGACACTTGATTTCAATCCAAAGCCCCCTAAATCTATCCAACTCAATGGGATAAGAGATAAGAGCCAAAAATCCTTCCCAAAGAATGATCATTCACTTCTATTTCCAAAATCCCTAGCTCCAACAACTTCCAACTCTCCTAGTTCTTTCTCAAACTTCCCCAGTGATTTCTACAGCTATTCCAGGCTTTTTCCAAACTTTCCCAAGCTCAAAAACCCCTTTTAGTGAAGAGAGAGAGAGAGAGAGTGAGAGAAAGAAGATTTTATACATCAGCTTTCAATCTAATCGTAAAAAGCTTTTAGCGTCTTCGAGAAAGTTGAAGAGGTCATTTGAAGCATTCTAACAAGCCTAAGAAAAAAAAAACTAAAGTTGGATTGTAAGTTATTCCCATTTTTAGTTAAATTTTAGACTTAAAATTTCTCTAATCTGTAATGCATGGAGTCTCAAAACTTTATGAATTGGAAGGTTAGGAAATCATGAGCTTATGTTTCAAATTTCATCAAATTTGTATGAGTATTTTGAAAGTTATGGCTATTTAAAAATTTTAGTTCTTTATGAACTGAATTGTTCTGGTTTAATCTGAGCTGTCTGATCAATCCTTTTGCGCGATAGGATGGCTCATAGAAAGCCATGTCACCTAAATTAGAACTGCACATGGCTATCAGAAGTGTGAAATGTATCACCCCTATTTTGAAAAAAAAAATAAATAAAAATTCAATTTAATAACCAGAACTTTAAAAATTCATAGAAAATTTATTGTTTCACCAAATTAAGTATTCTTGAGCTCGTTGGAAAGGGCTTAAGACCTACTGAAAGTTTGTTATGGATGTTAAGCCCTTATGAACTAGCCCGAGGCTAACCAGTGGGGGTGAATTGGTAATTTAAAAATCTTTGAAGCAAAAAAGAAAAATCTTTTTTAGCATTTTAGATTTTTTAAAACCAAATAAAATTATCTCTAAGTACGAAAGCAAAACAATTTTATAATAACACAAATTCAAAGTTTTTAATCTTAAATAAAATCACAACAGAGGGAAGAAATTTAAATGTGAAAATAACAAAAAAAAAAAAAAAGAATACACCAAATTTTATAGTGGTTCGGTCAACCGACCTACGTCCACTCCCTAGAGCCTCCTCTCCAGTATTACACTAAAAGAAGTGTCTCTTTTCTTTCCCCCACAGCAAGGCGAAGAAGCCCTTACAAAATCTTTCTACCGTGCTAGTGAGGCAGAGTACATTGAATCCTTTTACTCCCTCTGGGAGTAGGCAAAGAACCATGAATTCTTTTTTCACCCTTGTGGTGATGGCAGAGAATAAAGGAATCCTTTTACTCTATCCTGGAATTGGCATATAACCCGGATCTGAGCTGATGATCATCTCCAAAGAGCAACCAAGGAACCAAGGATGAAGTTTGAAAAAGTTGATCAAATCCTAACTTGGAGCAACCTTTGTGAACTCCCTCACAAACTCTCTCTCTCTCTCTCTCTCTCTCTCCCCAAACTCTCCTCCTTCTTAGGGTTTACCACAACAAAAGATCTTATGAAGAGTCATAAGATGAGAGCTTCAATAAAAGACTTCTGAAAAAACTCTAATTTTCAATTTGACATCAAAGATCATCTAGGATGATCATATGATCGTCCTATATGTTTAGTACAAAATAGCCCTTTTAGCTAGTCTAATATAATCAATTCAAGTTTTTTTATATATCATCTAGGATGATTCTATGATTGTCTGGGATGATTAGTTCAACATACTTTGTTGATCATCCAATATGACATGGGATGATAGATGGCATTCTCATATCATCCTGGAAAACATTCGGGACGTCCAGAACGATCAGACTGGATGATTATAAGAAAACCATGATTTTCATCTTAGATGAAAGGAATTATCCCATAAAATATTAAATATTGTGTAGGATAATTTTACAATATTTTATATGATCTGATCAATCAATCAAACCATAATTACTCTCCTAATTATAGGATAAATTTAGGCATAATTGTCCCAAATCATCTAGGATTGACACAAATCATCTAGGATGATCAAGATCGTTCAATAAATTTTAAATTATAAAATCTTGCCTAAATTATGATTGGCAGTTGGTTTCTAGATTTAAAACAACTCGTCATGTACAATATTAAGTTCATCCAGAATGATTAGTTTAATTAATCTTATTTGAACCAAATGTCCTAATTTGGGTTTTGTGATAAACGGATCACCCAGGATGATAGAAATTGTCATATATGATTAATTTAGAAAATTTAAAATCTTCCTGACTCACTTACACACTCCCTTGAGTGTGTATGTGCAAGGTTACATAGCTTCAAGATCAATCACATTACATTTGGCACAAAAAAGGTTAAAAAAGCATTGGAATTGAAATTACAGACTTAACTCTATCCTAGTCTATCCAGTCTTGAGCTAGCTTGTAATTGAGCTTGTAGTCCAGAAATGTTAGCTCATAACAAGGAAAATAAATTTGCAATAAACTTAATTAATAAGAGATAACATGATAAGTAAAACAATAATGTTTGTTATCATCAAAACACAATGCTTGGGCTAAGATATGTAACAATCTTTCTCTTTTTGATGATGACAAATATTATTTGTTAAAAGTTTTCAAAGAGATTTTTGTTATTCCCTACTCACCCTTGCTAAGATAATCTTTTGAAAAATAGAGGAGGTGAAAAATATTATTTTGAACAAAATTACAAAAAAAAAAAACTAAATAAGAAACAAACTTAACACTGAATAGAAAATAATATAAAATACTAAGTAGGAAAACAAGATTTTACAACCAACACACTACTCCTCCTTTTGATATATCAAAAAGGAGAAATAAGAAAAACATTAAATAGAAGTAAATACATCACAAGGTACAAAATTAAATACTAGTAGAAAACATAGAAACAGAAGCACTGAACAAACTAGAAAAAACAAAGAATTTAGATCACGTTGAGGTGGTGGAAAGGAATGATTAGGAGAACTTCAAAACAAAAGTGAAAAATACAAAAACATACAACAAAATTAAAACCAAGCTATAATAAAAAATAAATACAAATAGTGTAAAAAATATATTTTTTCAAATCAATCACCTCTAATAAATGATAAATTTAACTTGTTGTTAGATTCAAAAAGCCATAAGAAATGAATTGACAACGTTGAAATCTAGAAAGTTAGAAAATTAATTTTGTAAACCCTAGCTAGCTCAGACTCATTTCAGGTTCAAATTCTTTTTAAACAAGAATCTAATTCATAAATAAAAAAGATAGGAAAAATGATCTTTTCAAACTTCTTTCCAAAAAAATATCTAATAAAAATAATATTGCAAAGTAATTAACCACATATAAGAATTTTAAATTTAGGTGTTTGAAGATATTAAGTGGCATATGAATTCTTCTAAGAGTTAAAAGATTTGAAAGAGAATGAAGCTTATTACTTGGTGGGCGCATTTTATGCCTCTTTTTTAGTTGTTTGACACACTTTGCGTATCTTTTTATTGTTGAGCTTATTTTGTGCCTTTTTTCATTTATTTGATGATCATTACACATCTTTTCAGTGTTGAGCTTATTTTGTACCTCTTTTCATTTCTTTTGTGAGCTTGCTTCATTGCAAAACCTTCAAAGACTCTTAGCTGTGAGATCACCTTCTGGATATAAGAGAAGAGAAACTCACTCTCTTCTATAAGGAAGAGTGAAACATAATATATAAAAATATAAATATATATATATATATATATATATATATATATATATATATATATATATATATATATATATATATATATATATATATATATATATATATATATATATATATATATGTGATAAATGCAACAACGTGATTAAGAAAATTTGAAAGTGATTCTTTGATTTGAAACATTATTCATGTAAGATAGATTACTGTAGGAAGATAAAATTGATCTCTATTTTAAAGTCCAACTTTTAATTTTGAAATAAATTTTGATTAAAAAGAAAAATACACCACTAAAGGAGTTAAATGAAGAGAAACAATCATCAATGTTTATTCCTTTAACTCTTTTAGAGGAGTCAATCACTGTTTATAAGCTTCCAAATAAAAACAAGGCAAAAGTCTCATTTAAAAATCAAGTTTATCAGTCTAAGAATTCTCTTAATAGTAGTCTTATGTCAATGTGTTTGGTCATGGAGTGTTGAATTAGATTCTTTGAAATAAAGATGGCACTACTATTATTATATAAGATTAAAATTATTTCTACATATAATCCTAACCTAAAGGACTTAGGCCACACAATTTCCTAAGGTAGTGTATTCTGCTTCAGTAGTGGACAATGTAATTGAGTTTTATTTTCTACTAGTCTAATAGACTAAAGTCTATCCTATATTTTGACATGTCCCAAAAGTTCTTTTTCTATCAACCTTACATCTTGCAAAATACGAATCAGAATACCCAATAATTTCAAAAGAAGTGCTATGCCATGGATACCAAATTCTAAGTTTTGAGTTTCTAAAAGATATCTAAGAATTCTCTTAATAGTAGTCAATTGGGACTCTTTTGGATCAGCTTGAAATATAGCACAAAGATAAACACTAAATATTATATCAGGTATGGTAGCAGTTAAGTAAAGAAGTGATCTAATTATTCATCTATATTTCTTTTGATCAACAAATTTTCCATTTGAGTCTTTATCAAATTGAACAGTGGAGCTCGTGGGAGTGTTTATTTGTTTGGCCTTATTCATTTTATTTTTTTTAAGAATGTTCTTAATATATTTAGAATGACTAAGAAATGTCCCATCATTCATCTACTTTATGCTAAACCTCAAAAGTAAGGCAGTTCTCCTATCATACTCATCTTAAATTCCTTACTCATTATATTTAAAAATTCATCACATAATTTTTTATCAGAGGATCCAAACAGAATATCATCAACATAGATTTGGATAATGAGTAATTCATCTCCTACCTTTTTTAAAAATAGGGTGGTGTCTAAGTTCCCCTTATCAAACTCTCTTTCTAGTAGGAATGTGCTTAGCCTTTTATACCATACTATAGGTGTTTCTTTTAGTCTATATAATGCCTTTTTTGAAAGTACGAGATGTGCCGAGAGAGGGGGGGGGCATGGGCGGATCCCAGTTATGGTAAGGGTGGGCAAATGCCCACCCTAAAAAAAAACTATAGTGGAGGGGCTATTTCAGAATTTTTGCCCCCCCCCCCCCCCCCCTCACAAAATTTTTTTTGCCCTAAATTAAAACAGCGGGACCTGTTTGCCCAAATATTTTCTTTCCGCCTATTCCCTGTTCGGCTGTTCGCAAGGACCTCACGAAGCACTGCAGCCGCCTTGCCTTCTTGAAGAGTTCGTCGGATGCCGGACGGCCGAAGCCCTGTTTTTCGTCTGTTCCCTATTCGCAAGGTCCTCACGAAGCCATCGCAGCCACTGGCCCGCCCTCTAGCCTCTCTTCCCAGTTCGGCAGTTCCCAGTCCGCAAATCGCTGAAGGTAAGTTTTGAAATTTCAATCAAACTTTAACGCATATGTTTTTTTTTGTGATTTTTTTGTGAGATTTGCTTATAAAGACCATTACCATCATTAACACCTTCAAATAAAAGTGTTTAACACGTTAATTTCTACTCAAAGTTTAACACATTTTTTTTTCTTGGTTTTTTTAGACTTGTTTATTCAACAGTTTAAGGCTTCTCTGACCACAATTTTTGCTTGTTTTGGAATATTAGCTTCTCTGATCTTTGTTTGCTTGAGGTCTGAAGACATTTCTTAAATGTTCTTTTTCTAGGTGCTTGGTTTGAGCAGTGAGTACTGAGTAGATCGAAATTTCTGTAGCTTTTAATAATTTCTGTAGCAAACAGCCAAATAGCGAAACATTATGATTTGAGTTTCTGTAACAATTTCTGAAATTTCTGTAGCTTTAACCATAGATAATTTCTTAAAGTTATGTAGTTTTAAACATAGATAAATCTTAAGTAGATTGACATTTCAGTGAAAATTTCTGAGCTTTAATCATAGAGAAATTAGGTATTAATTATTAAACAAATAAAATTGAGAAAGATTTGAGTTTGTGTCTCAATTATAATGTGAATAAATTTGTCAAATTCTAAATAGGACCTATCCTCACCATTTAGCATTAACTTTTACTTAGCATTTCTATATTAATTTTGTATTGTCTTTTTTTATTAGAGTAACAATGTTAGCTAATTTGGATTGCTCATTGTTAGCCTTTTGAGAAATGGAAAGATTCTTGAAGCGAAAAGAACGTGTCGATTGATATTGACAATCTACATGCTGATCTTGGTCTTCGACCATCCATATGGAGTTACGATTTAAATGATCGTGATAGAGTTCGAAGAGCTTATTTATTGAAGGGACCGCATCAACCCAAAAATTATCAATTCCCTCAAACAACAATAGGGAACATTGCACGTAGATTTAACTCAAAATGGTTTGAAGACTTTCCTGATTGGATGGAATATAGTATTCAGAAAGATGCAGTATTTTGCCTTTATTGCTATTTATTTAAACCTCAAGAGCAAGTTAATACTAGCAAAGGCGGTGGAGATACATTTGTTGGTGAGGGATTTAAGAATTGGAAGAGAAAAGAGAAGCTTTTGAGTCATGTTGGAGATCACAACAGTGCACACAACAAGGCAAGACATAAATGTGAGGCTTTAATGAAGCTGGTGTTTTAATAAATGACATGGAATCTTTTGACTTTATCTTGACATTGCATTTGATTATTGACATTTTAGGGATTACAAATGAATTATCTCAAGCATTACAAAGAAATGATCAAGATATTATAAATACAATGAAATTGGTACAAGTGTCCAAACAACGATAGCAAATGATGAGGGAAAATGAATGGGTGCCTTTACTTAAAGAAGTGTCACGCTTTTGCAATATTTTTGAAATTGAAGTTTCAAATATGGATTTTAAATTCAAGGCTCGTGGACGATCTGTAAGAAAATGTGAAGAAATTACAAACTTTCATCATTATCGAGTAGATTTATTCTACGCGGTTATTGATATGCAACTTCAGGAATTGAATAACCGATTCTTAGAAAGCAGCACCGAGTTACTTCTTTGTGTGACATGTCTAAATCCGAGTAATATGTTTTCTGCTTATGATAAGAGAAAATTAATTCGTCTAGCAGAATTATATCCAGCAGATTTCTCTATGATTGATCTTGTGTCTCTTGAGCATCAACTGTCAACTTATATTATTGATATGCGTACTAGCGAGGAGTTTTCTTCTTTAAATAGCATTGCTACTCTAGCAAAACAGATGGTAAAGGATAAAAAAATGTTGTGTATCCACTAGTTTATAAACTTATTGTTTTTGCACTGACGTTATCAGTTGCTACTGCTACGGTGGAGAGAGCATTTTCTGCAATGAAGATCATTAAGCATCGACTTCATAATAAAATGGGTGATGTCTGGCTTAATGATTGTCTAGTGCCATATATTAAAAAAGAAGTATTTGATTCTGTTCCGAATGAAGTCAATATGCAACATTATCAGAAAATGCAAAGTAGAATGCAAAGTCTGTAATTTTCTTTTTAATTTAAAAAATTATGATGAAATATAATGCTTTGTTTTGAATTTTGTTAGTGAAATATAACTATATTTTTTGTATTTATATATATCGGGTTTGCCCACCCTAAAAAAAGGGCTGGATCCTCCACTGCGGGGGGGGGGGTGAAAAAGTTTTTTAAAAATGAATCGTAAACATGAGTTCAAATTTTTTAAGGATTTTTTTAGATTATTTAAATAATGATTTAACTAGTCAAATGTGGAAGCTAATGATTCGTTCACAATTACAATAGTGGTGATAAAATTTTAAATCTCATAATGAAAAAAAATTAAAATTAGATCTTTTATCAAGCAGTTAACACATAAAATAAATGCAAGAAAAGTAAAATAGGTAGAACAAAAAAAGCACACTAGGATTTTTTATAGTGGTTCAGTCACTTGACCTACATCAACTCTCCCGAGTCCTCCACTTTGAGAGTTGCACTATCAGAAGTTGAATCTCCTTTTGCTCCCACATCAAGGTGGAGAAGCCTTTACAAAACTCACTTTCACCTTCCCCAGTGTGACCAGACACTATGTCACCCTCATGGTGACGGTGACGGTAGTAGACCCTCTCCTTTTTCTCCCTCCTAGAGAAGGCAGAGAACCTCGATAACATTGACCTATAAGCCTCTCTCTAGAGAGGTTCTATAAGACTCACCAAGGCTACATGAGGAGCAAGCGTGCAGCTAGCTCGGAGCAACCATGTGATCCAAATTCATACATGCCTTCCAGAGTACAAAATGGATGGGTCCCTAAACACTTAATTTTTTTTTTGTAAGTATGGATTGTACTATACGGTCATAGTTCATACTTGCATTCTAGAGTACGAAATTGTGAGGTCCTTTTTCATCCCTAATTTTTTTACAAATGAACTTGAAATTTTTTGTAATTGATCATATAGTACGATATCATCATCGTACGTACGTCGTACACGGTACAAAATTGTGGGGTTTCTCTTCGTCCCAACAAAGATGAAAAATTTTCTAATTGTTCGTATCAGACGAACATGGTTTGTACCGAACGATGATCATGTATGAAATGGTTTCATACCGATTTACAATAGGTTTGTTTGTAACAAATTTTGAACTATTCATACGCCTGAAATCTGATCATATTGTACGATTGTATACGCTCAAAATTAAAAGTTTCATTTTTCTGGATGGTTTTTCATATCGTTAGTATAAAATATCCACTAAAACTGACGTGAAAAAGTCTTGTCTTCGTGATTTTCAAGGGCAATTGAAAAAGAGAGTGTTTGAGAGAGATTTCTTGCAAGTGGAGTGTAAAGGGTTCACAAGGTTACTCAAAGGTAAGGATCTGTTTATGATTTTTGTTTTCACTCTTCCTCTTATCTTTCTAGTTGCTCGTGTGAAGATCCTTGGAGAAGATTCGGCACTCTGCCGACACTTGGAGAGTGTGAAAGGATGACAGTTCTTTGCCGACACTTGGAGAGTTTGAAAAGATGATGGATCTCTGCCTATACTTGGAGAGTGTGAAAGGATGATGATTCTCTGCCGACAGTTGGAGAGTGTGAAAGGATGATGATTCTCTGTTGACACTTAGAGAGTGTGAAAGGCTTACTATTCTCTGCCGATACTTGGAGAGTGTGAAAGGATGGCGGTTTTCTACCGCACCGAGGATTGGTGGAAAAGAGGTTTTATAAAGGCTTCTTCAACTTGCTGTGGGGGCAAAAGGAGAAACAGTATGGTAATAATGCAATACCTGAAGGGGGAGTCTTCAGGGAGTGGATGTAGGTCATTTTATTTACTGCAAGTTATATTCTAGAGTTGAATTTTTTTTTTAAATCTTAATTAACTTGCTAATTGGATCAAAAGTTTTCAAATTTTAAATCCAAGATAAAGTTTTAAAATTACCAATTCCCTGAAGACTCCCGGTAGAGAGAGCGGTTCACGGTTCGACCGGTTCAACCGGACCAGACAACGAACCGGTAGAGAAAGCAGTTAAAGGTTCGACCGGTCGAACCGGGGTCGAACCGGGTGACGTAATAAATAGAATTTAGATGATATAAAAATCATATGATAAAATAACTTTTTTATTAAAAAATCAATAGAATTCATATATTACTAATATCTTATATAAATTTAAATTTAAACATATTCAATCTTTAAATTTAATTTAAATTTAACCAAAAATTAACTTATAAGTTATAAATGAATTAATAAGTTTAATATAAATAATCCTTAATTTATGTTATATATTTATATATAATTTATATATTAGATGCATATTATTATTTTACATTTATAAATTATTAAGATTAAATTAAATCATTTATTATAAATAATGAATAAATTAATTAATATTTATAGCACATAAAAAATTATGAATATAATTTATTAATTTATTTAATATTATTAATTTGAAATAAATATTAGTTCATCATAAAAATATTATTTAAAAAAATTTATTTTAAAATGAATTGTGTATGTTATAAACTTAAGTGTTAAGAAGAAAGAGATATGAGCTTTAGATGTTTTAGTCCCACATCACTTGAGAGACTTTCCCTTGGTGAAGCTTTTACTATATATTGGTTTTTTTTTTTTTTTTTTGGGACATTTAGGCCAATTAAGCAAACTCACACACACAACGCATACACATAGATTCGAATCTTGGTCCTCTTAGTTTGAAGCCTAAGCTCTCAACCAATAGGCCAAGGAGAGTTGTGTTATATATTGGTTTTTGAGCTTTAAGAAGTAGTACATCATGTAAAGGTTAAAGCTTTATGAAATGCTTGTTTTTAATTTTTTAATTTAAAATTAAGCATTTCAAATTTGAAATTAAATTATAAATATTTTTTAATATTTTAAAAAATAAGTTATTTAAAATTTAAATATTAAAAAATACAAAAATTGAACCGGCCGGTTCAAGAAAACCGTGACCGTTTTGCCGGTTCAACTGTTGAACCGGCGGTTCTGAACAAAACCGGCCGGTTCAAAACTAAGCCGGTTTTCAGGTTGAATCGAACCGGCCTTCAAACCGGTTCACGGTTGAACCGGTCAGACCGGCCGGTCCGGTCCAATTTTTAAAGCATTGGTAATTCCCTAAAATCAAACTGGGATTTATTGATCTCCCTTAGGTCCATCGATAGGATTTGCTGAGCGGTCCCATTCATTATCCGGTACACAACAATTCTGGGAAACTGTTAGGGAATTGTGTTTCAATCCCTTTTGGGTAGGGTTAATTTCGAGGCCGATGAATAGGGGCGCGTTTGGGACGGATGTTTCGCTGCAATGCTTTACCGAACACAACCGAGAGGTCGTTTGGGACGGACCGATGGCGCTCCGTTCTCAACAATTTCACGTCCCGCGGTTGCTTCTCACATCCGTAAAAAGCTTTCTGCGGTTCGCCTGCTTCCCGCTATTCTTAGACATGCTAAATACGGTAATGCCCTTACTGCCTCACAAATTTCCTTTATACCAGGCGAGCGACTCCTGCTCCGCTTCCGTCTCGGCGATACTAATAAATAGGGAATAGGGAAGGAACGGGAGTCGGAGTTGCGAGGAGCGTTCGGTGGTCGCTGCCGAGTTCAGGGAGCTTGATTGGTAGAGGTAAAGATGCCCTAACTGACTTCTTCTCTGCTTTTTCCCATCATCTTCCTTTTTCTTGAGCTGTTGTTCACTAGTTAGGAATATGTTCTTCTCTGCTTTTTCCCATCGATCGTTGACTGCTAATGGGCTTCAACTCAATCGTCCATCGCCAGAAAGCTTCCGCTTAAATGGCATTGAAATCCCGTAAGGTTCTTCCCGCTAGGCGGTGCGCTAATTCGAGCAGGGGAAATTTCCCACTCGCAAATAGCGGAAGCCTCAACCGTCTGAAAACCGAAGGGAGGAGAAGAAATCCCGTAAGCTTCTGCACGCGAGGAGGGGTGCTAATTCGAGCAGGGGAAATTTCCCACTCGCAAATAGTGGAAGCCTCAACCGTTAGAAAGCCGGAGGGAGGAGAAGAAATCCCATAAGCTTCTGCACACGATGAGGGGAACTAATTCGACCAGGGGAAATTTTTCACTCGCAAATAGCGGAAGCCTAAACCGTCAGAGAGCCAGAGGGAGAAAGAGAGAGAAGGTGCAAGTTTTCCAAAGGCCTAGGGGGCTATTTATAGGTTTTGGAGAGAATGAGGGGGAGTTATTGCAATTTTCGGAATTCCCAATTTTCCTAAAATTTTTTCAATTTTTTTTGGAATTTTTTTCGGAATTTTTTGGACCCAAAATAGTAAAAAAATGTTATTTCTGCACATATGGGTCCCACAAAGGCGGTGGGCCGAACCGCCTCACGAAACAGCACGACCAGCGCACCGATCCGCGGGCACCACGCGCGGATCTCAACTGGCCGCACACGGCCAGCGACTGGCCAAGGCGGCTGCAGCAGCGGCAGCCGCAGCACTGCCGCGCGGGCACAGTGCGGCGAAGGAACGATTGCGAACCAGCCAGGCGTGCGGGCACGGCTCGCCCCAGGCGCAGAAATAACAATGCGTACGGGCTATGCCACTGCAGAAAAACTATAAATAGAGCCCTCATTCTACACAAAGAGGACTGGAAGTGAAGAGAGAGAAGAAGAAGAGAAGAAGGAGGAGAAGGAAGAAGCTCCTCCTCGACCACAACCGGAGCTCTTCCTGCCGCCCGAACACGCCGGGATTCTGCGTGATATTCGGGAGAACGCAGGAATTCTTCCCAACTTCCACGTGATGCTGAAATTCTTCCCAATTTGCAACAAAGTTTCCTCCTGACGTCGAAACTCCGCCCAAGTGAAGCCGGAGTTCTCCTTTGCCACCAACAGACGTCGGACTTCTACCCGACGTCAAACCTTCACTCTTCGCCAAATTTCTACCCGACGCCGGACTTCTACCGGTTATCAGAATTCGCTGGACATCTACGTGAAGATGGATTTATTTCCATTGTTGGACTTCTACCTGACGCTGTCCTTCTGATCTTCGTCGTCAGACTACAGTCTTTCCGACCTCTGTCGACCGCCAACTACGATCCTCCTTACTTACGTCGCCCACTGACTACAGTCCTTCCGACCTCCATTGCCAACTGACTACGGTCCTCCTGACATACGTCGCCCACCGACTACAAGTCTTCAGACCTTTGTCGCCCTCAGACTACAGTCCTTCCAACCAAACGAACATGTCAACAATGACTCTTTCTATTAACATCATGTAATGTACTCCATAAGATGTACATCAAGCTAAGACCTTCCACTAAGGAAGGGCCTCATTTGTAATAGACTGCAATACTAGTGGATTCATTCAAACTGGGCTAGGCCCCATGGTTTTTCCCCCTTTTCAGGGGTTTTCCACGTAAAAATCTTGGTGTCTCATAAATGCTGGACCCTTTCTCTTATCTGATTGCGTGCCAGATTTTTGTACAACGCTAAGATGATAAACTTTATATTTCTCTACCGCCGCGAATACTCCTGGACGCAACAATTTGGCGCCGTATGTGGGAACCGAATTCCTGACTGGGGTGCAATTTTTGCTCCAACCTTAAAAGGTTATTCAACTGCTATTGATGCACCCATGTTATTGGAATCTGATCCGGACTAGGGGGCAACCTTGACTATAATTTTAGTCAAGAAGATCTCTCAAAAACATTCATATCAAAGACGATATATAAGGAAACTCCCTAAAAATGCAAGGAAGCTTCCGATAAATTTCAAGCCACGTATAGTCCCTTACTGGACTTCCACTCCTTGAACAAGGTCTTAATCTCGACTTCAAAAAGGCAGTAACGGTCTAAAGATAGACCCTTCTTCAACTTTGATTCGGGATACACCCGACGTTCGCCCCCTCCTAATCAAGGCAATATCGATCCCAGGGGGATTTGATTTGACCTCTTCCATACAGGTTAACGTCGTCGAGCAGGGCTCCGGCATACAATCTCGGATAGGTCTCACATTCTTGGTGGATTCTTCCGACCTCTTCCACACAGATCTGACATACAACCTCGGAAAGGTCTCACATCCTTGGTGTATTCTCTCGACCTCTTCCACACATGTTAACGTCATCGAGCAAAGGCTCCGACATACAACCTCGGAAAAGTATTACATCCTTGGTGGATTCTCTGGACCTCTTTCACACAGGCTAACGTCGTCGAGCAAAGGCTCTGACATACAACCACGGAAAGGTCTTACATCCTTGGTGGATTCTCTCGACCTCTTCCACACATGTTAACGTCGTCGAGCAAATGATCCGACATACAACCTTAGAAAGCTCTCACATCCTTGGTCAATTCTCTCGACCTCTTCCACACAGGTTAACGTCGTCGAGCAGGGCTCCGGCATACAAACTCAGAAAGGTCTCACATCCTTGGTGGATTCTCTCGACCTCTTCCACACAGGTTAATGTCGTCGAGCAGGGATCCGGCATACAACCTCGGAAAGGTCTCGCATCCTTGGTGGATTCTCTCGTTCTCTCCCACACAAGTTAACATCGTCGAGCAGGGCTCCGGCATACAATCTTGGATAGGTCTTACATCATTGGTGGAACTAATATCGGTTAACATCATCGAGCAAAGGCCCTGATAAACAACCTTGGATAGATTATACATCCTTAGTTAACATCACCAGAATGCCGTCAATGGACTTCTATCGGACTTCTGCACAAAGTTAAATTTCTACCTGATGTTGAATTTCCTCATGTCGCTGAACTTTTGTCTTGCAGTTCTTTCGACGAACTAATACCCGACGTCGGACTTCTTCCTACAGTCAGACAAATACCCGTCGTCGGACTTCTATCTGTCGATGGACTTTTGTCGGTCTTCTACCCGACTTAGTACTTTTATCCAACGCCGGACTTTTTCCTGTCGTTGGACTAATACCCGTCATCGGACTTCTGTCCGTCGATGGACTTTTATCAGTCTTCTACCCGACGTAGGACTTTTGCTCGTCAGCGGACTTCTACTCGACGTCGGACTTCTACTCGTCAGCAGACTTCTACCCGTCGTCGGACTTCTGCTCGTGGATGAACTTTCGTCGGTCTTCTATCCGATAGTACTTCTATCCGACGTCGGACTTCTGCACATCAACGGACTTTTACCCGATGTCGAACTTCTCCCTGTCATCGGACTTGTGCTCATCAGCGAATTTCTGCTCGTCGATGAACTTTCGTCGGTCTTCTACCCGATAGTACTTCTACCCGATGTCGGACTTCTCCCTGTCGTCGGACTTCTGCTCGTCAGCGGACTTCTACCTGTCGACGGACTACTGCCCGTCGATGGACTTTCATCGGTCTTCTGCTTAAGGCTGTACTTCTGTCTATCGTCGGACACCTAACCGTTGTCAGAGTTCTGCCTTTAGACGGACTTTCGTCAGTCTTCTACTCGATGCTGCACCTCTACCCGACTACGGACTTATGCCCGCCGTCGGAATACTACCCATCGTCGGACTTCTGCCTGTCGACAAACTTTTACTGATCTTCTACCTGACTTGGTACTTCTATCGGATGTCGGACTTCTACCAGTCAATATACTTTCATCGGTCTTCTTCCCGACGCTGTATGTCTACCAGACGTCGGACTTCTGTCAATCGTCAGAATTCTACTCGTCGTCAAACTTCTGCCCGTCGATGAACTTTCATCGGTCTTCTGCCCAAGGCCGTACTTCTACTTTTCGTCGGGCTTCTGTCTATTATCAGAATTCTACTCGTCGACAGACTTCTGCCCGTCGATGAACTTTCATCGGTCTTCTGCACGAGGCCGTACTTCTACTCGTTGTCGGACTTCTCTATATCGTCAGAATTCTACTCATCATAAAACTTCTGCCCGTCGACGAACTTTCATCGGTCTTCTGCCCAAGGTCGTACTTCTACCCGACGTCGAACTTTTCCTTGTCGTCGGACTTCTGCTAGTCAGCAGACTTCCACTCGTCGTCGGACTTCTGCCCGTCGACGAACTTTCATCGGTCTTCTATCCATTGTTGGACTTCTACCTGACGCTGTCCTTCTGATCTTCGTCGTCAGACTACAGTCTTTCCGACCTCTGTCGACTGCCAACTACGGTCCTCCTTACTTACGTCGCCCACTGACTACAGTCTTTCCGACCTCCGTTGCCAACTAACTACGGTCCTCCTGACATACGTCGCCCACCGACTACAAGTCTTCCGACCTCTGTCGCCCTCCGACTACAGTCCTTCCAACCAAACGAACATGTCAACAATGACTCTTTGTATTAACATCATGTAATGTACTCCATAAGATGTACATCAAGCTAAGACCTTCCACCAAGGAAGGGCCTCATTTGTAATCGACTGCAATACTTGTGGATTCATTCAAACTGGGCTAGGCGCCATGATTTTTCCCCCTTTTCAGGGGTTTTCCACGTAAAAATCTTAGTGTCTCATAAATGCTAGACCCTTTCTCTTATCTGATTGCGTGCCGAATTTTTGTACTACGCTAAGACAACAAACTTTATATTTCTCTACCGCCGCGAATACTCCTGGACACAACAAACCTCATCAGCCTTGCAAACTCATTCAATCAACAGTCGATTGGAAGTATTCTTCCGTCATTGATGCGGGATGACTTAACAATCTGCAACTTTCTTATGAAAATCTAAGATGTAATTTCTAATTTGCAAGTATTCGATCCTTCTAGCAGTTAATTTATTAAGGAAACCTATAAGAAATCTTTCAATTTTTAAATGTATCATTACTGTTAACTTGTTTTGAATTCTACACACTTTTCGTTTATATTAATAATAGAATTATAATTGTCACATTAATAGTTATGCGAATACTTTCATGCAGAGCGGGCAAAACAGCTAATAAGATGTGAGGCAAATAATAAAAATGCAAAAACACTAGTATAGTATGCTGATCATAAGGAATACACAATTAATTCTCAAGGAAAGAGGCTACAAAAGTTTAAAAACAAACCACAAAGACGTAGTATATTTATATGGATGGACAACTTTTTAATGAAAACTAAACCAAATGACTAAATATTAGTCCTAACAAATCATGCACTTTAGATTTAACCAAATAGATGAATTTCAATTTTCAAATTTATTAATAATAAATTCTCTAAATATTGATGCAATTAAATTTTTTTCTTATAAGTTATTTTTATTAAATGATTTATCTAGAAACCAAGAACCAAAAACAAAATTTATCTCAATTGGTTTGTACTTATGATTTTAATAAATAATATGATCCAATAGAGGAGAAGAGATAGATTCAATTCAAACTCAGTTTTAGAAGGGACTCAATTCTAATGAAATTTCAATTTCAAATATGATGGCATGCTCAGTTTCAATTCAAACTCATGTTTTGACACTAGTTAAGAGTTCACTTCACGAATATAGTCCAATAGAGGAGAAGAGATAGATTCAAAAAAATATAACAGAATTTTAGATTTGAGTAAACAAAAGAACTAAGTTTCAAGTTTCTTTTAAAGTATTTATCATCAACAAATTCTTTGAAACCTTGAGATATAACTTTACTTTCTTTATGAGATTCTTTTCATTAAATAGTACATCAAGAAATCAAGAACCAAAAACAAAGTTGATCTAAAGAGATGATTTTGTTAAATACTTCATTGAAAGCTAAACAATCATATTATTTAATTAATTTATTAACTTCAAAGTAGAAGTTTAACTTCAAATATGATGATATCTCAATTTCAATTCAAACACAACTTTTGACCGTTATAAAGTATAGAGCTACGTTCACAAACATGATCTAATATATATAAAGATTCAAATTCAATAAAATTAGATTTAGATTCATATCATAACTATAAATCTTCATTTGCATCTAATACATGGTCAAAAAACATGCCATGAACTACAAATTTACTCAATAAGATCAGGTATGAGCTTGCATAATGCTTTGGTTGGCATTGGTTTAACAGGTTTAAATGGAGAAGCTAAATATTTATCTTAAGAACATTAACCAATGATCGAGTAAGACCAATAATATATTTATGATATTTATCATTCCACAATATCTAAAATTGTATAAAACTTTATATTAAAATTTTAATGAAATGTAGATTAACTCATCCATAATTTCTCACCATAGACCTTGAATGAAACAAATAATGATGGCAAAATAGCTTAGAGCAAAAAAAAAAAAAAAATTGCTACAATATCAAGATCTAGCCAGACCCTAGTCTAAAGCTTGTGTTAAGACTACATTAAACTTAACTATCCTAGGCATTTAAAGTGCAAAAAGATCTAAAGGGAGAATGAAGGCGGTGCGAATCTAGAAGGTGCGAATCTAGAAGAGAAGTTACACCAATTAAGCCATTGAATGCTAAAATTTACATATCCCATTATAGGTAATCTCCAACCCTACTATATATTTTACTTTCCACAGTTCGACCATGGCACCCCCGGTTGCAATGGGTTGTGCTTGTTCAATAGCCTTTCATCAACAAGTATATCCCAATTAATGAAAAGCTCTACTAACTCCTAGACCTTCATGGAGAGCTCCTAGAAGTCTTTGGCAATTATAGTACTACTCTAACCCTAACCTATGAGAGGAGATACGCCACAGTTTGGATTAGCACTGACTAGATTAAACAACTTAGATCAAGTGGGATGAAATAATTGATCCAATCAGCTTTATATTTTATCGAATATGTTCTCATTTAGTGCAATCTTATCTATTGATTCATAATTAAATGGATATTAATGATTTTTCTTTTTCAAATAGTACATACCCAATCATTGAGCCATCAGTAATGATTCACAGTCATTGCCAATCATTGATGACACATTTATAGCCATCAAACTGAAATCCAATTTTGTTTTAAATAATTTTTCCAATTTAATGTTTTTGACTCAATTTCATATACTTACAAAAAATAATCAATATGACAATACCCATTAATTATTGGACTATCAAATTTGGCTAAATTCTAGATTAGGTGAGTAGACTCTAGTGAACAATACCAAATCATCAAACTTGACATGCACTCTCTAGATGGTGCACTTGTAACAAAATTGCCCATGGATGTAAAATTAGTCTCGATAGATGTAATGTTTACTTTGTGATGTTTACATTGTGATACTACGCATGCTCTAATACACACCTACATTTTATTTAATGTATGCACACATTTGAACATTCATGACACCTTATATGACAATTTGCAGAATATCAATCAAAATATAGATATATTTGGGTATGTCACTGGGTTGCAAGCAATATATTTTATAAAATGCACATGCATTGTTTGTTAGGAAAGAGAGCACCTAAAATTACAAGAAGTACAACAAGCCATGAAGTAATTGCAATAAACATCAAGAACCACAATAGAGAACACTATAATTTATGTGGTTATGCTTAAGCAAACCTACATGCATGATTACATAGAGATTGAACAATCCACTAAACTTCAAAAAAGGAACATAATGGATTACACCTCATAAAAAGTTGTCTTAAATTTATTAGAATAGAGAAGTGAAATGTCATTTTCTTGCAGCCATTTCCGTCCGGCAATGAATAAAATATGTCTTAAATTTATATTTCTCATGATTTCCAAAGATAATTCACGCGTTGAAAAACAAACACTATCAAAAAAATTTTACCAGAGACATTTCTAGTTGATTTTTCTTAATAATTAGTTAATACATAATTTTTTAAAATTATTTAATCTGTTTACCAATACCTATTAGATTAGCTAATTAATTTATTTTTAACGCATAATAATAATTATTTAAACTTTTAAATTATTTTAGTTTAACAAAATTTAACTTAATTAATTTAAATATTTCTAATAATTATTTTTCAAAAAATTTAAAATTCTCTTTATTATACACAATTGTCTATTAATAGTAATTTAAAAATAACAAATGATTATTTGATAATATCAACTAATTTTGTTGATAAATATTTTAAAAAAATTATAAATATTTTACAAAAATAATTTAGTTTATATTAAATTTACATTATTGAGTAGACCTGAACAACATTTAGAGAAAAAGTAACAATCATTAAAAGTTGTGCTTGTATCTATCCGTAAGAGTAACTATCATTAAGAGTTTTTGAAAAATCTTGTGTAATGAGGGACCAATTTTTAAACAACTTGAAGGTCAGCTGCACTGTCTGAAGTTTCATTGGATGCTCCAGCTGATGATGATGACGAAGTATTATATGACTGAAGAACCCTACCTGTAGAGTCAACTCTTTGTCCTTGATTTGCTTGTTTCTTTAGGAGATCCATTAATGTTGAAAAAAACTTTGTGGATAACGAAAGAATCCCAATAAGCTGTATAATTAACATATAATAAAAATTATTAGTAAAAAAATAGTAGAATGCACCCATATCAAGAAGGAAAGTATTAGCATTTCAATTATCTAAATAACTCACAGCTTCATTTCAGAATTCGCCTGAGATATCATACTAGACCCAGAGCATCTAGCCCAGAAGAAAAGCAACAAAAATGACCCAAAGGTACAAAGGATTTCTAACATGAGAGAACATGAGTATAATATTTTGTTGAATGCGACTGAAAGTAATAAGACTATCAATCATAATTTATAGCATGCTTTCAAGAAAATTATCTTAGAAGTGTCTTAAATTCATTCAACCCCAAGAAAAACATGGAAGCAATGGTCCAAAGAGGAGGCAACCAATTGTTGTTCCTCTTGTTAATTTCCTGAAATGAGTATGCATGTTTAGGCATAAAAGATGTTGTATCGTAGTAAAAAGCAAGGAATTTTGATCAAGTATGTCAAATTGAAGTAGAAGTCGATTGCAGTTTATAACTGCGCTGCAAAAATAACATGTCTTCATTAACTGAATGAAATGCATTTTCATTATATCAATTAGAATAAACTATTATTAATCTGATAGAAGCTCTCCCACGTGTCATTTTGAAAAATTATGAATTGAAATTACATTGTGAAGAGGAAAAGACAAAAACATGTAAGCATATATTAAAAAAATTGTTAAAGATATTTCACTATAAATTTGTTAAGATAGACTAATATAAATTTTATCAAAATGTATTAAAAAAATACTGAATTTGCTTAGAGATTAAAACAATATTGACTCTTTATATCTATCACTAATCTCCAAACAAATTCAATGATTTTTAAACTCATCCTCATACAGTTTATATTAGGAGATCTTAGCATTTTTTTTTCTAATACAACTAGATTTTTTTTCTCAGTAATTACAATTGAGAATCTAACACCAATGCGTACTAGAGATCTTGTTGCCCTCAAGACTTTTCATCTACCACAAAATGGAAGACTAGGAGTTTTGAAAAAAAAATGTTAAGCAATATATTGCCCAAAAAATCATTGCATTTAAAAGGCAACATACAAAGTTATATACCAGCAGTCCTTTTTTTTCTATCTATCTATTTAAGTATCAAACAAATGATAGCACATTATTATCAAACAAATAGGTTTAAGATAAAAGGCTAAACTGAACAGAAGGAAGAGAGAAGTACTCCAGTGGCTATATTCACAATTTTAAGAAAGATATCAGTAAAAAGAAAATGTCAAAAAAAATTGAGGTTCAAAAGCATGTCTGAGAAGTAATAGTCTATGTCACAGTATACTATGTTTTTGCCTTGAACTGTCTCCATAATATCTTGCACTGGACAGGTGTGATTAAAATTCTCATTGATGGAACCTAAAAAGTATAAGACTTCAAGAAAATAATTCATCACCTGTCCTTCATATTTATCAAGACCTTCCCAGCTTCTTCCCTTGCCTTTAATTCAACAATCCTTATGGCATGTCTTTCTAATTTTACAACAAATGTTTTGATAGTTTTCTGATTAGTACCAAATGAATAAATGGTTGAAGTAAAACCAACTAAAGTGGTCATTCTCTCCAGCTGAAGAATTTTTTTATGTTGGCCACGTTTGATCATTAACATCTTTTTAAAGGGATTGTGCAGGCTCAGAAAGGGCCTTGTCAAGTTTTTCCTGTATGATAAATATAATAAAGTAATAAACAAATTTTTTCTATGCAGCCCATTGATAAAATTATAATGGATAAGAAAATTATTCTCCTTATAGAACTAAAAGGTATAGGAAGCTACATCATACCTCATAAATACACATGAGCTCACATGATTTTGCCGAGTAAACTGAAGTAACAAACACATGTATATTATGCCAAAGCTCATTCCGTTCATTTAAAGTGTTATCATCTTGTTCAATGCTTGCTTCTTTATTTTAACATCAAATACATATCAGCATTCTCCAATTATCAATCAAAAGTAAGCTAAACAAGGATTACTAATAAACTTAAACAACTACTTGTTAAAGAAACCATAGAAAAAAACCTCAAACTATTGCCTCAAAGTCATATTAATACATATTTTATCAATAAATACTTTAGTATGATGTTTGACAAATTTCTAGCTAACTACCTCTGCAATTTTCATCGAATCTGGGAATATGCAAATGAATCAGCTCAATAGAAGTAGTTACAATTGATTGTCCATGTTCTATAGCCATCAAAAATCTAACTTAAAATCTTCAAAAGTTCTAGAGCTTAGCTGCTCCAGCTGGGAATGGCAAGCAGTTTGACCAAGCTGCAGTTAAAAAATTTAAAAGATGTTACTGTTGGAAGAAACATTATAGATACTGAAAGGATCCCAGAAATCTTTTTTCGTTAAGCATATGATAAAAATTATTATAAGTAAGTGTTGTTTCTTCTTGATTTATGATCTCATCATAGAAAAAAAGAGCAAAATACTTCAATGATTAGATGAGATTTTGTGACTTTACTATTATAAAGAATTATTTTTTTGAGAGATTTGAATGTTTTCTTTAGACGCAAGTAAAACAATTCGCGCTTATCAATAAACACATTGCAGTAATTTTTTGGTCAAACAAGCACATCCGATGATGCTACAAATAATCTCCTAAAACGGGAGGACAAGTTCCAATGCTTAGCATCTTCAAGATCTCTCTTGAATTTTTTTTTCTTTTTAATTTCAATCGTCTCTATGATCCCTTATGTCTTTTATAGCATAGAATATCATATTTCATTCATATTAGCTACTTTTAACATGTCATGTATTATCTTTGTAAAAAAATAATTTAATTTATTTCATTCCACCACATCCAATATTTTATTCTTCACAAATGTTGGCCTTATTTATAAAATCTTGTCAATACGTGATCCGCTTTTAACAAATCACCATGGTTTGTAAACCTTGTTAATACATGATATACTTTTAATATTTGAACTTTAAATATTAATAGTAAACCAATGTAATACATAATTATAATTGAAAACCATATATATTTTCATTAAAAAATAATAAATATATTACTATCTATCTTATTATTTATTAAATAATTATTATTTTTTGACATCTAAAATCATATGCATTTCTATTAAAAAAATAAATGTATCACTCATATTATTTCATTATTGTAACAATTCGCGCTTATCAATAAACACATTGCAGTAATTTTTTGATCAAACAAGCACATCCAATGATGCTACAAATAATCTCCTAAAAACGGGAGAATAAATTCTAATGCTTAGCAGCTTCAAGATCTCTCTTAGATTTTTTTTTTTAATTTCAATCGCCTCTATGATCCCTTTTGTCTTTTATAACATAGAATCTAACATTTCATTCATATTATCTACTCTTAACATGCCATGTATCGTCTTTGTAAAAAAATAATTTAATTTATTTCATCCCACCACATCCAATATTTTCTTCTTCACAAATGTTGGCCTTATTTACAGAATCTTATCAATACGTGATCCACTTTTAACAAATCACCATGGTTTAGAAATTTTGTCAATATATGATCCACTTTTAATATTTGAACTTTAAATATTAATTGTAAACCAATGTTATACATAATTATAATTGAAGATCATATGTATTTTCATTAAATAATAATAAATATATCACTCTCTATCTTATTATTTATTAAATAATTATTATTTTTTACATCTAAAATCATATACATTTTTATTAAAAAAAATTAAATGTATCACTCTCTATCTTATTATTTATTAAAAAAAATTAATATTTTTATAAGAGTTATTATTAAATTGAGTTAAAATAAATTGTTTTATGGTTAAGGTTATTTTATTTGAATTAATTAAATTAATTTTTAATTTTGAACTATATTTAGATTAATTAAATTAGTATAAGATCATAATCTACTAAATTTGAAATTAATTGTTTATTTATTTATTTATTTGAAATTAATCTATCCTTCAAAATTAAATCGATTAATTTGAACTATTTTTAATTTTAAAATTTAACCATATATACTGATTTAATTTAATACTCTTATTAAAAATAATATTTTAACATCTTTTAAATGGAATATTCAATTTCAGCTATTAATTTTCAGAGACAAGGCCATCGACGGAGGCAATTTAGAACTCTGGGTGACTTCCGATTCCCACCCAAGACCCAACCCTCCCTATTGCCAGCTTCTGCATGTGACCGTCTGATTCCCGCGTAAGACGCAACCTCCTATTTCCATCACTTCGGATTCAAGCCCGTCTAATTCCAGCGCAAGGTGCAACCTCATTATTTCCGCATCTAGCATCTTTCCTTCCGATCGAAGCCCGTTGCCTACCAAGACCCGCCGATTGGGGTCTTAGCTCCCACTCTCACGATTCTTAGGAGACTTTCGACCGTGAAACATGTCATAAGAGATATTTTTTTCCATTTTATTATATTTCTTCTAATTTTCTCTTTTTTTTTCTTTATTTATAAGGCCACTTTTTAGTTTTCTAGAGAGATCTTGAAAATTGTGAAGTATTGAAATTAAAAAGCAAAAAAAAAATTCAAAAGAGATTTTGAAGCTGCTAAGCATTGGAACTTATCCTCCCATTTTTATGAGATTATTTGTAGCATCATCGGATGTGTTTGTTTGACCAAAAAAATTATTGCAATGTGACTATTGATAAGTGTGGATTGCTCTGCTTGCGTCTAAAGAAAACATTCAAATCGTTCAAAGAAATAATTCTTTATAACAGTAAAGTCACGAAATCACTTTCAATCATTGAAGTATTTTGCTCTTTTTTCATGAGATCATAAATCAAGAAGAACAAAACTTACAATAAATTTTATCATATGTTTAACGACAAAAGATTTATGAGATCCTTTCATTATCTATAATGTTTCTTCCAACAGTAATATTTTTAAAATTTTTTAACTGCAGCTTGGTCAAACTGCTTGTCGTTCCCAACTGGAGCAGCTTAGCTCCAGAACTATAGAAGATTTTAAAGTTAGATTCTTCTTGCAATTGGTTGTCAATGTTCTATAGCCGTTTGAAATCTAACTTTAAAATCTTTTAAAGTTCTGGAGAGCTGCTCCAGTTGAGAATGACAAGCAGTTTGACCAAGCTGCAGTTAAAAAAAATTATAAAATATTACTGTTAGAAGAAACATTATAGATAATGAAAGGATCCCAGAAATCTTTTGTCATTAAGCATATGATAGAAATTATTGTAAATTTTGTTTCTTCTTGATTTATGATCTCATAGAAAAATGAGCAAAATACTTTAATGATTGGATGAGATTTCGTGACTTTATTGTTATAAAGAATTATTTCTTTGAGGGATTTAAATATTTTCTCTAGAAGCAAGCAGAACAATCCGTGCTTATCATAAACACATTGCAGTAATTTTTTGGTCAAACAAGAACATTCGATGATGCTATAAATAATCTCCTAAAAACGGGAGGATAAGTTCCAATGCTTAGCAGCTTCAAGATCTCTCTTGAATTTTTTTTTCTTTTTAATTTCAATCGCCTCTATGATCCCTTATGTCTTTTATAGCATAGAATATCACATTTCATTCATATTAGCTTTTCTTAACATGCCATGTATTATTTTTGTAAAAAAAATAATTTAATTTATTTCATCCCACCACATCCAATATTTTCTTCTTTCACAAATGTTGGCCTTATTTACATAATCTTGTCAATACGTGATCCATTTTTAACAAATCACCATGGTTTGTAAACCTTATCAATACGTGATCCACTTTTAATATTTGAACTTTAAATATTAGTGGTAAACCAATGTTATACATAATTATAATTGAAATCATATATATTTTCATTAAAAAAAATAAATATATCACTCTCTATCTTATTATTTATTAAAAAATTATTATTTTTTTGACATCTAAAATCATATGCATTTCCATTAAAAAAATAAATGTATCAATCTATAATTTATTATTTATTAAAAAAATTAATATTTTTATAAGGATTATTATTAAATTGAGTTCAAATAAATTGTTTTATGGTTAAGGTTATTTTATTTGAATTAATTAAATTAATTTTTAATTTTGAATTATATTTAGATTAATTAAATTAGTATAAGATCATAATCTAATAAATTTAAAATTATTTATTTATTTGAAATAAGTCTACCTATCAAAATTAAATCAGACATTAACGGGATTAAATCGATTAATTTGAACTATTTTAATTTTAAAATTTAACCAAATATGTTGATTTAATTTAATACTCTTATTAAAAAAAATCTTTCAACATCTTTTAAATGTAATATTCAATTTCAGCCGTTAATTTTCAGGGACAAAGCCATTGACGGAGGCAATTTAGAACTCAAGGTGACTTCCGATTCCCGCCCAAGACCCAACCCTCCCTATTGTCAGCTCCTGCGTCTTACCGTTCGATTCCCGCGCAAGGCAAAACCTCCTATTTCCATCCCTTCGGATTCAAGCCCATCTAATTCCTGCGTAAGGCGCAACCTCGCTATTTCCGTTTCTAGCGTCTTCCCTTCAATCGAAGCCCGTTGCCTGCCTAGACCAGCCAATCGGAGTCTTAGCTCCCACTCTCAGGATTCTTGGGAGACTTTCGATTGTGAAACATGGCAAAAGAGGAATGTTTTTCTATTTTATTCTTTTTCTTCTAATTTTCTTCTTTTTCCTTTCTTTGTAAGGCCACTATTTAATTTTCCAAAGAGATCCTCAAAATTGTCAAGGATTGAAATTAAAAAGAAAAAAAAATTCCAAGAGAGATCTTGAAGCTGCTAACGATTGGAGCTTATCCTCCTATTTTTAGGAGATTATTTGTGGCATCATCGGATGTGCTTGTTTGACCAAAAAATTACTGCAATGTATTTTTTTATAAGCGTGGATTGTTCTGCTTGCGTCTAAAGAAAACATTCAAATCCCTTATGCCAGCGAGGCGAGGCGCGCCTCAAGGCGGGCCTAAACCAAGATGAGGCGTAAGCCTCATTAAAAAAGCTCGAGGCATAAGCCTCATTAATAAAGCCTCGAGGCATTTTTCACTGAAAGTGCGCTAAGGCGAGCCTCTTATTGCACAATTTTAAGCAATGATAAGAACATCCATAATTAAAGCAAAAAGATATGGGCGTAAAGCTGATTCGTAATGTAATCCAACTGAAATAGGAAAATACTTGGTCAAATCACATGATGTTTGAACACAAGTAACAACACTTGTATACATATCTTTAATGACATGAATATAAGTATTATTAATTCTTTTCTTTTCTAAAACTCTCTAGAGCCCTTTTCTTGGAACTTTATCATATGTTTTCTCTAAATCAACAAATATAATATGTAAATCCTCCTTACTCTCACTTCTCCATCAAACCTCTCAAAAAATGCATAGCTTTCATAGCATACCTACCCAACATTAATCCAAATAGATTTTGGAAAACAATAGTATCGAGTCGTAACCTATTCTCAATTACGCTCTCCCATAATTTTAATGTTTAATACATCAACTTAACACCTTTATAATTTGCACACTCTTATGCATCACCTTTACTCTTAAAAATAAGAACCACGCTGATGAGGACATCATCAGAGATTTTGACACGTGTACCATCAGAGACACCGGAGATCGACGACCACAACTAGGAGCTTAAATTTTGATTCATTTTATGTAGTAGTTTATTTTATTTTTCAGTTTTTACTGTTTTACCATTATAGGTGGTCATTTGATATTGTAGCTCCTTGGGCATTTATATCTTTTAGTTTTTGTTTCATTTTGTCTATTTATAGGAGGCCTTATGCATTGTATTGGATGATGAATATTGAAATGAAATCTTATTTTTCTTTGCTTCATCTCTAAGTGAGTTCATGAAAGGAGAGACGCTATGTGGGTGAAAGCAATACCCGTCAATCGTTGGAGGAGTCCAAGGTTTGCGGTTTTACGATCTCTTTGTGAATTCGTTAGTTTACTTTTATCTTATTTGTATTTTTCTTTAATCTCTTTTCTCCCCCACTCCATCCACCACCCCTTCCAACCTCCCCACTACCGGTGGCTCAACCTCCTCCACCAAATTCATCTTCTAGCTCCACCGCCTAAATCCCACCCACCTACCTAGCCACAACCCACCACCTAGCCGCCCCCTTTCCCCTTTGCCGCCGTCCCCCTCATAATTTTCCCCTCATTATGTTTCAATCACTATAATGACTTCCTAATTTAGATCGAGCATGAGAGGGAAAATTTGAATTCAATAAAAATTCAAATTTGAATTTTAAATTCTTTCCATATAGGGAATCCGAAACTGGGAAAGTATCAATCATGAATTTAATTTCAAAATAAATCAAATTGGATTTATTAGTCCCATTTCTCAATTTGAAATTTGAAATTCAAATTTCAAAACTTCCATTATTTGCAAATCTTAATTAGAAAATTACATAACTTCAAGACTATTTGAATTTCTAATTAGATTTGAGTTGCCATTTTATTTCCTAAATGACATAAATTGATTTGGAAGTTACAAATCCTTTCCCAAAATCCCTCCCTCTCTCTCTCCTATCTCATTAATTACCCACAATTAAATCCCCCTTATTCCCTCATAACCGCCGCCCATCCTCTTTATGGGATTGATTTGAATTTCAAATTAATTTCCCTCCAATTCCACTTAATTTGAAATCTAATTTCATATTTTTAATCCTCACATCAAGCCCCACCTAGCTCAAACTGTCCCTCCCCTTCTCCCCACCTTGGCCGCCCCTTTTCTCTTGCATTCCCTCTCTTGGTAAACCCTAGTTGGTTCATGATACTTGACACCAAGAGAAGAAGACGACAACCTCTCCTCCCATCCTCATCGTGGGTGCATGGCCGATCCTCAAGTCGACCATGGTTCCTTAATTGATGATCAAGGATGAACCAACATCCTTGAATCTTCGTTCTTTGACGTGAACCATGATGTGGACTCTTCTGTGGAGGATTAATTGAAGCGCATCCTTTTACGTTTGTATCTTCCATCGAGGAGCATATTCCTCCCGGACATTGGATACTCACTAGTCATCCCGTGGATTCCCCAACGCCGGCTACTTCTCCCATGGACTATACCTTGGGCACCATTTGTCTAATAATGGTGTTGCTCAATTTGCTCTCAATCTTCCTCCGTTAAAAACCATACCATCAAGAGCGAGAGTGAGAGACCCAAGGTGAAACGTTCTATTTGTTAATCGTGGATTATTATTTCTCGCCATAACATTACTCTCTATTTATATGTTGTTAATTTGATATTGTTCCCATTAATCTAATTATAACTTCAAGCCTTGCTTAGACTCTAATTGATAACTCTGAGAACCTAACTTGGGTAAATATTAAATTTATAATTAGCAGAGTTTTAATAACCTTATATTAAAATCCCCAAGCAGTTCTTGTTTCTTTGCATATGTTTCACATCATCTTGGTATCAGGGCATGATTGCTTTTGCATGTGTTAGATTTCAATTAGAAGTCTCAACTTGTCATTGGTAGGCATAGGTAACATATGCTAGAGAACATCCTAAGAGTTTACCTAACCAGTCATACATAACACCACCTACATTTTATTTCTCTAGTTTTTGGTTTTCTGACCAACAAAAATATCCACCATGTAGTGACATTTAGAAGAGTTTAACTAAGTGTTTAAGTGCTATCCACACTCTAGAAACCATCCTAAATACTTAGGCAACTTCTCCAACTGCTGTAGTTTACTGTCCGCACAAAATTCTACATTGTTTGGTAGCATTTAAGTGAGTCTAATCTTTGATCTGAGTGTTGTCCAAGCCTTATCAACCATACCAAATGCCTAGATCACTTAAATCATTATTGTAGCTTATTGTCCAGTATTTTCCTGCACCATACAACAAGTCGTAATGGTGTTTTCTCTTTGTAGAGTGTTGTCCCTTACACCCATTCTTCATTAAGAATCACTTAGCACTTTTAAATGGACTCGATAGGACTTCAAAAAAAGTTAGTTGATATCGTTAACCTAGTGGGCTCTATGACTAGAATTATAACTAAGAAACCTGATGACTCTCCCCACTCTAAGTATATACAACATTCGATCAATCCTACTAGTCGAAAAATGCTCCACTCGGTTTATCAACCTAGACCTGAGCCTAAGCCTCAACGACCTCACTTGGAGTCACCTTACCGTCTACCCACCTTTGAAGGTTCCTCGGACCTCACTACTTTAGGGAATGGGTTACAGAATTAGAGGACTATTTTGAATCACGTCATATCCCTGAATCTCGCCAGGTTAGCATCGCTAAGTCTCACCTGAAAGGTTAAGCTCTTCAATTTTGGATAAGATTGGAAGATCATAAAGAGTCTCGTGGTGAGTACCCTACTTGTAAAGACATGAGGCGAGAACTTAATTTAAAATACTAACCCTCTCCCAGTGACCGCCATCTAGAGCACCACCCTACCTATTTTGTTGGAACAAACCGTGGACATTACTGTGGTCGAGACCACCTATCTTTTAGTAACATCAGGGTTGCTACCCCACCTTGTAGGTTTTCTCCTAGACTTGATGGTCGACCCTCTATTGGGTCTTCTTTTGGATTGGTCCCATATGACTCCCCAATTGGGCCGACTCCTAGCCATCTCAATCAACTTTATCTGAACACGCGTCCTCTCTGCATGGTGGAAGCCCGATTCACCTCGCCACATGAGTAACTTTACCACCTCTAAAATCAATAAGGATTCTAAGGCTATCGAACCTTTGGTATCTCCAACTTTTGACCCTACAAGTGTGATTGTACTTAAAAGAAGCATGACAAAGAAGAAGCTTCATGAACCTAAGACTGAGTACACCCATTTCGTGGATATTAATGATATTATTGATTACGATGACTTCTTTGAGGATGAAACTAAAGTGATTGAGCCAGACTCCTGGCATGACTTAAACCCTGATCTAGGAGATCTTGAACCTTTAAACATTAATACCTTAGCCCTTCCTGATATTAGTCTCCTCAAGAACACCCCTTTGGATAAGGTCTGCCTTGATGATATTAAGTTGACCTCGAAAGAAGTTTATCTGACCTTGAACACTTTAAAGTTAAATTTGAATAATTATGATTTAATTTTGAATATTTTTGATGGCGATGAGGATAATCTTGAGTTAAAAGTGGTGCAGCTGAATTTACTATCTAATTTAACTCTCGATTTAATTGACCATGAATCCATTAATATTAGGGTTAAACCAAACCTAATTCTATTGATAATCATAATATGATTTTAAAAGATAGTACTTTGAGTCTGAAAGTTTCTGAGCCTAATTTGAACAATGAGCCTCCTCTTGTTTTATTAGAGTCTAATTTTAGAGCTGCTCATTTAGATTTATATTTGGCAGAGTGTGTCTTTCCTGATTTGACTTACCTCACCGTTCCTTGTACCAACTTTAATATTCGGCAGAGCGTCAGCCCATACCTTCTTGATTCCTCTCTAACTATTGTACCCACATATGTCCTGGAAACTCTTCCCCATCTTATGAGTCCCATACCTACCGATGACTCTTTGGGCTATCCCCTTATGGATGTGAGTCAGGACCCATCATCTTATCTTGTTCCTAATTCATTCATTTTGCTCATTATAGCCTCGTCCTACCATGTTAAGGATCATCTCTCTCCTAGTTGGATGAATTTGCTCAATTACACTACTACCACTAGGAGACTGCCTACGACTCTAACTGAAACTACTTATAGAAATGCCCTAATAGCTAAGGATGTTTTTATTGCTTCCCCTACACCAGTTCCCTTAGACCTGAACACTTTAGATCCCCTCATTTTCATGACTCTTCCATCTTTATTCCATTTATGTGTGTTCGTGTGTTTGTTTCCTGTCGAAATTGTCTCTATTTAAAATCTTTTGTGTGAGCTCATGATTCTTGTCATTCTTTATGCATATTGGTTCTTTTGCATCCACATTTGCATCTCATCTTCAAGAACTGCATAAGGATATTAATAAAATGATTATCCAAAGCAATGCCAATTATAAACTTACTGTTGATCTCAAGAGACTGTTCAAAGAATTTGATCTTAGAGATTTTGTAATGGTTCAGATTCGTCCGAAGCAATTCCCACAAGGGATCGTTAAAAAAGTTACATGCTAGAAGCACTGGACCTTTCAAACAATAGCAAAAATAAATAGTAATGCTTATGTGTTAGACCTTTCTGAAGGTTTTAACATTAATTCTATGTTTAACATCGAAGATCTTGTAGTCTTCAAGAGTCCAGAGTGTAACCCTCCTAATCCACTAAATAATGAGTCTTGTGTGAACCCACCTAGTGAGAACCCCAGCCTAACTCCACTCCAAAAATTACATAATTTATCCAATACGAAGAAGATTGAGACAATACTTAGTGATGAATTCAATTCCACTAGAGACGGTGGTCAACCAAGGTATCTAGTTAAATGGGCAGGGAAAACGGAGACGGAGAACACATGGGTTGATCGTGACGAGCTGCAGCGAGTGGACCCCGGCTTACTAGAGTGGTACGAGAGCTCCATAGATGATTACTCGATGGGGTTGAGTTTTCTCCCACCTTGGGAGAATGATGAGGACATCGTTAGAGATTTTGACACGTATACCATCGCAGACACTGGCGATCGACGGTCCACGATCATGAGCTTATATTTTGAGTCATTTTATGTAGTAGTTTATTTTATTTTTCAGTTTTTACTGTTTTACCCTTATGGGTGGTCATTTGATATTGTAGCCCCGGGGGCATTTATGTCTTTTAGTTTTTGTTTCATTTTGGCTTATTTATATAAGGTCTCATGCATTGTACTGAATGATGAATATTGAAATGAAATCTTATTTTTCTTCGCTTGATCTCTAAGTGAGTTCATGAGAGGAGAGACCCTAGGTGGGCGAAAGCAATACCCGTCAATCTTTGGAGGAGTCCAAGGTTCATGATTTTACGATCTCTTTGTGAGTTTGTTAGTTTACTTTTATCTTATTTGTATTTTTCTTTCATTTCTTTTCTAACCCAATCCATCCACAACCCCATCCAACCTCCCCACCACCGGTGGCTTAACCTCTTCGACCCAATTCATCTTTTAGCTCTACTACCTAAATTCCACCCACCTACCTAGCCACAACCCGCCACCTAGCCGCCCCCTTCCCCCCCCCCCCTCATTATGATGATTTCAAAATCACCATAATGACTTCCTAATTTAGATCAAGCATGAGAGGGAAAATTTGAATTCAATTAAAATTCAAATTTGAATTTCAAATTCTTTCCATATAGGGAATCCCAAATTAGGAAAGTATCAATCATGAATTCAATTTCAAAATAAATCAAATTGGATTTATTAGTCCCATTCCTCAATTTGAAATTTGAAATTCAAATTTCAAAACTTTCATTATTTGTAAATCTAAATTAGGAGAGTGCATAACTCCAAGTCTATTTGAATTTCAAATTAGATTTGAGTTGTCATTCTCTTTCCTAAATGACATAAATTTATTTAGAAGTTACAAATTCATCCCTCTCTCTCATATCTCATAAATTACCCACAATTAAATCCTCCTTATTCCCTCATAATCCCCCCCCCCCCCCCCATCTTTATGGGATTAATTTGAATTTTAAATTAATTTCCCTCCAATTCCACTTAACTTGAAATCTAATTTCGGATTTCTAATCCTCACATCAAGCCCCACCTAGCTCAAACCTCCCCTCCCCTTCTCTCCACCTTGGCCGCCCCTTTTCTCTTGCATTCCCTCTCTTGGTAAACCCTAGTTGGTTCATGATACTCGACGCCAAGAGAAGAAGACGACAACCTCTCCTCCCATCCTCGTCGTGGGTGCATGGCCAATCCTGAAGTCGACCATGGTTCCTTAATTGATGATTAAGGATGAACCAAAATCCTTGAATCTTCGTTCCTCGATGTGAACCATGATGTGGACTCTTCTGTGGAGGATTACTTGAAGCGCATCCTTTTACGTTAGTACCTTCCATCGAGGAGCATATTCCTCCCGGACATTGGATACTCACTAGTCATCCCGTGGATTCTCCGCCGCCGGCTACTTCTCCTATGGACTATACCTTGGGCACCATTTGTCTACTAATGGTTTTGCTCGGTTTGCTCTCAATCTTCCTCGTTAAATCCCTACCATCAAGAGCGTGAGTGAGAGACCCAAGGTGAAGAGTTCTATTTGTTAACCGTGGATTATTATTTCTCGCCATAACATTACTCTCTATTTATATGTTGTTAATTTGATATTGTCCGGTTAATACTAAATTTATAAGCAAGTCTTCCTTAGTCTCTAATTGATAACTCTGAGAACCTAACTTGGGTAAATACTAAATTTATAATTAGCAGAGTTTTAATAATCTTATATTAAAATCCCCAAGCAGTTTTTGTTTCTTTGCATATGTTTCACATCACACACACTCCACTTATTTGGCATATTTTTAGTCAAAATAATATTCAAAATAATAGACCAAATCTCAATTGCTTTAAACAAAATCAATCATAAAGTATATTGGAAAAAATGCGCAATATTAAAAGTCACCCAAAAAAATCCAAGCCATACATTAATATAAGAATAAGCTTCCCCTATAATTTATCATTTAAGACTTGCACGAACTTGAAGAGATGTTTATAAAGCACACACACGTTTGAGAGAAATCTATAAATGTGACAAACATGGAATATTTTTTAATACATCAAAGGCTCAACTTAAAACCAAATAAACCTTAAATTGACAGTTTCTCACAATCCCAAATATCTAGCTAAAAAATTATAAGTCCTCAATTAAACAATCTTGGATTACAATCTAATAAGCAATTTCACAATCACAAATTGACCAAAAGTAGCATTACATGATTTTTGTTATAATGCCAAAGCAAGAGAATAGAGAAACAAACAACAAGTAATAAAACATTTACAACTACAATATCATGTATCTAGTTATAATAGCACAATGGTGAGGAGGAAAAAGCAGAGAATATGGACTCTACTCGATGTATAACCAGGAAGGAAACAAGTTAACATGTTTAACACAAATAAACAATTCTCTAATTTAAAAGAGTCGGACATCAATTTTTTAGCTCATTTAAAGAGTCAGACATCAATTTTTTAGCTCATTCTAACAATTCTCTAATTTTAAAGTGAAATTTGATTTAAGGCAAAATATAATATTTGATTTTGGAGTTGCCATCAACTTTGTAACTAGACTAGTTAATTATTTGGAAATTTGACTTTATATTCCATATAGTATGTTTAATTGGAGAAATTATTTCACTATTTGTTTTCATGAATATATATATATATATCATTTTGGACAAATTTATCATAAAAAAAGGAATAACCATTTATATTCATGGAATGGACAATGGAAAGTCATTCAAAATTCATTTGAACTAGTTTGATTTTGAATTAAGTTCAAACTAGATTTGAAAGTACAAACTTGCATGATTTAACATATAAATCTAGGTGAGCATAATAGGGTAACAATTTGGGGAGGAGAAAAGGGCACATGAGCATCTCTGACTAGGTGGAGGCATTTACATTATGACGAAGTATGAAAAAGAGAAGTTCGTGGATGAAGTTCGTTGGGAAAGACATCATGGGATGATGGTGCATGTTAGAGAAAAGATGTAACGAGCGCTTATTGGTAGCATGCTTTACAAGCTCTTTGAGTAAACATCTCAGGGCTGGTATATAGGACGCATTGCGAAAGACATCATGAGATTAACATGCGCAAAAATGTTTATATAAAGATATTGTAGGACTAAAACTTGACTTGAATGACCGAATAAATTTGAATTTAGTCAAGCTAATTTTGTATGTGATTGACTTAAAAAATGTTGAAAAAAATATGAAATGATAATAATTCTATTCAAAATGATCTCTCACTCATTTTTGTAACAAAATTTACTTATTAGTCGTAGGAGGGGTTTCCGAAAAATTTATTGGATTTTGCTATAATAGGCAAACTTGTTCTATATTTTGATTTATGTTTTTTTTTTTTAAAATTTTGTTGAGGTATTATATTACTCAATATCCTTAAAATGTATATGAGAATTTTATCTTAATTTATATATTAATGTAGTATCTTAAATAAGTTAATTATGTAAAAATTATTTAAATTAAAAAAAAAATAATGTGTTTATAAATTATTATTTCTAAATTATTAATAATAAAATTTTGAACGCTTTTATAAGGAGTTTGAACGCATTTGTTAAATTAATTAGATTATTAGGAACTGTTACGCTTCTCATGCCAGGCTTCCGATAGTTTAGGCCTGCGTAGGGTTTGCTTTTCCTACATTGTTGTTCAAATTGGACTGCTTCGCGTGAGCTAGAGTTTTCTTCCTTCGACGACGTTCCTTCCTGCAGGATCGTATGTCACGCCAGTTCGCCGTTCTTCCTGTTTGATCGGAAGTAACGACGGGAGCTCGCTCGCTGCGAAGGTAACCATCTTTCTCACCTTTCTCGCGCTTCTTCGACCAAATCCGTAAATCCACCGAACTCCAGGATTCGTAAATCCGGGATTTACGGAAAAAGAGGGTAACGGAGAATTTATTAGATTTGAGATGTCCATTTTTTGTGTTCGGCAGGATTTACCGTAAATACTCTGCTCATATCCTGCATAAATCCTTTATGAAACAACCCTTTTAGTTTTTCTTGACGCATTAAAGCTTTTAACTCTTTTACTTTCGAGTAAAGAGGCTTTGCAAGAATTTGTTTGTACTTTTGTAGATTTTGTTGGGGATTGACAAACTAGAGCTCCAAAATTTTCAGGTTTATGTGGAACTTTTGCGTCCTATGGATTATAAGCGTCCTTTTTTTCCGAGTTTTGGGCTTTGTTTGAATTTTATTTTTAGTGCTGCTTTCTTTTTTGAAAAATTTAGCCGACAATTTTGAGTTGTGTGACAAGCTTAGACTAGAAGGATGTATCTTGCACATGCACCCTCTCCATGGCTTTATGACATTGACATTACATTTGCACAATTGTTAGTTGGGGTAATGATGATTTTATTTAAAACAAAACTCAACATGCCCAAGTGAAGCCTTAATTGGCTGGGTGTGCTAGAGCTGAATGGTCTTGCTGTACCTGCACTGATTTATATTTATTGGCATAATGCATTTACAATTTATATTATTTTTGGTGGAAGTCAATTAAAACTTAATTTGTAAAATTTATGATTTTTTAGTTAGCTTTTAGCTTTGTTCATACCAATAGACAAATGGTAGAGCATCATTGCTCCATTCCTTTGACTTAGAGGTTAAGAAATTTTTTTTTTTTTTTTTTTTTTTTTTGCACTAAATCAATTAATTCAGTTATGATTAATGCTTAATGAAATTTTCCAACAAATTTTCTTTAAGACATTCTTGAAACATGATTCTTGAAGTGCAATATCAGGGATTTGTCGCATGCCTTTGAATTTTAAACCAATAGTTTTAATCATTTTAAACTTCATCTCCAAAATATTAATATTTTATTCAAATATGGTATCCAATCAGGTTATGAATCAAGGAGATTAAAAAAATGAATTTAGCAGCTTCAATTTTTTAGAATATTGTAGTCTAATGTACTAAGTTTTATTTTTCATTTGTTTCAGAAAGTAAAAAAAAAAAAGTGGATGAAAAGGATTTGTTGTTATCCTATTTTAAGGATAATTATGAGAGTCAATATAGAGTCAAACAATGGGAAGTGTTATACTCACTAAAATTCATTATATTCACCCCTAAAATCATATGTGCAGCCCTTAATTATCTTTCATGGACAACCATTATAATTTTTAAGTAGTGTTTGCTTAATTTTAAACCCATTAATTTTTCATCTCCCAACATTTCTATATGATACCAATGAGTCTATAGATCCGTTTAGATTATTATTTTTTTTTTCAAAATGAATGGTAAACGACATATGGTAGCATCATGGTATCTTGGAGGATCATTTTTTCCCATAAATTTGCTACTCTTTCTACCTAACATTATTTGTTCATTTTTAACATTGTCAAATAGATCCAAACAATGCTAAATTTCTTTGTTTGTTCATTTATAACACGAAAATGCTCAATAAGTAAACTAGTGCACACTCTTTAAAGGGTTCATGCTTAAGAAAATGTCTTGATAGCCTTTGCATGTCACCTCCTCCATCATCCAATTAGCATTTTGGGGCCTCAAACTATGATCTGGGTTATTTCCCCTGTGATGATGAAGCTTTCCCCTTATTGGAAGTCCTCCCAAATTTTTAGGACCCTTTATGAAAGCCATATCAATTGAATTCCATAAGTTGTTTGGAAAGAGTAGTTTGAACTAGCATTGAACTAGCATTGAACTAGTTAAAAATGTTTTAGTATGCTTTATAATGGTAGAAATCATTTTGTTAATTTTCTTTTGTTAGCATCTTTTCTTATATATTTTGAATTAAATCTAATAATGTATATTTGCCATAAGTGTGGGATGTAAGTGTTGCGACTATAACTATGATATTTTAAATTTTGATGTTGTTTTAGGTATTTTTCAAATTTTTTATTTATTTTTTGTTGTAATATGCTTATGATGTGGTGTTTATGAGAGCTAGATATCTCCTTCAGTTTTTGATTCTTTGATCAGTTTGCTTTATTTATTAGGTTGTAAGCATGTCTATTTAGCTTCATTGAATTTTCGATTCTCTATTCAGCACATAATTTGTTCTTTCTATCCAACAATTATCGTGGTTTTAAGCTTTCTTCCATTGCCATTATTTACTTGTGTTTTAGGGGCTGCCCAATTTGCTTCTTGATTTTCTTCCATTGTCATTGTTTATTTGTGTTAGACATGTTAACTTGTTTCCTTCCTAGTTTTACACCGAGTAGAGTCCAGATTCTCTGCTTTCTCATCTTCACGATTGTGCTATTATAACTAGATACATGATATTGTGGTTGTGAATGTTTTATTACTTGTTTGTTTATCTATTCTCTTGCTTTGACATTATAACAAAAATCATGTAATGCTACTTTTGCTCAGTTTGTGATTGGGAAATTGCTGACTAGGTTGTAATCCAAGATTCTTTAATTGAGGACTTATAAATTTTTAGCTATATATTTGGGATTGTAAGAAACTGTCAATTTTAAATTATGAAACTATGAATTAGAGTTATAAGGAGCTTATGCATATCTTGATTCAAAAGGTTTTAGGTCAATTGATCATTATAGATCACCTAATCAACTTGATCAAGTTTGATAAAGTTTGCTTTTATTGAGGATGACTGAATCATTGGGGTCACTCTTGTCAAAAATAAGTTATCATAACTTGGTGATATGAATTACAGAAGGCTCTAAAAAAGAGGAGAATGTCAAATGCTACTCAAAGGAAAGCTCAAAGATCTTTATTGCATGCTATAATTGGCTCGACAAACCATATTTATGGGAAAATTTGTAATAATCTATATTTTAGCTAAGTTGCATATATTTTTTTTCAGGAGTCATTATAAATCTAAATTACAAATCATATTCTTCATAACATAGAAATTTTATGCTCTAGTTATAATATTTTTTCCCTGACTTTTAGGCATTGGTGCAATTATTTAAGAATTTGACACATATTGATACATGTGTGATTTTTAGGTCCATCAGGTGTCCATTTTGTAAACCAATTTCACCAAAATTTTCTAAACATGATGAGTAATTTTATTAATATTTTTTATAGTTTTTAGAGCTCCAAAATTAAAGATATAAAATAATTTATATGAATTTTATGCTAAAAACTACATAATAGATATAATTATCTTCACGTCCTTAAAATATTTTATAATAAGAAAATCTTTTTCCATTTACTGAAATCCGTTAAAATCCTTTATTTTCCTATTCATTTGACTAACAGTGATAGAAACGAAAGTTATAAGAGAAACGAGATGGGAGTAAAAAGAAATCTTAGGGTTTTAAGGTCATATAACAATTTTTATCAGTTGACCCTATTGTAAAAGTTACTCGTCTCATTTTAATAAATCATTATCCTATTTTTTATTTCAATAATTTTGTTTATTTTATATTGTGTAGGGGTGTCAATTTTGGGTCACGGTTCGGGTTCGGGTTGAACCCGAAATTGACCCGGCACCAATCGGGTCAACCTGACCCGTTTTTTTTGCAAGCGGGCAGATGCGCGGCGCGGAACTACCTGCTGCGCCGATGCTGCCAGCCCATCGCGTCGCTGCTGCCAGCCCACCGCACTGCTGCCACCTGCTCGCCGCACCGTGTCCCGTTGTGAACCTCCGAACCCATCGCGTCCGGTTGCGAAGTGTGAACCCGCGCCGTTATCCGCAATGGATAACGGGTCGTGTCGGGTTGACCCGAAGCGGGTTGGGTTCGGGTCTAGAAAATTGACCCGTTTGCAAAAACGGGTCGGGTTGACCCGAAGCGGGTCGGGTTCGGGTCTAGGAAATTGACCCGTTTGCAAAAACGGGTCGGGTTGACCCGATTGGTGCCGGGTCAATTTCGGGTTCGACACGAACCCGACCCGTGAACCGAAATTGACACCCCTACACAATATAAAATAAACAAAATTATTGAAATAAAAAAATAGGATAATGATTTCTTAAAATGAGACGAGTAACTTTTACAATAGGGTCGACTGATAAAAATTGTTATATGACCTTAAAACCCTAAGATTTCCTTTTACTCCCCTCTCCTTTCTCTTATAACTTTTATTTATGTCATTGTTAGTCAAATGAATAGGAAGATAAAGGATTTTAACGGATTTCAGTTAATGGAAAAATATTTTTTTATAATAAAATATTTTAATGACGTGAAGATAATTATATCTGTTGTGTAGTTTTTAGCATAAAATTCATATAATTTATTTTATATCTTTAATTTTGGAGCTCTAAAAACTATAAAAAAATATTAATAAAATTACTCATTATGTTTAGAAAACTTTGGTGAAATTGGTTTACAAAATGGACACCTAACGGACCTAAAAATCACACATGTATCAATATGTGTCAAATTTTTAAATAATTGAACCAATGTCTAAAAGTCAAGGAAAAAATATTATAACTAGAGCACAAAATTTCTATGTTATGAAGAATATGATTTGTAATTTAGACTTATAATGGCTCCTGAAAAAAAATATATGTAACTTAGCTAAAAGATGGAATATTACAAATTTTTCCATAAATATGGTTTGACAAGCCAATTATAGCATGCAATAAAGATCTTTGAGCTTTCCTTTGAGTAGCATTTGACATTCTCCTCTTTTTTAGAGCCTTCTATAATTCATACCACCAAGTTATGACAACTTATTTTTGGCAAGAGTGACCCCAATGATTCAGTCATCCTCAATTAAAGCAAACTTCATCAAACATGATCAAGTTGATTAGGTGATATGTAAAGATCAATTGACCTAAAACCTTTTGAATCAAGATATGCATAAACTCCTTATAACTCTAATTCATACTTTCACAACCTAAAATTGACAATTTCTCGCAATCCCAAATATCTAGTTAAAAAATTATAAGTTCTCAATGAAACAATCTTGGATTACAACCTAATCAGCAATTTCCCAATCACAAACTGAGCAAAAGTAACATTACATGATTTTTGTTATAATGCCAAAGCAAGAGAATAGAGAAACAAACAACAAGTAATAAAACATTCACAACCACAATATCATTTTTCTATTTATTATAGCACATTCGTGAAGATGAAAAAAAAGAGAATATGGACTCTACTTAGTGTAAAATCATGACTTAAACCACAACAAAATATAGAAAATAACATTGAATCGATCACCTCCTCAAGCCTGATCTGGAAACATGTAGAAATCAAGCTAATTGAGAGCGAATTGAGGATTTATATTTCTCTATCTTCCAGTCTCTTAGCTTGGCAAAGGGAGGAAGACTAAGATGACGAAGAGAGAAGTAGAAAGATCGAGGAAGGAGGTAAGGTAGAGGTGAACCATTACAGCTTAACAATCGAAGAAATCCAAGCTTCTTTAGTGACTCGTTCAAAACTCTTCATATGAAGTTCCATCGGAAGACTGTTTTTTATTAATACCTTGATCTTTAGTATCAAAAGAAGAACATATGAGTTGGAATCTCAAACCTTTTTCGGCGAGGTTGGTAGGGCAGCGGCGGCCTCATGCAGGCAGGACTTAGGCTACGAGGGAAGGCCGAACGCGAGAAGGGCTAAACGTCAAAGATTAGCGAAAGGGAGAGAGGGAGATTAGCGGGAAGAATTGCACAGCGATAGTGGGTGGAAGTTTCTCTTCATTCATTTTTATTTTTGTTACCAGATAACCGTTCTAAACGCTCCTCGAAATTGGAATTGCGAGGAGATCAAATGTTCATAGGGTGAGTCAATGGGAAGTGAAATAGGCGGGTATGAAACGCTCGGCTGTAAAGGCTTGGCTAGTGTTTCTTTAGTACAAAGCCAATGAGAATCGGAATACTGAAACGCTTCAGCGAAAATATTTGATGAAACGTTCGAACGAAGCTACTGAAACGTTCGTGTTTTGATGTAAAATTAAAGTTATTAACGATTGAAAAAATGTTATGGATGAACCAAAAAATAAAGAATATGAAGAGTCATAGATGAACGGTATAGATTTAATTTTATGTTTATAAATGAATGATGAGGATTTGCTATGGGTGGAATCCCAAGCCATTTTTATATAGTAGTATAAATAAATTTGAGTAATGAAAGCATCATGTTTCTTAATGTAACCCTCATACATTGCATTAATACGAACCAAAAGAATATGACGATTAAAATTTATTTCATATTCTATAAAATAAACTTCTACGGGTAGAAGAAATCAAAGAAATATATAGACTCCAATGGTAATGACATAATTCAAGCTACCAAGATGGTTTGATTAGTTTCCAAAAAAATGCAGATGTACATGATGCACGTGAATAAAAATTTAATAATACATAAATGATGCTATAAAATTAAAAAATTAATTCATGACATGCTATATGTAAATGCTTTATGAATATTACATATAATATTTGTATATGTACATATGATTCATGCATAATCAATAAGACTATTAATCTTTATTATTCTTCAGAAATACTAATTAAAAGTGTGCTTGGTTAAAATTAAGAAGTGTGTTAATGTGTAATGCATGGATTATTAATCAATTAATATTTTGACATCAATATAATATCCATTAGAAGATTAAATTAATCATTTAAAAAAAAAGTAATTCTAAGGTAGAGCATTACCTATAATGAAATCAACATTTAATAAGTACAATGAGAAAGATTAATACACCAAAATTACAATAGATGACACATTTCAAATACACCAAAATTTTACCCTCTATTTCTTTTACTTCAAACAAAACATTAATTTTTTTAAAACCTCCATATTTGAAATATTTTACACCATTTTTATGTCAATAAAATAGTCCCTAAGGGTTAAACAACACTGAGGCTATAAATAAAGGAGATGATAAAAAATTAAGTATATATGAACTTCTACCATACCACTTGAATAAAACAAATATGTTACCATGAATAAAAAAAGGAAATAATAGATTTACATTCGGTCGACATTTTCTAAACAAAATATTAATATTATTTATTAGAAATAAAAAAAATTACATTGAATCTAGAAGATGCATCTTTAGAAAGAATTTAGTGAGCTATACATGCCAACTAATCTCAAGCCGCTCCTGAAATAAACGTGTAAAAAATAATTATTACATGTGACAACTCATTAGAAAAGAATGATGATGATCATTAATATCTCACTACAATCATAATATAATCCAAAAATAAATTAAATATTTCAACATAACATACTATCATGAATCAATATAAAAAAAGCAATCAAGAAGAATGAAAAGCTAAGGTTAAAAACTTCATTTCTTAGTGTATGTAGGATTGACCTGTGACGCCCCAAGATCTAACTTGGAAAGAATTTCAATCAATTCATCAAAACCAATTACCAGAGCTATCTATAACATCAATCAAACAGTCTAACAAAAATCTATAACATTTAAAACATCAATGTACAGGTCGATCCATATCTCAAAATATCATATACAATACTCAGGAACTACACTATGAACTGAAATCTATCCTGCCCTGAGTACAAAAGAATCACTATAACCAAAAAGAACAAAAACCTGAAGATTCCTGATCAACCTCAATCTCCTGCTCCCTTACCCTGACCTGAAAATATCAACCACATATAATGAGCTTTACAAAGCCCAGCTGTTCACCTAATACATATAACTGAAATCAAAACACGGTACTGCTATCAATATGCATGTCAGCCAATCAAATCCATAACAGTCAATGGTCAATGGGTCTATGCAATACAGAAATCAATAATCAATGAAATCAATAGTCGATGCAGCGATAGAAGAATCGGTAAATCAAACTCAATAAATCAATATGTCAATTCTCAGAAGAATCCGTACACAGAAGAAAATCAATCGATCAGTCAAATCAATCGAATCGAATCATTCGATTAAATCAATATTATCTAGTCAATGAAATCGATTAGAAAAGCAATACAATAAAGCTCAATCTATACTAGCAATGAATCAAATGCAGCAGGTTAATACGGTACCGAAACAATATTATCAATGAATTTATAAGCAATAATATCAATGAATCTATAGTATCCATGTCCATAGCATCAATGAATCAATACAATATCTATATCCATCCATATCAATATCTATGCTCAGTAGTACCAATGCTCAGCGATCAATCAATGAAATCGATGAAATCGTACGATACAGTAAATCCATAAATCCGATCAAATCAATAAAGCAGTAAATCCATATGTCAATACTGTACACATGCACTTCAATACAATAATACTGAACAAGTACAATCACTGGCTATTCTGCTGTTGTAGAATCCATGTTGCTGTTGTAGATATCTATACGTTGGTTTCAATAAGAGTCGTCACTCTGTGCCCGTCGGCCGCCCGTCGGCATATTAAACTCCTTATGACTCCCAATCGTTATATCAATGATCAATAGTTTAAAGGAAAGCCCGTCGGCCCACCATCCTGTACATGTCAAGTCAATCTCCAACCAACGTTCAACCAGGCTCCACTTGTCTTACAGTATTCAATAGTCAATTCAATAGTCAATATAAGAACAATGTAGAGCAATCAGATCAACATTCATATGCATATCTATTCAATTCATCAATCTCAGAAAAATCGGAAATCGTACGAATTTTCGGCGGCGTAACGACAGTCTATCAAATTTACACAAAAATCCTACAAAATCTCAATTCACCAAATTACAATAGAATGTTCACGACAATAATATAAGACTATTATTCTACTGAATCAATATCAATAAACATCCTGATATTTTTCTATTCGATCAAAATCGCGTAGAACCCAAAATAATCGGTGAAATTATTCCAGAAAATAATCAAATCGTGTAGAATATTCGTATCTATAACATATTAAAAGTTGTGCGGTGAAAGTTGTGTCAATACAAAACCAGGTCCGTTTTTCGATCACAAAAACGCAAAACAGTGCACAATACGATCAAAACTCAATATCTCTGAAAACAGAAATAGGATTCGGAGTCCTTACCACGAGATAAACACTTTTCCCAACAGCGGCGTCTGACAAAAAGCGCTCCGCGGCCTCCGAAAACGAGCTTTTCCTTCGCTTTCCTTCTCTTTCTCTCGCCTCAGATATTTTGGTTTTAATAAAATGATTTTCTCTCTCCTCAAATCGAGCTGATTTCCTTATAAAACAAGGCTGATCGGCCAGGCCGATCGCCACATCGTCGTGGACGATCAGAACAAAATCCGATCGGCCTGGGACGATTTCTCAGGACGATAATTAATTTCCAGGACGATTTTCTCTCTGACTTGTGCCATACTCTGATCGTCCCAGGACGATCCAAAATCGGCCTGAACGATCCACTTCCAGAAAAATCAGCTGTTTCAATGCACTGATCGTCCTGGACGATCTCAATATCGTCCCGGACGATCCTGGGAGGAAAATCAGATCTAGAGAGGAAAAATCAAAGGAACGAGCTCTCACATGACCTGCTCGAGAAGAGAAATGATGCCAACAATTAGACCATAAAGATCAAGATCTTTATAAAAATAAGAATAACAATCATTCTCACAAAGACCTTTGGTTGTTGAGCATTGGCCCTATTAATGGACAATAATCATAATTAAAAAAAATTAAATCATGCATTCAAATTTGACAAAGAGGGAAAGAGCATAAAGATCAAAATATTTAATAAATATATAATGGAAATTTATGCACATACTCATGGACGCACAGTTTTTTTTTTTTTTTATTTGGATGCACAAAGCTCATGCATTCAAGTTATAGAAAAAGACCATTACCTTCATGGCGATTCAGTGGAAAAGCTTTGCTTGAAACTTTATCAAACTCTTATGATTCATTGGAAAGCAACCAATGAAAAAAAAGTCCAAAAATAAACAACTTCACGTGAACGAACTGACAAATGAAAGCAAGTAACGATTTTTTTTTTGCAAGTGCTCCGTTGAAAATATCTTAAAAATATACGAATGAAGGTCATTTTCTTAAAAATTGATAAATGTATATAAAATAACCTACAATACTCATATCTATCAACAAGAAATCATAAGTTCATGAATGGTGAAATGCTCGGCGATAGACAGGACAATGCGGCGAGGTAGTTTGCTGATGAGATCTCCAGCGAAGGCTGGCCAACGGTCGTGTAGTTAATTAAATGACAAAGAAACTTTAGTGTACATGCACAAAAGAAGGTCCTTTTCTTTGGCATTAACTATTTATATATCTATATAAGTTGGAGTAGGAGATAAAATCATCACAGGAGAGAGCAGCGAGAACAAAGTTTGCAAATACCGCGGGAGAAATTGGAGATGAGAAGAGATAGGGAAAGAAATGAATGAGAAAATGGCATATTCAACCCCAAGAATAAGCAGGAAAAGAAAGAAAAATGGGGGATTCTCCAACTTTTTTTGGCGAGAACGGCAGAGCGGCGGCGAGCTCAAGCCAAGTTTGGTTCTTACGCGAGCAGGAGAACTTTCGTGGAGGGAGGAAGACCGTAAGCGAGGAATTGGCAGAATAGCGAAAGAAAATTGAACGAGAAAATGTTAATATTTTTTTTTAACGGCTCAGCTGTGTAAACGCCCCTTCATTAAATGAAATTTAATTCGTTCAGAGTATTAGAACTGAAATATAATGAATATGAAGCGTCTAAACTGAACGCTAGAAATTAAATGGATCAATTGATGTTTAATTAAATACAATTAATATAAATAGAATAAAAAATGTCATGTATTTAAATAAATGAATGAAGTTAATAAATAAATTAATTAAATTTATAAATAAAATGAATGGTTGAGGTTCATTTTTAATAAATTAAATGGAATGCTAGGATTGCAAGGAATTTTATTCAAGTATGTCAAATTGAAGTAGAAGTTGATTGCAGTTTATAACTGCACTGTAAAAATAAGTCTTCATTAACTAAATGAAGTGCATTTTCATTATATAAGTTAAAATAAACTGTTATTAATCTGATAGAAGCTTTCCCACGTGCCATTTTGAAAAACTAGTTTTATTGCACGTGCAAATGCACGTTAATAAATATTTTAAAATAAAATTTTATATAATTAATATTTTAATTATTTTTTATTTAATAAAAAATAAAATTATTACATTTATTTATATAATTAATTATAATTATTAATAATATTAGCAAACTTTTATATATTTTTCTTAAAATTATTATAGCAATAACGATAGCAAGCATTAACATCATAGATTTATTTCATTTTGAAATATTCCTGAGTTTTTTCATAATATTCTCATTAAAAGACTGAATTTGTGATTAATCATCCATTTCATATGTATTCACCATTTTTCAACCAAATGTGAAACTTTCATAGCTCTAAAATATTGGACTATGACCAACAATCATTTTTGTATTATAGCTCAGTTGTTGTACCCTTACCACTACATATTTTCTTTCATGTTTTCCTAGAGAGTGAAAGTTATTAATTTTTTTTACTCATCTGAAGTGAGCAATGTCTCCAAAAACAACGCACAAAAGGCACACTGAATTAAAATATTCATATTTTAATATAAAAATATGATCCGTTTTAAGTTAGTAAATTTGCTTATGAAGTGAAGTGATGACAAAATAAGTGCATAAGAAAATAAATCATTTTTGATTAATTTATGTATATTATACATTCCAAGTTATATTTTAAGAAAATTAAACAATGAAAAGGAGAACCAAAGGAAGCATTATAGTTCTTTTTAAGGTACCCGTAGTGATCCATGATATAAATTTTGGATCAATGATATAAATTTTGGATCAATGTTAACATCATGAATTATAACAATTACAAATGAAAAAAAAAAAATCGGAGAAGAGAGACTATTGATTACCAACAATGAAATAGCAGGCAATCCATTCATCTCTCTTTGATATGAGAACATGTCTGCCTTTGAGATCAATAGATCCATCCTTCGTGAAAATTAAACTCCCATTCTCCGAGCCATTAGCTTCTTCCATTTCTCTTACGCTGGATTTTTTGGATTTTTTCTTTTCACTTAAATCTAGATATATAAAGAAAGAGAAAGAGCACAAACAACTAGTCATCACTTATCAGTGCTTCTTATTAAATATTATTTAATCATGACTTTATTAATTAATCGGGAAAAAATTGATTTGTTTATAAAAATAGTCACCAATTTTAAATTTCAGACTTTAATAATGGCTTGTTTGTATAATTCAAATTTTGATAAACATTGTATTCAAAGAAGTCAACAAAATTAAGCATTCTATGATATTAATTCAGAACAAGCTTAAGAACAAAAGCAACCTATCATATACTCAAAGATAAAGTGTAGCACATCGTGCTCTCTAAGAACCTTATGTTTCACAATATTATGATGGTTAATTTTCCAAAGGGACTATAGAACAAATGTTTATCATCTCTGACTTTCATTAAAATGATCCAACATTTTTTCACCAACAAAGTAATTTTTGGGATCAATAGCATCAAAAGCCACCTCTTGCATACCCTACCAAATGCCAAATTCAACTTCAGCGGACTGCTCTGCCTCATCATCTAGTGTTGGCTAGCAACAGATGCTTAAATCTTCAAAATCTAAAAAAGGTTTCCTTCAACCTCCGGAATTATCATGTTAGCATTTTCTGCCTAAGTAATTTTCTGAATTATAAATAAAAAATTTACAGAATATTGAAAGAATAATACCACAAAAACTATAAATTTTCTCAAAATAAAATGAAGGGTACAAATTACTTACCTCAAGCCAGTAGTAGATGATAAATAAGCAAGAAAAAATACAATCTCAATATATTATACGTAAAAAATTTATGGAAATAATCCTAAAAAAAAGTTAAATATTTGTTATGTGAAAAAAATATCTACATGTTGTGTGGTGTGTTAAGCTATGTCGCATTCGGAAACGATGCACTGGACAATCTCCTCACTAAATTCGGCTTCTATGACCCATTCTGGCTCATCAATATCGGGAACATCTTCATTGTCGTCCATTTGATCGGTGTTTATCAGGTAAGACATGCTTACATCACACATAATTCAATTTCTTTTAATCAAAAGTAGAGCTAAAGAGTTCAAATTTGAACAAGTGTTTTGCCAACCAATCTTTTAGTTTGTAGAGAACTTGAGCCAATGCCGATGGCCAGATAACTCTTTCGTAACAGGAGAGCGCATAATCAAACAACCATTGATGGTCGACTATCCCTTTAGTTTCTTTCGTTTGATATGGAGAACATCTTATGTAATTGTGGCAGAAGTGATTGATATGATCTTTCCCTTCTTCAACGACTTCCTTGCATTAATTGGAGCTCTCGCCTTCTGGCCTTTGACGATCTTCTTCCCTATTGAGATATACATAAAACAAGCAGATATCAAGTAGTGGTCGAAGACATGGATTTGGCTTCAGATCTTGAGCATGGCTTGTCTCATGGAATCCATCGTTGCAGCATGTGGGTCAATTCAGGGGCTCATCCATGCACTTGCAGGTTACAAAACCATTCAAGAGCTAGAATTTTGGATAGAGGCTATCAAAATCCCATCCAAACATTCCCTTTGAGTAATAAACAACAGAAATTATACATAATCAAATGATACATTCTTGGTGATACTTATAAAAGCTATTGAGCATCACTAACTGCATGGAATACGAAACGTGAATGTTTTGAACTACAAAAGGGTTGGCTGAAATAGTGAAATAGAAACGTAATGTTGCAAAATTCAAAGTAACTGTGTTTCGCAGGAGAAAAAGAGGAGCCCAACGCCTCATCTTTCGCGCGATGAAATGAAGAGCCGAAAGGTAACGCAGTCTAGTATTAAGCTAGAAGAAGAATGAGGAAGAGGAGGATCAAAGCACCAACGCTTCACCTTTTGCGCGAAGAAATGAAAAGCCAAGAATGAGGAGAAGAATAGGGGAAGATGAGGAGCCCAATGTCTCATATTTGGCGTGAATATAGGTTAAGAAAGAGGTGATATTAGGTAACATATAAGAAATAGTCATAAATGCATGCTCACGAAACTCATGTTATGGAAATTAAGAAATTGATTAAATGCTTAATTCATTTTGATGGAGGAAATTAAAGCGACATGAGTGAATTTGAATAGTCATAAATGAACGTTGTAGATTAATTTTAAATTTATAGATGAACGATCAAGATTTGCTATGTGTGGATTCCCAAGCCACACTTATAAAGTAGTATATATTATGAATAGAAATAACATTGTGAAGAGGAAAAGACAAACATGTAGGCATACATTAAAAAAATTGTTTAAAATATCTCACTATAAATTTGTTAAGATAGCCTAATATAGATTTTATCAAAATGTGTTAAAAAAATACTGAATTTGCTTAGAGATTAAAACAATATTGACTCTTTATATCTAGCACTAATCTCAAAACAAATTCAATAATTTTTAAACTCATCCTCATACAGTTTATATTAAGAGATCCTAACATAGTTTTTTTTCTAATACAACTACATTTTTTTTCTCAGTAATTACAATTGAGAATCTAACACCAATGCGTACTAGAGATCTTGTTTCCCTCAAGCCTTTTCATCTACCACAAAATGGAAGACTAAGAGTTTTGGAAAAAAAATGTTAAACAATATATTGCCCAAAAAATCATTGCATTCAAAAGGCAACATACAAAGTGATATACCACGAGTCTTTTTTTCTATATATCTATTTAAGTATCAAACAAATGATAGCACATGATTATCAAACAAATAGGTTTAAGATAAAAGGCTAAACTGAACAGAAGGAAGAGAGAAGTACTCTAGTGGCTATATTCACAATTTTAAGAAAGATATCAATGGAAAGAAAATGTCAAAAAAAGTTGAGGTTCAAAAGCATGCCTGAGCAGCAATAGCATGTGTCACAGCATACTCTATTTTTCCTTGAACTGCCTCCATAATATCTTGCACTGGACAGGTGTGATTAAAATTCTCATTGATGGAACCTAAAAAGTAAAATAGAGAAATCATTGTGAAAATGAATATGAACACAAATTAAATAAACAGAAAATCTACATAAATTATATATTATACAATTTAAGTATATTCATTATATGAATTGTATTTTTGTTGAACTGCTTCCATAGTAACTTGCATTGAACTAGTGAAATTAATATTCTCATTGATGAAACCTAAATACCAAATATAGGCAAATCTTTATGAAAGTGAATACAAACAAAAATAAATTATATCCAAAAAAGGATATGAAGTCGTACATCTCCCCACTTATTGGAATTCAATGCAATCAATGTGTCCGATGACAAATTTATATTTGATGTTGAAGAGATAACGCCATCCATCAAAACAAGTTGTAATAAATCCTCAACATTATCCATATTTTCTTCTAAGCGAATTACAAGGACAACTAGTAACTTTAATGACTGCAAACAAAAAACAACAATTTGAAATACAAATTAGAACTAAACGTACATATCAACTTGCAAGATTAAAAAGAAAAATAATAGAACTAGGAATGCAAATTCAGAACATACTGCTAAACGAGCCATTTTGGTGATTGTTTTTATATCTTCTTTTCATGTCCAAAGTCTTGGCATTGAATCAAAATCATAACTAAACACTGTTTCAAACCTGTAAACATATTGCATAAAATTAAATAAATTTAATAAATGAGATATTTCACGCACAAGACTTTAAGAAAACAATCATCACCTGTCCTTCCTATAATCAAGACCTTTCCAGCTTCTTCCATTGCCTTTGATTCAACAATCCTTATGATATGTCTTTCTAAGGGTGCGTTTGGGACGGCTGCAGTTGTCGGTAAAGTAGGTTGTGAAATTGTTGTACAGAAAGTTGTTTCCTGAAGTTGCTTTATATAAATCATTATATTTTGTTTGGATAGCGTAACTGTAGAACTGCTGTGCTGCAGCTGTATGGGAACAATTTACCTTCATACCCTTATATATATTTAGATGAAATATATTATTTTTTAAAATTTAATTTTTTCTAAATGTATATGATAATCAACTAACAATTCTAAATCAAAATTGTATTACTTCTTAAGTTGGTACAATTTTTTTTAAAATATATTTAAAGCTGCCAAAATTTTTTTTAATATTGTTGTAAAAAAAAGTTATTACAAAATTTTTTGTAAGTCGTACAAAAAAAAATTATAATTATAATTACGATTTCAAAGAGTCATTCCATATTGAAATTTTCACCATAGAGCGCCCTCAAGGAGTCGACCGGTCTTCGAACTGGGTAACTATCAAAAGTTCATAAAACATTCTGCTACTCTCTAAAAAATTCTGACAATTGACAATATACTTTTATTGCGTAACATAGATTCCAACTTACTATCACTCAACTAATTACTCATGAAAAAAAATTGTCTTGTCAATTTCTCACTTATCTTTGTCACTTTCATAACTTGAAATTGGAGAGAATGAATGAAAGTATAAAGACGTGTTCAAGATTTTCCCAGAACATTAACTGGGAGCACTAGAGTAGATTCAACTTTCCCATCAGGATTTCAAAACTACTCTACTCCTTTTACACCTGAAAGCATATGCATTAGACCTCCCAAAAATGAGTAGAAACATCTAAATCATATAGCCAATGTCTACCTAAAATAACATGAACAATGACTATAGCCAATGCATAATTACTACAAATAGCATGCATCACACTAGATTTCATTGGTTAATACATATTGATAATTATTATCATATATATATATATATATATATATATCAGCATATGATTCACAAACTTAATCAAATAAAAGTGAACATGCTATCAAACATATGAAACTTCCTAATTCATCTTATTCATCAATGCATCTGTGATTTTCTCTCGTAACTGGACCATCTCCTCTGCTCCTTCACCATCTCGTACCTCCCGATTAAAATCATTCCCTTCCGTCTCTACTACTGATTGCCCAATTCTATACTCATATGCCTCCTCTGATATATATGTTCCGTCCGCATCACATATATTGAAATCAGGGTCTTCCCGACTGGAATGTCGACGTATGTAATTATGCAATGTCATGGTTGCTATCACTATTTTTATTTGTTTTTTGAATGAATATGTAGGCATATCTCGTAGTATGACCCACTTCTTCTTCCAAACACCAAATGATCTCTCAATTACACCTCTTAAGGAAGAGTGTCGCTTGTTAAAAGTTTCTTTCCTCCCCCGTACTAATTGGCTTCCTCTTTCAAAACCAGGGATATGATATTTGGTATCTAGAAATGGCTTCAAAAATCCCCGTTGCATCGGATAACCAGCATCAACAACATAATATTTTACTGTTATAAAGTACATGTACTTTAGTATAAGTTCTATTACTACTAACGTCACAACTATATAGAACATACCAGGAGGTGGCATGGGAAAGTTATATCGTCTATTACGAGTAGCAAATTTAAAAATACGACTATCATGTGCACTTCCTTCCCATCCTGCCATGATAAAAGTGAAGCACATGTTGAAGTCACATACAGCCATAACATTTTGCGTCGTTGACCCACATCTTCCTATATAAGCAGCTTTCTCAGCATTCGAAACACGAGCATCCACATGTGTTCCATCGATTGCTCCAATACAGTCCTATTTAAGAAGCGATGATTAGATATTATAGTCATTTAAACATTCTTATAATATGATATTTAAAAAATTTACCTTGAAACATGACATATATCGATGATCATACAAAATATTCCTTGGGATATCACCAAATTGAGGATCGATAGACTTGATCACATAATATGAAAATTTCACCAAAGCCTCCAATCCAATAGAGAAATACCTACTGATTGTCTCAGTAGAGTGTTGAAACCGCTCACATGTGGACCTTATTGATTCATTATGCGATAAAATATATAAAGTCATCGCAAGTACTTCTCTGCTTGTTGTCCTTGATGATCCATGGAGATGATGAACGCATTCCAATTCATACAATAGATCCAAGAAAATTGTTTGAGACATAGGAAACATATTATGAAACCTCGTTGGATGACCTTGTAGTAGCTCTCCAATCCATTTGTCTCCTCTAGATGACGATGTCATACACGGTGTCTTGCAAATATATATTTTATAATACTCATATATAACACATATTGCCGCAAGTATAATCTTTTTAATTTTTCACTATCGGCTGACTCACTTAAATTCCCATTACATTCCATTCTGCAATTAGTACAAGATATAAACAATTAGTACAAGATATAAACAATTAGTACAAGATATAAACAATTAGTACAAGATCAATCTGTTTTAGCTGTAGCAAATCAAATGGATGCTTATATTTCTTGACGAGTCCAAGTACAAAATGATTAGTGCAAGATAATTTCCCATTGAATGTTGATTTTGCTCACCCCATTATAAATCTAATGTAGAAGCATACTAATTTTTTTCCTCAATGAAAATATAATCTTTATTGAAAAAGAAGAAAGATTGTTCATATATGAGACATTTTATTTTGATTATTCCAGTACAATTAATTGCAACCCGACGTAGTGCAATCAACCTTCCTAACAAGAACTCAGTTTTTTTTTCAAACAAGCACAAGAAGAGGATGAGTTCAAACCTCCCGAACTTAAACAAGTGCCTTCTAAAATGCTACACACTGAAAACTAAATACAGCAGAAGCCTAGTATATTGTTTTTGAAAAATTAACTTAATCTATCCATTTAGAGGGGTAACAAAGAAGGTTAAATTTCTGATTACCATAAAAATAAGAGACTTAATTGGGTGGTTACGAGAAACAAGAAAAATAATGCAAATTATGGAAACAATGAAGGAACTATCAGTAACTTATCCTAATTTATATTTTTCAACTGTAGCAATGAGTCAAATGACATAACTATGAAACCATTTACATAAAATTAATGAATTCACTGAGAAAAAACATAAAGGAAACGAGATAAAGGTGAAGTTAAAGATAAAGCCTTGAAAACAAACAACATGCCTCTATATAAAGAGATAATGCATGGATAAGCATTTTTAGAGCTTCTCCAAATGCAACTGAGCATCTAAAGGCGATACAAAATTTATTCAAATCAATACAGAAATTACAAAACTCGAGAATCTCCAAAACCCTAAATAAGTACCTGATAAAATGCTAAGCACTGGAGCACAAACTTATCCATTGAATCATTCTCTATATATTTGACATCAAGATTTATGAAAAAAAATTGGAAAAAAAATAACTGCTGAAGTTAAAAGCTTCCAAATAAGTGAATTCTTAAACAGTTCAAATTTATCCATGAAATTAGCAAAGTTCTGCATCAACAGTGCCTTAAATCAGCTAAAATATGCCATCAAATTGCAAAAATATATATCCAAAGCATTTAATGTTCTCTGAAGGTCGTCGTCTTCATTTTTAACAAAAGAAAGATATTGCAGATCATGATTTTCGTAGCAATATCGAAGAAAAACATAAATATCCAAGAAATTATGGTGTTGTATCATGATTTCCGTAGCAATATCGAAGATAATTAACTCTTCGATCAGGACAAATTGACATAAAAATTTCTCGCTTTGTTGGATCCTCGAGAAGCTTTGTACTAAACAAATACAGTGGCATATCTTTAAATGCTTCAGTTGTTTCTTCAAGAACTTTAATGGCAGCATAAAGGGATGGAGTATCAGTTATTGACTTTGATGAACTATTTCCAGAGGTAATATTTGTGCAAGAATTTACAAGCTGAGTTATTTGGTTTCTTAGAAATGTTGAACCAAATATTCTTTTCCTTCTATTGGTTGACGTTGTAGATGAAGGACGTTTCAATTGGCTACAATCATTGATGCTTTCAAGATTTTGTGAAGGGTATTCAAATGACTCAAAACCTATATCAATGTGTTCAGAATCTTCAGTATCATTTTCATGGTTAAGTCCCTGGTTTGGAGTCCAAGCATGATCTCCGGTAGCAACAACACCTTGGAACGTAAGATCTAGCTTATCTTCAAGCTCAGGATCAATGCCACTATATCTAAACTTTTTTGCATTTGGCACAACCTAGAAAGAAATAATCAATTTATAGAATTAGAAGGCCTAACATGAATGTTGAATTAGACTAATATATGAAACATATAAAATTATTATTTACCTCTAATTTTTCTTTCCACCATTCATCAGGTGCGTCAATGGTTTTCTTCCTAGGATCCCAACCAAGTCCAGTGGATCCATGCTTCAATTCTTTCCATAATTTCCAATCTTTTTTTAACGGATCCCATTTATTTTTTAACTGAACTTTATCATACCCCTTCCAGTTTTTTTAAAAAAAATCTTAATTAAATTCGTCCAACCCTCTTTATTAAAGTGTGTAGTTGGTCGATTGCCGAGATCAATCTCTCTTAGACATAAATCACAAAATATAATCTTCACATCTTTCTCCCATGTCGCGGAAGGCCCGCCATCCTTTGGTTTACCCATTCTCTGTAGTGGCTTTGCTTCACTTGTTTCTTATGGAGTACATGCTCTACAGGTAGATCCAGACTGTATCAAGGAAAGGAATTGACAACAATTAAGATATCCATTTTCTATTTCTTAGAAGCTCATAAACAATTTTTTACTAAATTTTAGCCAGTTTTTTTGCCAGAAAAATCTGAGGATTAGTCTTTCTACGACTCATTATTTGTAATTAGCAGTTTAATTACTGGTAATAATCAGTCTTGAAAAACCAAGACCAAGTCTTACATAAGTTTTATTAATGAGATTTTGACAACATGCTTACTGAAGAGATCTGTCTAACATAAAAAATACAAGTAATATTACATTATGCAATTTGCCACCAAAGAAATAAACATTTCCCAATTACAAACTTATTCCAAATTAGGTCAATATAAGGCCTTTTGCTAGCGGGTGTGCTTAGGGCCAATAATCTTTTTTTTTTGGTAAGTTGCACTAAGGTTTTATAAATCTAGTGACTCAGAACCTATATCCTCCTCCGTATAAAGGACAACGACCTGATAATTCTGCTTGCTCAGGTTATGGAGGTGAATTGGACGATGACTATCAATGACAAAGACACAAACTTCTGAACCGAGCTTTAGAATCCGCTGGAGGTCACGATGACAACCCTAGTTGATGAGAAGTAGAGAGTCCTCTCACGGGAATTCTGGATATTGAGGCCGGCAAAATTTTCAATGTCGCTGAATGAGAATAAAGGGTAGACAGAGTAGCAGAGAGAATCTGATGCGAGCATTTGGGTCATGATCTTAAGGCGCATACAGAATCAAAATCTGGTGCCGATGGAAAGATGAATAGAGGGGACGAAGACGAGGTTGATGCAGCATGTCGTTGAAGTGCATAGAAAGATTCAACTCTGAGCTCCGTCACCATATTCCTAACTAGTGAACAACAGCTCAAGAAAAAGGAAGACGATGGGAAAAAGGAGAGAAGAAGTCAGTTAGGGCATCTTTACCTCTACCAATCAAGCTCCCTGAACTCGGCAGCGGCCACCGAATGCTCCTCGCAACTCTGACTCCCGTTCCTTCCCTATTCCCTATTTATTCGTATCGCCGAGCTAGATGAGACGGAAGCGGAGCAGGAGTCGCTCGCCTGGTATAAAGGAAATTTGTGAGGCAGTAAGGGCATTACCGTATTTAGCATGTCTAAGAATAGCGGGAAGCAGGCGAACCGCAAAAGGCTTTTTACGGATGTGAGAAGCAACTGCGGGACGTGAAATTGTCGAGAACGGAGCGCCATCGGTCCGTCCTAAACGACCTCTTGGTTGTGTTCGGTAAAGCACAACAGCGAAACACCCGTCCCAAACGCGCCCTAATTTTGCAACAAATGTTTCGATAGTTTTCTGATCAATACCAAATGAAAGAAATGGTTGAAGTAAAACCAACTAAAGTGTTCATTATCTCCAGTTGAAGAATTTTTCTAATTGTTGGCCATGTTTGATCATCAGCATATTTTAAAAGGGATTGTGCAGGCTCAGAAAGGGCCTTGTCAAGTTTTTCCTGTATGATAAATATAATAAAATATAATACATATTTTGTCAAGAACGGAGCGCCATCGGTCCGTCCTCGACAATTAATACAATATAATACATAAATATAATAAAATATAATACATAAATATAATAAATATAATAAAATTGTCGAGAACGGAGCGCCATCGGTCCGTCCTAAACGACCTCTTGGTTGTGTTCGGTAAAGCACAACAGCGAAACACCCGTCCCAAACGCGCCCTAATTTTGCAACAAATGTTTCGATAGTTTTCTGATCAATACCAAATGAAAGAAATGGTTGAAGTAAAACCAACTAAAGTGTTCATTATCTCCAGTTGAAGAATTTTTCTAATTGTTGGCCATGTTTGATCATCAGCATATTTTAAAAGGGATTGTGCAGGCTCAGAAAGGGCCTTGTCAAGTTTTTCCTGTATGATAAATATAATAAAATATAATACATATTTTGTCAATAAATACTTTAGTATGATGTTTGACAAATTTCTAGCTACCTACCTCTGCAATTTTCATCGAATCTGGGCATATACAAATCAATCAGCTCAATAGAAGCAGTTGCAATTGGTTGTCCATGTTTTATAGCTATCTGTGTTGACCTCGATTTTCGTTCGAGTGCCCTCGAGTGCATTCGATCGGATCTTATCAAGCCGATCCGAACTTGAGTCGAGCCGAACTGATTTTAATTAGACTCGACCCTATTCAATCAAGGCCGAGTAATTTATTTTGGCCGTGCCGAGTTTAATCCGATTCGAATCTTTGTTTTATATTTAGTTAATTGGGTTAAATCAAACTGAATCCGAATGGACCAGAATCATCCTAAATTAGGAACTTTTATTCGGTCCGGTGAACGTACGCTCCTCTACGTTCGGCCACCAATATTTTAGCGCCACATAGCATGAATAAAAGTCGCCGACCCGACCCGCTGTTTTTTGGGTTCTCGCATGTGTGTTTTTTTAAATCCTTGACTAGCCGAACAAAATCCCATCACCTTTTGAATATATTTCAAATACCTAGCAATACCGAGCAAATAGCAAGTTGTACCTAGTTTTTTCTAGCAATACCGATCAAATCCCTAGCAATACCGAGCAAATCCCTAGCAATACCGAGCAAATACTAAGTTGTACCGAGTTTTTTCTAGCAATACCGAGCAAATACCTAGCAATACCGAGCAAATCCCTAGCAATACCAAGAAAATCCTGAGCAAATACTGAGTTGTACCGAGTTGTAAAAAACTCGGTACAACTCGGTATTTGCATGATATTGATCTTCACAGAGCGGTATTTCTCATTTTTGCAAAGCAATACTTAGCAAATACCGAGCAAATACCGAGTAATACCGAGAAAATCGCGAACATAGCATTCCCGGGTTCCGCTCTGGGTCAAGCCGTCGGGCCGCGCGGTTTAGAGTAAGAGCACGTGGCGACATGTTATTGGTGGCCGAACGTAGCTCTACGTCCGGTCAGAGAACGTAATAATTGTTCCTAAATTAGACCAGGTTCAAGTTTGGATGAAATTACAATTTTTTAACACAACTCTCCTTGGCCTATTGGTTGAAAGCTTAGGCTTCCAACTAAGAGGTCCAAGTTTCAAGTCCATGTGTATGCGTTGTGTGTGTGAATTTGCCTTAAATGGCCTAAATGTCCCAAAAAAAAAAAATACAATTTTTTTTTATTATTTAATTTGAATCCTTCGCTAAATCCGGAAGTCGAGTCCCGATCTTTCCGAAATTCGGAAGAGCGAAGCAGAACGTTAGGAGACTTCTTGAGGAATCCTTCGGCTCCCTCAGTCTCACCGGCACCCTCTCTCTCTCAGTCTCTCCGATTTTGTCTTTCACCCTCTCCCTCTCGGACTTCTTTCTCTCGCGCGAGCAGAACCCGACGGACCCCTTTCCTCGTCCGACCCGAGCTCCAGGACCCCAAGTCGACGATTTCCCCTTGCCCTAGCTCTCTGCTCCCGTCGCCCCTAGCAGCCGCACGCCCCGGGACTCCCTCTTCTCCCCGCCTCTCCTCCGTTCGGATTGAGCCTGAAGGCCGAAGTCGCCTCTTCCTAGCCGAGCCCGACGCGAGCCCAGACGTGGCCAGCCCTAGTCATACTCGACATCTTCGACCGATCCTCAGCCGACGCCACCATCTCTTGCACCCGGTATTCTTCTTTCTTGGACCGAATCGGCTTACCTTCTCTCCCTTTTTCTTGGGTCAAGAATTTCTGCAGCAAACGACCCCTTTGCTCTTCTTGCATCAAGAATCATGGTAAGCAATTCCTGTCTTCTCTAAAAAAAAAAACGACATCTACTTTTTAAAATTAATTCCAGAAATAAAATCTTCATTTTCTAATCTCTCTTGAATCGAAATCTGTATTTAAATTTATCAAAAAGAAATTTAAAATCTGCACTCTCTGAGCTTTATATATATAAAAAAAAACTGCACCCAAACCCTCTACCGAGTATTGGAAATGTGTAGAATTTGATGGTTTATATTTTGTGATATGAGCTTAGAGACTTATGTAAATCTTAAGAAATAATAGTATTCTTTGCTAAGTGCACGGGAAGTGTTTTTAATAATGCTTACTAAAAAAAATATACGTATAAATTTAGAGCAATGAGAATTTGAAAGTGCCGTCCTCTCACTCTTGAGATATGCGCGATCTTTTTCTCTGAAATATTTTCATTCACTAATAAATGTCTTGTGTTCTTACATCTTTGATGGCATTGCAAAGGTATTTTGATGATTGCAGAAGTTCATATATTTTGTTGAGCTTTAATGTTAGACGTAAATGCAAGTGCAATGGGTCACAATCACAGCTCTTTTCCTCTCTATTCATTATTTTAATTTTCCTGAAATAATAAAAGAAGAGTTGTACATACATTTATTCTAGAAGGTTTTGCAAGCATCAATCATCTTGTAGTTAACTAAAAAAACAGAGCTGAAATATTCTTGTGATGCATTATATAGTGTTGAAAATTCATTATAGTGAACTACGTAGTGCTGAATTTTTCTAGTAATGAGTTGGAATAAATTATTTCTTGCCATATGAATGAGATTCATGTCTATTTCAATCCACTTGTTCCTCCAATCCCTAATTGTTCTATCAAAATAAAAAAAATCTGAAATGGATGAGCTTGCAGTTAATAAGTGAAGCTTTTGATGGGATTTATGTTGTTTGGATCCTTAACCGTTGCATGTAAATAAAAAAATATGTATTCACCATCAGTTTATGTTATGCAATACATGGTTTAGAACTGTGTGTGTGGATAGGAAGAGATCATAGCATTCCCTGTTAAGTGCATGCAATGCGGTTGTATAAATGGCTATTGGAAACAATACAAGTATTTGGTTAGGAAGAAGTATTAAGCAAGTGTAGCTTTGCCTTATTATTACAGTTTAATCTTGTTGAGAATCATGAAACACATTTGTTAATATTATGTTGGAGACCGTTATTGGATCTAGTCATGAGATGAAATTGTTGTTTGCTACCTAGAAGAATGAATGGATTATGTATTTTATGAACTATGTTTGAGTCGATGTATATGACTAATATTTTGATTTTATGCTCATTAAGTCGACATGCTTTATACTTACGAGAACATTACATTTTGTTCATGGGTTTTGGAAACTTATTATGCGTGTGATTTAGTTGTAAATATGTGCCAATCTGATATCCGACAAATCATGTATGTACGATTCCTATGCAGTCTTGATGAATATTGATTTCTTATAATGAACTATGAGAGGGCGTGGTTGCGGAGGTAGGAGCTTTTATGTCGATCTGTTTTAAGCAATATTGTGAATGCTGAACAATGAGTATTTGATAAAATGTTACTAAAAGAAAGCTATGATCACTTCGCTTGCATATGATTCATTTTCTTGAGTTTTTCTTAAAAGAATAAAATGGAATTGTAAGATCTTAAACTTAAGAGAATATGCCCCTTTCTTGTTGCATTTCTTCTTTTCAATAATTTAAGATTGTATTTGAACTTTTGGCAAGGCATTGTATGTTCGGTATGAGAATGATTTTCATGAATTTGGGTCAGAAGTTGCTCTTGGAATTTTTTTGATGGCATGTGGCATGGAAGGTAGAAATTTGTTGGAAAATTTTATAGGATTGTCTCATATTTGAAAAGGTGGATGGCTTTGCTCCATATTTGAAAGACATATGATTTGTTTTGTATTGAAGAGTGTTTATGATTGGAAAGATACAATGATTTGTTTTGTGCTAGAAAATTGTGCTTCTTGTATTTCTTCTTGTTGGAAGGCTTTACGAGTTGTTTTGTGATAAGTTTTATGAATGTTTTATAAGGTTTTCTTGGCTTTACCCCACACCAAATAAAAAGAAAAGTACTTGTTTTTTTGTGTCAAAAGAGTTTTTTTTGGGTGTTTTGTTTTCTTTTCAATAAGGGGCTTTTTGTGTTGTTTCATTTGGAGGTTTCATAAGTGAATTTTGAGTTTTGGAGCTTTATTGTTGGTGTTGGATTGAAAGACTCTTTGATGTCTTTGTTTTGAAGCGAATGATCTTATTTATGTGGGTGATCTTTCTTATTTTAAATTGATTTTCTTTTACTAGTGTTTGCTTCTAAAAATAGGGTTTTGGATAAAAAAAAAAGAGAAATTTGTTTTGAGTTTTAGTTTTTGGGAGCTTGTCCCCTTTCGCCGTTTTGATCTTTATTTTAGATAATAGTTTGGTCAGCGTTTTAAATATATAAAGTTCTTTGTTTGGAATGTGGGGACAGTAAAGTGCTTTGAAAATACCTTCTTCCTTATTCGTATCATATCGAATTGGGGAGAAGGTTGTTTTAGATGCACAATTGGTTTCAAAGAAGTGTGCCCAACAACAACAATGCCTACATTCCTTTTATGTTTGATTTTCATTCTTTTCTTTCTGTTGCATTTAGTCGTCTTTCTCTCTACTTCTCATCTTTCTACTATTTTTCTACTTATTATCGTACTTTGATGCATAAATCCCTAAGCTTATTGATACATGTACGGATGTCTAAAAGAGTTATAAAATAAAAACTTTTTTTAGTCCTGCAACTTTAGTGACACCTAAGGACAAAATTAAGGACCGAGTCTTAGATAACATAGATTTAATGTGCATGTTCCTTATAGGATAGAGACATCAAACCAAAAACTTAGTGACACATTTTCGTAGGTTTAGTTTTCTTTAATCCACTAATAATCAACCAATAAAAATCAACCATAATTCAACCCTTTAAAATGCACTAAAACATTTAATTTTGACATCAACATATTATCCATTAGAAGATTAAATTAATTATTTGAAAAAAAAAAAAAATTCTAAGGTAGAGCATTACCTACAAGAGCATAAACTTATAATGAAATTAACATTTAGTAAGTACAATGAGAAAGATTAATACACCAAAATTATAATAGATGACACATTCCAAATACATCAAAATTTTACCCTCTATTTCTTTTACTTCAAACAAAACATTAATATTTTAAAAAACCCCATATTTGAAATATTTTACTCCAATTTTATGTCAATAAAATAGTCCCCAAGGGTTAAACAACACTGAGGCTACAAGGAAAGGAGATGAAAAAAAATTAAGTAGATGAACTTCTACCATACCATTTGAATAAAACAACTATGTCACCATGAAAAAAAGGAAAATAATAGATTTACATCCGGTCACCATTTTCAAAACAAAAAATTAATATTATTTATTTTAAATAAATATTTTTTACATTGAATCTAAAAGATGCATCTTTAGAAAGAATTTAGTGAGCTATAACTTCTATAAGTGAAATGTAAAATTCATATTTAAACAAGTAATAGTGAGCATACATGCCAATTAATCTCAAGCCACTCTTTAAATAAACGTGTAAAAAATAATTATTATATGTGAAAACTCATTAGAAAAGAATGATGATGACCATTAATATCTCACTACATTCATAATATAATCCAAAATTAAATTAAACATTTCAACATAACATACTGTCGAATCAACATAAAAAAGCAACGAAGAAGAATGAAAAGCTAAGGTTAAAAACTTCATTTCTTAGTGTGTGCTAGATTGACCTGCTCGAGAAGAGAAATGATGCAAACAATTAGACCATAAAGATCAAGACTAATAGCACATACAAACAAACCGGCAACAGACAGCACACGGGAAGAAATTCTAGAAGCAACTAAAGCCATCTCCACCATTAAACAATAACCGCTTCAACCAATCTCTGCGATACACGTGTAAATGCATTTCTACCTAAGAGCCTATATATAAAAAAGCATTGTAAATGATACAATATAATAAAATACTCTACTACTACTTTGCTTTCTCTACATCGTCTCCGTGCTTCTCTGTTTGTCTTTATGGTATCAGAGCCTTTCGACTCACCTGCTTCAAATAGAAATGGCGCAATCCTCTTCCACCAACTCCCCATCTGGTGAAACGATTTCAGATACTCAATCTAAAATCATCACTATACCATCATCACTGAAATTTCTTATTTCAAATATCAAAACTCTCGTCCCCACCCAACTGTCCACAGATAACTACCCTACATGGAGATCTCAACTGATGAAGCTCTTTCGCGCAAACTACTATGCCGGATTCCTTGACAGCACATCTACAACTCCCTCTCGTCTTCTCAAAGCTACAGACGACATTCCTATCATCAACCCGACATACATACAATGGACACTAGTGGATCAGAACCTGGCAGCGGCACTGTGTTCCACCATATCGTCAAGCATCATACCATACGTTCTTAATCTCGACAATGCTTCTGCAATTTGGTTAACGCTTGAGCGTCGACTACAGGCAACCAATCGCTCAAGAGTCATACAACTTAAAAATGAACTACATCACATCACCAAGGGAGAACTTACAATGCAACAGCATCTCACAAATATAAAAACACTGGTAGACAACATTGCCTCAGTAGGTTCCACCATAGACAGTGAAGACGTTCTTCTCTACACCTTAAATGGCTTACCCAATCAGTATCAGGCATTCAAAATAGCCATTCGCAACAAATTAACTCCAATAAGTCTAGAAGATATGTATTCATTGCTCATAAGTGAAGAAATTAATATCACCTCTGATTTTGTACAACTTAATGTAGCTACTAATCCTCATGCAGCGATGTACTCCAGTCGAGGACGCGGACGATCAAGAGGCCGCGGCAGAACCAACAATACCGAAGGCTGATCATCAAATAGATCTCCCATCATCTGTCAAATTTGTGGTAAAAGAGGACACTCAACACAACAATGCTGGCACCGATTGAATCTTCAATATCAGACCCCCAACACACAACAAACAACTCTTAATGTATCTGATGTGAAACAACATGCGATGGAAACGAAAACTGCTTGGGGATTTTAATATAAGATTTTAAAGCTTTGCTAGTTATAGAATTAATGCTTACCCAAGTTAGGTTTTCAGAATTATCAATTCAAGATTAAGTAAGACATGCGGTTAAAACTAGATTAACGGGACAATATCAAATTGACAACATAGAATTAAAGAGTAATGCTATGGGGAGAAATAATAATCCACAATTAACAAATAGAACTCTCACTTTGGGTCTCTTACTCACTCTCTTGTTGGTGACACTTTAATGGAGGAAGATTGAGATCAACCGAGCGATGCCACTAGGAGACAAATGGCGCACAAAAGCTCAGTCCGTTGGAGCGATAGCCGGTGGCGGGTAGTCCATGGGACGACCAGTGAGCATCTAATGTCTTATCCTTTCTTCCTTGACGGCTATGGTGGGGGCTAAGAGGCAAATGCAGGAAATCTGAAATAAAGTTCAGATTTTAGTGGTTTAGGAGAGGGATTTAATTTGAATTTTAAATTAATCCAAGGAGGGAGAGAGGGGCGGCAATGGGGAGAAGCTTTGGGCTGATTTTGTGGTGTTCATATGTCATTTAGAAGGAGAAAGAGGCCCACTAAGAGTGGCCGGCCCAATAAGGAGGAGAGAGAGAGATTTAGGAGTTATGAGAGTGGGGCTCAAGTTTAAGTAAGAAATTCAATTAAATCTGAATTTTAATTTCAAATTTAATTGGGCTTAAATAACTTCCCACAATTTAAAATAATAGGGAATTTGAATTTCAAAATTGTAACTCCTCTTAATTAATTCCCTAATTTAAGGGACTCAATTAGGAAGGTCATTAAGTGAGGGAAATTCAAATTGCAAGGAGGGCTAAAGGGAGGCCGGCGGCAAGGGCTCAAGGTGGCCGGCGGCAAGGGGAGCTGGCGGGCTGGCCGGCGGCTGCTGGCAGGCTGGTTGGGCTGGCCGGTGGCTGCTGGCCGGCGGATGGGAGCTGCAGGCCGGCGGGTTGCTGCTGCAGGCCGGCAGCTGGGTAATCCAGAGGAAGGGGGCGGCGGCAGTGAGCAAGGGAGGGGAAGATGAATGAAAATTTAGGGATTCAGGGAGTGAATTCCAATCTCCGACAAATGCTTCAACCGGATCTCCACGACGACGAATCGATCACAAGAAATAAAGAAAAAAATAGTAGAACAAGAAGATCTAGAACTCACAAAGAGATCTAGCTGACAATGTCCTCATCATTCTCCCCAGGTGGGAGAAAACTCGACCCCGTCGAGTAATTATCTATAGAGCTCTCGTACCACTCTAGTAAGTCGGGGTCCACTCGCTGCAGCTCATCACAATCGACCCATGTGTTCTCCGACTCCGGTTTCCCTGCCCACTGAACTAGATACCTTTGTTGACCATCATCTCTAGTTGAGATTTGAGTTCATCACTCAGTATTGTCTTAATCTTATCTGTATTGGGTAAATTAGGAAATTTTGGGGGTGGAGTTAGGCTGGGGATCTCACTAGGTGGGTTCACACAAGGCTCATATTTTTCGTGGAATAGGAGGGTTACACTCTAGACCTTCGAAGGTTATAAGATCTTCGATGTTAATATAGGATTAATGTTAAAACCTTCAGAAAGGTATGACACATAAGCATTACTATTTATTTTTCTTTGCTGTTTATTTGAACGGTCCAATGCTTCTAACATATAACTTTATAACGGTTCCTTGTGGGAACCGCTCCGGACGAATCCGAACCAATACAAAATCTCTAATATCAAATTCTTTGAACCGTCTCTTGAGATCGGCAGTAAGTTTATAACTGGCATTGTTTTGGTTATTCTTTTTATAAATATCCTTACGCAGTTCTTGAAGATGATATGCCAATGTGGATGCAAGATAATTGGTGCGTATGATGAATGACAAGAATCATGAGTTTACAAACTAAAGTTTTAAACATAGACAAATTAAGATGACGACCGACTACAACACACACACACGACATACTAACTCACACGAACGCGTAGCTATAACTGGTGGACGAGTCACAAAAAGAGGGGTCTAAAGTGTTCGATCTAATGGAACGGGTGTAGGGGGAGCAATGAAGACATCCTTAGCTAAAAGGGCATCTCCATAGGGCATCTTAGCTCGGGTCACAGACAGTCTCCCAGGGGTAGTAAGGTGATCTAGTAAGGTCAGCCAACTAGGAGAGGGAAGGTCCTTAACAGGGAAAGACAAGGATGTAGCGGGCAAAATGTAAGAATCAGGAGTATGATAAGACGATGGGTCATCACTCTCAACCATAATAACATAGCCCAAAGAATGACTAGCGGGTAGGGGATTTAAGAGATGGGGTAGGGTTTCCCTAACATAATAGGGCACAACTGTTAGAAATGTGACCTGAAAGTCATCTAGTTGTCTAGCCCATTCCCTAAAGTAGTAAGGGTCCGAGGAGCCATCAAAGGCGGGCACATGGTAAGGTGACTCTAAGTGAGGTCGTTGAGGATTAGTCTCAGATCTAGGTTGATAAGCATAGTGGGGCATCTTCCGACTCGCATGACTTAGCAAATGGGGAACGTACCTAGAGTGGGGAGAGTCAACATGTGTCTCCTTTGTGGTTTTAGTTAGAGAGCCTACAAGACTAACTAGGTCGTCTAACCTCTTCTGAAAACCTATCGAGTCCATTAAAAGTGTTGAGTGGTGCTTAATGAGGAATGGGTGTAAGGGACAGCATGTAGACACTAAGTTAGGCTCACTTTGACTCACTACAGGATGCAGAAAAATTTTGGTCAGCTAGCTAAGCTAGTGGGTTAGGTGGCCTAGGCACTTAGGGAGGTTATTAGGTTGAGGGCAGCACCTAAACGCTTAAGAAAACTAGCCTACAGTTCACTAGATGTGTGCAGGAATGAAGTGGACAGCAAACTACAACATGGCATAAAGTTTTCTAAGTGTTGCGGGTTGGTTGTAAAGTGTGGGCGGCAACATAACAAGGGTTTTGGGGCACCTAAAAGTCATTAAACAGTGCAGGAAAAGTCCTGGATAGCAAGGTTTTCTAGGGTGGCAAGTGACCTAGGTGATTGGTTAGGTGGAAAATGGTAAAGATAACACTTAGGTAAGATACCAATGAATGTTTACAATGAAAATGTCATGCATAAAATTACTGGACAGCAAAGTAAAACAGTGAATAACAATATCTTGATGATGTTATGCATGTAATTGACGAAAGGCAATGTAAACTAGACTCCTAGGATGCATCTAGCACAAACAAAGCATGCTAGCCATGCTCTGATACCAAGATGATGTGAAACAACATGCGATGGAAATGAAAACTGCTTGGGGATTTTAATATAAGATTTTAAAGCTTTGCTAGTTATAGAATTAATGCTTACCCAAGTTAGATTTTCAGAATTATCAATTCAAGATTAAGTAAGGCATGCAGTTAAAACTAGATTAACGGGACAATATCAAATTGACAACATAGAATTAAAGAGTAATGCTATGGGGAGAAACAATAATCCACAATTAACAAATAGAACTCTCACCTTGGGTCTCTCACTCACTCTCTTGTTGGTGGCACTTTAATGGAGGAAGATTGAGATCAACCGAGCAATGCCACTAGGAGACAAATGGCGCACAAAAGCGTAGTCCATTGGAGCGATAGCCGGTGGCGGGTAGTCCATGGGACGACCAGTGAGCATCTAACGTCTTATCCTTTCTTCCTTAACGGCTATGGTGGGGGCTAAGAGGCAAATGCAGGAAATCTGAAATAAAGTTCAGATTTTAGTGGTTTAGGAGAGGGATTTAATTTGAATTTCAAATTAATCCAAGGAGGGAGAGAGGGGCGGCAATGGGGAGAAGCTTTGGGCTGATTTTGTGGTGTTCATATGTCATTTGGAAGGAGAAAGAGGCCCACTAAGAGTGGCCGGCCCAATAAGGAGGAGAGAGAGAGATTTAGGAGTTATGAGAGTGGGGCCCAAGTTTAAGTAAGAAATTCAATTAAATCTGAATTTTAATTTCAGATTTAATTGGGCTTAAATAACTTCCCACAATTTAAAATAATAGGGAATTTGAATTTCAAAATTGTAACTCTTAATTAATTCCCTAATTTAAGGGACTCAATTAGGAAGGTCATTAAGTGAGGGAAATTCAAATTGCAAGGAGGGCTAAAGGGAGGCCGGCGGCAAGGGCAGGCGGGTTGGGCTGGCCGGTGGTTGCTGGCCGGCGGCTGGGAGCTGCAGGCCGGCGGCTGGGTAATCCAGAGGAAGGGGGCGGCGGCAGTGAGCAAGGGAGGGGAAGAGGAAGGAAAATTTAGGGATTCAGGGAGTGAATTCCAATCTCCGACAAATGCTTCAACCGGATCTCCACGACGACGAATCGATCACAAGAAATAAAGAAAAAAAAAATGGTAGAACAAGAAGATCTAGAACTCACAAAGAGATTTAGCTTCTCCTACGAACTCACTAAGAGATCGAGGAGGGTGAACTCACAAAGAGATCATACGTGGCAAATAATTTTCATTCATCAAAACTAAAAACTATTACAAGAGAAGAGCCATATAAATAGGCCTCATAATGACAAAGAAAAACGAAAGACTAAAATGCCCCTTGGGCTACAATAGCAACTAACCACCCATAAGGGCAAAAACGGAAAAAAAAAAACACAAAATAAAATAAACAACTACATAAAATGACTCAAAATAAACTCATGATCGTAGCCGTCGATCTCCAGCATCTCCTGATGGTACACGTGTCGAAAATGCTGACGATGTCCTCATCAGTCTCCAATGCTGACACAACGGCAGACTGGATTCTGGACTAAGGCGTATCAACTCATATGACAAACAATCTGGACAATCTAAGCTACATTGAGGACTACTGTGGCTCAGACAACGTCTCGATCGGGGATGGACGCAACCTACCCATCACTCACACAGGCCGTGGACTCCTTCCCACGCCATCCCATATGCTTAAGCTTTCTCAACTACTACATATTCCCAAACTCTCTCACAATCTTCTTTCTGTATCTAATTTAGCTAATGATAACAATCTCGGGAAAGTGTCGTAATGGCATATATCCAGTTTCAGCAACATCATCATCGATCTCTCATCAAGCAACTCTCACAACAAAGCAATCATCAGCAATTCGGTGGCATCATCGCTTAGGCCATCCTCATACTCAAGTGCTTGCTACAATATCCAAACAAATTAGTTACCTTAATATTCCGTCATTTTTTTTTCCTGCACAGCTTGTAAGACCTCAAAAGGTCATAAACTATCTTTTTCTACTTCTACCAATCATCAATACAAAAAATTTGAATTAATACATACGGACGTATGGGGACCGACCCCAATTTCTTCCACCTAAGGCTTCCGATATTACATCATTTTTATTGATGACACATCTAGATACACATGTTTATATTTTCTCAAATAGAAATCTGATGTATTCTCTACATTCTGCAACTTTCACAAAATGATTGAAACCCAATTCTCATGCAAAATCAAATGCTTAAGGAGTGATGGCGGGACAGAATTCACAAATCATACCATACAAAACTATCTCAAATCTAATGGCATAAACTCTCAATTAAGCTGTCCCTATACTCCCGAGCAAAACGGATTAGCGGAGAGGAAACATAGATACATCATCGAAACAATAAGAGCTCTACTTCAAACAGCCAACATACCATATAAGCTATGGCCAGACGTTGTCTCAACAGCTGTCCATCTCATCAACATCATGCCATCAAAAATTACTCATGACAAATCTCCTCATCACCTACTATTTCAACAACTACCCTCATACAAACATCTCAGAGTACTTGGCTGTCAATGTTTCCCTCTCCTCCCCCCTCGCACTCATCATAAACTTGCTCCCAAATCTATTCCATGCATATTTCTAAGATATGCTTCTAACTATAAGGGATACAAATGTTTTGATCCCAAGACAGGCAAAATATTAATCTCTCGGTACGTCCCATTTGATGAGAACACTTTTCCATTCTCTTGCCCAGATAACCCCATGCAAAACTCATCCACATACTACAATCCCAATCCTCATCTTCTACTTCCCACCTCACTGCTGTCCTCGTCTACGCCATCACCCTCCCCTATCTGTGTACAACAAAATCTACCTGTCTCTTCCATATCTTAGCCCACTGCTTCTCCTTCTACACTCATCACCACATTATCTCCACCTCATCCCCATCATCCCATGATCACCCGCAAACAAATAGGCTCTCTAAAACCTCGTCAAATTCTCAACCTTAACCATCAACTCGTTCCAAACTCAATCACCCCCACCACATATTATGAAGTCGTAAAACATCAGCACTGGCGAAATGCCATGGCATCAAAATTCCTTGCTCTCCAACAACAAGGCACGTGGACACTAGTCCAGGCCCCTCCCAATCAAATGATTCTCGGCTCCCGCTGGACTTACAAAATCAAAACCAATCCCAACGGCACGATTGCTCGTTACAAAGCTCGTTTAGTAGCACAAGGGCATCGTCAAGAGTATGGTCTCAATTACTTGGAAACCTACAGTCTCGTAGCTAAATTCCCCTCTCTACGAGTCTTTCTTACAATAGCCTTTCATAACCACTGGCCTCTTCATCAATTAGACGTTACTAACGCGTTTTTACATGGTTCTCTCAATGAACAAATCTACATGAAACAACCAACTGGTTTTGAAGACAACCAACTTCCAAACCACGTATGCCTTCTTCAAAAATCAATATATGGTCTCAAACAAGCTCCCCGCCAATGGTTTCACACCTTCTCAACCTTTCTGCTGTCCCTGGGCTTCACCAAAAGCCAAGCCGACCCCTCTCTATTCACTTATCATCATAATGAAACTCATGCTTATCTTCTACTTTACGTAGACGATATACTCTTCACCGGAAATGACTCCAAACATCTTTTTAATGTTATATCTGCTCTCAGCAACAACTTCTTCATACGCAATCTCGTAACGCCATCACGCTTCATTGGCATCGACATAGCTCACAATGCTAATCATATGCTTCTTTCGCAAACACAATATACTCGAGCCATTCTACAGCAAGCTGGCTTACTCCACTGCAAACCTCTAGCCAATCCGTCATTAACCAAACTACCTTCCAACTGTCCTGCTCTACCCAACTTCTCTGACCCTGTATCATATCAGCAACTAACAGGCTCACTTCAATATCTAACCATAACCAGGCCAGATATCTCCTTTGCTGTTAACAATCTCAGTCAACATCTTCATAACCCAGAACCACTTCATTTCAGTCTACTAAAACGCCTTCTACGCTATCTTAAAGGCACCAGTAACTTTGGTCTTCCCATTCTCAAATCCAACTTGACCCTTCAAACCTACTCGGACGCGGACTGGGCCACAGACCCCTCAACTCGTCGCTCCATCTCAGGGTACTGTTCTTTTCTCGGTGATACACTGATTTCCTGGACAGTTAAGAAACAAACAACAGTGGCCCGATCCTCTACAGAAGTCGAATACAGATCTTTAGCAGTAGCTACGTCAGACGTCATCTGGCTCTGACATCTCCTTTCCGACTTTCACTACCCTCAAACAACGCCAACAACGATTCACTGTGATAACATGTCCGCCATTGCCCTGGCGAACAACCTCGTGTTTCACTGCAGAACGAAACACATCGAAGTCGATGTACACTTCATTCGGGACCATCTTCAAGCCAAGCATCTAACTGTTCTCCCTATCTCGACAATAGATCATGTGGCAGACATACTTACCAAGCTTTTATCTACCTCCCGCTTCCAACTCTTGTGATCCAAACTCACAACTCAAGCTTCGCCGTCAGTTTGTGAGGGGCTAATAGCACATACAAACAAACAGGCAACAGACAACACACGGGAAGAAATTCTAGAAGCAACTAAAGTCATCACCATTAAACAATAACCGCTTCAACCAATCTCTGCGGTACACTTGTAAAGGCATTTCTACCTAAGAGCCTATATATAGCAAAGCATTATAAACGATACAGTTTAATAAAATACTCTACTACTACTTTGCTTTCTCTACATCGCCTCCGTGCTTCTTTGTTTGTCTTTAAAGACCTTTATTAAAAAGAAGAATGACAAGCATTCTCACAAAGAGTTCTGGTTGTTGAGCATTGGCCCTATCAATGTACAATAATCATAATAAAAAAAAATTAAATCATGCATTCAAGTTTGACAAAGAGGGAACGAGCACAAAGATCAAAATATTCAATAAATAAATAATGGAAATTTATGCACATGCTCATGGATGCACACAGTTTTTTTTTGGATGCACAAAGTTCATGCATTCAAGTTATAGAAAAAGATCGTTTCCTTCATGGCAATTCAGTGGAAAAGCTTTGCTTGAAACTTTATCAAACTCATGATTCACTGGAAAGCAACCAATTAAAAAAAAAGTCCAAAAATAAACAACTTCACGTGAACGAACCGACAAATGAAAGCAAGTAACGATTTTTTTTTTTTGCAAGTGCTCCGTTGAAATTATCTTAAAAATATACAAATGAAGGTTATTTTCTTAAAAATTGATAAATGTATATAAAATATCCTACAATACTCATATCTATCAACAAGAAAGCATAAGTTCACGAATGGTGAAATGGTCGGCGATAGACAGGACAATGCGGCGAGGTAGTTTGCTGACGAGATCTCTAGCGAAGGCTGGCCAATGGACGTGTAGTTAATTAAATGACAAAGAAACTTTAGTGTACATGCTTTCTTTGGCATTAACTATTTATATATCTATATAAGTTGGAGTAGGAGACAAAATCATCACAGGAGAGTGCAGCGAGAACAAAGTTTGCAAATACCGCGGGAGAAATTGGAGAAGGGAAGAGATAGGGAAAGAAATGAATGAGAAAATGGTATATTCAACCCCAAAAATAAGCAGGAAAAGAAACACAAATGGTGGATTCTCAACTTTTTTTGGCGAGGACAACAGAGCGGCGGCGACCTCACGCCAAGCTTGGTTCTTACGCGAGCGGGAGGACTTTCAGGGAGGGAGGAAGACTGTAAGCGAGGAATTAGCAGAATAGCGAAAGGGAGAGAGGAAGTGTCGCTGCGTTCGCTTAGTTTTTTTTTCTTTATTAGATTAAAGAAGTGAAACGCTCACATAATTTGGAAAATGCTCCACCGTGAAGCTGAAGGGGAAGTATTTAATTTTAGAACCGTTTGGCAGCGAGTGCTATGATGAATTAGAAACTATTGCTTTAGGGGCTGTTTGGTTGCCTGCAAAGTAAACGCAATGTAAAGTAAATGCAGTGTAAAGTAAATGTACTGCATTCCAAATACTTTGAGGTTGTTTGGTTGTCTGCAAAGTAAACGCAGGAGAAATATTTCCCTTGTTTGGTTAGATATATCTAGAGTAAAGTAAAAACAGTGCATTTGTAATATTGTTTTTGTCATTATAACTAGTGTATTTATAAAAGTAATCACCGATTGTTTAAACTTTGTTTGGGATAGCTTTCTTCTTGCTTTCTAAAATAGTTTTATAGTACAAAAATTAACTAATAAACCGTTGTAAAAAACAATATGAAAGATGTTCCAAACGAAGCCTTCCAAAACTCTCAAAACGGAGCAAAGTGAGCTGCGTGGCATGAATCTTTTCACATGCCAACCAAAAGAAAACACAATAAGTTGATATAGATACAGATAAAGTTATATTACAATCTTCAGCTTAAAGGTTATAAATTATTTTTTACTAAAAACGAGTGCTCATAATAGTAATTAGAAAAGCTTTTCGGAAAAATAACCAAATGCAAATATAGTTCATTTCTTTAATAACTCATCAACAATAGCCAAAAAGAAGACCTGAGATCTTCAGCTCAACTCCAAATAAATTTCGGAGCACTAAACTGCATCACACTCTTCATGTTGATTCATTGTTAGAATTTGCTTATTAGTTCATTCAAAATTTTATTTTATGTTTTTATTTGTTTGTTGCTTCAATTCAACCTATTAATCATGATGTATGTAAGCTTAATATTAAATAATTTGAATGAAAATTTCATAATTTTTTTTGATTTATTACATATTTGTATATATACTTTAATTTTATATGTTATGTTTTAAAAAGATAATTTCATTCATAAAAAATGTCTTAATTTATTTTGATTATCAAATTTATTAAGAAAAAATCCCTAACAATCTCTCTAAAAGTTCTCTCCTCGACAAGCATCAAATAATGATGATTTGAGCAGGAATGAGCTAATTTGATTCCTCTCAACAAACTAGACACAACTGTGCAATCTAATTCATAAGATAAGGCCTCAATCGAAATTTTTTACATACAAAACAAACATGTACATAAAAGGTAAATCGGCCAACAAAGTGCAGAAAAAGATCATTGAAATGACTGATGCAAAAACGAGATCAGCATACTCGATTCGAATTCTGTCCCCAAGTGTAAAATCACTCATACCCCCGTGCATCTTATCTCTGCAATACTTAATTTAATCACCTTTTTGCTTTTCATATTTGATGCCTCCAGCTCTGTTACAAGATGCATGAATGACAATTTTCATCCATGCATGATAGTTTACTGGATCCAAGATGCATGAATGGCAAAAAAAGTAGTAGATAAATTTTTTTAGAAATTAAAAAGAAAAAAACTTAATTAAAAATTGAATATCCTCATATGAAAAGCAGAAGACCCTGCTATTTCAATTACATCTACATATAAATACATGCAGCAAACTACTTATAATTGAAAAAGATAAAATATTCCTAACTACTAGAAGATGCTACAATTAATCATGATGTATGCTATCTCAATTATAATTATTGAGAAAAAAAATCTAGTTGTATTAGAAAGAAAAACTATGTTAGGATCTCCTAATATTAACTGTATGAGGATGAGTTTAAAAATCATTGAATTTGTTTTGAGATTAATGCTAGATATAAATAGTCAATATTGTTTTAATCTCTAAGCAAATTCAGTGTTTTGTTAACACATTTTGATAAAATTTCTATTAGGCTATCTTAACAAATTTATAGTGAGATATCTTTAACATTTTTTTTAATGTATGCCTACATATTTTTCTTTTCCTCTTCACAATGTTATTTATATTCAGAATTTTTCAAAATGGCACGTGGGAGAGCTTCTATCAGATTAATAATAATTTATTCTAATTGATATAATGAAAATGCACTTCATTCAGTTAATGAAGACATTTTTTTTGCAGCGCAGTTATAAACTGCAATCGACTTCTACTTCAATTTGACATACTTGAACAAAATTTCTTGCTTTTTACTGCGATACAACATCTTTTATGCCTAAACATGCATACTCATTTCAGGAAAGTAACAAGAGGAACAACAATTGGTTGCCTCCTCCTTGGGCCATTGATGCAATGCTTTTCTTGGGGTTGAATTAATTTAAGACACTTCTAAGATAAATTTGTTGAAGGCATTCTATGAATTCTGATTGGTAGGCTTATTACTTTCAGTCGCATTCAATAAAATATTATGTTCATGTTCTCTCATGCTTGAAATCCTTTGTACCTTTGGGTTATTTTTGTTGCATTTCTTCTGGACAAGACGCTCTGGATCCAGTATAATATCTCAGACGAATTCTGAAATGGAGATGTGAATTATTTAGATAATTGAAATGCTAATAATTTCTTTCTTGATATGGGTGTATTGTACTATTTTTTTACTAATAATTTTTATTATATGTTAATTATACAGCTTATTGTGATCCTTTCATTATCCACAGTTTTTTTCAATATTAATGGATCTCTTAAAAAAATGAGCAAATCAAGGACAAAGAGTTGACTCTACAGGTAGGGTTCTTTAGTCATATAATACTTCGCCATCATCATCTTCTGGGCAAGTTTCATTGGATGCTCCAGCTGATGATGATGACGAAATATTATATGACTGAAGAACCATACCTGTAGAGTCAACTCTTTGTCCTTGATTTGCTCGTTTCTTTAGGAGATCCATTAATGTTGGAAAAAATTGTGGATAACGAAAGGATCCCAATAAGTTGTATAATTAACATATAATAAAAATTATTAGTAAGAAAATAATAGAATACACCCAAATCAAGAAAGAAATCATTAGCATTTCAATTATCTAAATAACTCATAGTTCCATTTTAAAATTTGCCTGAGATATCATACTGGACCCAAAGCGTTTTTGCCTAGAAAAAATGCAACAAAATTAACCAAATGTACAAAGGATTTCTATCAGGAGACAACATAACTATAATATTTTGTTGAATGCGACTGAAAGTAATAAGACTACCAATCATAATTCATAGCATGCCTTCAAGAAATTTACCTTAGAAGTATCTTAAATTTATTCAACCCTAAGAAAAGCATGACAGCAATGGCGCAAGGAGGAGGCAACCAATTGTTGTTCCTCTTATTAGTTTCCTGAAATGAGTATGCATGTTTAGGCATAAAAGATATTTTATCGCAGTAAAAAGCAAGAAATTTTGTTCAAGTATGTCAAATTGAAGTAGAAGTCGATTGCAGTTTATAACTGCGCTGCAAAAAAAAATGTCTTCATTAACTGAATTAAGTGTATTTTCATTATATCAATTATAATAAATTGTTATTAATCTGATAGAAGCTCTCCCACGTGCCATTTTGAAAAATTATGAATAGAAATAACATTGTGAAGATGAAAAGAAAAATATGCAGGCATATATTAAAAAAATTACTAAATATATCTCACTATAAATTTGTTAAGATAGCCTAATAGAAAATTTTTCAAAATGTGTTAAAAAACATTGAATTTGTTTAGAAATTAAAACAATATTGACTCTTTATATTTAGCACTAATCTCAAAACAAATTCAATGATTTTTAAACTCATCCTCATACAATTTATATTAGGAGATCCTAACATAGTTTTATTTTCTAATAAAACTAGATTTTTTTTCTCAGTAATTACAATTGAGAATCTATCACCAATGTATACTAGAGGTCTTGTTGCCCTCAAGCCTTTTCATCTACCACAAAATGGAAGACTATGAGTTTTGAAAAAAAAATGTTATGCAATATATTGCCCAAAAAATCATTGCATTCAAAAGACAACATACAAAGTGATATACCACCAGTCTTTTTTTCTATCTATTTAAGTATCTAACAAATGATAGCACATGATTATCAAACAAATAGGTTTAAGATAAAATGCTAAACTAAACAAAAGGAAGAGAGAAGTACTCCAATGGCTATATTCACAATTTTAAGAAAGATATCAATGGAAAGAAAATGTCAAAAAAAAGTTGAGGTTCAAAAGCATGCCTGAGCAGCAATAGCCTGTGTCACAGTATACTCTGTTTTTGCCTTGAACTGCCTCCATAATATCTTGCACTAGACATGTGTGATTAAAATTCTCATTGATGAAACCTAAAAAGTAAAATAGAGAAATCATTATGAAAATGAATATGAACACAAATTAAATAAACAGAAAATCTACATAATTGATATATTATACAATTTTAGTATATTCATTATATGAATTGTATTTTTGTTGAATTGCTTCCATAATAACTTGCATTGATATGATGAATTAATATTCTCATTGATGAAACCTAAATATACAAAATATAGGCAAATCTTTATGAAAGTGAATACGAAGAAAAATAAATTATATACAAAAAAGGCTATGAAGTCGTACATCTCCCCACTTATTGGAATTCAATGCAATCAATGTGTCTGATGACAAATTTCTATTTGATGTTGAAGAGATAAGGCCTTCCATCAAAGCAAGTTGTAATAAATCCTCAACATTATCCGTATTTTCTTCTAAGCGAATTACAACAAGGACAACTAGTAACTTTAATGACTGCAAACAAAAGACAACAATTTGAAATACAAATTAGAACTAAACGTACATTTCAACTTGCAAGATTAAAAAGAAAAAGAATAGAACTATGAATGCAAATTCAGAACATACTGCTAAACGAGCCATTTTGGTGATTGTTTTTATATCTCTTTTCCTGTCCATAGTCTTAGCATTGAATCAGAATCATAACTAAACATTGTTTCAAACCTGTAAACATATTGCATAAAATTAAATAAATTTTTTAAATGAGATCTTTCACACATAAAACTTAAAGAAAACAATCATCACCTGACCTTCATGTTTATCAAGACCTTCCCAGTTTCTTCCCTTGCCTTTGATTCTTATGGCATGTCTTACTAATTTTGCAACAAATGTTTTGATAGTTGTCTGATCATTACCAAACGAAGAAATGGTTGAAGTAAAACCAACTAAATTGGTCATTCTCTCCAGCTGAAGAATTTTTCTAATTGTTGGCCACGTTTAATCATTAGCATCTTTTACAAGGGTTTGTGCAGGCTCAGAAAGGGCTTTGTCAAGTTTTTCCTATATGATAAATATAATAAAGTAATAAATAATTTTTTTTTTTATGCAGCCCATTGATAAAATTATAATGGATAAGAAATTTATTCTCCTTCTAGAACTAAAAGGTATAGGATAGCTACATTATACCTCATAAATACACATGAGCTCACATGATTTTGCCGAGCAAACTGAAGTAACAAACACATGTATATTATGCCAAAGCTTATTCCGTTCATTTAAAGTGCTCTCATCTTGTTCAATGTTTATAATTGTGTATTCGGGTATTGAGGCGTTTTTCATTCGTGAGGCGAGGCGTAAGCCTCAAGGCGTTTTGAGGCGTAAGCCTAAAAATCAAAAGATCGCTTAAACATAAAATAATAAATTTTTATATACTAATGAGTGAATAATATAAAACATAAAAAAGCAAAAGATATGAAGTGAAATCAAAATATCTCTATAATAAGACAATATGAAATATAGTTCAACTCAATATTATATCTTTCCCAAATCTCAGTATTCTTTTCATTAACATATAATTCCAATTTCAAAAAATAAATACCAATGACATATCACATAATAACTCATAAGTCATAAGCACTGTCATAACTAAGGGGTTCTTCATTTGAATCATCATTATGGTGAATTGTTCTCTCCCCTTCCGCCTCTCCTATAGAGTCCAATGTCGGGCATTTACTTCAAGATTTATGTAAGTTTTAATATATAAAGCGTGAGGCGAGGCGGGCCTCAACCAAGTTGACGCGCAAGCCTCATAAAAAAAACTTGAGGCGTAAGCATCGAGGCGTTTTTTACTGGAATTGCGCAAAGGCGAGCCTCATATTGCTCAATTTTAAACCATGATCTTGTTCAATGCCTGCATCTTTATTTTAACATCAAATCCTTATCAGCATTCTCCAATTATCAATCAAAAGTAAGCTAAACAGGGATTACTTAGGAAATTAAACAACTACTTGTTAAAGAAACCTTAGAAAAAAAATCTCAAACTATTGCCTCAAAGTCATATTAATATATATTTTGTCAATAAATAATTTAGTATGATGTTTGACAAATTTCTAGCTAACTACCTATGCAATTTTCATCGAATCTGGGCATATGCAAATGAATCAGCTCAATAGAAGCAGTTGCAATTGGTTGTCCATGTTATATAGCTATCTGTGTTGACCTCGATTTTCGTTCGAGTGCCATCGAGTGCATTCGATCGATTCGATCAGACCTTGTCGAGCCCGATCCGAACTCGAGTCGAGCCAAATTGATTTTATATAGACTCGACTCTATTCAATCAAGCCCGAGTAATTTATTTTGGCTGTGCCGAGTTTAATCCGATTCGAATCGTTGTTTTATATTTAGTTAATTTGGTTAAATCAAACTGAATCCGAATTGACCCAAATTATCCTAAATTAGACCCGGTTCAAGTTCAATTTCAGCCTTATTGGCTCAGTTTAATATTGATGAAATTCCAAATCTTTTTTTATTATTTAATTTGAATCCTTCTCTAAATCCGGAATCGCCTCGACGGTCCCGATCTTTCCGAAATTTGAAACCTGTCGTGGACAGAACTCTCAGTCTCATGCCTCTTTATTTCGGTTTCTTCTCAAACTTTGGTAGTCGAAGCCTGAGCGGAACAGTTCCTTTTTCGGTGTTTCGAGCGAAGCAGAATGTTAGGAGACATTTAGAAGGCTTGAGGAATCCTTCGGCTCCCTCGGTCTCACCGGCACCCTCTCTCTCTCAATCTCTCGGATTTGGTATTTCACCCTCTCTCCCTCTCGGACTTCTTTCTCTCACGCGAGCAGAACCCGACGGACCCTTTTCCTCGTTCGACCAGAGCTCCAGGACCCCAAGTCGACGATTTCCCTTTGCCCTAGCCGAGGCCAAAGCTCTGCTCCCGTCGCCCCTATTAGCCGCACGCCCCGGGACTCCCTCTTCTCCCCGCATCTCCTTCGTTCGGATTGAGCCTGAAGGCCGAAGTCGCCTCTCCCTAGCCGAGCCCGACGTGAGCCCAGACGTGGCCAGCTCTGGTCATACTCGACATCTTCGACCGATCCTCAGCCGACGCCATCATCTCTTGCAGCCGGTATTCTTCTTTCTTGGACCGAATCGGTTGAACTTCTCTCCCTTTTGCTTGGGTCAAGAATTTTTGCAGCAAACGACCCCTTTGCGTTTCTTGCATCAAGAATCATGGTAAGCAATACCTGTCTTCTCTAAAAAAAACGACATCTACTTTTTAAAATTAGTTCCAGAAATAAAATCTTCATTTTCTAATCTCTCTTGAATCGAAATCTGTATTTAAATTTATCAAAAAGAAATTTAAAATATGCACTCTCTGAGCTTTATATATCTAAAAAAAAAACTTCACCCAAACCCTCTACCGAGTATTGGAGATCTGTAGAAATTTACATATATATTTGATGGTTTATATTTTGCGATATGAGCTTAGAGCCTTTGTGTAAATCTTAAGAAATAATAGTATTTTTTACTAAGTGCACGGGAAGTGTTTGTAATAATGCTTACTAAAAAAAATATACGTATAAATTTAGAGCAATGAGAATTTGAAAGTGCCGTCCTCTCACTCTTGAGATATGAGAGAATTTTCTCCAAAGCATCGATCTTTTTCTCTAAAATATTTTTATTCACTAATAAATGTCTTGTGTTCTTACATCTTTGATGGCATTGCAAAGGTATTTTGATGAATGGAGAAGTTCATATATTTTGTTGAGCTTTAATGTTAGACGTAAATGCAAGTGTAATGGGTCACAATAACAACTCTTTTCCTCTCTATTCATTATTTTGATTTTCCTGAAATAATAAAAGTAGAGTTGTACATACATTTATTCTAGAAGGTTTTGCAAGCATCAATCATCTTGTAGTTAACTAAAAAAAAGAGCTGAAATGTTCTTGTGATGCATTATATAGTGTTGAAAATTCATTATAGTGAACTACGTAGTGCTGAATTTTTCTAGTAATGAGTTGGAATAAATTATTTCTTGCCATATGAATGAGATTCATGTCTATTTCAATCCACATCTTCCTCCAATCCCTAATTGTTCTATCAAAATAAAAAAAATCTGAAATAGTTGAGCTTGCGGTTAATAAGTAAAGCTTTTGATGGGATTTATGTTGTTTGGAGCCTTAACCGTTGCATGTAAATAAAAAAATCTGTATTCATCATCAGTTTATGTTATGCAATACATGGTTTAGAAATCTGTGTGGATAGGAAGAGATCATAGCATTCCCTGTTAAGTGCATGCAATGCGGTCGTATAAATGGCTATTGGAAACAATACAAGTATTTGGTTAGGAAGAAGTATTAAGCAAGTGTAGCTTTGCCTTATTATTACAGTTTAATCTTGTTGAGAATCATGAAACACATTTGTTAATATTATGTTGGAGACCGTTATTGGATCTAGTCATGAGATGAAATTGTTGTTTTCTACCTAGAAGAATGAATGGATTATGTATTTTATGAACTATGTTTGAGTCGATGTATATGTCTAATATTTTGGTTTTATGCTTATTAAGTCGACATGCTTTACGAGAACATTACATATTGTACATGGTTTTGGAAACTTATTATGCCTTGTGATTGGGTTGTAAATATGTGCCAATCCGATATCCGACAAATCATGTATGTACGGTTCCTATGCAGTCTTGATGAATATTGATTTCTTATAATGAACTATGAGAGGGTGTGGTTGCGGAGGTAGGAGCTTTTATGTCGGTCTGTTTTAAGCAATATTGTGAATGTTGAACAATGAGTATTTGATAAAATGTTACTAAAAGATAGCTATGGTTACTTCGCTTGCATATGATTCATGTGGCTTTATCTATGGATCTAATGCAATGATACTAGAAGAACTTTTCTCTTTTGGTGAGTTTCGTAAGTATTTTGGAAGAAAATTTGGAAGTAGTTGCAAGATTTCTTGGGTTCTTTTGGGATGAAACTTACAATTTTTGTTTGAATCAATATGATGTTATATGTCCTTGATGGATGATTTTCTTGGAGCTTTGGAAAAGATTTGGAGAGTCTTCGTGTTTGCTTTAACCTTTAAGTATGAATTCCCATGTAAATCTGATTCATGCCTTGTGTTGATTGGAGCATTTTCTTGAGTTTTTTCTGAAAAGAATAAAATGAAAATGTAAGATCTTAATCTTTAGAGAATATGCCCATTTCTTGTTGCATTTCTTCTTTTCAATAATATAAGATTGTCTTTGAACTTTTGGCAAGGCATTGTATGTTTGGTATGAGAATGATTTTCATGAATTTGGGTTAGAAGTTTCTCTTGGAATTTTTTTGATGGCATGTGGCATGGAAGGTAGAAATTTGTGATCGTCACATATTTGAAAAGGTGGATGGCTTTGCTCCATATTTGAAAGATATGATTTGTTTTGTATTGAAGAGAGTTTTTGATTAGAAAGGTACAATGATTTGTTTTGTGCTAGAAAATCCTGCTTCTTGTATTTCGTCTTGTTGGAAGGCATTACGAGTTGTTTTGTGATAAGTTTTATGAATGTTTTATGAGGTTTCCTTGGCTTTACCCCACATTAAATAAAAAGAAAAGCACTTGGTTTTTTTGTGTCAAAAGAGTTTTTTTTGGTGTTTTGTTTTATTTTCGATAAGGGGCTTTATGTGTTGTTTCATTTGGAGGTTTCATAAGTGAATTTTGGGATTTAGAGATTTATGGTTGGTTTTGGATTGAAGGACTCTCTGATGTCTTTGTTTTGAAGCGAATGATCTTGTTTATATGGGTGATTTTTCTTATTTTGAATTGACTTTCTTTTATTAGTGTTTACTTCTAAATGTGGGGTTTTGAATAAAAAAAAAGAGAAACTTGTTTTGAGTTTTAGTTTTTGGGAGCTTGTTCCATTTCGCCGTTTTGAGCTTTATTTTAGATAATAGTTTGGTCAGTCGTTTTAAATATATCAAGTGCTTTGTTTGGAATGTGGGGACAGTAAAGAACATTGAAAATACATTCTTCCTTATTCGTATCACATCAATTGGGGAGAAGGTTATTTTAGAGGCACACTTGACTTCAAAGAAGTCTGTTCAACAACAACAATGCCTATATTCCTTTTATGTTTGATTTTCTTTCTATTGCATTTAGTCGTCTTTCTTTCTACTTCTCATCTTTCTATTACTTTTCTACTTATTATCGTACTTTTATGCATAAATTGCTAAGCTTATTGATACTTGTACGGATGTCTAAAAGGGTTAGAAAATAAAAACTTCTTTTAGTTCTACAAATTTAGTGACACCTAAGGACAAAATTAAGTACCGAGTCTTAGATAACTAGACTTAGGGTGCATGTTCCTTATAGGATAGAGTCATCAAACCAAAAACTTAGTGACACATTTTTCTAGGTTTAGTTTTCTTTAAGCCACTAATAATCAACCCTAATTCAATATTTTAAAATGCACTAAAATATTTAATTTTATTCTAACCATAATTAATATTTCATAAGCATTAAAAATATCAAATCTAAATCAAGTTTAAATAACTAATCATAATCTCCTAACTAATTTAAAGTTTAAAAGATGTAGACTTAAATTAGGAGATCAAAACTTAAAACTAAAATTCATTAGGATGAAAAACTCATAAAATATCAAACCTTAGATCAATTTTTAAAATCAATTAACAAACTTGATTAATAAATTGCCTAATCTACCTTTTTTTTTCTTATTTATAACCAACTAAATAATTTAACAAACTTGATAACTACTGGGTAACGCAGGCCTACGAGGCTTTTAAGTTAGCCCCAAGGAGGGTGAAATAAACCTCACGGCCTCGGTATGAAAGAAATGTGATAATCAATCGAATCCTAAAATAAAATTTTTAAAATCAATTCTAAAATACTAATATTTAAAGTTTAATTAAAATCTTCTATTTTGCCCTTTAACAAATCAAATATAAGAAACTTTAACTAAACTATCATACATAGGATATATCCAAAACTACACAGCTTACACACATCTTAGACTTATTTGGTTAGGACACGACTTCTAACCCTAGGTTAGGCTAATGTTTTGTCTTGTTATTCAATGTTTAATACATGCATATGTTTTATAAATGCTAATTTTAAATTCATGTTAGTTACATTTTTTATTTAATTGCATTTTTTTTTCTGAATGACATATACGCTTATATATATATTTCTCTTTTATCTTATTTTGCGAGGTACATTGGGTCTTGCACGGTCAAAAAATCAAGCGGCATCACTTGCTTAAGAGATTTTAAGTGGCAGCGTCACAGTCAGGTACATCGGTTCTTGTACGGTTATGAATCAAGCGACATCACTTGCTTAAGAGCTTTTAAGTGGCTGCGTCACAGTCAAGTAGAATTTATGCAACTTGTAAACTTTTAATTATATATCAAAACTGCTACACATCACACACATCTATAGGTCAAAGCTTGCCTCCCCTTCTGTGAGCCCTAGAGACTCTTATGGTCACCTTAGGCCTGTAGAGTAAGCCCACTCATTTTTGCCATTGGGCATCGTCGTTTTCCCACACAAAGTGGGCACTACTAGGACGTGACATTTTTCGGTTTTGGGTATGATACCCCCCACCTTCTGTGAGCCTTAGAGACCATTAAAGTCATTTAGGCCTGTAGAGTAGGCCACCTATTGTGCCATGGGCATTATTGTTTTCCCACACGAAGTGAGCACCGCTAGGATGATTTTATATAATGATGTGTGCGGGTACCTTGCCTGGAGGGTACTCTTAGTGTTTTTATTTATTTTTTATGTACTTTAAATATCATGCCTACATTTTTACACATCTTACTTCACAGTGCACCTTATATGCATGCATTATATCAGTAGACCTAGGGATATTTTGTATTTATTTCATGCATCATATACAACGATAAGTATATTCTTTTGCATATTATAGAGTTCTTGATTTAAATCTTTTTAACTACAAAATCTTGATTCCTTAGGATAGAGCCTTCTCATCTTGCATACATATATGACGATTGGTTGTGCTTAGAATTTTAGTTGGCTTCCTTTTTTAGGCAAGGTATAAGTTATTTTATTTAAATTAATTAAATTAATTTTTAATTTTGAACTATATTTATATTAATTAAATTAGTATAAGATCATAATCTACTAAATTTGAAATAAATTATTTATTTATTTGAAATTAGTCTACCCATCCAAATTAAATCAGACTTCAACGGGATTAAATCGATTAATTTGAACTATTCTAATTTTAAAATTTAATCAAATATGCTGATTTAATTTAATACTCTTATTAAAAATAATCTTTCAACATCTTTTAAATGGAATATTCAATTTCTGTCGTTAATATTCAGAGACAAGGCCATCGTCGGAGGCAGTTTAGAACTTTGGGTGACTTCCGATTCCCGCCCAAGACCCAACCCTCTCTATTGTCAGCTCCTGTGTCTTACCGTCTGATTCCCGCGCGAGGTCCAACCTCCTATTTACATCCCTTCGGATTCCAGCATGTCCAATTCCCGCGCAAGGCGCAACCTCACTATTTCCGCTTCCAGTGTCTTCCCTTCCGATCGAATCCCGTTGCCTACCCAGATTCGCCGATCGGGGTCTTAGCTCTCACTCTCACGATTCTTGGGAGACTTTCGACCGTGAAACATGGAAGAAGAGGTATTTTTTCCTTTTATTCTATTTCTTCTAATTTTTTTCTTTTTTTCTTTCTTTATAAGACCACTATTTAAATTTCCAGAGAGATCTTGAAAGTGATTAAAGATTGAAATTAAAAAGAAAAAAAAATTCTAAGAGAGATCTTGTAGCTGCTAAGCATTGGATATTATCCTCCCGTTTTTTAGGAGATTATTTGTAGCATCATCGGATGTGCTTGTTTGACAAAAAAATTACTGCAATGTGATTATTGATAAGTGAGGATTGTTCTGCTTGCGTCTATAAAAAACATTCAAATCTCTCAAAAAAATAATTCTTTATAACAGTAAAGTCACAAAATCTTTTTCGATCATTGAAGTATTTTGCTCTTTTTTTCTATGAGATCATAAATCAAGAAGAAACAAAAATTACCACAATTTTTATCATTTGCTTAACAATAAAAGATTTCTAGGATCCTTTCATTATCTACAATGTTTCTTCCAACAATAATATCTTTTAAATTTTTTAACTGCTGCTTGGTCGAACCGCTTATTATTCACAGCTGGAGCAACTAAGCTCCAGAACTTTAGAAGATTTTAAAGTTAGATTCCATTTGCCATTGGTTGTCCATGTTTTATAGCCATCTGAAATCTAACTTTAAAATCTTCTAAAGTTCTAGAGCTTAGCTGCTCCAGCTGGGAATGACAAGCAGTTCGACCAAGCAGCAGTTAAAAATTTTAAAAGATATTATTGTTGAAAGAAATATTATAGGTAATGAAAGGATCCCAGAAAGTTTTTGTCGTTAAGCATATGATAAAAATTGTTATAAGTTTTGTTTTTCTTGATTTATGATCTCATAGAAAAAATAGTAAAATACTTCAATGATTGGAAGAGATTTCGTAACTTTACTGTTATAAACAATTATTTTTTTGAGGGATTTGAATGTTTCTTTAGATGCGAGCAGAATAATCTGCGCTTATCATTAGTCATATTGCAATAATTTTTTGGTCAAACAAGCATATCCGATGATGCTACAAATAATCTCCTAAAAACGGGGAGGATAAGTTCCAATGCTTAGCAGCTTCAAGATCTCTCTCAATTTTTTTTTCTTTTACTTTCAATCCTTAACAACTTTCAAGATCTCTCTGGAAAATTAAATACTGACCTTATAAAGAAAGAAAAAAGAAGAAAGTTAAAAAAAAAATAGAATAAAATAGAAAAAAATACATCATCTGCCATGTTTAACGGTCGAAAGTCTCCCATGAATCGTGAGAGTGGGAGCTAAGACCCCGATCGGCGGGTCTGGGTAGGCAACGGGCTTCGATCGAAAGGGAAGATACTGGAGGCGGAAATAGTGAGGTTGTGCTTTGCGCGGGAATTGGACGGGCTTAAATCGGAAGGGATGGAAATAGGAGGTTGCGCCTTGCACGGGAATCAGTCGGTAAGACGTAGTAGTTGGGAATAGTTCAAATTAAAGGCTTGGGTCTTGGGCGGGAATCTGAAGTCACCTAGAGTTCTAAACTACATCCGTCGATGTCCTTCTCCCTAAAAATTAAAGGTTGAAATTGAATATTTCATTTAAAAGATGTTGAAAGATTATTTTTATTAAGAGTATTAAATTAAATCAGCATATTTGGTTAAATTTTAAAATTAAAATAGTTCAAATTAATCGACTTAATCCCGTTATTGTCTGATTTAATTTTGATGGTAAACTAATTTCAAATAAATAAATAAACAATTAATTTTAAATTTAGTAGATTATGATCTTATACTAATTTAATTAATCTAAATATATCTCAAAATTAAAAATTAATTTTATTAATTCAAATAAAATAACCTTAACTATAAAACAATTTATTTGAACTAAATGTAATAATAACCCTTATAAAAATATTAATTATTTTAATAAATAATAAGATAGAGTGATACATTTATTTTTTTTTAATGGAAATGCATATGATTTTAGATGCCAAAAAATATTAATTTTTTAATAAATAATACGATAGAGAGTGTTATATTTATTATTTTTTAATGAAAATACATATGATCTTCAATTATAATTATGTATAACATTGGTTTACTATTAATATTTAAAGTTCAAATATTAGAAGCGGATCACGTATTGATAAGGTTTGCAAATCATGATGATTTGTTAAAAGCGGATCACGTATTGACAAGAATTATGTAAATAAGACCAACATTTGTGAAGAAGAAAATATTGGATGTGGCGGGATGAAATAAATTAAATTATTTTTTTATAAAGACAATACATGGCATGTTAAGAGTAGCTAATATGAATGAAATGTGAGATTCTATGCTATAAAAGACATAAGGGATCATAGAGGCGATGAGGGCTTTACCTTTTATTAGTTTGTGTGTGACATTCTTGTGCAAAGATGGAGCGAAAACAACATTGACTTTCATTGCTCAGCCACTCTCTTAACCAAAGGCAACATTCTAATTTTTCATTAATATCTATACTATTATATAAAAGTGGCTTGAGATTTTACACTTAGCAAATCCTGATCGTTCATTTATAAATTTTAAAATAATCTGGAACGTTCATTTATGACTCTTCAAATTATTTATTTAAAACATTATCGCATAACTTCTACCTACAAAATATTTATTAACTCATTTAATAATTTTTCATAACTCGAACGTTCATTTATGACGCTTCAAAATCTTTATTTAAAACATACTTGTATAACTTTTTGCATAACTTCTACCTGTAAAACATTTATTCACTCCATGTAAAAAAATTAATTTCACACATCAAATCTAGCGTTTCTATATCATGGCGATACCTAGCATTACCCGCTTCTCTACAACAGGTGACTGTCCATTTCCAAACATAGTTTTTCTTTATCACATCCGCGTGCAATTGACTTCCTTCGTAATAAAATTTTAATTTATTAAGCTAAATTGTGTTACGAATTACTCCTATGACTCTTCGGCTTGCCCAACTTTCAGGATTTTTCCATTCATTTTTTTTATTTGATGGAAATCTCTCCCTCTACTCACTCTCCCGTAGTCTTCTCCCTCTCATTTGCACGCCCCAGAACGAACGAATGCCTTCCGCTTCCCCCTCTATCACTCGATCAAAAGCTTGCCCTGTTGCCGACCCTCTCTCACGCACAGATAACATCTACCCCATTCCTTCTTCTTGATTTTCGTCTTTATTCTTTTTCTTCCTCCTCCTTTCCTTCCTCATCTTCATCTCCAATTCTTCTTCTTCTTCTTCTTCTTCTTCTTCTTTATTTTGTTCTTTATCATTTTCCCTTGCTTCTCTTTTTGTCCCTCTCTTCCCTTCTATTCAACTTTTTTTTTTTCTTTTCATTTTCTTCTTAAGATTGATGCGCAAAAGACTAATGGATAAAACCACAAACTAATAGATTCCACAACGAAATTTTCGCTCTTTACCCTCACACGACCATATCTCTCTTACGCGGTTAACAAAGCCTGTCAGCACATGCATTCCCCAACAAATGAAGATTTTGATTCACTTAAAAAAGAATTCTCAGATATTTATGAGGATCTACACAGACTGGATTTCCCATCACAGCAGATTCACTCATACTAAGATCTTATACGGACTCGGATTGGGCTGGGGATCACAAATATCGGAAATCAACGACAGATACTGCAATTTCTTAGGTTCCACACCCATTTCCTGGTGTGCCAAGAAACAATCACCATTGCAGGGTCATCCACAGAGGCAGAATACGGAGCTATGGCAACTACACCAACCAAAATCATCTAGCTGCATAGATTACTACATGAACTTGACTGTGTACAATCTCAACCAACTATACTGTTCTGCGAAAACACTTCTACGATTGCCCTAGCTAATAACCCCGTTTATTATGCCAGAACTAAACATATAGTGATTGACTGTCATTACATAAGAGAATGCATCAAAAATCAAATCATTCAGGTACATCACACAGCTTCGCAAGATCAGATCGCGGATATGATGACCAAACCACTTTCCATTTCCAGGTTTCACATTCTTGCAAACAAGCTAACTGTCCTGGTAGAGACAACAACTTGCGGGGAGATGTTCACAGACAAGAAAACAGGGCATGTACCAGCTCAAGCGGAACGAAAGTCGCCGACATTTCTGTTACAAACATGTAAGGAAAAACTATAAATACCAATGTAAAGTAGACATTAAATAATAATAAGATTTCTCATTTTCACTCCTTATCGCATCGGCTGAGCTTAGCGCTCTCTCGAACTTGCTGAAAGCTTAATCGCATATCAGCTTCTTTCAGACCGTAAGCAAGGAATTGGTAGAATAGCGAAAGGGAGAGAGGAAGTGTCGCTGCGTTCGCCTAGGTTTTTTTTTTCTTTATTAGATTAGAGAAGTGAAACGCTCACATAATTTGGAAAAGGCTCCACCGTGAAGCCGAATGGGAAGTATTTAATTTGAGAATCATTTGGCAGCAAGTGCTATGATGAATTAGAAACTGTTGCTTTAATTGAAAATTGAACGAGAAAATGTTAATATTTTTTTTAAAAGCTCAGTAGTGTAAATGCCCCTTCATTAAATGAGATTTAATTCATTCAGAATATTAGAACCGAAATATAATGAATATGAAGCGTCTAAACTAAACGCTAGAAATTAAATGGATCAATTGAGGTTTACTTAAATACAATTAATATAAATAGAATAAAAAATGTCATGTATTTAAATAAATGAATGAAGTTAATAAATAAATGAATTAAATATATAAATAAAATGAAAGGTTGAGGTTCATTTTTAATAAATTAAATGGAAGGCTAGGATTGCATTTGAGTGGAATTTCAAACCACTTTTATATAGTAATATAGATATAGATAGTATATATATAATGTATATTTAAATATCTAACTGTTTATTTACAGATGTAAAGTTTTAGCTTTGAAGTGTGTTATTCGATTTTGATACGTATGGTATATCACTACAGGGAAAATGTCATTTTTTTGAGGACATTTTCGCCGGGCAATGAATAAATGTCTTAAATTTATATTTATGACGGATTTCCAAAGATAATTCACGCGTTGAAAAACAAAAACTATCGAAAAATTTTGCCAGAAACATTTATAGCTAATTTTTCTTAATAATTAGTTAATACAAAATATGTTCAAATTATTTAATTCCGTTTACCAATACCTATTAGATTAGCTAATTAATTTATTTTTAAATCATAATAATAATTATTAAAACTTTTAAATTATTTTTGTTTAACAAAATTTAACTTAATTAATTTAAATATTTCTAATAATTATTTTTTAAAAAATTTTAAATTCTCTTTATTATACACAATTGTTTATTAATAGTAATTTTAAAATAACAAATGATTATTTGATAATATCAACTAATTTAGTTGATAAATATTTTAAAATTTATAAATATTTTACAAAAATAATTTAGTTTATTTTAAATTTACATTATTGAGTACACTTGAACAACATTTAGAGAAAAAGTAACAATCGTTAAAAGTTATTTGCAGCTTGTATCCATCCGTAAGATTAACTATCGTTAAGAATTTTTGAAAAAAGTTGTGTAATGAGGGACCAATTTTCAAATAACTCGAAGGTCAGCTGCACTGTCTAAAGTTTATTGGATGCTCCAGCTGATGATGATGACAAAGCATTATATGACTGAAGAATCCTACCTGTAGAGTCAACTCTTTTTCCTTGATTTGCTCGTTTCTTTAGGAGATCCATTAATGTTAATAAAAATTGTGGATAACGAAAGGATCCCAATAAACTGTATAATTAATATATAATAAAAATTATTAGTAAAAAAATATTAGAATGCACCCGGATCAAAAAGTAAATCATTAGCATTTCAATTATCTAAATAACTCAGAGCTTCATTTCAGAATTCGCCTTAGATATCATACTGGACCCAAAGAGTCTTGCCCAGAAGAAATGCAACAAAAATGACCCAAAGATACAAAGGATTTCTAGCAGCAGAGAACATGACTATAATATTTTGTTGAATGCGACTGAAAGTAATAAAACTACCAATCATAAGTCATAAGTAATAAAACTTCAAGAAATTTACATTAGAAGTGTCTTAAATTTATTTCAACCCCAAGAAAAGCATGACAGCAATGGCCCAAGGCGGAGGCAACCAATTGTTGTTCCTCTTGTTAGTTTCCTGAAATGAGTATGCATGTTTTGACATAAAAAGATATTGTATCGCAGTAAAAAGCAAGGAATTTTGTTCAAGTATGTCAAATTGAAGTAGAAGTCGATTGCAAATTATAACTGCGCTGCAAAAAAAATTTCTTCATTAACTGAATGAAGTGCATTTTCATTATATCAATTAGAATAAAATGTTATTAATCTGATAGAAACTCTCCAAACATGCCATTTTTAAAAATTATGAATAAAAATAACATTGTGAAGAGGAAAAGACAAATATGTAGGCATACATTAAAAAAATTGTTAAAGATATCTCACTATAAATTTGTTAAGAAAGCCTAATAAAATTTTTATCAAAATGTGTTAAAAAAACACTGAATTTGCTTAGAGATTAAAACAATATTGACTCTTTATATCTAGCATTAATGTCAAAACAAATTCAATGATTTTTAAACTCATCCTCATACAGTTTATATTAGGAGATTCTAACATAGTTTTTTTTTGTAATATAACTAGATTTTTTTTCTCAGTAATTACAATTGAGAATCTAACACTGTATACTCTGTTTACTTGTCACTGTATACTCTGTTTTTTCCTTGAACTGCCTCCATAATATCTTGCATTGGATAGGTTTGATTAAAATTCTCATTGATGGAACCTAAAAAGTAAAATAGAGAAATCATTGTGAAAATGAATATGAACACAAATTAAATAAACAGAAAATCTATATAAATGATATATTATAGAATTTAAGTATATTCATTATATGAATTGTTTTTTTGTTGAACTACTTCCATAATAACTTGCATTGAACTGGTGAAATTAATATTTTCATTGATGAAACCTAAATACCAAATATAGGCAAATCTTTATGAAAGTGAATACGAAGAAAAATAAATTATATACAAAAAAGCTATGAAGTCGTACATCTCCCCACTTATTGGAATTCAATGCAATCAATGTGTCCGATGACAAATTTCTATTTGATCTTGAAGAGATAAGGCCATCCATCAAAGCAAGTTGTAATAAATCCTCAACGTTATCCGTATTTTCTTCTAAGCGAATTACAACAAGGACAACTAGTAACTTTAATGACTGCAAACAAAAAAACAACATTTTGAAATACAAATTAGAACTAAACGCAGATATCAACTTGCAAGATTAAAAAGAAAAGAATAGAACTATTAATGCAAATTCAAAAAATACTGCTAAACGAGTCATTTTGGTGATTGTTTTTATATCTTCTTTTCATGTCCAAAGTCTTGGCATTGAGTCAGAATCATAACTAAACACTGTTTGAAACCTGTAAACATTTTGCATAAAATTAAATAAATTTAGTAAATGAGATCTTTCACACATAAGACTTCAAGAAAACAATCATCATCTGTCCTTCATATAATTAAGATCTTCCCAGCTTATTCCCTCTCCTTTGATTCAACAATCCTTATGGCATGTCTTTCTTATTTTGCAACAAATATTTCGATAGTTGTCTGATTAGTACCAAATGAAGAAATGGTTGGTCATTCTCTCCAGCTGAATAATTTTTCTAATTGTTGGTCACGTTTGATCATTAGCATCTTTTAAAAGGGATTATACAGGCTCAGAAAGGGCCTTGTCAAGTTTTTCCTGTATGATGAATATAATAAATTAATAAACAAATTTTTTCTATGCAGCCCATTGATAAAATTATAATTGATAAGAAATTTATTCTCCTTCTAAATCTAAAAGGTATAGGATAGCTACATCATATCTTATAAATACACATGAGCTCACATGATTTTGCCGAGCAAACTGAAGTAACAAACACATGTATATTATGCCAAAGCTCATTCCGTTCATTTAAAGTGCTCTCATCTTGTTCAATGCCTGCATCTTTATTTTAACATTAAATCCATTTTAGCATTCTCCAGTTATCAATCAAAAGTAAGCTAAACAAGGATTACTAAGGGAATTAAACAACTACTTGTTAAAGAAACCATAGAAAAAAAACCTCAAACTATTGCATCAAAGTCATATTAATACATATTTTGTCAATAAATACTTTAGTAATATGTTTGACAAATTTCTAGTTAACTACCTCTGCAATTTTCATCGAATATGGGCATATGCAAATGAATCAGCTCAATAGAAGAAGTTGCAATTGGTTGTCCATGTTGTATAGCTATCTGTGTTGACCTCGATTTTCGTTCGAGTGCCGTCGAGTGCATTCGATCGATTTGATCGGACCTTGTCGAGCCCGATCCGAACTCGAGTTGAGCCGAATTGATTTTAATTAGACTCGACCCTATTCAATCAAGCCCGAGTAATATATTTTGGCCGTGCCGAGTTTAATCCGATTCGAATCGTTGTTTTAAATTTAGTTAATTGGGTTAAATCAAACTGAATCTGAATTGACCCGAATAATCCTAAATTAGACTCGGTTCAAGTTCAATTTGAGCCTTATTGGCTGAGTTTAATATTGATGAAATTCCAAATCTTTTTTTATTATTTAATTTGAATCCTTCTCTAAATCCAGAAGTGGCCTCAACGGTCCCGATCTTTTCGAAATTCGGAACCTGTCGTGGACAGAACTCTCAGCCCATGCCTCTTTATTTCGGTTTTTTCTCAAACTTTGGTAGTCGAAGCCTGAGTGGGAATAGGGCCTTTTTCGGTGTTTCGAGCGAAGCAGAAACAGAACGTTAGGAGACGTTTAGAAGGCTTTAGGAATCCTTTGATTCCCTCAGTCTCGAGACACCAACACCCTCTCTCTCTCAATCTCTTGGATTTGGTCTTTCACCCTCTGTCCCTCTCGGACTTCTTTCTCTCGCGCGAGTAGAACCCGACGGACCCCTTTCCTCGTCCGACCCGAGCTCCATGACCCCAAGTTGACGATTTCCCCTTGCCCTAGCCGTGGCCAAACTTCTGCTCCCTAGCCGAGCCCAACGCGAGCCCAGACGTGGCCAGCCCTAGTCATACTCGACATATTCAACCGATCCTCAACCGACGCCAGCATCTCTTGCAGCCGGTATTCTTCTTTCTTGGACCGAATCGGCTGACCTTCTCTCCCTTTTGCTTGGGTCAAGAATTTTTGCAGCAAACGACCCCTTTGCTCTTCTTGCATCAAGAATCATGGTAAGCAATTCCTGTCTTCTTTAAAAAAAGAAAACGACATCTACTTTTTAATATTAGTTCCAAAAATAAAATCTTCATTTTCTAATCTCTCTTGAATCGAAATTTGTATTTAAATTTATCAAAAAGAAATTTAAAATCTGCTCTCTCTAAGCTTTATATATCTAAAAAAAATATTGCACCCAAACCCTCTACCGAGTATTGGAAATCTGTAGAAATTTACATATAAGTGCACGGGAAGTGTTTGATGGTTTATATTTTGTTATATGAGCTTAGAGCCTTTGTGTAAATCTTAAGAAATAAAAGTATTCTTCACTAAGTGCACTGGAAGTGTTTGTAATATTGCTTACTAAAAAAAAAATATACGTATAAATTTAGAGCAATGAGAATTTGAAAGTGCCGTCCTCTCACTCTTGAGATATGAGAATTTTCTCCAAAGCATCGATCTTTTTTTCTGAAATATTTTCATTCACTAATAAATGTCTTGTGTTCTTACATCTTTGATGGCATTGCAAAGGTATTTTGATGATTGCAGAAGTTCATATATTTTGTTGAGCTTTAATGTTAGACGGAAATGCAAGTGCAATGGGTCACAATCACATCTCTTTTCCTCTCTATTCATTATTTTGATTTCCCTGAAATAATAAAAGAAGAGTTGTACATACATTTATTCTAGAAGGTTTTGCAAGCATCAATCATCTTGTAGTTAACTAAAAAAAAAAAAGAGCTGAAATATTATTGTGATGCATTATATAGTGTTGAAAATTCATTATAGTAATTTTTCTAGTAATGAGTTGGAATAAATTATTTCTTGCCATATGAATGAGATTCATGTCTATTTCAATCCACATGTTCCTCCAATCCCTAATTGTTCTATCAAAATAAAAAAATCTGAAATGGATGAGCTTGCAGTTAATAAGTGAAGCTTTTGATGGGATTTATGTTGTTTGGAGCCTTAACCGTTGCATGTAAATAAAAAAATCTGTATTCACCATCAGTTTATGTTATGCAAGACATGGTTTAGAACTCTGTGTGTGGATAGGAAGAGATCATAGCATTCCCTGTTAAGTGCATGCAATGCGGTCGTATAAATGGCTATTGGAAACAATACAAGTATTTGGTTAGGAAGAAGTATTAAGCAAGTGTAGCTTTGCCTTATTATTACAGTTTAATCTTGTTGAGAATCATGAAACACATTTGTTAATATTATGTTGGAGACCGTTATTGGATCTAGTCATGAGATGAAATTGTTGTTTTCTACCTAGAAGAATGAATGGATTATGTATTTTATGAACTATGTTTGAGTCGATGTATATGTCTAATATTTTGGTTTTATGCTTATTAAGTCGACATGCTTTACGAGAACATTACATATTGTACATGGTTTTGGAAACTTATTATGCCGTGTGATTGGGTTGTAAATATGTGCCAATTCGATATCCGGCAAATCATGTATGTACGGTTCCTATGCAGTCTTGATGAATATTGATTTCTTATAATGAACTATGAGAGGGCGTGGTTGCAGAGATAGGAGCTTTTATGTCGATCTGTTTTAAGCAATTTTGTGAATGTTGAACAATGAGTATTTGATAAAATGTTACTAAAAGAAAGCTATGGTCGCTTCGCTTGCATATGATTCATGTGGCTTTATCTATGGATCTAATGCAATGATACTAGAAGAACTTTTTTGTTTTGGTGAGTTCCGTAAGTATTTTGGAAGAAAATTTGGAAGTAGTTGCAAGATTTCTTGGGTTCTTTTGGGATGAAACTTACAAGTTTGGTTTGAATCAATATGAGGTTATATGTCCTTGATGGATGATTTTCTTGGAGCTTTGGAAAAGATTTGTAGAGTCTTCGTGTTTGCTTTAACCTTTAAGTATGAATTCCCATGTAAATCTGATTCATGCCTTGTGTTAATTGGAGCATTTTCTTGAGTTTTTTTGAAAAGAATAAAATGGAAATGTAAGATATTAAACTTAAGAGAATATGCCCCTTTCTTGTTGCATTTCTTCTTTTCAATAATATAAGATTGTCTTTGAATTTTTGGCAAGGCATTGTATGTTCGGTATGAGAATGATTTTCATGAATTTGGGTTAGAAGTTTCTCTTGGAATATCTTTGATGGCATGTGGCATTCTTTTATTTCTATTGCATTTAGTCGTCTTTATCTCTACTTCTCATATTTCTATTACTTTTCTACTTATTATCGTATTTTTATGCTTAAATCCCTAAGCTTATTGATACATGTACGGATGTCTAAAAGGATTAGAAAATAAAAACTTCTTTTAGTTCTACAACTTTAGTGATACCTAAGGACAAGATTATGAAAATTAACCCTAATTCAATCCTTTAAAATGCACTAAAACATTTAATTTTTATTTTAACCATAATTAATATTTCATAACCATTAAAAATGTCTAATCTAAATCAAGTTTAAATAATTAATAATAATCTCCTAACCAATTTAAAGTTTAAAAGTTGTAGACTTAAATTAGGAGATCAAAACTTAAAGTTAAAATCCATTAGGATAAAAGATTCATAAAATATCAAACTTTAGATTAATCTTTAAAATCAATCAACAAACTTGATTAATAAATTATCTAATCTACATTCTTTTATAATTTATAACAAACTAAATAATTTAACAAATTTGGTTGCCACTGGGTAATCCAGCCCTACGAGGCTATTAAGTTAGCCCAATGAGGGTGAAATAAACCTCACGGCTTCGGTATGAAACAAAGGTGGTAATCAATCGAATCCTAAAATAAAATCTCTAAAATCAATCCTAAAATGCTAATATTTAAACTTTAATTAAAATCTTCTCTTTTACCCTTTAACAAATCAAATGCAAGCAATTTTAACTAAACTATCTTACATAGGACCTATCCAAAACTATACAGCCTACACACATCTTAGACTTATTTGGTTAGGACACAACTGCTAACTCTAGGTTAGGCCGATGTTTTGTCTTGTTATTCAATGTTTACTACATGCATATGTTTTATAAATGCTAATCTTAAATTCATATTAGTTACATTTTTTATTTATTTGCATTTTTTTGAATGATTTTTTATTTTGATGTGATGCAGGTACCTTGCCTGTAGGGTATCCTTAGTGTGTTTATTTATTTTTTATGTACTTTGGATGTCATGGATGCATTTTTACACATCTTGCTTCATAGTGCACCTTACTTACATGCATGCATTACATCAGTAGACCTAGGGATATTTTGTATTTATTTCATGCATGCTTGAATGCAGTGTCTTTTCCTTTTCTCCAGTTTTCTCTTCCTCAAACCGGCCGAGTGTGGATCTGAACCACTTGTGATTGATTGAATCAAATTTAGCCTATCTTCCCATTTGATTAAGAAAGTCTAGAAATTTCTTTGCGCTAAACCTATTCGAGAAGATAATCTAACATCCTTAATCGAGAGTATTCTTAGACCGAGGTCTAAGTGATAGTTAACTACGGGGGCTTGCGCCCATACGAAATCGATCCCCACAATTAAATAAACCCTATTTGAGTTGATGTATCGAATAGGGAAAATCTTGTAAAATTTTGGGTTATATATATTATTATCCATCGATGTGTATAGGTGAAAGACACTATCCTCCATGGCTAATCGTATGTATAACTCCATCTGTTCTTTCATCGACCTGTTGTGTCGAGTGGATAGGCCTATGATCGTTTTGTCCTACGGGATAATGAGGTCGTACTATTTGCATTCGAACCCCACGAGTAGAATCCTTTCGGAGACCCACAATCTGAAATCTAACTTTAAAATCTTCTAAAGTTCTAAACCTTAGATGCTCCAGTTAGGAACGACTAGTAATTTGACCAAGTTGTTGTTAAAAAATTTAAAAGATATTATTGTTGGAAGAAACATTATAGATAATGAAAGGATCCCAAAATTCTTTTGTCGTTAAACATATGATAAAAATTGTTATAAGTTTTGTTTTTTCTTGATTTATGATCTCATAGAAAAAAGAGCAAAATACTTCAATGATTGGACGAGATTTACTGACTTTATTTTTACAAAGAATTATTTCTTTGATGGATTTGAATGTTTTCTTTAGACACAAGCAGAACAATCTGCGCTTATAAATAAACACATTGCAGTAATTTTTTGGTCAAACAAGCACATCCGATGATGTCACAAATAATCTCCTAAAAATTGGAGGATAAGTTCCAATGCTTAGCAGCTTCAAGATCTCTCTTTGATTTTTTTTTCTTTTTAATTTCAACCGCCTCTATGATCCCTTATGTCTTTTATATCATAGAATCTCACATTTCATTCATATTAACTAACTCTTAACATGCCATGTGTTGTCATTATAAAAAATAATTTAATTTATTTCATCCCACCACATCCAATATTTTCTTTTTTATAAATGTTGGCCTTATTTACAGAATCTTGTCAATACGTGATCCAGTTTTAACAAATCACCATGGTTTGTAAACCTTGTTAATATGTGACCCGCTTTTAATATTTGAACTTTAAATATTAATAGCAAACCAATGTTATATATAATTATAATTGAAGATCATATGTATTTTCATTAAAAAATAATAAATATATCACTCTTTATCTTATTATTTATTAAAAATTAATATTTTTTAACATTTAAAATCATATGTATTTTCATGAAAAAAAAAATAAATGTATCACTCTCTATCTTATTATTTATTAAAATAATTAATATTTTTATAAGGGTTACTATTAAATTGAGTTCAAATAAATTGTTTTATAGTTAAGGTTATTTTATTTGAATTAATAAAATTAATTTTTAATTTTGAACTATATTTAGATTAATTAAATTAGTATAAGATCATAATCTATTAAATTTGAAATTAATTAATTATTTATTTATTTGATATTAATTTACCCATCAAAATTAAATTAGACTTTAACGCGATTAAATCGATTAATTTGAACTATTCTAATTTTAAAATTTAACAAATACATGTCCAATTCCCGTGCAAGGCGCAACCTTACTATTTCCGCCTCCAACGTCTTCTCTTCCGATCGAAGCCCGTTGCCTGCCCAGACCCGCCGATCGGGGTGTTAGTTCCCACTCTCGCGATTCTTGGGAGACTTTCGATCGTGAAACATAGAAGAAAAGGTATTTTTTTCTTTTAATTTTATTTCTTCTAATATTCTTTCTTTGTAAGGCCACTATTTAATTTTCCAAAAAGATCTTGAAAGCTGTTAATGATTGAAATTAAAAAAAAAATTCTAAGAGAGATCTTAAAGCTGCTAAGCATTATAACTTATCCTCCCGTTTTTAGGAGATATTTTGTAGCATCATCGGATGTGCTTGTTTGACCAAAAAATTATTGTAATGTGATTATTGATAAACGAGGATTATTTTGCTTGCATCTATAGAAAACATTCAAATATTTTAAAGAAATAATTCTTTATAACAGTAAAGTCACAAAATCTCTTCCAATCATTGAAGTATTTTACTCTTTTTTTCAATGAGATCATAAATCAAGAAAAAATAAAAATTACAACAATTTTTATCATATACTTAACGATAAAAGATTTCTTAGTTCTTTTCATTATCTACAATGTTTCTTCCAACAGTAATATCTTTTAAAATTTTTAACTGCAGCTTGGTCAAACTGCTTGCCTGTTCCCAGCTGGAGCAGCTAAGCTCCAAAACTTTAGAAGATTTAAAAGTTAGATTCCATTTACAATTGGTTGTCCATGTTCTATAGCCATTTGAAATCTAACTTTAAAATCTTCTAAAGTTTTCTGGAGCTTAGCTGCTCCAGCTGGGAATGACAATCAGTTTGACCAAGCTGCAGTTAAAATTTTTAAAAGATATGATTGTTGAAAGAAACATTGTAGATAATAAAAGAATCCCTAAAATCTTTTGTTGTTAAGCATATGATAAAAATTGTTGTAACTTTTGTTTCTTTTTAATTTAAGATCTCATAGAAAAAAAGAGAAAAAAGAGAAAAAAAAGAAAAAAAAAGCAGAATATTTCAATGATTGGAAGAGATTTCGTGACTTTACTGTTATAAAGAATATTTCTTTGAGGGATTTGATTGTTTATTTAGACGCAAGTAGAATAATCCGCGCTTATCATTAGTCACATTGCAGTAATTTTTTGGTCAAACAAACACATCCGATAATGCTACAAATAGTCTCCTAAAAATGGGAGGATATGTTCCAAAGCTTAGTAGCTTCAAGATCTCTCTCAGAATTTTTTTTCTTTTTAATTTCAATCCTTAACAACTTTCAAGATCTCTCTGGAAAATTAAATAGTGACCTTATAAAGAAAGAAAATTAGAAGAAATAGAATAAAATAGAAAAAAATACATCTTATGCCATGTTTACGGTCAAAAGTCTTTCAAGAATCGTGAGAGTGGGAGCTAAGACCCCGATCGACGGGTCTGGGTAGGCAATGGGCTTCGATTGGAAGGGAAGACGCTGGAGGCGGAAATAGTGAGGTTGTGCCTTGCGCGGGAATTGGACGGGCTTGAATCGGAAGGGATGGAAATAGGAAGTTGCCCCTTGCACGGGAATCTGACGGTAAAACGCAGTAGCTGGGAATAGGGAGGGTTGCGGTCTTGGGCGGGAATCGGAAATCACCCAGAGTTCTAAATAATCTTTCAACATCTTTTAAATGGAATATTAAATTTCAACCCTCAAAATTAAAGATTGAAATTTAATATTCCATTTAAAAGATGTTGAAAGATTATTTTTAATAAGAGTATTAAATTAAATCAGCATATTTGGTTAAATTTTAAAATTAAAATAGTTCAAATTAATCGACTTAATCCCGTTAATGTCTGATTTAATTTTAAAGGGTAGACTAATTTCAAATAAATAAATAAACAATTAATTTCAAATTTAGTAGATTATGATCTTATACTAATTTAATTAATCTAAATTTAACTCAAAATTAAAAATTAATTTTATTAATTCAAATAAAATAACCTTAACTATAAAACAATTTATTTGAACTCAATTTAATAATAACTTTTATAAAAATATTAATTATTTTAATAAATAATAAGATAGAGTAATACATTTATTTTTTTTAATGGAAATGCATATGATTTTAGATGTCAAAAAAATATTAATTTTTCAATAAATAATAAGATAGAGAGTGATATATTTATTATTTTTTAATAAAAATACATATGATTTTCAATTATAATTATGTATAACATTGTTTTACTATTATATTTAAAATTCAAATATTAAAAGCGGACCACGTATTGACAAGGCTTACAAATCATGATGATTTGTTAAAAGCGGATCACGTATTGACAAGATTCTGTAAATAAGGCCAACATTTGTGAAGAAGAAAATATTGGATGTGGTGGGATGAAATAAATTAAATTATTTTTTTACAAAGACAATACATGGCATGTTAAGAGTAGCTAATATGAATGAAATATGAGATTCTATGTAATAAAAGACATAAGGGATCATAGAGGCGATGAGGGCTCTACCTTTTATTAGGTTATGTGTAACATTCTTGTGCATAGATGGAGCGAAAACAACATTGACTTTCATTGCTTAGCCACTCTCTTAACCAAAGGCAACATTTTAATTTTTCATTAATATCTATACTATTATATAAAAGTGGCTTGAGATTTCACACTTAGTAAATCCTGATCGTTCATTTATAAATTTTAAAATAATCTGGAACGTTCATTTATGACTCTTCAAATTATTTATTTAAAACACTATCGTATAACTTCTACCTACAAAATATTTATTCACTCATTTAATAATTTTTTATAACTCGAACGTTCATTTATGACTCTTCAAAATCTTTATTTAAAACACACTTGCATAACTTTTTGCATAACTTCTACCTACAAAGCATTTATTCACTCATATAAAAAAAATTAATTTCACACAACAAATCTAGCGTTTCTATATCATGGTGATACCTAGCGTTACCCGCCTCTCTACAACAGGTGACCGTCCATTTCCAAACCTAGTTTTTCTTTATCACATCCTCGTGCAATTGACTTCCTTCTTAATAAAATTTTAATTTATTAAGCTAAATTGTGTTACAAATAGCTCCTCTGACTCTTCGGCTTGCCCGACTTTCAGGATTTTTCCATTCATTTTTTTTATTTGATGGAAATCTCTCCCACTACTCACACTCCAGTAGTCTTCTCCCTCTCATTTGCACGCCCCAGAAGGAACAAATGCCTTCCGTGTCCCCCTCTATCACGCGATCAAAAGCCTGCCCTGTCGCCGACCCTCTCTCATACACAGATAACTTCTACCCCATTCCTTCTTCTTGATTTTCGCTCTTCTTCCTTTATTCTTTTTCTTCCTCCTTTCCTTCCTCATCTTCTTCTCCAATTCTTCTTCTTCTTCTTCTTTATTTTGTTCTTTCATTTTCCCTTGCTTCTCTTTTTGTCCCTTTCTTCCCTTTTATTCAACATTTTTTTTTTCTTTTCATTTTCTTAAGATTGACGCATAAAAGACTAATGGATAAAACCACAAACTAATAGATTCCACAGCGAAATTTTCGCTCTCTTCCCTCTGTTCTCACGCCCAGATGGCACGAACTTCCTCATCTTCCTCTCCATTTCTTCTATAGCTAATATTTAGAACGTGGAGAAGAATTTTTACTTGAATTTTTCAGATTAGTTGTTACATATTGCAATTAACATACTTGCAACATGTAATTAATGGAAATTTATTTGACAAAAACTATTCACTAGTTGTTACATATTGAGGTTTAAGATGACATTATTAGCTGCATTCATATTAGAGGTTAGTTGGCATTGTTAATATGTTTCTTCCTCCTAAATATTTGATTACTAGTTAATCTATTTGACTCGCGTGATAAGTTTAGTTGCTTCTCTAATGGCTTAGAATAGCGAACTCGAAGAATCACACAGCTCACAACCAGTCTGTCAAGCCTCACAAGAATGGAGTCAAGAAGCCTAGGAGGCATATGCAAGCATCCACTGAAGGGATGGATCCCAAGTTGCCTAGGAATCAGAGGTATTCGAGAAAGCATAATATGAAGAGTGGCGACTCAGGATTTGAAGCAAAGGAGTAGAAGAAGTGATGAGGACATCAACAAAAAATTCTAGCGCGACTATCACTGTAGACATCGCAGATCGACGACCATTATCAAGAGCATCTATTTATGAGTTATTTTATGTTATTGTATTAGTATTATTATTATTTGTTTCAGTTTGATCATTGTACCTCTATGGAGTTTAGCAAGTTGTAGCCCGAAGGGCATGTTAGTCTTTTAAGTTTTCTTCTTTATGGAGGCCAATATATAGAGACCTTAGACTTTGTATTGATTTTTTAATGAATGAATAATAATTTTGTGATTTTCTTGAGAGCTTGCGAGTTCTTGAGTAGTGAAGTCCCAAGATGTGGGAAAAACAATACCCATAAGTCGGTGGAAGCATCCCTGACTCGTGGTTGCACTTCTTCCCTTACCCAACCGCCAGCTTTCTCCTCCCTCTCCTCTTAACCGCCGACCTTCCTCCCATTACTTCACAACACCGACCACTTTACCATCCCCTCCCTCCAAGCCACTGGCCACCACCCCCATCCTCTTGTTCCAAGCCACCGGCCCCCTTCTCTCATCCTCTCTCCACCCCTTAGCCGCCGACCCCCCTTACATATCTCCACCATTAATGATGATTTCAATCGTCATTAAATTCTACATTAATTATCCTAATTACTTTGGGAAAGGTTTTAATTCAATTTGAATTTAAAAAGTTTCCTATATTACCCAAATTAAATTAGGAAAGTTCCTTAATTAAGTCTTATTTAATTTTAAATTAGATTTGTTTATTTGAATTCATTCCTAATTCCATCTAACGAATTTGGAAGCTACTAAATCCCCTTCCAATCCCCCCATCCTTCATGCATGCCGCCAGCCCCCTTTCCCTCCCTTAGCCCTAAATTGAAAATTTCAAAATTGAATCTTAATTTCCCTCCACCCCATTAATTCCTTAGACTAATTACCTTCCTTGGTAATTAATTTAAAATATCCTATAGCCTCTCCTAACCCTAACCGGCCCCTTCTCTACCCGTGACCCCCCCCCCATACCGCTGGTTTTCTCCTTCCCCTTCTCCTCTCTCAAAACTGTCGGCCTTCCAGAATTCCAAGAGAGGAAGCTCTGTTGGGCATGGATGGTGGATCCGGATTTTGATTTCGGCTTCGTCTACAATCAAGAAGGCTTTATCGACATTCTACGATCAACTTTCTTTGATCTTGACCTAGAGATTGACGACTCCACATAAGATTACGTGGAGATGATTCTCTTTCAATTATCCATCGATATTGATCAATGTTCCTCCTTCAACTAGTGGGTGCTTGTTCATCGTCCACCGGCTCCTTCGCATCTGTGTAACTCTCTGTTGCCTAATATCCTCGGTGTTTCCTGTATGTTAAGTGGCATTAGTGTGGTTGCTTAAATTCTTTCTCCACTAAAACCACCTTAACGAGCAAGAGTGAGGGAAAACTCACAGGCACATTTTCTAATTGTTAAGAGATGGATTTTTGTTACCGCCGTAAGTATTGTTACATTTGAATTATCTTACATGTCTTTGGTATTCTAGATTGTAATTGTTTACCTTTACGAAATCAAATTCTAGTAATTCCTAGAACTTCTCTTGATAAGGCCTTGTTTAATAATTTGCATAGTTTAAATCAATGTTATTAATTTCATGTAATTCCTGCTCAATCTCGTTTCACACCATCTTGATATCAGAGCATGGTTGGCTTGCAATACATGTGCTAGAAGTTATCCTAGGAGTCTCTCTAACCATCCCTTAGCTTGTTTGCATGTTTAGCATCGCATAAAAATTTTATTTTTATGTTTTTGTTTGTTGTCCAGAAATTTCCTTCACCATTTTAGTAAGTTTAGGAGCATTATTTCATTAGCTTGAGTGTTGTCCTCAACCCAGTAACCTCCCTAATCGCGTAGAAAAGTTAGTTCATTGTTTTAGCTTGTTTTCCATGTTGAGATTGTTGCAACTTAGTTCTTTATTGTTGATATTCTTGTAACATGTTTGTTTTTAATGATTCAAAATATTATTGTTTTAATTATTATTTCTTCAAATATATTTTGGATACACTGCTTTGTTATTTGTGTGTACTAACGTTTCAAGGAAATCATACTCCGGATTTTTGAAGACTTCAATTTAGCTCAGTTTAAAAGTTTATCGTATATGAAGTCTGTATTTTTCATTTTATTGAGTCTGAGAGAGTGTGATTGTAATTGAGTAACTGTGCACACACACATAGGTGGAGAGATTAAAACTTGAATTTTTAAAAACTAATCATAATTTATGATTTCACTTCGTATGGGACAATTTGTTCAATTATTTTCCCCGACGAGCAGTCAAACGAACATAAATGAAAATTTTTCTAAGTATAAATCGCACTGTACGAACACAGTTAGTAAATTCCTTCAAGATTATGAAATGGACGGGTTCCTGAACGCGCAAAAAGAAAATTTTTAAGTATATATCGTACTGTATGAACACCGTTCGTACATGTCTTCCAAAGTATGGAATGGATGGGTTCAGTTCGCGTAAAAATAATTTTTCTAAGTATGGATCGTACTGTATGAACATAGTTCATACATGCATTCTAGAGTACGAAATTGTGAGGTCCATTTTCGTCCCGACCTTTCGTCCCTACGAACTTGATATTTTTCATAATTGATCGTACAATACAATGTCGTTATCGTACGTACGTCGATCAGAGTACAAAATTGTGGGGTCTCTCTTCGTCCAGACTAAGATGAAAACTTTTAATTGTTCGTCTCAGACGAACTTGATTCGTACCAGATGATGATCGTGTACGAAATGACTTCGTACCGATTCACAACAGGTTCGTATACAACAATTTTTGAATTGTTCGTACGTACGAGATATGATCATACTGTACGATCGTGTACGATCATAATCTGAAATTTTTAGTTTTTTGAACAGTTTTTTCGTATCTTTGTTATAAAATGTCAACTAAAACTGACGTGAAAAAGTCTTGTCTTCATGATTTTTCAAGGACAATTGAAAGAGAGAGTGTGAGAGAGTGTTTAAGAGATTTCTTTCAAGTGAAGTGTGAAGGATTCACAGGGTTACTCAAAGGTAAGGATCTGAGTGTGATTTGTATTTTTCACTCTTCTTTTTGTCTTTCTAGATTACTCATGAGAAGATCTTTTAAAAAGATCCAGTTTTCTGCCGACACTTGGAGAGTCTGAATAGATGACGGTTCTCTGCCGACACTTGGAGAGTGTGAAAGGATGACGATTCTCTACCGACACTTGGAGAGTGTGAACAACCGACGGTTCTCTTCCGCACCGCGGATTGGTGGAAGAGAGTTTTGTAAAGCTTCTCAACTTTGCTGTAGGGGCAAAAGGAGAGACACTTTTGATAATAGTGCAATACTTGAAGAGAGTTTTTAGGGAGTGGATGTAGGTCATGTTTGACCGATAGGATTTTGTAAATCCTATAAATTTAGATTTAGCAAATTCTTGATATGTTGAATCCTGGAAAATTATTTAGAAAGATAGTTGTTAAATCCCATTAAATATTGTGAAACTTCTTATCAATGTAATCCATGATTTAAGGCGATTAATTCATTTAAAAAATTAAAATTAATGTGTTTTGAATTTAATTTGTATTTTAAGTACAAATTAATTTTTAATTTCAGTTTTAATTGCCACTAATAAATTATAATGATAACTAATATAATTACAAAATAGCTTGTTTATCAAAAAATTTAACTAATAATTTTATTACTAATTATTGTGCTATTATCAAGTTACTTATTTATATGATAATTTAAAAGTTTTTGATAGCTAATTATGTTAATAATTCTCTAATTAATTAATATTTTTTGAAATAACTAACAATCCTAATAATAATTTAATTAATTGTTTAAGTATTATTTATCCTATTATTTATATAGTTAATAATACTTATAATTAATTAAATATTCTATTACTAACTACTTATTTAATTATAATTTATATAGTTAATTTTCTAATTAATTAGTTAAATTTCAAACTATATTAATTAAGTAAATTAGATACATTTCTAATTAAGAAAGTAGGAACTAATTTCTTTCTAATAGGTTAGGACGCTAGGGTTTCCTTTTCTCTTCTCTAGTTTGTCATTGTTGTTCGACTTCGTTGCTTCACGTGAGGTGGTGTTTTGCTCGAGGTATTTCTTGATTGGTGCTCGATTGTTATGAAGGTAACTATCTTTCTCCCATTCGTGCGCTTCTTCGTGCAAATTCTATAAATACGCCGAATTCTAGGATTTATTAAATTTGAGATTTACGGCAAAAATATAGAAACGGAGGATTTATTTCGCCACGAGATTTACCTGGTGCTCAAATCCCGTTTAGTAGAATTTAGCTAAATCCTGTTGCAAACATGCCATAAGAATTATTACCAGGCTTTCGATAGCCTTAGAGGCCTGTGTAGGGTTTGTTTTCCTCTTCTCCATTTCTTCTTTGTTGTTCAACTCAACTGCTTCACATAAGATAGAGTTTTGAACAAATCACTAGATGACTTCTTGACCTCCTTCTACGACGTACATTCATGTAGGATCGTAAGTCACGACAATTTGCCTTGAAGTAACGCCGGTAGCTCGCTCTCTACGAAGGTAATCTTTCTCTCCCCATAGATTTGCCTAACTCCCAGATTTGTAAATCCAGTATTTACGGCAAAATGAGGGAAACGGAATAGTTATTAGATTTGAGATGTCCATTTTTTGTGTTTGGTAAAATTTGCCATAAATCATGTATAAATCCTATATTAAACAACCCTTGGTGGTTCTTGATGCACTAAGGCTTTTAACTCCATTAGTTTCAAGTATAGAGGCTTTCCAAGAATTTTTTTTTCTTTTGTAGATGACAAACTACAGCATTGAAATTGTCAGGTTTTTGGGGACCTTTATCCTTTTATGTGCTTTCGGGCCTTAGGGTTTTGTGTTGAACTTTGTCAAGAATTTCTTCTGCATAAGGATTATAGTCTGCATTGGGTCAAAAGCTGTCCTTTTTTTGTTTTGGGTTTCGCTTGAAATTTTTTTTTACTGCTGCTTTCTTTTTGAAAAACCTAGTGGGCATTTTTTTTGACATATATATATATATGCATTGACTTAAATAATTCATTCATGATTAAAGCTTAATGCAATTTTCCAAGAACTTTGCTCAAGGCATTCTTGAATCATTATGCTTTAAGTGCAATCTATGGAATATATCATATGCCTTTAAAATTTAAGCAGTAGTTTTAATCATCTTAAATTTCATCTTCGGACAGGTAACATTTCATTCAAATATGGTATCAAATCGTGTTATGAATTAAAGAGATTAAACAAAATGAATTTAGTAGCTTTAATCTTTCAGAATGGTGTAGTCCAATGAACTGAGTTTTATGTTTCATTTGTTTCATAAAGGTCGAGAAAATAAGCGGATAAAAAAGGTTTAATGTTATCCTATTTTAAGGATTACAATATAGAGTCAAAACATGTAAAGTCTTTTACTCACTAAAATCATTCTATTCACCCCTAAAATCATTTGTGCAACTTAATATCTGCCTTTCATGAACATCCATTTTAATTTCTATGCAGATTTTGCTTGATTTTAAAACCATTATTTTTTAATCTTTCAGAATATGTATATTATACCTGTTGCATCTTGGAGTATTCGCGGCGGTAGAGAAATATATAATTTAACGTCTTAGCATCGTACGAAGATCCAGCACGCAATCAGATAAGTGAGATGGTGTAGCGTTCATAAGAGACATCAGAGTTTTTACGTGGAAAACTCGTAAAAAAGGGGAAAAATCATGGGGCCTGGCCCAGTTTGAATAAATCCACTAGTATTTGCAGTCAATTACAAATGAGGCCTTTCCTTGGGAGAAGGCCTTAGCTTGATGGTACAAATGTACATCACATATAACACATTACATGGTGGGAGTTACAATCTAGACATGTTTATTTGGTCGGCACGATCATAGTCGGTAGGATGGAGACCGGAAAGATCGTTGTCTGGTGATGGAGTTTGGAAGGACCATTGTAGCTGATGGAGGTCAGAATGACCGTAGTCGGCAGGAGACCAGGGTCAGAAGACTGTTGTCTAGTGATGGAGGTTGTATAGACCATAGTAGGCGACGGAGGTCGGAAGGACCGTAGTCGGCAGGAGACCGTGGTTTGAAATACAGTAGTAGGAGGGCGGTACTTCGGGAGAACTCTCAGCGTCAAGTGGTGGCCAGGAAGTCCGGGCCTCAGGTGGTGTCCTGGTGGAGCACAGGGCCTCAAGTGATGATTCGGCGGAAGTTCGAGCCTTAGGTGGTGACCTGGTGAAGCACAAGGCCTCAAGCGATGGTTTGGTGGAAGTTTTGGCCTCAGGTGGTGGTCCGGTGGAAGTATGGGCCTCAGGTGGTGGTCCGGCGGAGTTCAGGCCTCAGGTGGTGGTCCGGTGGAAGTCCGGGCATCATGTGGTGGCCTGGTGGAGCACAGGGCCTTAAGTGGTGGTCCGGAGGAAGTCCGAGCCTCAGGTGATGGTCCGGTGGAAGTCAGGGCATCATGTGGTGGCCTGGTGGAGCAAAGGGCCTTATGTGGTGGTCTGGAGGAAGTCTGGGCCTCAGGTGATGGTCCGACAGAGCAATGGCGTCAGGGGGTGGTCCGGCGGAGATGAGGGCCTCAAGTGGTGGTCCGGCGGAGGTGAGGGTCTCAAGTGGTGGTCCGGTGGAGCAACGATGTCAGGCGGTGGTCCGGCGGAGGTGAGGGCCTTAAGTGGTGGTCCGGAGGAAGTCTGGGCTTCAGGTGATGGTCCGGCAGAGCAATGACATTATGCGGTGGTCCGGCGGAGGTGAGGGCCTCAAGTGGTGGTCCGGCGGAGCAACGACGCCAAGCGGTGGTCTGGCGGAGGTGAGAGCCTTAAGTGGTTGTCCGACGAAGGTGAGGCCATTTGGCGGTGGTCCAGCGAAGGTGAAAGCCTCCGATGGTGGTCCGGCGAAGATGAGGGCCTCAGGTGGTGGTCTAGCTAAGCTCCGACGGTGGAGAGGCGGTGGTCCGGCGAAACTCCGGTGGTGGATTGTCGATGGTCCGGCGGAAGTGAGGGCCTCCGGTGGTGGTCCGGCGAAGATGAGTGCCTTCGGTGTCCGGCGAAGGTTAGGGCCTCTGGCGGTGGTCCGACGAAGGTGAGGTCCTTATGTGATAGTCCGGCGAAGCTCCGGCGGTGGTCCGGTGAAACTCCGGCGGTGGACCGTCAGTGGTCCGGCGGTGGTCGAGGAGGAGCTTCTTCATTCTCTTCGTTTTCTTCCTGCTTGGGTCTCTTTTCAAGAGTAATGAGGGGCCTATTTATAGATTTCTGGAGTGGCATGACCCGTAAATAGGTGAGAGATCAAGGGTAAATGGGGAGTGGTTGGATGGACAGCCGATATTGAATCCCTTGATCATGCATCGTTTGTCAGACATTTGAAGGCCTTAATGATGTCGGAATTCAACGATCTTGTGCTCTTTGGATTTGTCTTGTCGAGCCACTCGATTCAACTATAAGCACGTCGTTTGGTAACCCAAATTGTGGTTTGAACCTTCCAACATCACTTCGGGTCCTTGATTTGGACTCATTTGAGCGCGGATTGAGTCTAATTTGGTGTCGTTGGGTTCGTATTTCCAAGATGTTCAGTTTGACTATAAGTTTGCTGAAATCGGAGTTTGGATGGTCTCCGAATAAATTTTTGAAGTTTCCAACTTGATTTTGCATCGAGATTCGTGCCCAATCAAGATAATTTTTTGATAATGTATCAATACCAATGCCTCTATTGATTCTCTTAGAAGATTTTTTTTTGTTTCAAAATAAATAGTAAACAGAATATGATACAATCATAACTCCTCGGAGAAGCATTTTTCCCATAATTTTGCTATACCAACCACCATTGTGAAAGCGATCCAAACAATGATAGATTTCTTCGTGCTTCACGCTGTTCATTTTCAACACAAAAATGCTCAATTAGTAAGCTATTGTGCATTCTTTAAAGGTTCATGTTTTTAAATAAATGTTTTGATAACATTTGCACGCTAACTCTATCATTTTGTTGTCATTTAGGAGCCTCAGATGGTGATCTAGGCTTTTTCCCCTTTGATGATGAAGTTTTCCTCTTGTTGGATGTTCTCCTAATTTTTAAAGACCCTTTATGGAAGTCATGCCAACTAAATTTGATAAGTTGTTTTGAAGAGAAGTTTGAACTAGCATAGAACTTACTAAAATTGTCTCACTATGCTTTTTCATGGCAGCAATCTTTTTTTTTTTTCAAATTCTTTTGTTAGCATCCTTTTGAATTGAGCGATTTAAATCTAAGTCTTTATTTGTCATAAATGCTGGATGTAATCGTTGAGACAAGCGCAATTATATTTTGAATTTTGATGTTGTTTTAAATATTTTATTTCAAGTTTTGTGGTTTTTTTTTTGTAATATGCTTATGATGTGGCGCTTATGAGAGCTAGATATCTCCTTTGGTTTTAATTCACAATCCTGGTAATTTTATTTGTTTCAAAATGCTGATATTTTTTATGAGAGCTAGATATCTCCTTGATTAGTTTGGTTTATTTCTTCGATCGTAAGTATATTTATTTAGCTTCATCGGATTCCCTAGCTCAGTTGCTTTAAATCTCTATTCAACACATGTGACTTGTTCTTTCTGTCCAACCATTTATTTGGAAGTTTATTGATTGCTATTCAATGGTGTTGTTGTTATTAGTTTTCTTCCATTGCCAATATTTACTTGTGTTTCAGGGGCTACCGTGTTAGCTTCTCTAATTAACATTGCGTAAGAGATTTGACACCTACAGTTGCCTTTGTTTATTTGTGTTACTCATGTTTCCTTGTTTCCTTCATGTTTATACTCTAAGTAGAATGTATATCCTCTTCTTTCTTCTCTTCACGATTAAGCTATTGTAGCTAGATACATGATATCGTGTTGTGGATATTCTATTACTTGGATGTTTGTTTAGAATTATTACACTTGTTAAAGATCATTACCTTCCCTTCTTTAGTCTATTCAATATACCCTGACAAAAACAAAATAATCATACTTAGTTAAACATGATCTTATTGAAGAAATTATAGTTTATAATTATATTATGAGGATATTTTATACATGGAAGATGATTTGTTGCTACACTATGAGGTTATATTTGATGTTAAAATATATATTCCGGCCCATATTAGAACATATTCATGAATACAAACTTCTATACTTGAAAAAGAGTAAACAATTGAGTTTGAAATCATATTGGAGCTTAAACCTTTAAGTGAAATTGAATGCAATCATGAAAATGAACTTAAACTTAAAATTGTGAGTAATTTGAATTTAAAATTGTATATGAGTATGAGATTCATTTTAAATTTAAACCTTCATCAGAAATTGAAAATGAACTTATGATTATATTTGATGCTAAACTATATTTAGAATCTGAATTTGATCTTGATTATGAATATGAGCTTATAATGAAAATTGAATCTACCTTTAAATATGTTGACGTGAACTTCTAAAATGTATTGAATTTAGTTCTGAATGTAAGCGTGAACAAATTATACCTGTTAAAGTTAATAAACCAATTGTAGAGTATTATTTAATTTTTAATGAAATTTTAATTAAATTGTTTCTATTCTACAAATCAAACTAAATTGTTCTATTTTGGTTATTAGTTCCTTGATGCACAAACTCATGAAAAGAATTTAATGTAGAATATCAGGTTGCATCATTATTTCAAATATTTAAATAGTTTCTAGCAGTATTTGTCTTAATAAAGCATGGAATTCAAATCTCATCTTTTTGGCTGAGGGTTGATTTGGGTTGGGTAACATTGTTTGTTAAATAATTGTGAAATTCTTGTAATAAAAAAGCAACCATTTTTTGAAGCTGAATTTGGCTAATATATACAAAGTTGAACAGCTTTCTTACAGTGACTATATTTTAGCAGATATAGTTGTAAAATGTTGTTTCTCTAAATTTTTTTGAAAAACACCTAGAAAGTAAAGCCAAATAGAGTTGCATCAGTGGACTAAAAAGCAAAGTAGTGAAAAGCAGCCCAAAGTGAGCCTTAGTTTCAAGTACTGATCTTTAGTTAATTTTGGCTATTCTTTAATTATTATTATTATTTTGGTTCTGCTTCATTTTTTTGATAACTTCTAATTCCTCTCCCCTCTTTTCATCAGAGGGATTGCTGCCTAGGGCTTTGTTTTTTTTCTTAATGGCCATGGAAAATATGTTTCCCTTGTTAGGGCAATTGACATGGAAATGCTCTAATGCAACTTTGCCGTGTGTGATGTGAAACCATGTTGTGTTTTAGCCAAATTTTGGGGTTGTGAGAAATTACAATTTCGAGTTTTCTTGGGTTATACATAAGACCCTAAAGCATATGAAAATCCATTTCATGTTTAAAATAATTTCATATATCCTTTCAAAGTTGTGTTATTGTATGCGAATTTTTTGAGTGCGACATATATCTTGATGATAAATATATGAGGTAGTATATTGTTGTGTTGATTCAAGGCCTTAATTATCATATGATTGTTTTAATTCTTTTAAAAGACTTGAGAAATCAAAATGGTCATTTAATATATTTGGGAGTCATTTTGGTCCTTCATGAAGAATTAAATAGCCATTTTGATCCTTTTTTTCATTTTGATTAGGAAAATGTCATGAATGACCGATTTTACGTGTGGAATGAATACCAATCGATCGGCTAATAAATATACTTGTGCTGGCTTCATCCATTGTCTCTGTGTGAATTTTCTCTTTTTTTATTTTTGGATAAACTTTTAGGTATTCTTGTTTTATTTCTTTTTCTTGTTTTATATGCATCACACTATGCTCATATTTTGTTTTTATTGTTCTCTTTATTTTTTATTGCTAAACACTAAACTTTATAGACTGTTGCTTTATGTTAGTCACCAAAAATCAAGCAGTTCGTTGTTGTTTGCTTGCTTCATATTTGTTAATGAGTTATTGAAAAAAAAAAACTGTTGTTAGATTTTTCTTTTAAGAAATTTATGCTGTCAGACTTAACTATCATATTTTTAACTCATCGTTACTTACTGTACATCTAAGTATGTATAAGTCAACTTTTCGTCTATTGGCAAGATTACAAAGGTGAATGAAAATGGAGTGAGTTTATTCTTAAATACATGCATGTCATTTTGTTCACAGATATGGGGGATAGTAGTTGCTCTACCCAAATAATTGATGGAGATGGTGTATATAATATCTCTGGAATGTTTAATTTCATGAAGACTGTGGAACTTGGTGAATGTGGTCTCTCATATGTTGTAGTCTCCATAATGGGTCCTCGAAGCAGTGGTATGTTTCTTGGTTCATTCTTTAAATTAATTTTTCTATTTTTTATTAATGTTATGAAAGTAACATTTCACAATTTTCTTAGGAATCACATATTGTTGTTAATTGTATGTCTTTAGACTCTTTACTTTACTTGGACAAAATAAGGTACCCTATGCCACTACAAGAAAAATTTCACTTTGTTAGTTTATTTCGACCTTGAATTTATGTTGAAAAAATACCACACGTTTGTCAAATTATGCCTCACATCGTTGGAGATGTTGAATTTAATAAAAATGCAAAGCCTAAATCAAAAGCTTTGTTAGCATTATGGGCTTGGCTTCTCATGCAAGCAGTAAAACGTTGCTTTAGTATGTTTCTGATATTTGTTGTGCATGGTACATCTAAATTGCTTCCACCATTTTGCAGTTCTTTAAACGTTGAAGTTGTAACTTCAATCTATCCCTTTTTCAGGATGATACCTCATTTGGGGAGCGGAGTGCCTTTTTTGCTTTTGCAGTTTCAGTTATAGTGCTGATAAATATGTAAGCCTTCTGATCTATTTATTTTATTTGATGATGCTTCAATTATTATTTGTTTATGATCACATCACAGGTGGTGTCGTGATATTGGACGTGAGCATGCTGCTAACAAACCTCTTTTAAGAACTGTACTCCAAGTAAGCATTGTTTCTCTCTGATGGAACAATATGGTATTTTCTGTACTTTTCACCTGAAGTTACATTGATTATTTTCTTAATAGGGCATCATGCGATTATTTAGTCCTCATAAAACAATTTACTCTTTATCATACGTGACAAGACTAAAGTGAGTGATATTTAACCATTTTGGTAGTTTCTATTTCATAATATTTACTTATGCTTATTATGATATTTAGATTAAATTTTTTTCCCTATATATCTGGAAATACTGAGCATGTTTGTCTTTACATGGGTAGACCCCTGTAGAAAACTTGGAACATATGTTGAGGGGAGATATTCAAAAGGTACGTGCTATTTGTTGCTTTTCTTATCTTTTATATATTCATTATATTATTATTGTTTAGCATGCTTTTATTTTTATTTTTATTTTTTTGCTATAGATTTGGGATTCTGTTCAAAAATCACTTGAGCATATAAATACTCCGCTTAGTGAATTTTTTAATGTAAGTTGAAACATTGATATAAAAAGTATTTTCTTTCTCCTCTGATGAATAATGTTTTTTTATTTTTTAAATTTGGATCTATTTCAAACCATAGGTAGAAGTTGTTGCCCTTTCAAGTTTTGAAGAAAAGGAAGAACAATTCAAGGAATAGGTAAATGTCGATTTTGTTATTGCATTTTAAAGTCTCCCTTTCTTATTCATATCTTTTGTCTTGTGGAATGGAGAGCCCCAATTTGTGTGGGTCTATGAAAAAAATTATTTGCTTTACTTAAGCATGTAAGTAGGGGACCACAGCGTCCAACTTGTCATATGCTTTGGAATGTAGCAAGCTGCATTTAAGTCTTACATTGTCACATACTCATGCACTTATTGTAATTCTAAATTTTTAGTCAATACCACTAACCTTTGCTGGTAGATGCTTCTTGGTAAATGAAATTACATTGACTATTTGATTATCTAGTTTTAACATAAAAAGGGTGTGAATAGATCATGAAAATTTTAGAAGATTTTAGCAGAAGAGAATTATAGAGAGTTGATTTTCAGTAGTTTGTTGGAACTTCTCTAAATGAGCTAATTTCTGCTGCTTTCAATAATCCATTACATTGAAAATATTTGGTGAACTATGTGCCTAGAGCTGCAAAATGTAGGCACTGTTGAACTCCTAGACCCCTACCCTTCACCATATTGCTAATGTAACCATTTTTGTTTAACATATGTATGTGTGCACCTTTTTGTGTTTCTTTATATGTTATGGTGTGAGGGGTGGTGCATGATTGTTTTGTGTTTATTATTATTTTTTTTTTTTCATTTTTTGTTGGTTAGGAGTTGAGATTGATGCTTGGAAGTTTGCAATTGTCAAAAATTTTGTGAGTGATGCTGCTGTGAAGAAAAAAGAAATGAGCATGCGTGTACTTGGAGGGAATGTTTGTGCAATTAAGAATAGGAAAAGATTATATATGAGTGACCAAAATAATAGATGATGGAAAATAGCAAGGATAAAATGAAAAGAACTAAAATGTAAAGAGGATGAAAAAATAAGATAATAGGAAATGTTCTTGTGATTTTCTTACATTTGGCACTAATCTTCTTTTCGTTAGAATTCTGTGGCTTGCATGCCAATAATGATTAATCTTTGCTAAGATGATACTGGACCTACTAGTCTTTTTGTAGGACATAACCCTTGCTTTAAATGTAGTTGTTACAGTTTGATGGCTAAAGTTGTAGTTTCTCCAACAACCCTTGAACGTCTGACCTTTTCTCTCAATTTTTAGCTTAATTAATGTGAAAAACAATTATTTTTGTTGATTATTGATTGTTAATAAGGTAAATTTAGTTAAAGCTATCACACTGGTTTCATTTTTCTTGATTTAGGATTTAACTTATATTTTGGTAATTATTGGCAAATTAAAGAATAATTGTAATGGTAAATGCCTTTTAAATATTTCGAGGGTTAATGCTTCTATAATGTAGGGTTGCTATTTCATAAAAGGTTGATCATCATTTTAAAAATAGATTAGATTTGAAAGCAGCCTAGTGGTTTATGCTCTTGAAAATTTAATAACTTTTCGAGTCACATCTTTTGCCTGTGATAAGGAAGAACATGATCTTTCAGCTATATTTTAATATTTTCTCTTGCTCCTTCCCCTTCTACATATGGGAATATATCTTTAAAAATTTGGGTAGTGTGCATATCTAATTTTGTGTGTTTATCTTGATACTTAGCTTTAGCCTATTGTTACAAAATATTGGAAAGTCCAAGGGTTTAACTAGATGTAAACATTGCATGATGGTGTTAGGACATTAAGATTTAAAAATTATGCGGGAGCCATTAATTGTAGTTAATTTAGATGTCTTTTGAAATTCTTTATATATTATTTAGAAATTTTGTATTTAACGATGGTTAATAAGGTATTATGATGGCTATATTTTATAGAGTTTCTTCTGAAAAGTTCAAAAACATAAATACATATGATATCTTTTGGTATTGGACATTGATTTTCAAGAACGATTTATCAAAATATCTCACTCAGAACTACTGTTATGTAATCCTTTTTGACTGAACAGTTTGACAACAAACTTTTGCCTGTTTCATTGTATAGCTAGCTTACATATTATGATTTTCATCACAATAATATCATAATTTCACTAAAAACTTTATTTGTATTACAGTTATGACAAGGAAGCTGTATATTTTGATGACAGTGTTAGAATCTTAAAGCGACAACAATTGGAATAAAAACTTTTTCAGGTATTTTCACAAAAAAATGTTTTATGAGTTGATTTCATACCAATATTTAGTTTGCATTTCAATCTTGTGAGAAAATTAGGGAATCAAAAAGCACGGTGAATGTACTAAGTTTCTCATAAAAGGTCAAGCTTCTTTAGTTTCCCCAATATAATTGATCTACATTCTTCTTTTTTCATTGTTCTAATGGTAAATTTTTTTAGGAAATTATTGCATATACTAATTTTATTTTTAAAATGGAAATATACTGCATTTTTCATCATTTTTTTTTAATTCTGGAATGAAGGCCTCAAAATAGTTTGAATTTGTTATTTAAAAATTTGTATGGAGCTTACATTTTATTGACACGGGAAATAATGCCTCTCATTTTTTGAAAATCTCCTACTTGGTCACTCATCATCTATTAAACCATTAAGTTTACTCGGGCATTTTTTGTTTATTTTTTAATCATGGTTTTGCATCTCGAATACAATTTTTTTTTTATGTAAAATTTCCTCATTTGCTTCTCTGATGTGTGGGAGGGTGTCTCAGTTCATTTAGAAAGTTCACTGGAAAGTACAACATTTTTATGCCACAGAGAAATAATAATTGAAAAAAGGGATGCCAATTAAATGAATTTACATGCTTACCGACAAAAATCAAGGGAGTTGTTGGAGGGGCTTAAATTTTTTATGAACTTCGTTAAAACTCACATAAAGCGAGGGATATACTTGAAAATTTTCTTGTTCAAATTGTAAAACTTTTTGAGAGAAATTAATGTGCAATACAAACATCATATTGGGGAATTGCATAGTTATTGAAGCTTGATCAACATGATTATTTTGAACCTCCCATAGACTGTTTGCAAAAAAAGGTGGCTATAATACTATTTATTTTTTACTTAATATAGACTAAAAGTTACTCATGTTAACTTGTAACTGTATATAATTGTGCAATAATTCAAGGAATTGGATTGTCTTATAGAGCCGCATCAACTATATTGCCCACTATGAAATATGAGAATGGACATTGTGAAGCACATAATTGTGCAACAATTTAGGGAATTAGGATATGTCATGCAGTCACATTAATTATGCTGCATCATATGAAGTTTGAAAAAGGACACGGTGCTGCATAACACGGGCATGATGATATGTCATAATTTCAAATCATAAAACACAACATGCTATAGGTAAATGTTATATTGGATAAATTATCAATATAAAATGTATAATTTTGAGTATTTTCTATTAAAGAAAAAATCAGGTTAAGTATTATATATATATATATATATATATCATGGTTTAAAATTGCGCAATAAGAGGCGCGCCTCAGCTCAATTTCATCCCTTTAAGCCTCAAAGCCTACGCAATGAGTTCATGATTTGAGGCGTATGCCTCAAGTTTTCTGAGGCGCGTCTTGAGGGCGTTGGCGTTGTCTTCTTCTCTTGGCTTCAAAACTTCCCAAGGGAGGGAGCAAGAAGAGGGGCGGCCAAAGTAGAGAGAGAGGAGCTGGGCGGTTTAGGTGAGAGTTGGGAGGGATTTAATTTCAAAATTTGAAATTAGGTTTAGATTTTGAATTAAATTAGGCTATGAGAGTTTCAAATTTTGAAATTTGAAATAAATGGAGATGGGGGAGGGAATTGGGGAAGTGATTTAATTAATTGGATCCTTGATTGGATTCCAATTAATGAGATTGGAGAGAGAGAGGGTGGTCGGCCCTATAGGGAGATTTAATTACTTGGATTGTGGGCCGAAGTAATTAAATAAATTAGAGTGGGAAATCTGAAATTAATTTCAGATTTGTGAGGCTTTAGTGGTTGCCTAATTAGGGTAGGAAATTTAGGAGGAAATTTAATCCGAATCAATTTTGAATTTGAATTTTTAAATCCCTCCAAATTTGATTTCCTAAATTAGGAAAGTAATCAATACAATCAATGGTGATTCATGGGTGGTGGTAAGGCTGGTGGTATGGTGAGGAGGAGGTGGTGTGGTGGTGGGGCTCGGGTGGAGGCCAAGGGGCGGCGGGAGGGGCTGGAGTGGACGGTGGGTTGGGGGGTTTTCTGGTAGTGGGGGATTTGGGGAGAACAAGAGGGGTGAGCGGCGGTGAGAGCTGGGAGCTGGCGGGATGTGGGGGGAGGGAGAGAGTTTTGAGGGGAAAGAGAGGGGAGCGAGGGTGGAGCCGCGAGCTTCGGACTCTTCTAAAAGCTGACGGGTATTGCAATCGCCTCTCCTAGGCTTTCATCTTCTCTCAAGCACTCAACATTGGAGAAAACAAAGAGAACTTTAGAATTTCATTTATCAAAACATCCTCATTACATAAGAAATGGCCACATATATAGGCCTCGAAATGACAAAGAAAATAAAAGACTAGAATGCCCCTTGGGTTACAATAGTGGCTAACTACTCATACGGGCAAAAAATGGAAAAAGGCTGAAAATAAAATAACTAATACATAAAATGCATCAATAGTAAATATTCTCCATCATGGCCATCGATCTCCTCTGTCGCCTATGATAGACGCATCGAAACCTCTTATCGATGTTCCCATCAGAAATCATATGTACTATCATTACTAAGGGGATTTTTATTTGAGTCACATAACAAATTGATCTCTGCTTTTCCTCATTCTGTAGGGTTCAATACCTACCAATCTACTCTTATTTATTTCAACCATCTTCCTCTTTCATAAATATTTTTCATCAGCATAAAATAAGAGAAATACTTGAATTTTTTATAGGAGATGGTGGCGGTATGCAAATTTCAAGTAATCCTCGGTGGCGGCTATGACGGTGGTGGCTGCGGTGAAGATGGTGGGCTGGAGGTCGGGGCAATTGAGAGGAAGTTAATGCGGTTTTGGAGAGCAAGAGGGCATTATTTTTTGGGGGCTTTTGTATAGGATTTAGCTAAGTTTTAAATAATAATATACATAAATTGAACAAGGCGTATGCCTCATGCCAGCGAGGCGAGGCGTGCCTCAAGACGGGCCTCAACTAAGATGAGGCGTAAGCCTCATTAAAAAAGCTCGAGGCGTAAGCCTCATTAAAAAAAGCCTCGAGGCGTTTTTCACTAAAAGTGCGCTTAGGCGGACCTCAAGGCGAGCCTCATATTGCGCAATTTTAAACAATGATAAGAACATCCATGACTAAAGCAAAAAGATATGGGCGTAAAGCTGATTCGTGATGTAATCCAACTGAAATAGGAAAATACTTGGTCAAATCACATGATGTTTGAACACAAGTAACAGCTCTTGTATACATATTTTTAATGACATGAATATAAGTATTATTAACTCTTTTCTTTTCTAAAACTCTTTACAGCCCTTTTCTTGAAACTTTATCATATATTTTCTCTAAATCAACAAAATAATATGTAAATCCTCCTTACTCTCACTTCTCCATCAAACCTCTCAAAAAATGTATAGCTTTCATAGTAGACCTACCCGACATTAATCCAAATAGATTTTGTGAAACATTAGTATCGCGTCGTAACCTATGCTCAATTACGCTTTCCCATAATTTTAATGTTTAACACATCAACTTAACTCCTTTATAATTTGCACACTCTTATACATCACATTTACTCTTAAAAATAGGAACCACATTGATGAGTACATCGTCAGAGATATCAACACGTGTACCATCGGAGATACCGGAGATCGACGACCACGATCAGGAGCTTATATTTTGAGTCATTTTATTTATTAGTTTATTTTATTTTTCTGTTTTTACTGTTTTACCCTTATGGGTGGTAATTTGATATTGTAGCCCCGAGGGCATTTATGTATTTTATTTTTTGTTTCATTTTGGCCTATTTATAAGAGGCCTTATGCATTGTACTGGATGATGAATATTGAAATGAAATCTTATTTTTCTTTTCTTGATCTCTAAGTGAGTTCTTGAGAGGAGAGACCATAGGTGGGTGAAAGCAATACCCGTCAATCTTTGGAGGAGTCCAAGGTTTGCGGTTTTACGATCTCTTTGTGAGTTCGTTAGTTTACTTTTATTTTATTTGTATTTTTCTTTTATCTCTTTTCTCCCCCACTCCATCCACCACCCCTTCCAACCTCCCCACCACCAGTGGCTCAACCTCCTCCACCCAATTCATCTTCTAGCTCCATCGCCTAAATCCCACCCACCTACCTAGCCACAACCCGCCACCTAGCCGCCCCCTTTCACCTTTGCTGCCGCCCCCCTCATAATTTCCCCCTCATTATCATGATTTCAATCACCATAACGACTCCTAATTTAGATCAAGCATGAGAGGGAAAATTTGAATTCAATTAAAATTCAAATTCGAATTTCAAATTCTTTCCATATAGGGAATCCCAAATTAGGAAAGTATCAATCATGAATTTAATTTCAAAATAAATCAAATTTGATTTATTAGTCCCATTCCTCAATTTGAAATTTGAAATTTAAATTTCAATTTTTTTTTATTTGCAAATCTAAATTAGGAAAGTGTATAACTCCAAGTCTATTTGAATTTTAAATTAGATTTGAGTTGTCATTCTCTTTCCTAAATGACATAAATTGATTTGGAAGTTACAAATTCTCTCCCCAAATCCCTCTCTCTCTCTCTCTCTCTCTCTCCTATCTCATTAATTACCCACAATTAAATCCCCCTTATGCCCTCATAACTGCCGCCCCTCTTTATGGGATTAATTTGAATTTCAAATTAATTTCCATTCAATTCCACTTAACTTGAAATTTAATTTCAGATTTCCAATCCTCACATTAAGTCCCACCTAGCTCAAACCACCCCTCCCCTTCTCCCCACCTTGGTCGCCCCTTTTCTCTTGCATTCCCTCTCTTGGTAAACCCTAGTTAGTTCATGATACTCGATGCCAAGAGAAGAAGACGTCAACCTCTCCTCCCATCCTCATCGTGGGTGCATTGCCGATCCTAAAGTCGACCATGGTTCCTTAATTGATGATCAAGGACGAACCAACATCCTTGAATCTCCGTTCTTCGACGTGAACCATGATGTGGACTCTTCTGTGGAGGATTACTTTAAGCGCATCCTTATACGTTAGTACCTTCCATCGAGGAGCATATTCCTCCTCCCGGACATTGGATACTCACTAGTCATCCCGTGGATTCCCCGCCGCCGACTACTTCTCCCATGGACTATACCTTGGGCACCATTTGTCTACTAATGGCGTTGCTTTGTTTGCTCTCAATCTTGCTCCGTTAAAGCTTTATCGTCAAGAGCGTGAGTGAGAGATCCAAGGTGAAGAGTTCTATTTGTTAACCGTGGATTATTGTTTCTCACCATAACATTACTCTATTTATATGTTGTTAATTTGATATTGTCCCGTTAATCTAATTGTAATTGCAAGCCTTGCTTAGTCTCTAATTGATAAGTCCTAAGAACCTAACTTGGGTAAATACTAAATTTATAATTAGCAGAGTTTTAATAATCTTATATTAAAATTCCTAAGCAGTTCTTGTTTCTTTGCATATGTTTCACATCACACTCACTCCTACACTTATTTGGCATATTTTTAGTCTTAAAAATAATATTCAAAATAATAGACCAAATCTCAATTGCATACACAAAATCAATCATAAAGTATATTGGAAAAAATGCGCAATATTAAAAGTCACCAAAAGAAATCCAAGCCATACATTAATATAAGAATAAGCTTACCCTAGAATTTATCATTTAAGACTTACACGAACTCAAAGAGATGTTTATAAAGCACACACAAGTTTGAGAGAAATCTATAAATGTGACAAACTTGGAATATTTTTTTATACATCAAAGGCCCAACTTAAAACCAAATAAACCTAAAATTGACAGTTTCTCACAATCCCAAATATCTAGCTAAAAAATTTTAAGTATTCAATTAAACAATCTTGGATTACAACCTAATAAGCAATTTCACAATCACAAATTGATAAAAAGTAGCATTACATGATTTTTATTATAATGCCAAAGCAAGAGAATAGAGAAACAAACAAGTAATAAAACATTCACAACTACAATATCATGTATCTAGTTATAATAGCACAATCGTGAGGAGGAAAAAGCAAAGAATATGGACTCTACTCGGTGTATAACCAGGAAGGAAACAAGTTAACATGTCTAACACAAATAAACAATTCTCTAATTTTAAAGAGTCGGTCATCAATTTTTAGCTCATTTAAAGAGTCGGACATCAAATTTACACCCATATATTTTTTCTTTAGTCATGGATGTTCTTATCTTTGTTTAAAATTGCGCAATATGAGGCTCGCCTTGAGGCCCGCTTCAGCGCAATTTCAATGAAAAACGCCTCGAGGCTTACGCCTCAAGCTTTTTTTAATGAGGCTTACGCCTCATCTTGGTTGAGGCCCGCCTTGAGGCGCCTCGCCTCGCTAGCATGAGGCATACGCCTTGTTCTATTTATGTATGTTTTTATTTAAAACTTAGCTAAATCCTATACCAAAGCCCCCAAAAAATAATGCCCTCTTGCTCTCCAAAACCGCATTAAATTTTTCTCAACTGCCCCGACATCCAGCCCACCGCCTTCGTCGTAGCCACCACCGTCATAGTCGCCACGGAGGATTACTTGAAATCCGCATACCACCACCATCTCCTATAAAAATTTTAGTATTACTCTTATTTTATGTTGATGAAAAATATTTATGAAAGTGGAAGATGGTTGAAATAAATAAAGAAGTAGATCGGTAGGTATTGAACCCTACAGAATGAGGCAAAGCAGAGGCCAATTTGTTATAATGACTCAAATAAAAATCTCCTTAGTAATGATAGTACATATGATTTCTGATTTGTTGTCAATTATTTTAACTTTATTAGTTATTAGATGTAGATGAGTAGGGAACTGAGAAAGAAGAAATTTAGAGTTAAACTTGTTGATATATGATACATTTATGCAATTCATATATTTTATGTTATTTTTCTCTTGTGATATTTGGATTTTAATTATATAATTATATTTCATATAATTTATTACTTATCAATTTATATTTTGTGTAATTTTTTGTTTCATATGTATATAAATTTGTTACTTCATAGTTCAATAGAAAGTTAATATATTACCATTTATCATATTATTTGGGTATTATATAAAAAATCACTTTTAACTTTTATTTTTTTACTTTACGCAATGTTTAGATTTTGAGGCTTAGGCCTCAAAACGCCTTATGGCTTACGCCTCGCCTCATGAACGAAAAGCACCTCAATAATCATTATGCAAATTTATATATATATATATATATAACTTGAAGAAGAAACTTAACAATTTTAAAAGAAAATGCAAATGCATATTGATAATAAAAGAAATTGTATATCATATGTGACAATTGTCATTTATTAATACAACAACAACAAGAACAAGCCTTTGTCCCACTACGTGGGGTCGGTTACATGAATCCTTTTTCGTCATTGTGTTCGGTTAAAAGTCAAATTTTTATTTAAATCTAATAAAGAAAGATCATTTCTAATATTTTCTACCTCTACCTTTCTTAACATAAGTCAAATCTGATACCTCAATTTTCCTAACCGGGTCATCGGAAGGCCTCCGTTTAATGTGACCAAACCATCTAAGGCGACTCTCTCTAATCTTATCTTCCACTGGAGCTACTCCAATCTTTTCACGTATATGCTCATTTCGTACTTATCTCTAAGGGACAAGCCACTCATCCACCTAAGCATCCTCATCTCTGCAACACTTAGTATTATGCTTCTCTTTTAATGGCCAACATTCGGCACCATAAAGCATTGTAGGTCTCACCACCATCTTATAGAATTTTCCCTTAAGTTTGAGGGGGACTTTTCTATCACACAGTAAACTCGATGCATTCCTCCACTTCAACCATCCAACTTAAATTCTGCTGATAATATCCCCATCAATTTCACCATCACTCTGAATAATAGATCCAAGATATCTAAAACGTGTACTCTTATTAATGACTTGATCGCCCAAAGTCACAATCCCCTCACTAGGTCTATTGCTACTAAAATTACACTCCATATATTCAGTTTTAGATGTACTCAAACGAAAACCTTTAGACTATAAAGTTGACATCCATAATTCAAGTTTAACTTCAACTCCCTTTCTAGTCTTATCAACAAGAAGAATATCATCAACTAAAAGCATACATCAAGTTAAATCCTCTTGCAAATGTTTAGTGAGAACATCCATGACTAAAGAAAAAAGATATGGACTTAAGGTTGATCCTTGATATAATCCAACTGAAATAGAAAAATACTTGGTCAAACCACTTTGTGTTTGAACACAAGTAATAGCTTTAATGATTTGAATATAAGAATTATTAACTCCTTTCTTTTCAAGAACTCTCCATAGCACATCTCTTGGAACTTTATCATATGCTTTCTCTAAATAAATAAATATCATATGTAGATCCTCCTTATTCTCTCTATATTTCTCAATCAAACCTCTCAATAAATGTATGCCTTCCATAGTAGACCAACCCGGCATGAATCCAAATTGATTTTGAGAAACATTAGTATCACGCCGCAACCTACGCTCCATAACTCGCTCCCATAATTTTAAAGTATGACACATTAACTTAATTCCACTATAATTCGTACACTCTTGTGCATCACCTTTATTCTTAAAAATAGAAATTAACGTACTCATTCTCCACTTATTTGGCATCTTTTTAGTCTTCAAAATAATATTAAAAAGTTTTGTAAGCCAAGAAATTCCTTCATCTCCTAAGCATTTCCACATCTCTATTCGAATATCATCAGGTCCAATAGCTTTTCCACACTTCATTTTCTTTAAAGCATCTCTAACTTCGGTTTTACTTATACGTCGATAAAAACAAAAATCTTTGCTTTTCATTTAGAGTGATAAAGTCACTAAAGTCAATCGTATTTTGACATTATTCATTAAAAAGTTTAGCAAAATACCTCATCTACCTTTGTTGAATATCATCTTCTAGGAAAAGTACTTTTTGATCTTCATCCTTAATACACTTCATTTGAACTAAATCATTACTACTCATATCTCTTTGTTTGACTAACTTATACATATATCTTTCTTCCTCTTTAGTATCTAATCTATTATATAAATCATTAAAAGCTAATATCTTTGCATCGCAAATAGCTTTCTTAGATTCCTTACGAGTCTGTTTATAGCTTTCCAAATTATCAGAATTTTTACATCTAAACAAATTTTTATAACAAAACTTCTTATTTTTTATCTTTTCTTGCACATTTGGATTCCACCATAAACTATTTTTACTATTAGGAGCTTTTCCCTTCGAAACTCCAAACACATCTTTTGCAATATTCTTAATATCACAAGTCACTTTTTCCCATATAATATTAGAATCCTCATGCTCAGACATAATTTTAAGATCTAAAATCTTACTCTCAAAAATAATTTTGTTAATATTCTTTAAATTCCACCATCTAATCCTAGAAAATCATTTTACTTTATTTTTTATTTTTTTCCCTTTTATCTTAAAGTCCAAAAATAATAATAGGTGTTGGGTACATAAATTTTCACTCGGAATAGCTTTACAATCTTTGCAATCTAAATGATTTTATTTTTTTATAAGAAAATAATCAATCTGCGTTTTATTACATTTATTTTTATAAGTGATAAGATGCTCATCTTTTATCTGTCATTTATTAATGACATTCTAAAATTAGCATTCATTAAACCTTTTATTTGTCACATATTTTGACAATATCATTATTGCTTACAAAATATTAAAAACATATAAAAAAATAAATGCAAATGCCCTCTTCAAAATAATAATAAAATATGATTGTATGGGAATAAATGATTGGATTTTAGATACTCAATTGTATGATCATTACTAGCACTAGCATCCGTATTTGTTCAATGACACCATCTATAAAAGAAATAGTTCAAAGATTACGTAGTAAGAGATATTAGCAAATTAAAATATTCTAATACCATATATTGGGCTAAAGTATTTCCACCCAAGTCCACAATGTAGTCTCTGCTGAGTATATTCTTGGTTCCTCCAAGATCTAAAAAATGAAGATTAGTATGCACAAATACTAAATTGCTACCCTGTTTAAGGAGTTATATAGTTCCTTTTGATTGAATTAATAAAAGATTAGGTAATCCAATTTCTTTTGTAACTAGAAGTGAAAATTAGTGACCTAATTAATAATTAAATTGCCATTGGAAGTCGTGGCGAACTAGCACCATAAATCATCCACCAAAGTTTTCCATCCATAGCACCTCTAGAAGCTATGAAGTCATGATGAACAAAAGCACCACTAAATTAAAAAAAATTAACAAGATCTAAATTAAGCATTCATCCACCTTCAATATTTAGAAATTATCTTCAATCATTTGTTCCTCTCATTTGATTTCTTCACACCTTTGTGTTGCAATATGATTTGAAGCTGCAATTAGCCAAACATGGCTATAATACCTTATAAAAGAGTACATCTATTAAGTAAGATTAATAATTGTGTAATAGCCTATGCTAAGATTAATGAAAAATTATGATGTTACCTTTGGTTAAGAGAGTGGCTAAGCAATGAAAGTGAGAGTTGTTTTTATTCCATCTTTGCACAAGAATGTCACACACCCCTATATAAAAGGTGGATTCATTGTATCTTTTTCCTTCATGTCAATATATGATCCCTTTTTATCTCTTATATCATAGAATACTGTATTTCATAAATAAGATGGGAGATAAGGCTTGTTTATATTAGCCACTCTTAGCATGCTTATATTGGCTTTGCGAAAAAGAAAAAAAAAAATTTTTGTCCCACCACATCCAATGTCTTCTCCTTCACAAACGTTGGCCTTATGTAAATTTATATAATCTTATTGTTACTTGATCCACTTGTCATTAATCATTATAGTTCGTAAAGTTTTTTTTGTTATTATTATTTAGAATTGCTAATTTTAATGATATTTCAAGCAAACAAGTCTTTCATATAACCAATAATTTTAACTTCACATATTCTTTGCAAATTGAAAATCTTATTGAATAATTAATGAAGATTTTTTTATGAAGTTCACATATATTGTATTGTCTCATATCTAATTAGATTTTTATATGTGATATTGGATTTGATTTAATTACATTCTTCATAGGTGATTTGATTACCTTCAATATTCTTTGGAGCAAAAATATTCTTTAATGCAAGATCAAATGTGAGAACAACACAATTAGTCTAAAAAGACAGCGTCTCATTAAATTTTCCTGAAGCTTTGTTAACTAGTGCATTGGTAGTGATTATTTCAACCTTGTTATGTAAACCTACCATATACTCACTTCTTTTGTTTGATTTTTAATGCAAAATTTATTTATATATATTCCTTCACAATTTATGACCTTTATAAACATAGGCCAAGTTTTTGCAAATCCCATGAAATTTATTAGATAGATTTTTTGTGCATCAATCCAACCACAAAAAATAATAGCAACTCATTTTTCATTTAAAACCTCTTTAGTTTACTTAATCATTCTTTCAATGTGGGCTCTTTGCTTTTAAATTAATGTTGTCCTCAAATGATCATAAACTAGAGGAATATAAATAAGAAGAGTACAATTGTTTGTGTATAAAAAGCACTAAAATAATATAGTTTTCTTATTAAATGAAATGACGTGCTACTGAATAAAATATGCGAGCAATTTCTTCATACTAATGATTGTTAAAATTTCGAATTAAATGCTCTTTCGATAGCTATTTTTAATCTAGGTACATCACTATTTGGGATCATAGTCCTACGCCTAAATGAATTTCACTTCATTGTGAGGTAGAATATTGATTAGAGCAACTTTGCCCATATGAAGTAGCGAAACTTTCTTCAATGAGATATTCTTTTGCTCAACAATTGCATCCTTTTTTCAACCCCTGAAGTTTTATGAATTTTATTTTGAGGCATGATCAAATTATTGCCCCTGGTTATCTAAGCAAGTGAGTTCTCCTAATTTAATATTCGCAATTTTGAATCCTATGCATTTTTAACCGTTTTATAACTAATTTTAAATCACAAATGAACCTTTGGTTTGATTTGGTTTGACCCTTTGTTTATTGATTCAAAAACTTCAAATATGTGTATGTGTTATAATGTTTATAGTAATCATCGATATGATTGTATGTTTTGTTTTTTTTTATGGCAAGGTAAAGTTAAGGCACAATTACTTTAATGGTGAAATTAATTAACATAAGATTGCTAGATTTCCTTATCTTTATCAAATAATGGACATTTGTTTCTGGCATCATCTTCTATAGATAACTTTGTAAAGTATAATTTATTGCCCTACTTGGTAATTCTTTCTCTCTTAAATTTTGTTTTATTTTATTCTTTTACTTATTTTATATTTTGGCGATTTCTTCCCTTCGATACTTACATATCGAAGCATACATTTCCATATTTATTTTGTCTCAATTTTTTATTCGCTTCTCTGCTTCATACTTATGGATTGAGATTTTAGCTCTAATTTTTATATTTTGGTGTGAATATAGAACAATTTTGTTTAATAAAATTGATATGGAGTTTATGGGTGTTGTAATATAAATCAAGCCAACATTCTTAAATTTATTTTTATTATTTTATTTATGTTCGCCCTAGGCAATGCACACCCCAACAAAAATAGGCTATTCTATTTCTTTCGTCTTCCTTTATATTTTTTCTTTCTCTTCACCCTAAGGTTTTTTAATAAGTCCTAAATATTGGAGGTGTAAATACATCATGATCTTGTTTAATGAAAATGCTATGAACATTCTGGGTGTTGTGTGTAAAGCCAATTTAGTCTATATATATATATAGTTCTTTCATGTTCATCTGTATACTTAACTATTGGGGATTGAGTCCAATTTAACAAATGCTTATTTTGTCATGTTGTTGCACAACAATATTGTTTAAGAAAATGATGTGTAAGTTATGTATATTGTAATATGATCCAAGTTGACATTATTAATTGTTATATAATATCTTTTATGTTTTGTAATTGTAGTATGTTCAACCTGCTTACCGTTCCATGTTGAAGCATCTAGTAGCCAAATATTCAGAAGATTTTAACGTTAGATTTAATGAGGCTCGGAAAAGTGGAGGAGCTATTGCTGCTTTTAATGATTGCTCTCAGTCTGTCATGTTCGCATTTGATGAAGACTGCAAAGGTAGCTAGAAATTTAAATTAGATTTGTTGAGCTATACATTATCACAATTTTTCGCCTTGTTGAATGAATGAATACAACATATTTAATATTTTTCTTTTTCCTCCATGCTTTTGGAAGCATTATATTCATGATGATTTGTCTCAATGCATTCTTTGTATGGTAGGTGTGAACAAGGCAATGCTATGGTTCATAGTTGGGTAATTTTGCACGTACTTAAATTGTACAGAAAGCCTTTTATTTTTATTTTTTCATGGATATAAAGATGTTGAATTTGTCAAACATGATATTACAGTAGTGATTGACAAAATATGTATTAATATGTCTTTGAGGCTTTTTTCTATTTTCTCTTTAACAAGTAGTTATTTTATTTCCTTAGTAATCTTTTTTTAGCTTATATTGGATTGATAATTGAAGAATGCTGATGTGGATCGAACGCTAAAATACTGATGCAGGCATTCAACAAACAATTCGGGACTCTTTAAAAGTAGGATATGCCAAAAGTGTTGCTGAATCCAAGGAAAAGGAAGAAGAAGCTGGGAGGGCCTTGATGCATATGAAGGATAGGTGATGATTGTTTACTTGAAGCCTTGTTTGTAAAAAATCTCCTTTATTTAATTTGTTTAATCAATATGCATTATGTTTACAGGTTTTCAACATTATGTAGCAATTATTCTGATTCAACAAGAAAATTGTGGATGGGAAAAGAAGACAAAAAAGTTTTACACATAGGATCAGACTTATCCCTCTTGAATCGACGCTCATGTGCAAAAGAATGAAAGATGAAATAGGAGTTACCCTCAGTGAATCTCGACCCCTTTAGGGTGGGGCTCAGGGTAAATTTTTAATGGGAAAGAGGGGTTAGCTATGATGGAAAGTGTTGCTTTTGTTTTGGATTTTTTTTTTTAAATGGAATTGTGTGCTTTAAATAGATGTTTTCTTTGCGGTTTTTTTTTTTAAATGCTTGTGTGCTGAAATTATGAATTGAGTGAAATTTGTGTATTGATTTCAAGTTTCTAAAATGATTTCTAATATATAAAAATAATTAGGTTTAGTTAATATATATTCATTTTATATACAAATGAATATATATTAAAATTAAGACTTAACTGAAGCGTAAGTTCAATTAAGTCTTAATTTTATTATATGAATATATATTCATTTTATATACAAACAAACAGAAGTTCAAACAAAATCATATATATATAAGCTAAAATTGTCAAAAATAATGTTAATTTCTGCTATGAATTAAGTAAAAGATTTTTCCAACCGATGGTTTCTCATATGAAGTAAGAAAATTCTAGCGAAATATAAATCAGCAATGAGACTATAAAATCTGTCAGAAATAAACTCTCTCTCTCCCTCTCTGTCTTAATTGTCATATTAGTTTTTTTTTCAAACATTAATTTGTATTAAAATTGCTAAGTTTTAATACATTTTGTGATGATTATCTTTTAATTGCTAAGTATCCCCAAGACAGAAGCAAACAAATAAGATTCACATTAAGAAAATATCAACTTGAAACAAGTCGTAAGCAACAGTTAATTATTGGAAAAAAAAAATGAAAACTTAAAATTTATGGGCACAGATTTTAATGCAGATGGAGTAATGGCACCTTCAGTTTCTCGTACACCGATGACCTCTTCAATACAAGCAGAACTTCCAACGGCAATGTTTATGGAGCAGAAAACAAGCTCATTCTCTGATTTGTGATCTTTATCATCATCTGAAGAGAGAACAAGGAAGTCTCTCGGGGTTAAGAAGCATGAAACTCGACGGTGTCTTCGAAGACAAACCTGCTTCCACATCTGGCTCCGAAAACATTTTGTAAACCACTGGTAGGCTGTTGAGCTATTCAGCTACACGTAAATGGATGATATTTTCAAGTTTATAAAATATTTTTCTCCTATCTAAACATTTAGAAGAACACACAAATTTTTTCTTGTAACAAAAATAAACCCTCAACCTTTTTCATCCGGGCTTGGGACCGGCATAGGCAGTTTTAAAAATATTTTTTTTTTAATGTTATCTCAAGCATTATATCACAAAATAAATATATCAACACAAATTTTAGTAAACATAAGGTAAACACGAAATATAAAATATATCTATAAAATTAAAAATCTTCTAAAAATAAATTTAGAACTTCATATAAATAATGCATGGAAAGTAGATGATTGTTATCTCTCTTCTCAAGTTCTGTGAATAATAAGAACATGGAGGTAGATTTTAAAGAGCATTGAGGGAATTGATCTTATTTAATACATGTTCGTTTCCTTTGAAGAAAGAAAGTCTCTAAACTTTGTTGAATCTTTGATTGCTATGGACAATAATGCATGAAAGGATCTTTGAGGAAACAAACATTTCTCTGAAAAGAATTAAATTCCATAATCTTCATATATCAACTGTTCACTAATGAGCAATGCATCTTGAAAAGTGTTTCCTTCTCCGACATATAAGTTGCTAATACTTCTATGGCATATAAGCTATTAATAACTTTTTTCTTAAGGCGAGTTTGCCATCAAATGTTGCCGCACAACTGCTAAAATTTGTTCATTTTTGCGTCATTTAAACCTCTAACTCCGACCTTTTTTATGCATATAAGAATTTTTGGTTGAACACAGTTACGTTAAAAATGTAAATTTATTAACTTAGATCATTCAATAATAGGCCTTATTATATTGTCATTATGATCTTTTAATTTTTTGTTTTTAAGACTATCATTCAATAGTGTCTCAAATTAATATTTTCAATTATGACTATGGCTTAAAAAATTAACTAAGCTCTTATTACAAAACTCTCACAGAAATACATATAAAAAACATCTTTTTTTGAAGGCCGAGAAATAAATTTATTGCAATTCAGCAGGACTAAAATTAGAGGAAGCTATCACATACAAACAAACTTCCATGAACGATTAGGCTAATGATTATGTTGAACACAACAATTACAACGGCATATGAATTGGAATTACCAGTAAGAAGGAAGAAAAGATTATTAATTTCATAGTGAGTATTGTCTGAAGCAAGCAGTAATGTCTTTCATGCAAAACTAATTGCAGCTACCACAAACATTTATAAAATTCCATCTCTTAGACAAGTAAAACTTTTAATAAATAAATTTAAGAGTAAAATACACAAATGTTATGAAGAATTAGTTATCTCAAATTTGTCATTGACATTATAAAAATCTTTATTTATTTCTTTAATTTGTCCATTTGAGAAAACAAAAGTTTTTCCTGTTTGTAAAATGTCATGGAATCTATCAATTATTTTGTTGAACATGATAGCATATATTTTTGAGCCCTGAAAATAAGATGAGAAAAAATATCATATTAGTTATCCAAATAAAACAAAATTACAACAAAAAATGTTTATGTTCAAATTTAAATAAATATTTTAAATAAATTAAAATAAAATATTAAAAAAATTACCTCATTATCCATTAAAGTAAGTTTTTGGATCTTTCCTTGACCAGATTTGAATGTTCGGACTATATCAATTTGAGTTAAGACAACAATAATACTCCAATAACGTTGTTGAAGAGATAAATTCCGAATAAGACTTGATGCCTCCATTAATCCTTATATGATATTAATAAAAATAAAAAAAATTGTTAGTAAAAAATAACAATTATGTTAATAATTAACTAATTTCAATTATTATTTTCAAATAGTAATAATATAACAATTAATTTAAATGTATGTTCATACCTTCTGATTGTTTGAAAGATTTGAAGATCTCTTTGTATACAATATTTTTTGTATAAGAACCTTGAGTTGAAGTATATTTATCTTGTATAATAAACACTTTTGTTTGGCTCATTGATATACCTCTTGATAATGCTACATATAATTGTCCATGAGAGAAAACATTATGCGGAAGATAAATACCAACATTTGGAATTGTCTGACCATGTGACTTATTAATTGTCATTGCGAAACACAAACGTATTGGGAATTATTTTCTTTGAAATTTGAATGGAAGAGCTTCATCATCACTTGCACACAATGTAATCTGAGGTATCATAATAATTTTGCCTAAGAATTGCCCCATTGAAATTCTTGCAACAACAACATTATTTTTAAATGATTTACATATCATCCGTGTTCCATTACACAAACTATTTGAAGGTTCTAAATTTCTTAATAACATTATTGGACAATTCTTCTTCAGAGTAAGACAGTGTGGAGGAAGTCCATTAGGTGTCAATGAGTTAAGAAATTGAACTTGATAAAGATTACTACTATCTTCAGTAACACTATCAAAACTGAAGTAAGTTACATCATCACCTGGAAAAAATTTAATAAGCTTCTGACTAAGCCTATCAACATGCTTATTTTTTGTAGCTAGAATAGATCTTTCCATAATGTAATATGAAGATGTAGACTTATCTTGTAGAGATGGAAATATAACATTTATTAACAAATCTTCTAAAGTTTGATCATCTAAATAATCTATTATCATCTCATCTGGAATATGCACGAGGTCATCTTCAGTTTCCTCTTCATCTCCATTTCCAATTCTAAGAATGAAATAACAAAATAATTGATATATCCTAGCTCGCATATTCTCTCTTAAACTGAAAACTTCCATATCTGACCATAAGTATGACTTAACCATGCTATAGTTAATAATCTTTAATCTTGATGCACGTCTAACCACTGGCAATACTTGATGGAAGTCACTTCCAAATACAATCACTTTACCACAAAAATAAACAGAATTATTCATAATATCTTTCAAAGTCCTATCCAAAGATTCAATAGCTGTTCGTTTAACCATAGGAGCCTCACCCCAAATTAAAATACTTGCTTTTTTAAGTAACTGAGCAAGTTTACTTTGTTTTTTAATTGAACACAAACTAATCTCTGTTGAATTTATAGGTATCTTGAATCTTGAATGGGCTATTCGACTTCCAGGCAATATTGAAGCAGCAACTCCCGATGTTACTGTTGCAATCGCTAAGTGTTCATTATTTCTTAAAGTTGCAAGCAATGCACGATACAAATATGTTTTACCTATCCCTCTAGGTCCATCTATAAAAAACATGTCACTTTGTTTCTTATCGACACGATTTATAATTTCTTGGTATGCGTTCCTCTGATCTATATTAAGAGTGAGTACCATATCTATATCTTCAACGGGAGTAATAACATGTCGCTCTTCAAATATTTCTCTATTATGAAGTTCATCATTATAATCAATAAAGTCCTCTTCAACAGGTGGCAATTTTGGCAAGTCGAAATCATCAGTACTCCTCGCCCATTCTCTCAAGAAATGTATTTATAGCTAATAATATTTTTGAGATGCATTCATTAGAAGAAATTTCCTTATTTGCCTGATAGTCGTGAGACAATCCATGTAGTAATCATTCCATAATTGGAGAATGTTAGTTGGCTCGCAGTAAATAAGAAGAATAGAAAATAATTGTCATAGTGCATTTGGCATTTGATAATTGGACGCTTCATATAAACAATCTGATATATAATGATCTGTTTCTAGGAGACCATGCTTCTCCGCGGCTTCTTTGAAAGTAGAACATTGATTTCCATGAACTTGTAATAAATCAGAGAATGAGGTTGGTGTGGGTCTCCGAAGGGATTCTGCTCGTGTGGTTTGAATGTAAAGAGTACAATCACACTATCCTTAGGGACAAAATGATCGTTGACCTTTACACTCGGCACGAACAGGCCGATGGAAGAGCAGATGGAGTTATATATACGATTAGCCATGTAGGATATCGGCTTTCACCTACACACCTAGATGGATAATAATATGTATAACCCAAAAGTTCACGAGATTTCCTCTATTCGATATGTCAGCTCGAATGGGGTTTATTTGATTGTGGGGATCGGTTTCCTACGGGCGCAAGCTCCCGTAGTTAATTACATCTTAGATCTCGGTCTAAGAAAACTCTAGATTAAGGACGTTAGATTATCTTCTTAAAATGGGTTTAGTGCAAAGGGAAAATTCTAGTCTTTCCTAATCAAAGGGGAAGAATGTCCCAACTTGGTTCAATCAATCACACGTGATTCAGTCAAAATTTGGCCGATTTGAGGAAGAGAAAACTGGAGAAAAGAAAGAGGCAACGCATCTCAAGCAAGCACGAGAGAAAGAGGGAGGTGGCGTCATCTGTGTGATGCGGATGGGTAGGATTTATAGCTTCCGAAAGAATGAAAGCTTACCCACCAGTAAGGCGTATAGAGGTACACTCACATCTCTCACCTTTAGACCCTAAATCTATAAAGATGTAGTATCGTACACACAACACTAGCATCTACGACCTAACTAATGCAGTCTGGACTTATACCTTGCATGAAAAGGAAGCCAGCTATAATCCTAAGCACAACCAATCATCTTATATGTATGCAAGATGGGAAGGCTCTATCCTAATGAATCAAGGATTTGTAGTTCAAGAGATTTGTTGCAACCCATGACCCCGAGTTTAAGATTTTGATGATGCCAAATAATGAGTGTTTTGGAACAACTTTTCATTGAATATTATTTTATTTGCTATTGTCCTTGAATACTAACATTTCAGGAAGATCACAAGTGACTCAGGACGAAAGGAAGACTCAAGAACGGGTAGATTAGGAGTATGAGTCAGACATTATATTTTTCTATTTATTTTATTTTTATTTTATTGAGTCTGGCCACAAAATGCATAAGAGTAAGAGCAACCATGCACACACATAGGGGGAGAGTTTGTTTTTTAAATGCAAAATGTATTTGAATTTCTTCTCTGGAGATCGTACTGTACGATTTTAATTCGTACCGTACGATCCGAGGTAAGTGGACGATTCTGTGAATAGATCGTACTGTACGAATCTCTTCGTACTGTACGATATGTTCAGATCCAAAACCCTAGCCATAGTTTAGTTTAAGTAAGTGATTTTGCGTCGTTCGTACTGTAAGAATAGTTTCGTACTGTACGATCTATTTTAAATACTTACTTAAATTAACCCGTGATTAGTGCATGAAATCCAGGCCTAATTAAATTTTGAACATCGTACTGTACGAACCCGATCGTACCATACGATGAATATAGACAAAGTTTGATCGTCCCGGATTTCATCCTGGACGATCTCTTGGTTTTTGTCTCATCGTACTGTACGATAGTGATCGTACCATACGATGAACAGAGACGACATCTGGTCGTCCAGACCATCGTCCTGTACGAATAGTATTTTGTGCATCGTACCGTATGATATTATATCGTACAGTACGAATTGTTTTTGAACTGTTCGTACACCTTCGTACCATGACGACGTCTGTTTATGAAGATCGTACTGTACGATGTTGAATCGTACTGTACGAATAGTAACTGTTACTTTTGAAATCAGAGGTTTTTGGAACCCGTTTTAGATGTCAATCAAGTCCTTTTTCAGTAAGAATCAAAGAGGGGGTGAACGTGGTTAGAGAGGGATTCCAAGGGAGAGAGCTCTAGAGAAGTTCTTTAGGGTTGAGAGAGGAAGGAGAAGGTGAGCGTTGTGGGGGAGAAGAGGTGTGAGGGAGATCACATGGTTGCTCCGTACTTGCTGCATCTTGCTCTTCCTGTGGCCCTAGAAGAAATTTGAGGGAGGATCTCCAAGGGAAAGGCTCGTCTACATCCGTGACCTCGAGGTTCTCTGCCTTCTCCAGGAGGGAAAAAAACGAGAAGGTTCTCTACCGTCGCCAGGAGGGCGAAAATAGAGTTTGACACTCCGCCACGCCGGGTTGATGAAAGGGAGGTTTGTAAAGGCTTCTCCGCCTTGCCGAGGGGGGCAAAAGGAGAACTATTTTTTGTAGTGAAAATCCCGGAGCGGAGGACTCCGGGGAGTGGACGTAGGTCATATTTTGACCGAACCACTATAAAAATTCTTGGTGTATTTTTTCCTTATCGTCATTTACTTTTTACTTGCATTTAATTTTCATAACTATTGCATGGTGAAATTTGTGGAAAAAAACTTGCTTAAAGTTTTGTTGTAAAATTTTAAAAATAACAAGAAAAATTAGAACTCCTGTTTAGGATTATTTTTATTTAGAAAAAGATTTTCACAATTCACCCCCCCCCCCCTTTTGTCATTTAGTAATTTCAATTGGTATCAGAACTTGTTTTTCAAAAATAGTGTTTTAGAAAACCTTGACAAAAAAATGATCATGTCGAATTTTGGCAATCGTAATACTACGGAGGGTTATTCGTTAACTCGTCCACCACTTTTTGATAACATTCCATTTGATTTCTGGAAAATTAAAATGTCTACATTTTTGCAATCTATAGATTACCGCATGTGGATGTTAGTAAATGATGGATATGTTGCACCGTTCAAAATTGTTAATGGTTTGAAAACTCCTGTACCTTTTAATGAATGGAGCAATGAGGATAGGGAGTTAGCCCAACTGAATGCTAAGTGCTTAAACTGCTTTTTTGTGCATTGAAATCTGAGGACTATATGAGAGTATCTACCTGTGTTTCTAGTAAGGAGATTTGGGATAGACTCTGCATTACATACGAAGGAACAAACGAAGTAAAACAGTCTAGGCTTAACATTCTACTGCATGATTATAAATTATTCCGTATGAAACCTAGCGAATCAATTTCTGACATGTACACTAGGTTCACCCAAATCGTGACATCCTTGCATGCATTAGGTAGAGAAATTTCAAATTCTGAGAAAGTGAATAAAATTCTTAGATGCCTACCTAGTTCCTATGATGCTAAGATAACTGCTATCACTGAGTCCAAAGACCTTAATGTTTATTCTATTGATAACCTCCTTGGGTCACTCATTGCATACGAGCAAGGAGTGAACCAAAGGCAAAGCAATGCAGGTGAAAAGAAAAAGGAGCAGACGGTGACATTAAAAGCTAGCAACTCAGAAAGTGAAAGCTCTGCAGGGGAGGAAGAGGATGAGATAGCACTGATGACCCGACAATTCAAAAATTTTCTGAAGAGAAAGCAGAAGTGTCATCAGAATAGCTGGAATAAAGGTAAGAGCTCAAGGTCCAATAAGGTTTCATCTGATATAATCTGTTTTGAATGCAGGAAGCTAGGTCACCTTCGAGCCGATTGCTCCAATCTGAAGAGTCAACCAGCTAAGGAGAAAGGAGATGACAAAGCAAAATATAAGAAAGGAAAGACAAAGACGCAGAAAGCTTTTTGGGCTGTCTCTACCTCAGAATCTTCAGAAGAAGAAGCAGAGGAGGAGGTAACTAACTTGTGTCTTATGGCTAACGATAACCTTGATCAATCAGATCAAGATGAGGTATGTCAACTTTCATATGAAGAATTATTGCTTATTTCTGAGAATATTCATGACTCGTATAGGAAATTAAAAAAGATGCATGCTAAGCTTAATGTTGAATTTAGTTCTTTACAAACCGAGCATGCTAACTTGTTTAAAGAAAATGCTGATTTAAATAGAGATCATATGTTACTTCTTGATGAGTATGATGCATTAAATAAGAAGCATATTGAACTAACTGATGAGCATGAAACCTTGAAAACCACTCATGTTGAACTAGAAGAAGCTTTTCATAGACTAGACAAACTTGCATTCGAAGTAGATCATAGTGAGCACTTGCTATTAATAGAAGTTGATGGATTGACAGCTCAAAATAAAACTTTTAGTGAGAGAATAAAAGAACTAGAAAATGTAATTGCATCACTCACATTAGGCCATCCTAGCAAACTCCCAACACAGCATGCATCACACAACTTTAGGAAGAGGCACTATCACCCACATAGATTAGTAAACACATTTCCTGGTGTTAGGTGTTTCTCTTGTGGCATGTTAGGTCACATAGCTCGTACATGCACAATTCACCGTAGGCCACACTTAGTATGGAGACCTAAACTGCATCCATCACAGCATAGCATGCATACATCTCATTCATGCAAGTATAAGGAGGAACCCAAACTCACTTGGGTGGGTTCCCAAAACTAATATTTGAATGAAATTGTAGGGATGCTCTCACAAAAGACCTAGTGAGAGCATGTGGTACCTGGATAGTGGCTGCTCACGACACATGACTGGAGATATGAAGAAGTTCATCCTACTGGAGACCAAAACTGAAGGCAAAGTAACGTTGGGAGACAACACTACCAGGAAGGTGATAGGCTCAGATACTGTTAGTAATGCTAAAAATTTTTTAATAGAAAATGTCTTACTAGTTGATGGTTTGAAACATAATTTACTTAGCATTAGTCAATTGTGTGACAAAGGTTTTGACATTAATTTTTTATCTGATAAATGCCTGATTAGTTTATTTGATAAACTAGTTTTAGAAGGAAAATGAATGAACAATGTTTACATGTTAGACCTTGATTGCATTGATAACTCAAATTCATTCTGTTTGAAAACAATAGTTGATGACTCATGGCTATGGCATAGGAGACTATGCCATGCTAGTATGAAAACTCTTAGAAACATCACTCAGAAAAACCTAGTTAGAGGTGTACCTAAGTTAGACTTTACCAAGGATCACTTATGTGATGCTTGCCAACTAGGAAAACAAGTCAAATCATCCTTTCACTCAATTAGAGATGTGATCACCTCTAGGCTACTAGAAATTCTACACATGGACTTATTTGGACCCGTTAGTACAGCCAGTCTAGGTGGAAAGAATTATAGATTTGTGATTGTAGATGACTTCACTAGATTTACTTGGGTAAGATTCTTAGCACACAAAAATGAATCTTTTGAGGAATTTAAAGTATTCTCCATATGGATTCAACGAAAATTAGGTTGTGAAATATCAACAATCCATAGCGATCATGGTGGAGAGTTCCAAAATGATAGGTTTAAGTCATTATGTCAAGAGATAGGAATAGAATACAATTTCTCAGCCCCTAGAACACCCCAACAAAATGGTATAGCAGAAAGGAAGAATAGAACTTTGGTAGAAGCTGCTAGGGAAATGTTAGAAGAGTATACCCTTCCTAGATACTTTTGGACAGAAGCAGTCAACACAGCCTGTTATGTTTTAAACAGAGCAAACATTAGATCGAAGCTGAATAAAACTCCATATGAACTCCTTAAGGGTAGGACACCAAACCTTTCACATTTACATGTCTTTGGATGCAAGTGCTTCATCTTGAATAATGGTAAACATCCCTTAGAAAAATTTGATCCCAAGTCTGATGAGGGTGTCTTCTTAGGTTATTCTTCTGTAGGTAAGGCCTATAAAATCTTTAATAAGAGAACCCTTGTAGTAGAAGAGTCCATCCATGTGGTATTTGATGAATTAGATAAGTCCTCTAAATCTAAAATTGAAGATGATGAAATAGAGGCAATTCAAGGAGTATAGACTATGACCTTAGGAGAAAGGGTCAAACCTCAGGAAGATTTGCCTAGAGAATGGAGATATTCTTCTAGTCATCCTAAAGAGTTAATTTTAGGAGACCCTTCAGAAGGTGTAAGAACTAGGCATGGACTTAGGAAGGAGGTTAGTCCCTCAGCATTCATCTCTATGATAGAACCTACAAGTATAGATCAAGCCTTAGGAGATAAATTTTGGATTCTAGCAACGCAAGAAGAGCTGAACCAATTCACCAGGAATGATGTTTGGGAGTTAGTCAAGAGACCTAAAGAACAAAGTGTTGTTGGAAAAAAATGGGTCTTCAAGAATAAGGTGAATGATTCAGGAACAATAATAAGGAATAAAGCAAGACTAGTAGCTAAGGGGTACAACCAAATTGAAGGGATAGACTTTGAAGAAACCTTTGCCCCGGTTGCTAGACTAGAAGCCATAAGAGTGCTCTTAGCTTTTGCTTTCTTCAAAAACTTTAAGTTATATCAAATGGATGTAAAGAGTGCATTTCTGAACGGGATAATTAAGGTAGATGTCTACGTTGAGCAACCTCCCAGATTTGAAAGTTCATAATTTCCAAACCATGTATTTAAATTAAAGAAGGCACTGTATGGACTAAAGCAAGCATCTAGAGCATGGTACGAAAGACTTAGCTCATTTCTTTTGGATAGAGGATTTGAAAAGGGTAGTGTAGATACTACACTCTTTTTACAAAAGATCAAAGAAGAAATTCTCATTGTTCAGATATACGTGGATGACATTTTATTTGGATCTTCAGATAAAATGTTATGCGATGAATTTTAAAAAATAATGAGTAATGAGTTTGAAATGAGCATGATGGGAGAACTTAATTACTTTCTTGGCTTTAGTGTAAAACAAATAGATAATGGAACTTTTCTCAGCCAATCAAAGTATATTAAGGATATTTTAAAGAAATATGAAATGGATAGTGCAAAACTCATGAACACCCCAATGAGTTCGACAATCCAATTAGATAAAGATCATAGTGGAAAATCAGTAGATCAGAAAAAATATAGAGGAATGATTGGATCCCTTCTTTACCTGACTGCCAGTAGATCGGACATAATGTTTAGTGTGTGCCTTTGTTCCCGTTTCCAAGCCGATCCTAAAGAGTCTCACTTAACAGCTGTCAAAAGAATTCTTAGATATCTACTAGGCACCCCAAACTTAGGAATTTGGTATCCCAGACACAGCACTTCCTTTGAAATCCTAGGGTACTCAGATTCTGACTTTGCAGGATGTAGGATAGATAGAAAAAGCACCTCTAGTACCTGTCAATTCATAGAACAATCATTAGTTTCTTGGTCCAGTAGGAAGCAAAACTCAGTAGCACTTTCCACAGCCGAGACAGAATATATTGCAGTAGGAAGTTGTATTGCATAGGTACTATAGTTAAAACAACAAATTCTTGATCTTGGACTACATGTTGGAACCATCTCGATCATGTGTGACAACATAAGTGCAATTTGTATCTCTAAGAACCCAATTCAACACTCTCGAACGAAACACATAGATATTAGACACCATTTCATTAGAGATCACGTCGCTAAGGGAGATATAGAATTACATCACATCGCTACAGAAGATCAATTGACAGACATATTCATAAAACCTCTAGCTTTCGACACCTTTAGCACATTGAGGACTAGATTAGGTGTCATAGATATAACTGCATAAAAACAAAACAAAACAAAACAAAACAAAATTTTTTTAAATAGGGCTGCTCCTGATCATCACACACTCACCACACAAAAACTTTGCCTTGACTGTTCATCGTACTGTACGATACACATATCATACCGTACGATACATCTCAATCTACATAACGTCTGCCAACAAGCAGATTTCGGCTCTGTTGATCGTACGGTACGACCTACATCGTACTGTGCGATATGCATCCGACATTATTGACTATCGTATTGTATGATATCTCTTCTTCGTACGATACGATACACGTCAGCAACGGATTGGGACGAATTAAATTCGGTTGGTACGATATTACTGATTATCGTACTGTACGATACATACCTTTCATATTGTACGATACACATCAGCACACGGAATAAATATGAGTTAAAGCTATTTGGTACGATATTTATTATGGATCGTACTATACGATACACCTGTTCGTACAGTACGAAACTTTTGGACAAAAGTCGTACTGAGGGCCTTGGGATGATCGAAATTCGCCTGATCGTACTATACGATACTTATCGTACTGTACAATTTGACTGCCTTTTCTCGAAACGACCGGTCAGGATATTGATTGGCTATCGTACTGTACGATCCAAGATCGTACTGTACGGTTGTCGAAATTTTCTATAAGTACCCTTGCCTAAGCAGTTCCTTTCACTCAAATCTCTCCTCACTCACTCCTTCACTTAATTTTGTGCCCACTTGCAATGTCTAAACGAGGTCGGATGACTGCTGGAAGCTCATCCTCGTCGAGTCGCCAACCTGCTCGTTTTTTGAATACTGAAAATGAGGAAGCCTACCACCAATATAAAGCCTGCAAAATTTCTCCTTCAAAAATGCTTAATCAGGCTGCTCTTAATTTCGAGGTAATGGGCCTCTTTGCTTCCACCACCTTCCAATTCCTACTCACCCTGGCGTTTCCTTACAATTCTAAACTTCTCTTCGAATTTCTTGCTAACCTCACCTACACTGTAGACAACACCACCTTTCACTCTTTTGTTTGTGGCCAAAACATTGAAATCACTAGAGCCGACATTGCCCAATATATTGGGTTGTCCACTGAAGGACCTATGGTTCGCTCATTTCTTACCGATGAATTCAATTGGAGCGATGTTAATAGAGTCCTTAGGAATGCTACTTTCCATCAACACCAACCTCTAGTTCAATCCTTAACTCGAAATGCCCGAATAATTCAACATGTCCTTCGAACCTCAATAATACTCAAAGGTGGCGACCGTATCAATCTGACCCCGACCTTATCCGTCGCTACCTATCTTATTATGTCCAACATAAAGTTTGATGAGGTTGATTTAATTAGCAACTACATTCGCCATATGACTTTTGTTCGTCTACCTACCACCCGACGGAAACAGAATCTAGCTCTTGGTCACCTAATAGGATATATCCTCCACAATAAATATCAATTGTCCTACCTTGGTGAACCCGACATTCTTCCTATTTTTTATACAGATGCTTCCTTCCGTATTCTCTTTCATCGGGGACACAAGCCTGAAGAACCCGTCTTTGATGAAGAAGAAGGAGAAGATGCCCCAGCAGCAGCTCCAGCTCGACCACGACGCCATGCCGCACCCCGAGCACCTGCACCAGCACACCCTAACGATGATTTGGTCTCACGCTTCGACCAGCTGCAGACTCGTCTCAACATGCATATTCAAGAACAACATCAGCAACACGAGACAGATATGCAATGATTTGGAGAACGTTTTACTGCAATTAATCACCGCATCGATGCTCTCTTCCAATATTTTCAACCAAATCCACCTCTACCACCAACTAATCAGGACCTGTCTGCTTAGATTTTTTGTTCTTGCATTGTAGATTCTTTCTTTTGCTTTTTATTTTAGTTGCTCCTCCTTTTTGTGCTGTCAAAAGGGGGAGAAGTTTATTGTACTTGTTGTTGTGCTTGTTATCTAAATGCATTCCTCTTTTGTTTTGTACTTGCTTTTGATATCTTTTTTTCTTGTGTTTAAGTTTAAAAAAAATAATAAAAATATATAAAAAAATATAAAAAAAAAATGTTATTTGTACTTACTTGCAACAAATTATTTGACATCATCAAAAAGGGGAGATTGTTGCAACCCATGACCCCGAGTTTGAGATTTTGATGATGCCAAATAATGAGTGTTTTAGAACAACTTTTCATTGAATATTATTTTATTTGCTATTGTCCTTGAGTACTAATATTTCAGGAAGATCATAAGTGACTCAGGACGAAAGAAAGACTCAAGAACAGGTAGATTAGGAGTATGAGTCAGACATTGTATTTTTTTATTTATTTTATTTTTATTTTATTGAGTCTGGCCACAAAATGCATAAGAGTAAGAGCAACCATACACACATACAGGGGGAGAGTTTGTTTTTTAAATGCAAAATGTATTAGAATTTCTTCTCTGGAGATCGTACTGTATGATTTTAATTCGTACCGTACGATCCGAGGTAAGTGGATGATTCTGTGAATAGATCGTACTGTACGAATCTCTTCGTACTGTACGATATGTTCAGATCCAAAACCCTAGCCGTAGTTTAGTTTAAGTAAGTGATTTTGCACCGTTCGTACTGTACGAATAGTTTCATATTATACGATCTATTTTAAATACTTACTTAAATTAACCCGTGATTAGTGCATGAAATCCAAGCCTAATTAAATTTTGAACATCGTACTGTACGAACCCGATCGTACCATACGATGAACAGAGACGAAGTTTGATCGTCGCGGATATCGTCTTGGACGATCTCTTAGTTTTTGTCTCATCGTACTATACGATAGTGATCGTACCATACCATGAACAGAGACGACATCTGGTCGTCCAGACCATCGTCATGTACGAATAGTATTTTATGCATCGTACCGTATGATATTATATCACACAATACGAATTGTTTTTGAACTGTTCGTACACCTTCGTATCAGGACGACGTCTGTTTATGAAGATCGTACTGTACGATGTTGAATCGTATTATACGAACAGTAACGACTACTTTTGAAATCAGAGATTTTTGGAGCCCGTTTTAGTTGTCAATCAAGTTCTTTTTCAGTAAGAATCACAGAGGGGGTGAATGTGGTTAGAGAGGGATTTCAAGGGAGAGAGCTCTAGAGAAGTTCTTTAGGGTTGAGAGAGGAAGGAGAAGGTGAGCGTTGTGAGGGAGAAGAGGTGTGAGGAAGATCACACGGTTGCTCCGTACTTGCTGCATCTTGCTCCTCCTGTGGCCCTAAAGAATTTGAGGGAGGATCTCCAAGGGAAAGGCTCGTCTACATCCGTGACCTCGAGGTTCTCTGCCTTCTCCAGGAGGGAGAAAAACTAGATGGTTCTCTGCCGTCGCCAGGAGGGCGAAAACAGAGTTTGGCACTCCGCCACGCCGGGTTGGTGAAAGGGAGGTTTGTAAAGGCTTCTCCGCCTTGCCGAGGGGGGCAAAAGGAGAACTATTTTTGGTAGTGAAAATCCTGGAGCGGAGGACTCCGGGAGTGGACGTAGGTCATATTTTGACCGAATCACTATAAAAATTCTTGGTGTGTTTTTTCCTTATCGTCATTTACTTTTTACTTGCATTTAATTTTCATAACTATTGCATGGTGAAATTTGTGGAAGAAAACTTGCTTAAAGTTTTGTTGTAAAATTTCAAAAATAACAAGAAAAATTAGAACTCCTGTTTAGGGTTATTTTTATTGAGAAAAAGATTTTCACAATTCACCCCCCTCTTGTCATTTAGTAATTTCAAGATTTAAATAAGGGACTCTACAATATGTAAATGAATAGACCTATCGCCACATATGATGCATGAGACATATGCATGAGTAAGAGATATCCTTAGGCCTAATAATGTAATGCATGCATGTAAGTAAAGTGCATTATGAAGTAAGGTTTGTAAAAATAAATACATGCATGACATCCAGAGTACATGAAAAAATAATAAACACACTGAGGGTACCATTCAGGCAAGATACCCACATCACACAACAATATAAAAAACATCCTAGCGGTGTCCACCTCGTGTGGGAAAATAATGATGCCCAATGGCACAATAGGTGGCCTACTCTACAGGCCTAAATGACCCTAATGGTCTCTAGGGCTCACAGAAGGTGGGGTGAGGGGGGGTATCATACTCAAAACCAGAAAAAGCCAAAATCCTAGCGATGCCCACTTCATGTGGGAAAACAACAATGTCCAATGACACAATAGGTGGCCTACTCTATAGGCCTAAATGACCCTAATGGTCTCTAGGGCTCACATAAGGGGGCAAGCTTTGACCTATAGGGCCAAAGCTTCGTTAGTGCACTAACCTATGGCTGGCTACCTAAACATGCTAGAATACTTATTAACAATATATGTGTGGAGTGTAGCAGTTCCGATATATAATTAAGAATTTGCTTTATAAGTTGCAGAAATTATACATGATTATGGCGCTGCCACTTAAAAGATCCTAAGCGAATGATCTTGAATTGTGGCGCTGCCACTTAAAAGCTCTTAAGCAAATACTCTTATTTAATTCTCGACCATCAGGATCCAATGTACATCGCAAGATAAGATAAAAGAGAAATATACAAATGAGCGTAGATGCCATTCAGAAAATAAATATAGGTAAATGAAAATATAACAAACCGAGAATTAAAAAAAAGCATTTAACTACAGGAAAAATGTCATTTTCCGGCGACCATTTTCGCCTGAAAATTGACCAAACTCCGTCGGTATTTAGCACTTCCGGCGGATTTCCGGCAAAAATATTTTCGCACGTTATTCGCGCATCGTAAAAGGCCTTCCGACGAAAAATAATTCGACGAAAATATTTTCGACGTATTGGCCGCCGGAAAAATATTTCCGTCAGATGTTTTTTTCGCCGGAATTTTTAGAAAAATAAAAAAAAATTAATACCAAAGCGGCGGCGGACCAACCGGCCCGCTAGTTGCTCCTAGTTCCTGCTCCGCCCAAGCCCAGCCACCACCACGTAGACCCACCAACCCAGCTCCACCAGCCAGCATGGATCCGCTCTGCCCAGCTATCCCGCTTAAACCGTTCTGCACCAGTCTAGCCAACCGGACAAACCGGAAGCTCAGCAGAGTCCGCCCGCATGGAGAGTGCCTTCGGCGGGGATCAAACCCCGCTCGCATCTTGCACGGGTGAGAGCCTTTCGCGCTCTACCACTTAGCCAATTAAGAAAAGCTGTTAACTTTGATACTTTAATTTATTTAACTTATAACTTCTAAATATTAAAAGTAAAAATTATTTTAAAAGTAAATCTTTTAAAAAGATTAAAAAAAATATAATTTAACAATTAATTATTAAATTAGTTAATTTAATTTAGCAATAAAATATTAAATTATTAAACTTAATTTAACAAAATAAATAATTATAAATTTTATTATAATTTAAGTTTTAATTTAAATCATGTAATTTTTTATTAATTAATTAAATTATAATTTAATTTATTTTATTAAAATATCCTATTTAAAATATAAAATATCCTATTTAAATAATTTTTAATTACCATCGAAAATTTCGCCGGAAATTCATTCGAAAAAAATATGTCGAAAAACCACTCAAAAAATATGTCGGAATTTTGTTAAAAAATTTACGTCAGAAATTCGTCGGAAAATCCGCCGGAATTTGTGACGAATTTGATTCCACCGAAAATTCTGTCGGACATGAGCTGTTTTGCTGTAGTGAATTTATATAACATGTGCACGTAGTAAACACTGAATAACAAAAGAAAATGTCGGCCTAACCTAGGGCTAGAAGTCGTGTCCTAACCAAACAAGTTTAAGGTGTGTGTAGGCTGTGTGGTTTAGGATATGTCCTATATAGGATGATTTAGTTATAATTGCTTGCATTTGATTTGTTAAAGGACAAAAGAGAAGTTTTGATTGAAGTTTAAATCTTAGTGTTTTTTATGCAGGCCACCGCCGACACCGACTGGAAGAGGGAGGGCCGGCTACCCCGCGGCGCGCGGAAGCAGCCGGAACGGGCGCCGCGCCGTTCAATCCGCCGAAGCAGGGACGAGGGAGGGGGACGCGGAGCGGGACGGGGCCGATCGGCTTGAGCGGAACCGGTCCATTTCTGGACCGGTTTGGCTCAGGTGTAGCCTGAGCTGGGCGGTTCAGTTTGGGTAGCCACTAGTGGGTTTGGTTGGGTCTTTTGCTTGCTATAAGTAGGGATTAAGGGGGGATTTCTAGGGTTATGCAAGATTTGAGTTTTCTCTTAGCCTCCTTAGTTTCTTTCTCTTGTTTTCTAGGGTTTGTAGTGGGAGACCTTGTCATTCTCGAAGTGGAGAAATTGTATCTTTTTTTTCCTTGGATTTTGAATGCAAAGGTTTTGGTTCTTCATCTCATCCCTCTTGTGTTGATTTTTTCCTTGATTTGGAGGAGAAATCTTTTCTTTGAAGGAGCATTAGGGCAAACCCAAACTTGGGAACCCTAGGGTGTATCAAGTTGGTATCAGAGCTCTCGATCCTAGACGGCATAGCATCAAAGAAGATAGAAGTTTTGGAGGGGGAGATGAGCCAATGGAAGGAGGAAGTGGGAGAGAAACTTTCGTCGTTGGAGGGAAAATTCTCAACCTTAGAGGAGAGATTTGGGGGAATGGAAGAGATGATCCGTAAATTGATAGAAGCCCAAGTTGTTCAATTAAATCCTAAGGAAAACGGGAAATCGCTGATGCCGAACCCTAACCCTAATTTCTCAATTAGGGAAGATGGAGCAAGCCAACCAGGGGAAGCCATGCAAGCACCACCTTACATCTCACGCCAAGAGCCTTGGTCAAGGGAAGGGTGGGAGGCATTCGGCGTGGGTGGTGCACCGTGGGAGGTGGCCGCCGGCCAGGGGGGAGGAGCCATACGTGACCCTCACGGTTCGTATGGAGGGTGGCCGAGAGGTCCAGGAGGGCCGCCGGAGTTGGGCCGATCCGCAGGAGAGGTCAGAGGTGGTTGGCCAAGACAACCGGGAGGGACACATGAGGGGGTCCGAGCCCCTTGGGAGCCACCAAGAAGGGGTTTGCAGACCCCGTATCCAGGAGAGTGGAGGGGAAGACCTCAGTGGGAGGGATTTCAGCATGGGCCATGTGAAGATGGGAGGAATCCTCCTCGGACAGATACACAGATGAGGAAGTTGAAGGTCCCCATATTCGAAGGGGAAGATGTGTACGGATGGGTCTACCAGGTGGAGCGATATTTCGTCGTTAACGACGTCACAGAGGAGGAAAAGCTGATGGCCGTCCCGATTGTCTTGGAGGGGAAAGCATTGGCTTGGTTCCAATGGATTGAGGGGCGACAACCTATATGGAGTTGTGAAGAGTTCAAGGACCTACTACTGCACAGGTTCAGAGTGTCCAGTGAGGGCACCCATTATGAACAGTTCATGTCTCTTATTCAGGAAGGCACCGTGGTAGAGTACCGGGAGCGCTTTGAGCTTCTATCGGGATGATTGAGGGGAATGCCCGATAACGCCATGGAGGGGAATTTCATGAAAGGGTTGAAACCCTACATCAGAGCCGCCATCAGGGTGGTCAACCCACGAGGGATAGTGGGAATTATGGAGACAGCTCAGCTTGTTGAGGATGAGCGGAAGGCGGATCAGATACGGAAATCCGGGGGGTCTCACCTCACATATCGCTCTCCACTCATGCTCGAAGGACCTAAGGTGACTGCCACTACTCATCCAGAGGAGGTAAAACAGGAGAAATCCACCACTGTGGTGAACCAAGGAGGGTTCAAGAAACTGACTGACTCTGAATTGAAGGAGAAGAGGGTCAAGGGCCTCTGCTACCGTTGCGACGAGAAATTTGCACCTGGGAATAGGTGTAAAGAGAAGACCCTGCACGTGATAGTTGTGGGGGATTCAGATGAGGCCACAGATGAAGGGGCAACAAGGGAAAAGCTATGTGAGGTAGAGAAGCCTAACCTAGATATGATAGAAGTGAGTCTGAATTCGATGGAAGGTTTACCATTCCACCCCACTATGAAGATGGAGGGAGAAATTGAAGGGTGCAAGGTGAGAGTTTTGTTTGATAGTGGAGCTACTCATAATTCCTTGGTCTATCGAGTGGCGGAACAGTTGAGTCTAAAGGTGATAGCAAGCAAAGAGGTAGAGGTGACCATATGCACCTGACAGAAGGCCCGTATTTATGGGAAATGCAAGGGAGTCACTATTATCTTGCAAGGGGAGATAATTACTCAAGATTTTTTACTGATTGATCTGGAAAACGACGACATCGTCTTGGGTATGCAGTGGCTTCAGTCTTTAGGAGACATGGAGGTCAATTGGGAGAAGTTGCTGGTTAAATGCAAGAGTAATGGTCGGAAGGTGGCACTACAGGGTGACCCTAGCCTTTGTGGATTTCCGACCACCAAGGAATCTACATTCTTTAACCTTGAGGACAAGGTTAATTTTAAAGGAGGGAGTATTGATGCTAGCCACCGTCGACGCTGACCGGCAGATGGAGGGCCGGCTACCCCGCGGCAGGCGGAAGTATCCGGAATGGGCGCCGCGCCGTTCGATCCGCTAAAGCAGGGACGCGGGAGGGGGACGCTGAGCGGGACGGGGCCGATCGGCTTGAGCGTAACCGGTCCATTTCTGGACCGGTTTGGCTCAAGTCTAGCCTGAGTTGGGCGGTTCAGTTTGGGCAGCCCACTAGTGGGTTTGGTTGGGTCTTTTGTTTGCTATAAGTAGGGATTAAGGGGGGATTTCTAGGGTTATGCAAGATTTGAGTTTTCTCTTAGCCTCCTTAGTTTCTTTCTCTTATTTTTCTAGGGTTTGTAGTGGGAGACCTTGTCCTTCTCGAAGTGGACAAATTGTATATTGTTTTCCCTTGGATTTTGAATGCAAAGGTTTTAGTTCTTCATCTCATCCCTCTTGTGTTGATTTTTTTCCTTGATTTGGAGGAGAAATCTTTTCTTTGAAGGAGCATTAGGGCAAACCCAAACTTGGGAACCCTAGGGCGTATTAGTTTTAAGGTTGATTTTAGAGATTTTATTTTAGGATTTGATTGATTACCACCTTTGTTTCACACCGAGGCCGTGAGGTTTATTTCACCCTCCTTGGGGTTAACTCAATAGCTTCGTAGGCCTGAGTTACCCAAAGAAAATCAATTTTGTTAAATTATTAGTTGGTTATAAATTAGAAAAGAAATATAGATTAGGTAATTTATTAATCAAATTTGTTGATTGATTTTAAAGATTGATCTAAGATTTGATATTTTAAGAGTCTTTTATCCTAATGAATTTTAGCTTTAGGTTTGATATCCTATTTTAATCTACATATTTTAAACTTTAGATTTGTTAAAAGGTTTATTATTAGATCATTTGAACTTGATTTAGATTTGGCATTTTTAATGATTATGAAACATTAATTATGGTTATAATAAAAATTTAAGTGTTTTAGTGCATTTTAAAGGATTGAATTAGGGTTGATTTTCATTGGTTGATTATTAATGGATTAAGAGAAACTAAACCTAGGAAAACGTGTCACTAAGTTTTCATTTTGATGTCTCTATCCTATAAGGAACATGCACCCTAAGTCTATATTTTTTAAGACCTGGTCCTTAATTTTTATCCTTAGATGTCACTAAAGTTGTAGGATCAAAAGGAGTTTTGTTTTCTAACCCTTCAAACTTTCGTACGTATACTAATAAGCTTAGGGAACTATGAATAAAAGTACTATAATAAGTAGAAATGTAGTAGAAAGAAAAGAATGAAAATCAGAAATAAAATAAATGTAGGCATTGTTGTTATTGGGCACACTTCTGTGAAGTCAAGTATGCCTCTAAAATGACCTTCTCCCCCAATTCGATGTGATACGAATAAGGAAGAAGGCATTTTTAATGCCCTTTAATGTTCCCACAATCCAAATAAGACACTTGATACATTTAAAACATCTACCTACAACACACTCTAAATAAAGCTCAAAGCAACTAAGGGAAACAAATTCCTAAAACTAAACTTAAAATAAGATTCTCTTTTGTTTTATATTTATCCAAAATTCTATATTTTTTTTTAGAAGCTAACATTAAAGAAAGATAACTCAAATAAGTAAGAACTACCTTGCCCCAAAAGGAAACTAAAAGCCTTCCAACACGAAGCTACCTAAAGTTTCAAATTCCAAAACTCATCTTTTAGAAATAAACACTAAGAGAATCTAACTCAAATTAGAAAGCACCATTTATTTCCAAAAGACACTAAAGGGACCTACTACACAAGTCTAATCACCAAATTCAAAATCCCAAAATGCCTTACGAAAAACTTCTAAATGAAATACCACACAAAACTTTACATAAATCATCTACCAAAATGTTTTTTTTTTTTTTTTTTTTTTGCCCAAAACTCTATAAAAATGACCAACAATCAAGTGTCTTTTATTTAAATTTGGTGTGGGATAGAAAACATAAAGCTTTCCAACGAGAAAGTTTTATAAAAACCTCTCATTGTAAAGCACCCATGAAATTCGTCACATAAAACCCTTCAATATAAAGCCATTTGTAAATCTTCCAAATCATGAAGCAAATCACAAAAATATCCTTAATATAAAACAAAACATAAAACTCTTCCACCATGAGACAACACATATGTTTAATGTTGGAACCCAACACTTCTCACTATCTACCACATGATTATGCAAAGAAATACTCATGCTAATGTGCAACAAAATAATTGAATGGTCATATATCTTTGAAACCCACAAAAATTCATGAATAAACAATAACATAATAGAGCCATGAAGAATGAAAGTCCACCACTACATGCCATCAAATATTTCAAGCAAACTTTTAATCAAAATTCATGAACTTGTTAACATGTCGAACATACAATATTCTACCGAAAGTTCAAAGTCCTCCTCGTGTCATGGGAAGGAAACAAAAATAAGAGTAGTTTCATGCCAACGTGTTTCTCCAAAATTTGAGAGATATTCCAACATAATTTTAGATAAAATTTAAAGAGACAAAGAAGGATCTAGAGTCGAATCATGCACTAAGGTATCTCAAAACTTACATTGTGACTAAGCATGCTTTCAACAATGTAATTCGCATAAGTAAGAAATTTATGATTGCTTTTTCAACAAATACAGCTTGGAAAACAAAAACAACGAGAGACTTACACATAACTTACTCTTAAAGCAATTCGGAAGCTCAAAAACAGTGAAAAACTACATGTGGTTCTTTCCCAAATCAATTTAGAAACTAAAAACAGTAGAAACTGCATATATTAAGTTACCAAAACAGTTTGGGACCTCAAAATAGCAAAAATCTGCAACTATTTGTTTCCCACAGCAATTTAGAAGTCAAAACGGTAAAAATTCTGCATTCTTTTCCCACCAAACCAGTGAAAAAAAAGCTCCAAAAAAAAAAGAGAAGAAGGAATTTTTGCATAGAAGATGAACTTGTCAACATATCTATAACTCAACCATAATATGCATAATAAGTTTTCTGAACTCCATAGGTAACATATGAGATTTCCATAATAACAAGACATAAAACAAGTTGATCTGATAGTAATAAAGTCAAAGCACTAGTATATGCATGCTGATTCAACTATGGCTTACAAAGCACAAAAAAAAAACGTTCACATATATGTGTACATGTATCCCCAGGTAAAACCATATAATCCAAGCTTATGAAATTTCCTAGAGATAAAGGGATCACGTGATACAAGCATGCTCTAAAGATATCCTCCTTCGATTGAAGTTTTATATATGCATACTCTTAGTAAGCCTTACTACAAGCACCTTCCACGCACTTGTTGGAGGATACTATCATTTCTCAAAATCCGCATATAAAATATTAGACTCACATTCCATCACATAGCCATCAGGAAATACAAGTTTCTACAGATTTTACTTAAATGATGATTTCGACAACATGAATCTAACTATAGAGCATATCCATTCTTACCAAAGTTAATATGACTATCACAAGTGTATTTACTAATAAACATCACATTCTCCATATGACTTGTCAAAAGTATAAAAGCAGCGTAGTTATAAATCATTGTATTATTTTCAATAGGCATTTTTACAAACACCTCATGTGCATGCTATGGTAAGAAATAAAAAGGGCCTCCTATTCATTTTTGTAGTTTACACATAAGCTCTAAATCATGTGACATGATACAAAGGTGAGTTCACAAATTAATTGGCCATCTCAAAACAAAATAAATAACACACTGGATAAGAATGTAAATCAACTCATGATTCTCAAGATCAACTATGCAGACTAAGAGTGAATGCATTCACTTGGAAATCAAAAGGATAAGAGGTGTGATGACATACACACCTCAAAGCTTCATTAATTTTTTTTTTTTTTAAGGAATGGTATGAACCTTGCATTAGATTATCCTTCCAACCATTAAACCATCCACAAACTAGAAGAAATACTAGAAGCTAAGGTGTAGGAGGGCTAAGAAGAAGAAGAAGAAGAAGAAGAAGAAGAAGAAGAAGAAGAAGAAGAAGAAGAAGAAGAAGAAGGAGAAGATGTAGAAGAGAACTCATCTTGCAAGGAGAAGGGGAGTAGACAGCCTGGAGGTCGGATGGACTCGAAGGAGGCGATGCCGGCGTCGGGTTCGGCCTACGAGCGCGAAACTGAGAGGGGAAGAGGGCTGGACGTCCAAACGTCTCACAAACAGAGGATCGATTTCGGTCCAGACTTCTGCCTGGGCTGTGCGAAAAACTGAGAGGGAGAGGACGTGAGAGAGCCAGATTGTGAGACTGAAAGCGAGAAGGAGTTGTAATGCCCTGGCCGAAGTCATGCCTGGAGTCTTCATTCGGGGCGAATACAAGTCGATGCCAAAGAAGGAAGCCCGCCAACTCGTATCCTTCATTCCAGTAGCTCAAAACACGCGAAAGGAAACTGCTCTTCGCTTTGTAGTATCCCTGTCACGGCTGCAAAAGGTCGTGGACGTTAAGGGAGGAGCCGAGGTCTTCACGGATTTAATTCAAACCATCTGATCTGCTGCCTGATTTGGCACGAGATTCAAACTTATTAAAAAACACTTTGAAGTTTATTTAGAATTAATTATGGCTGACTTGAATTAAGCTTGGGTGTGAATTGAACTCAAATTAATTTGATTTAAAAGATCAATTTAACTAAATCGCATTAATCTCAAATTAAAAGACGATTTAGGTCGAATCAAACTTATTGCAGTCAAAATAAATTGTTCGGGCTTGAATGAACGAGGTTGAGTCAAATTAACATCAATTCAGATCAATTCGAGTTCGAATGGGGCTTGATGAGATCTAATCAAGTCGATCGAAAATGCTCTAGCGAAAATTGAGGTCAACAGTTGGTCTATATACATTTTTTTTAGGTTGATACATATACATGATTTAATAAAATTCTGAGAAAATATCTTTCACCATCTGATGGATTTGTTGAGTTTATACGACCTATTTGATCATATCTTTGTCTTCGCTTCCATATTTTTTTTGTTTTATCCCACACATATTTTTTAGGAATTTCTCTATAAAGGTATTTCGTTGCCTCTGAATCACTTTTATTAATACAAAAAAACTCAGTCAACATAGATTTTTTTCTAGCATTGCTTTTTAGGATATCAACCAAATTTTGATTGTCTTTATAATAAATGGATTGTTGATCTTCTAAATGTAGTTGTAAATTACACACTGATTTATACATCTCATTTAAGTCAAATTCAAATATTCTCCATAATGCTTCTGGTGCTGATACCCATCTGCCATCTTGATATTGCTGAATCTCATCAAAAGGTTGTTCTCCATTTTTTTGTGAAAATGATACTGAAATCTTATCATGCCCCTTATAAATATATTTATAAATATATTTCATTGCTTTAATACCAGAACATATCTCAACATTTATATGACAATTATATCTAGATAATAAATATGGATTATAAGGAATAATCCAACGATTATCCAAATATTTATTTCTGACTTTTACTTGTTGACCATCATTTCTTCTCCGATAAATTGGATATGAGTCATCCCCAACTATAGTTTGCCTTAAGAAAGATCTGGGATATTTATTCTTACATAATCCTTTTTTCATACAAGCATTATTTTTGTTTAAGTTTCCACATGGACCATGCATCATATGCTTAACAACCAATTTGTGTAGCCTCTTATATTTTGAAGGATCAGGTAATTCTGCAGATACAATTCTATCAAAATGTATTGGAACTGTTATCTTAAATGCAGTCTTCAAGATAATTAAAAAACGAGCATGTGGAAGCCATCTTTTCTAAAATTCTATAACATATACATGAGCAGCTACACCTCCAAAAATAGATTTCTTGAATAACTGATCCTTTAAATCTTGTAATTTAGACCTAAATATACGTGTTGTTAGGTCAGGTCGATCATGTGCCATTTAACCAGGATTTAACTCATTTTGAATTTCTTTCCAATCAGGATTACACGTCATTGTTTGAATAAGTTTGGTTTTCCAAAGCGTTGACATAGAGCCATTTCATCTAAATATCTTCTCCTCATATCACGAGGTCCGCCAATGAATGTTGGTGGAAGTATAACTTTTTGTCTAGTATTATTAGTTAGTGTTTCTCCAGCTGCTACACTATCGATAATCCCTTTATATAAATCAGATCGTATTGTATGTTGATTTTGTCGAAAAAAAATCTAGTCGGCTTGTTTCAATCTTCACATACATATCAACAACATATTGATGAAGTAATTGTCCAGCATACAAAATAACTGATTTATCATTCTCTCGAATTTGAAGTTTGTAACTATAATATTCCCTGCATGAAACTCTTTTTTTATGACTTCTTAAGGCCTGCAAATTTTTAAAATGAAAAAACATTAATTAATATTTAAATAATTCTTTCCATATTATATATTAAAATAATACACTTAATAACATATCATTTTCTTCTTGGTTAAATAGCTCTTCCTCTATTAAGGATGACCTTATAGTTTGAACTGAAATTTGTTCATTTATTCTTTCAAACTTGGAAGTTCGATCTATGTTTTGATGTCATCATACCTCCCCATTTGGGAATAGAATAGGATATTGTAAAGGGTCGTAACATCCAAAATAATGCTTGATCTTTCGATATGTTCCTGAATGTGAAGTTAATATGATATAACGTTCAATGAAATCTGTGCTCTTGCCCTCAATCGATATTGCTGCTACTTGTGACATAGTTGGAGCATTATAAACTCTTTGATCAACTCTTACATCAGATCTAATCTGTATTTGAAGGTTTTCCAATATACCTCTATTACTTAAAGATCTGAAGAATTGAGCATACGAATTTCCAGAAAGTATGTCCATTAATTTCCTTACTAATCCCACTGAAAGATTTCAATCTTCAAGAACATTCAATCGATTCTTTGTTTCAGCATAAATATCATAAATATATAATTGGAAGTAGCATGGACCATTTGAGCTTTTTATAATTGGAGGTAAACTATGATATATTTGTCCTTGTGCTCTAAATGTGTAAATCCCTTGTCTTGCATTTGCTAAACTTTTATCTATATGAGCTCCGAAGGATGTGAATGCGAATATACTGTTATATGATCTAATCTTACTTCTAAATTCATTCGAATTAGATGAACAAGAAGTAGATTATTCATAAAGTTCTTCATTAACTTTTGTCGGAGCAAGCTGGACTTCACCATTATAACAACAAAATGTTGGTGGCTCGAATTGAAATATCTTTGCATTATAGTAAAAGCATGAACGTGGGTGTTCGAGAAAATGTAATTCTGACATACTTGATTCATAATCTATAATAACATCGTTCATATTTGATACTTCAATATCTTTGTATTCAAAAATAAAATATAATAAACATTCAAAACTATGAAATCGATATAAGATAATTATTGATGTTTGGTAAAAATGAACCTGTAGAATTTGACGATGATGGCAAACAAGCAATTTCTAAATTTGAAAATTGCGTTCTCCTTTTTTTAGCAAAATTGTTAGCTTGAATTTTTTTCCGTTTTTGGTCAGCAAACAGTTTAGCATATCTTTGCTTGTCATAATCTTTTTTTCTTTGATCTTCCATAAAAATATATATCTAAAAAAATTGTCAACAATATTAATAGATATCCATAATTGTGAAAAAAAATATAAATAAAATGAACATGACTCATCAACGTTCGTTGGAAGGGGACAACTTCATAGTTTTCAAATTTAGAAAATTAAAGAAAAAAAATCAATCGATTATTGTAAGCTTAACAATAAGAGGAGTTCATGTAGATAGGACTAAGTATTCACAGTAAAATAATATAAAGCAAAACAAAACAATAATCAGATTTAAATGTCAAACCTAAATAAGATTTAACATAAATTATGCTATTAGCCTTTTTTTATTTTTTAATAAATGAAGAAAAAAAAAATTATAATGTGAATAGACAATATAGTGCGCAATAAAATAAAAAAAATTATTACATAAAATTCATTAATAAAATGAAAGTAAATAGCCATAATCATTTAGGAAATAAAATAAATAAAATAATCAAGAATGACTAACCTTCAAATAGAAGTCTTAATTCAGACAAATTTATATTGAAGAAATCAGATTATTGGAATAAACAAAAACAAAACGATGTTAATGACTGTTAGTCTTCCGCAAACACAGTAGCATGCAATCTGCAATAATGAAAAATACATGGGTAAATAAACCAACATTCAAGAAAATAAAGAAAATAACCTTCTCAATTTGATGACAAACCACTAATAGATAAGTGTGTAATAAGAACATGATATAAGAATAGATAACATGGTGCAAAAAAATATATTATGTCAACTAAGAAGTAAGATTGCAGGTTATGCTTGGCGCATCATACACATATTATATTATGATACCTCCTCCAATTCCCAGAAGGTGCAAAGATATTCCAACCTTAGTATGGAAATTCATAGCATGAAACAAGAATGTATCACTAATAAATGATCAAAGCAATGCCAGCCATGGTAGAATTTCAGATTTCTGCCACCAAAACAAAAATCCTTCTAAGCCATATTGTCTTTAAGGTGGGCAGGTGCGGAAGATATTATTAGGACAGAAATTTTCATTATATTTTTTTTTTTTATATAAAATAGAACAGATATGCATAGTATAATCATTCCTAACTCTAAGCTCTATTTCCTCCCCAAATAATCGCAAACAAATAAAGAGTTCTCCTCCCTCTATTATTTTCATTTATGTAGCGGTTTACCAAAGAAAATACAGAAAGAGTAGAGAGCAGCTTCATGGTTAATAAAGTGGATGTGGGGAATTGATATTCAAATCAAAGAAATTAGTGGTTCCTATATAGACTTGAATATAGGGGTCCATTTCACCAACATCACAGCAAAACTCAAGTCATAAACAAATGAGAAAATAATTATGAGTGATCTTTAAGTAATCCAAATTTCATAAAAATGTGCTTAGGATCAAGAAGATCTATGTGACAAGGACATATACTCAATCTCTTGAAAGAATTTTCTAATACCTTCCATGTTAGGCCTAACATAGTTGAATTTTCCTGTTCAGAGGATACTCAAATTGCTTCGCTAAAATATCAATGTTTTTTAAGAGAAGATAAAAAGGCTTTCCTTCATGAGAAGCTGAATTGATATCAATCAAGGTTGATGAATAGATATAACCTGACAATGCCTTTGAAAAAGATTTGGAAATGCCTAGATCTAAAACAGATATTATTACTATCAGGATCCACAAGTCTAACCAACTAAGCAAAGACTTTGACCCTGGAGGCAGAGAGAGGAATTTCCCCCTTATTGAGAAAGTTGAGATTGAGTGTAGTGGGATCATAGAGAAATATATAATGAAAATGTTCATGAAAATGCTAGCATCTAGAGATACAAGCAACAAGAGCAAAGCTAGGTGAAGGATCCGTATGAAAAAGGATAGGTATGGAAAGAAGGTTTGATGAAAAAATGACCACCCATCGACCATGGTCCTAGCCACTGGGAATTGTTAGTTATCTATTATTTTAAACTGCATGTTATATGTATCAAAGATAGTAAAAAGTTAATTTGAAAACAAACATACACCCAATCCTATTTAGTTACAGGAACTTTTTATTTAAAAAAAAAAAAAAAGAACTCTTAACGTCTAACCTGCAGTAAAAGCTTGCTTCAAAGTTAAGCAATTCCAAACTACTAATGTAAACTTGAAGTTTGTATTCATGTTCTGAATGATATTGTTTCATTTGGTTTGAAAGAACAAGATGTATAACTTTCCAGAGTGTTGGATGAATATGAATGATGTGCAGCTTAGAAATGCCGAACTAGAAAGCTTATCGGTCGAGCTAACTGGTGGGATGATGCTTTTGGCGAGAGATAAAATCGGTATAATAGTTGAGTTTGGCGAATGAGAGATGAGAGAGCAGAAAGCGAAAGAAGTGAGAAGAAGTGATTGGGCTTTAAATTGGGGACCGTTCGGCCAGGCGATTGGTTCGTGCTTCAGCGGAAGCCATGGTAGCCGTTGAATTGAAAAGCTCTAGTATGGTAGCCGATGAAAGGGCAGATGTGGAGTAATGGAGTAGTTTTTATCTTCAGTACACTACAGGAACATGATGTATCTGGAAATAAAACGGCGAGGGTTGCTTTCGGATGTGGAACGGCCGGATGATGCAGCAATTGTAACATTGAAGACGAACCTTTTTTGGAAGCCGAACGATCAGCAGGATGTGATGGAGAAAATTTAGGGTTGGAATTCGGCAGCGGCAAAAGTTGAACTGAAACAATCACTAAAAAAATAACAGTTAATAAAACCTTTATTCCTCTTTAAAACATTTTACATAATCGCCAAACGCTATAAAAAACTTTTATTCCTCTTTAAAAGATTTTAAAGAATCGTCAAACGCTAAAAATGTTATAAATATAGTGATAAATAAGAATTTGAAAAGGCAGATATGGACGTGTAAGATTAATTTAAAATTTTAAGATCAACGATTAGGATTTGCTAAGAGTGGAATCCCAAGCCACTTTTATATAATAGTATATATATATATATATATATATATATATATATATATATATATATATATATATATATATATATATATATATAAAGTTCCTAACTTTTTTTTTTTGAAAATAATATGGTCAATTGATCAATTTAATATGCGAGCGTAAACTTATGGATTTTCTTAAAAGCCACAATTTTACAACTTTGGATGTACTCATTTGTTAGTTCAGATGTCAGGTGATCCTTAATGAGGTTATCAACAAAAACCAAGTCATCCACAATGGTCAACTTAATATGAAATTTATTGATTTCATATCCAACTAGAATAAATTTTGATACAACATCAACAAAATAGTAACTAAATGTCAACAAATTGTCATAACTTCAACGTGTTAAACATGTTCATCATTTTACACAATATGATTTTTCTTACTAATCTAAATAAATTGGGAAAGTATCTAATGGATTCTTTCTTTCTTGACTCTTCTTGCACATATATGTTGTGCATTTTGCTATAGATCATATGAGTTATTCTTTTTATAATTATAAAGGTTTTTATTATTGCCATTGTTTTTTTTTTGTCGTTTTTTTTTTTTCAAATCAAATATTTATAAATTTTGTCATCAATGAAATATTGGCATGATACTCTATTTAGTGAAAGGAGTTATTATTTGATTTTTAACCAATTTGATGTAGAAATCAAATGTTAGATTGATTGTACTTGCATGGATTTAGGCTTCCACTAAATTCATCTAAACAATATTTTAGAGCTACCTAGCGAGCAAGTTTAAATAGATGTTATCAAAATATAACTTTAATAAAGAAATGGGATAATAATCATATCATAAATTGGGCTTTGTTTGGGAAGGCTTTCTTATTGTTTCTTAAAACAACTTTCCAATCAAAAATTTAATTTTTGTACTAGATTTTAGAATTATATAATGACTATTTTATCAAGAATCATAAAACTTCATCTGATTTTTTTTTTTTTAAATCTCAATGACATATTGATATATGAATAGGATAATTTTATTTAACATTTTTGATGGAAATGAATATCAAATTCTGAGAAGCGTGAGGATGCCTTAACCGACAGCTTCCTCCTGCTGCTTTGTTGCTCCTCCTTCTTCCTCCCCTTCGGCTAAGCCAGAGGACTTCCCCCACTCTTCTTCAACTATGGGTTCTCTTCCCCTTGCTGACTTCCCTCTGTTGTCAGCCAGCCGAGCCTCCCCTTCTAAGCCCCGTAACTGGAATGCTGTATTTGCTCCGAAGGAGGCCTCCCCCTCCGACCTCAAGCTAACCCACTTTCCTTTGGAGCCAGAAATCGTGCCTTTCTCTGGTGAGAAGCTCTCCTTAGGTGCTGGAGACTGGACTCACTGCCTAGTTGGTTATTCGATAGGTCGCAGGCCTTTCTCTGAGGCTCTGCTTAGCGCGGTTAAGAAAACTTGGAGCTTGAAAGGCGATCTGCAGATGCTGTCTTTGAGCGATGGCTTCTTTCTTTTCCGTTTTGCATGCGCTGAAGACTTGGATTTGGTTTGGTCCAGAGGAGTGCGGTTTCTCCTGGGCAAGCCATTTATCTTGCAGAAATGTCATCCTAAGTTCAAACCTAAGAGGGAGAACCTCACATTTGTTCCCATTTGGATAAAAATTCATGATCTACCGTTGGCATGTTGGAATTCGGAGGGTATTTCCAGGATTGCGAGCAAGGTCGGCATCCCTCTTGCTGTGGACTCCCTTACTTCAAAAACGACCAGGCTGACATTCGCTTGTGTTTGTGTTCTGATGGACAGTAATACTATTTATCCAGAGGAAATCCTTATTTCCCTGGATGGCGATGTAGTTGCTCTCAAGGTTCAATACGAATGGAGACCGTCTTCGTGCGATCACTGTAAGTCTTTAATCCATTACTCTTCCCTCTGCCATTCTAGACTACATTCTGATGAGACTGATACTTCCAAACCGACTGATAAAAAAAATGCGTGGTAGAAGCCAAGCCATAGCCGGAATCATAGTAACAGACCCGGGTCTGCTCGCCATCACAGTTCCTCTAAACCTCCCACTCATCCTCAACCAGATTCCCTTAAAACCTCTATCGATCCCTTCCCAGCTCCAAAGCTTACCACCTACAGCATCGGGCAACCCCTAAATTATCAACCTCATTCTCCTACTTCTCAAAATAATGCTTCACTGCTTCTTGACCAGTATACGGGAACTCTTCCGGATAACTTCTCTAAAGTTATGGAAATTGGCTCCTCTAGCATCCCAAACCTAAATTCTCCCATGGAAGTGTCCTCCTCATCCACTACATCAACCCCTGCTGCCAATGTCGAGACATCACCCCCGGGAGTTGTATCTCCTAATAAATATGAGATTCTGCTCACTAATTTGGAGAATGACAAACCCCCTGATTCTCCTAGAGGTCAAAAGACATCTGCTATTCTGACAAAGGCCAAGGACCAATAGCCACCTTTTGTTATAGTAGTTAAAAAATCAGCTCGGGGCAAGAAAAAAGGCCCATCCAACTCCTCTTTGTAATTTCTGTCCCGAACATTGCTGCGTGGAATGTCAGGGGATTCAATAGACCTGACAAAGTCATGTGTTGTAAACGTCTAGTTAAATCTTCTAAGATAGATATGATTTGTATTTTGGAGGCCAGGGTTAACTCTAACTCCTTTCTGAATCCTTTCTTTGAAAATTCTCATGCTGTCTTCTCTAATGAAGATAGCTATCACAATTTTTATCTTTCCTCCTCGGGCAGGATTTGGATCAAATGGAATTCATGTAAGCTCAAGTTCACTCCCCAAATTACTATGAACCAATTCATACCTAAATTGGTTTCCTCTGGTTCGAACAAAAGTTTTTAGTTGATGGTCATATATGCCTCAAATAGTGCTTTGGAAAGGAAGAATTTATGGGAATCGATCGTTATGACTTCTTCTAATCAGGATGTCCCTTGGATCCTGATTGGAGACTTCAACTGTTGCAGATACACATCAAAAAAGAAAGGGGGCCTGCCTTTATCCCAAGGTGTTCTTGCGGATCTTAATAATTTGATATTTGATCTTAGTCTCAAAGATATACACACCGTTGGAAATGATTTCACTTGGTTCAATCAAAGAAGTGAAAATCCTATTCACATTAAGCTGGACAGGGCTCTTCTCAATCATGCTTGGTTACATGATTATCCTACATCTTTTTGCTCTGTCCAAATTCCCTCTTGTTCAGATCATTGCCCCCTTATAATTCACTCGGGTGCCCCAATTAATTCTCGACATAGGTTCTTATTTAAGAACTACTGGACTAAATTTGAAAGGTATTGGATGCTTCTCCTTGAGTTTTTTTCTAATCATTTATCTAGCAATCCTATGATCTCTTTCTGCAGTACATTAAAGCACTTCAAAGCAAGTATTAAGTTGGAAGCTTGGGCTAATTCTTCCACTCTTGATCGTCATTTAGAGGCACTTCACAAGTATCAAAAATATATTTTGGATAGGCTGCAAGATAATCCTATTGATCTCATCCTCAACTCTTCTTTAGTAAATGTGAATCATAACATCTCAGCCTTTACTGAAATTATGTCTTCCTGGATTATTCAAAGAGCAAAGGCAAGTTGGCTAAAGCATGGGGAGGATGATATCAAATTTCTATACACTAGGATCAAGTGTAGACAAAGGAATTTTAGAGCTGCAGTTAACTTATTAGCTTCTCTTAATAGGGATAACTTGGACAATGCTATCCAGAACATCATTTGCCATTTTCAAACCTTATTTAATCCCCCTACTGCCTCTAACATTGAGGTAAATCTCTTTCCTCTGGGAGCTATTATTCCGGAATTTTACAGGGGTCTGTTAACACAAAGCATATCTGATGAGGAAATTAGAAAATCTATCTTCTCTAGATCATCCACTTCCTCCCCTGACCCGGATGGATTCAATTTTCTTTTTTACAAATTTGGGTGGGATGTTATTGGTCCAATGGTCTGCAAGGCAATCAAATCTTTTTTCTTAAAAGGATATTTACCTCCTTCTGCTAAAGCTACTACTATAGCCTTGATCCCAAAACACAAAAATGATGAATCCATTGCATATTTCAGGCTTATTGCTTTGTGCAACACTATTTACAAAATTGTAGCCAAAACTTTGTCCAATCGGATTAAGCTTATTATGCCTCTGATTGTTAGGCAAAGTCAATCGGGATTTGTTAAATCTAGGATATCCACCGACAATATCATTCTTGCTAAAGAAATCATTGACTTTGTTAAAAAAGGAGGTGGCAAGTTCTTTTGTGCAAAACTTGATATACATAAGGCTTTTGATACAGTTCCAAGAGAATTCTTGATTGGCAGGATGACTCAAAAAGCGTTCCCTAACATATTTGTTAGCTGGGTGAAATCATGTATTCATGATGTCAACTTTTCAATATTGGTAAATGGGTCCCTTGAATGCTATTTCTCTTCTTCTGCAGGGCTAAGGCAAGGGTGCCCTCTTAGCCCCTACCTCTTCTGTCTGGTTATGGATGATCTTTCTTCTCTCTTAGATGATGGTATTTTTAAAGGTGTGAGTATGGAAAGCTGCTCTATTTCACACCTTTTATATGCTAATGATGTACTCATTTTTGGAGAAGCAACTATTGAGAATTGCATTAAGCTTAAAGAAATCTTGTCAACCTTTGCTAATGCCTCAGGACTGAACTTCAATCTTGAGAAGTGCTCTATTATGTTTTCTAAGGCAGTGAGGAATCAGGAGAACATATGTCAGGCTTTATCTATTCATAATATCAGCCCCCTTATCTCTTATCTTGGCATCCGCTTTCTTTCCGTAGACTGAAAGTGGTAGATTTTCTTCCTTTCACTGATAGCATTGCCAAAAAGCTTTCTGGATGGAAAGCTAACTTACTTTCTTTTGCTAGAAGACTGTAGCTCCTGAAATTCACTATTATCAACTCCATTGCCTACTAGATTAGGGGGGCTATTATGCCTAAAACGGTTTTCAAATATTTCAAAAAAGTCAGTTCCAAATTTTTATTTTTTGGGGACATTGGTGCTTCCAAAAAGATTCATATGGTGGCTTGGGGTAAGGTGTGCTTGTTTATTCACAATGGGGGTTTAGGGTTGCCTTCTTTTTTAGCTATGCAGTATTCATTGAATTGTGGTGTTATATTAAGAATGTATAATTCTGCATCTTTACTCTCTTCTTGGCTTATTGAAAGATATATATCACCATGGAGACCTGTTCCTCGCACTGCCATGGAAGTCTGTTTGCCAACTGCATTGGCTGCTAAAACCAAATTCTCTTTCAGGGTTACTCCTCCTTCTGCTCCCATTGCTGTGCATTGGGATCATTGGTGTTACAACGGTAACATGTAAAGCTTTTCGGATGGCCATTATGTTCTCCTTGCAACTAATCCTAAAACACTTATCAGGGATTTGATTAGTGATAATTGCTGGAGACTGTCTAATGATATTCCTTTGAATGTGAAACATGCAATTCTAGATATCCCAATTTATACAGATTCCAGTTCTTGCTTAATCTGGGATAATCTTAAACATAGTAGGTTTTCTGATTACATAAATGCTTTTCATTCTAATATGCCTAACTATTCCTGGTACAAGTTAATTTGGCACAAGAGCTATGCATTGCGATTTTTTGCCTTCTCATGGCTGGCTCTTGTTGGTGGTTTAAAAATTCTAAAGCCTTGCAAATTCGTAATATATATGTTCCGAACTTCTGCTCTCTCTGTCATGTTTTTCCTGAGAACTCTTCTCATTTATTTTTCGAATGCTCCTATTCTTATGATATTTTGATAAACCTTATGCCTTCAGCAAGACATTTGCTGCTCCGGCCTAACATTTTGCAACTTCTGGAATGGATCATGGATGATCCTGATACTGCTCAGCCGGCTAAAAAACTTCACTTTCTTATCTCTTGCTGCAGTATTTATTATATTTGGAAAGAGAGAAATTCAAGAAGATTTGGCAATATTTTTAATAGCAGTACCTCTACTACTCTTTGCATTAAAAATGTTGTTAATCATAAGATTAATAAGTGGAATGATAGATATATCTCCTATATCTGGTTGCTGTTTTTGCTGGGGTTCCCCTCCTAATTTTCTGTAGGTCTATTGTGGATTCTGGACTCTGTTCTGGCACTATCTCGAAAATTTTAAGTATGCTGGAGGTTGTTATGAGGATGAGTGTTTCATTATGCCTGCTGTGCAAGAATTGCAATACCTGGTCAATGATGAAGCTCCTAAGCAGGCCCCCTTAGGATGGTCTTCGGGCAACCAAGGGGAATTAGATTCGATGATTTTTTATACTATATGAGCCCAGGTGTTATTGTTTAAGGGAGCTTTCCTTTTTGAGTAAACTGATAAGATGTATTCTCATTTTGCTATTGCTTGATCTAGTTCGAGCTTCTTTTTGTGCTCGAATGAGCAGTCCCTTTTTGTATGTTGGGACCTTTTGTAATCCTTGGTTGTAATAGTTTTTCTTTTTAGTGGATTAATATACGGGCTAAGCCCAAATTTTCCCAAAAAAAAGGGATGATTTTGTACTTCATCTCATCAATAAGCTCATTTCTATCGCATTCATATGAAATTGAGTACTATGTAATTTAAAAACTATTTCAAAAATAATATTTGGGATCGTTTTCTTATAATTTATTAATTTAATTAAACATAATAAATTTTATTATTATTATTATATCACTAAATATTTATCATTAAAACTAATATCTTTAATCATAAACTAAGATAACAAATCAAATAAAAAAAATAATGTTAACATAAGTTTAAGTTAAATCTATCAAATCCCCAATTTAGTAAATCCGTCAATTTAGTAAATATGTGATTTAAGGTAAATCGATATAAAAATAGGAAATAGTAAATTTTTAGGATATAAATTTTTGATTTTTAACATTAGACGTCAAATCCCAGAGCCAAACAACCCCTAAAATTAGGTCATCATCATCATTCCCTTCTCCATTGTCACATTTTTAGCTCTTCTATTATGAGCATTTTCTTATTTTTAATTTGTGTTTTAAATTAAATTTCATTTTTAATAGTAGTTATTTATTAATTTTAATTTTAATTACCATCATCTTATTATTTAACTTTAATTATTAATACAATACTAATTATTTATAATTAATTAATTAATTCTAAATGTTAGTAATTGAATAATTTAGTATTCAATTATTGTTTATACAATTAATTATTTAAGTGTTATTTATCTAATTTTTAATTAGTGAATATATTCTTAATTATTGATTAATTATTTAATTAGTATATTACTAATTAATTAAATTGGTCATTATTTAATTAATAATTTATTTATCATTTAGTATTTAATTGCTTACTAATTTTAATTATCTTATCTTCTGTAAGCTTTACGCATATATAAGTTTTTTTTTTATCTTCTCCATTTCTTATTTTTAACTTCACCTAGTAGCGTGAGGTTAATCAATTTATAACGAGACATTAAAAGCTCCTTCGCCTCTTTTAATGGCGTTCCCTTCTTGTCCGATCGAAAGTTACAACTGATAGATAATATTGTCACAACAGATAGATAGCATTCTTCCTTCGCCTCCTTCGATGATGCGGGAATTCATTTATTGTGACGGTAACTACCATTCTCTCCTTTTGTGTGATTCTTTGACAAATCTCATAAAGCCGCATAAATTCTTCGAATTAAAGGATTACGTAAATCTGAGATTTACGCCAAAAAGGAGGAATATAGGATTTAATTCACCAGGATTTAATGAAAGATATGGGGGTAACAAGGTATGTAGGTTGAAAAAGGCCCTATAGGGCTGAAAGGGTCACCTAGAGCATGATTTGGAAGATTCTCAACATTAATGCTTCTTTTTAGATATAAAAAAAGTCAAGGGAACCATACATTATTCTTCGAACATTCAGATTCAGGGGAAATCACAATAGTATTGGTTTATGTGGATGATATTATCTTGACTAGGAATGATGAAAAGCAAAAAGTAATTCTAAAGAAACAACTTACCAAGGAATTTTATATCAAAGTCTTAGTAGATTGAAATACTTTATTGGAATTTAGGTGGCCCACTCAAACAAAGGAATTTCATTTCACAATAAAAATGTATTAAAGATTTTTTGAAAGAAACATATAAACTAGCCTATAAATTGACACTAGCATTAGTAAAACCAAATCTCATATTGGGAGAAGCCAAAGAGGATACAGATGTACACAAGGGAGCCTACCAAAGACTCGTGGGAAAATTGATGTACCTTTTCCACACCAGACTAGATATTGCATTTGCTATAAGTATGGTCAGCCATTTCATGCAAAATTCGAACCAAAAATATGCAAGTGTAGACAAAATATTGCACTATCTTAAAGGGAACCAAAGAAAAGGGATTGTCTTTAGAAGAAATCACAGAATAACCCCAGAAGCTTATATTGATGCAGATTATACAGGATCACCTATAGATAGACAATCTACCTCTGGATACTCCACATTCCTAATATAAAGAACACATAGTGTGAAATCAACAAATGAAAAAGTAGACCCAATTTTTTTATGGCCAAGCCTTAGCAGCAACAAAAAAAGTATCAATGAGCAATATTTTGAGAATAACATTATTTCCGAATAAAGTCTTAGACGGAACACAAATCTCAAAGTTCATTTAAAGAAATCTGCATGTTCTCAAAGCCAATTCTCATTTATAGATGATAGGCATTTAGCTTTCCTAGTATAAAATTTTCAATATTAGAAGTGAGCTTAAACACACTAAACAAGAACAGTAATATATTTCATTATCATAACTCCAAAGCATTCACACTCAATTGCTTAACAGTAGGAAGTAAACAATAAAATTGAGACTAGACCTACATGTTTACTAAAGTTCCCATTTTGTTTGCTTAATTTACTAAGTGAAATGTTAAAACAAAATTCAAACTAAAAGACCATTTGTGGAACAACAAGAATAACATGTTCGTTGACAAGAAAAGCTTAACATGTCAAACAAAAAATCAAGTAAAAAGAGAAAAAATAGCCCTCAAAATGATCAGTAGAACATTATTTTGACCTCATTAATTCGAGCCTCCAAGTCAAATCGTGACTGATAAAGATTGAAGGGGAGATAACTATATCATCTACTAAACAACAAAAGAATAATATGATAGAATTCTTAATAAGAGACAAGAAAAAGAATGGATTTCTTAAAAGATAACATCTATAGAGTAAAATAGTGATTAATGTCTAGATAATAATATTTGTATCAAATTGATCTGTTGACCTCTAAGTCAAAGATCAAATTTGACCAGTCTAGATGCTAGGACCCTCCCCAATTGGTTCAGGGAGTCAGGCCAAGTCTGTTGAGCCTAGACCCAATTCAACTTGGTTTGACCAGGTCAAATGACCCAAATTGACTACCCTTCTTCAAAATCTCTCTCCCTTGGCTCAATCTCTCCCCTCCACTGGACTTAATGGGTCAGACCCAACCCATTGAGCCCAGACCTATACCCTGGGTCAACCTGGTCAGGTTTTCCATGTTAACCCAGTTTGACCCCTTTAGATTCCTTTGAGCCCAAATTAAATCCTAATCAATCCAAGGCTACCCTAGGCTCAAATCCTTCATACCTTGGATCTCCTTGGCTAGGTTGACCAAGTCAGCCCTTGCTTGGTCAACCCTAGTCTTCTCATAATCAAACTGACCTATTTAAATCAATTTAAGCCCATTTAATGCATTAATCTCATTCCAAATGTTCCCTAATTCAAAACCACGGCCAAGGGGAGTTAAATTCCCTCTAAAAGACCCTTGGATTGAATCATAGCCGTCCATGTTAGCCCTAAGTCGTTAAATAGGGATTTTAGGGCTTCATGGAAGGGATATTGCATTCTATTCCTCCTAAGCTTGAACCCTCTCGCGTGTGAGCTCCCCTAGCCTCCTTCCATCCTTCGCGACCAAAACCCACCATCCAAGCCTCGCCGGCGGCGAGATCTCTAGCCACCTGAAGCTAGGAAAGTTCCAAGACAATTTTCCGTCGATCCATTGTGTTTTGAGACGTGATTTCTTCTACAAATAGGAGCGTGGACAATCTATGAGTGCAACAAGCCTTTAAGTGGGTAAAACCGTCCACAAACCAAGGTGAAAACCTAAACCCTAGCCTAGGACACTTAGGTTTAAATTACTTCCCACACACCGCGTTTTAGGATGCGATTTTTCTTCCTCATGAATGCTCTTCATTCATAGGTATTGTATTTAAAATTTCATCAAATTCCATCATCCCAGTCACGTGAACGAGATGATTATTCCATTAGATTCTCGGTTTTGCCCTAGGATCAAAGGTACAAAATCTCCGATGTTGATCGCTTGATCAACGACGATGATCTCATCGTTCTGCGGTCTCTTCCAAATGACAAAAACGACCACGCGGTTACATTTTTAGTCCAGCATAATCATGACCGTCCATCTCATACAGCGAGAGATCAGACGGTCCATGCCCGCGTCCGACGTGGTTAAGTCGCGGGCATGGAAATCAACGCCGCGACAATCATTATCATTTATTGCACAGCGGCGCAATCATTGGCAATGATTGCCCCGAAACCGCGGAGCCAATGGGAGCCCACCGTGTGGCCCACTAACGCCGCATCCACCGTTAATAAGTAATTATTAGTTTTAAATTTATTTTAAATCCTTTTTAAAATCTGATTTCTTCTAAAAATTATTATAAATCCATTTTTTATCTGAAAATTATGCATAATATATCTTTTTGTTCACATTTATCAACTTAATTTAAAATTAATTTTATTTAAAAATATATAATATATTTTGAAATATTGTCAAAATAGTGAGTTGATTTTATTATTATTATTATTATTATTATTTAAATTTAATTTAAAATTTATTATTATTATTATTATTATTATTATTATTATTATTATAGGGTTATTAGTATTATCATTATTATTTTAATCTAAAAATTATTATTATTATTATTATTACTATTTTAGGTAAAAGAAACTTATTATTATTATTATTATTATTATTATGTTATTATCATTATTATTATTATTATTATTATTATTATTTATTATTTATTATTTCAAATTTTATTATTATTATTATTATTATTATTATTATTATTATTATTATTATTATTATTATTATTATTATTTTTATCATTATTATTATTATTATTATTGTTATTATTATTATTATTATTTTAAAAATATTATCATTATTATTTTAATAAATAATATTAAATTTCAAATTTTTTAAGATTTATTTTCATCTAATTTATTAATTATTTTTAAATACTTATTATATATTTTATTTTAAAATATACTTTTAATGCATAAAACTTTGAAAATTCATATATTTTTCGTTTTAACTCTGATTTTTGAGTATAATACCTTAAATTTTTTAAAAAGTTATATTTGTTTATTTAAAAATATTTTCGTATATCAAATTATATTTTTCTAGCTAGTTTTTATTTTACTTTATTATTTTGAGTATTTTAAATACTATTTATAATAATTATTTTGAAGTTAAAAATTATTTTTAAATCATTTTAAAACTCTCTAGGGTAGCCAATGGATCTCCCCTATATTTATTTATTATAATTGAATTTTTTTTAATTACATTATTTTTCAAAACTTATATATTTATGAGTATTTTAAATTATTTTAAAATTACTTATATTATTAAATCTTAATTCCGGGAGATCCACTAATTTTGAATTTTAAACATATGTTATGTGCATGAATAGCAATCATGGGGGAGTGAATTATTAAATGATTGAGTGCCAATCATTCATTAATCATATTGTTAAGCATTCTTAGTTTTCTTTCCTTTATCGTATCTTGTATGTGTATGATGCACAAGCACTTAGTTTAGGTTCTCCTAAATCTAAGAACATGGTGTGTTTACTGTTTTTGTGTACTCCCCCGTATTGTTACCTCAATGGTTAGTCTAAAACTTTATTTTAAATTCATATAATGTAGTGACACCCTAAAAATAATAATTAAGGACCCATCTAGTGAACTTAAAAAAAAAAATTCTAGGAGCTAGGGTAGAGCACTGATTGATATGAAAACTTCAACATTTAAACTTAGTGACACCATGAACATCCCAGAATTTTCTAGAAATTTTTAGGGCTCTTTAGACCCCTTAATTAACCAACCCTAATTTACCTAGTAATTAGGGTTCGATACCTTCTAAAAATTATAATAAATTCATTCCAACTCAAAAAATTCTCTATAATAGCCCAAAATGTTCATAATTGAATCCTCAACCTTAGATAAATAGGGCTCTTTAGTTGGATTTTAATCTGACCCTTAATTTTAAATTTAATAAATTACCATTCTGTCTTTTTTAGATAATTAAAAATTATTTAAAAACCCAAATTTTTCTCCAAACACTTGGGAACACCTCCTTAAGTCATTTCTAGTATTTAGAGGTGATTCCAATCAGTTTAAATTCTCCTACTAAGCTTTTATATGTTATCAATTTGGGATTGTAAATTGAAACTTTTAGAGCATTTACCTCTGGGTCACTATCTTGTCCTAAAGTGAAATAAATCTTTAGAGGGTTAATTTTTTTTGTAATCAAAAGGAATTACAACACCCATTTTTTTATTTCTTCACCAAAACTTAATTCCATATTGATATACACCAGGGTTGTTCTTCTTTCAAATGAAGCATAGCCTTGACCATATGCCCTTTGGGCCATACTCCCACCTCTTTGAGGTAACATGTTTCGAGGCCTAATGACTACGTTCTTGAAGTCATCTTCGCTATGAGATTCTTATACTTTTTTACCTTTTTTCTTTTCTTCTTCTTTTTCTTTTGATCCTTTTGATTCTTGATTTTGAATGGAAATTTATTCACTTATTTTCTCGTCAATCTTGATCTCAGCTTTAAGAAGGGAAGAAGACCCTTTCGGTATAAAATATGCGACATCCTCTCATAGATCCAAATCTCTTGAACTGAGAATGGTTCAAATCACCCTTAAATACATTTTTAATGTCATCTCATTGGTACTTGACGTATTATAGGATAGATGGAACCATCCTATATTTTTGGATCTAGGACCTAACTAAAAGTACATTGAAGGACGTAGCTGAATCAATTATTTGAAATTTCACTTCAATTTTGAGTTCTCCAATTTCCAATAGGAGAGTGATCGAATTGAAAGCCATCTTGCATTTTTTGTTGAACCCATATAACACCAACTTATTAGTATTGAGCTTACTGGTATCAACTTTAAGATAGACAAGGGTCTTTATATTCATCACGGTGACTGATGTACCTGAATCAACAAGGACTCTTGATGACTTGAATTTTCCTACATTTATAGTAATATAAATAGGGTAGTTATAGTCAGCAGTACCTAAAAGTACGTCTTTATCTGAAAAAGTTACTCCATACATTTCCTTGAAGTATAGTGCTTCATCTTTTGAGGTCGAAGCCTGTTGAGCTAAAAAAATCTCTAGGTCAAGAAGTGCCTTGATTAAGGAATACCTAAGGTTGAATATAATGTTCTAGCTCACCTTAGGAAGTTTCCAGCCAAATTAAACATCTATGATGTCCTTATCCTGCCAAAAGATGAGTTACCTTGCTTAAAGTTGAGTGGTAACTTGGATTGAATCATTGGAAATAACTTTTTTATCTTTATCCCGAGGGGCAAGCCTAGGTGGTAAGACTTTACCGCCATGAAGTTGTAAATGCTCGACATCCTTGATAGGGCAAACTACAGTGGAGTCTGCACTCTCCATAGGGGTCAAATCATCATTGTTTGAATGGGTGTCTGAATCTATTAGATTTATCATTATAGGACTTCCCTAAAAGTTAATTTTAAGGAGCTCACTATCTGATATGATCTCAGGTTCTAGATCCCCTTTAAAGATTAAAACTGGAAGGTCTAGTTTTTAAACATTTGGATCGATCTCAATAGAACTTTGAATTTCTTTGAAAGAGTTATTAATTTGCATTTTATCACTATATCTAATCATCAAAATTAACACAGAAGGATGCTTTGATTAAATTTACGATCTTTGCCATTGATGGGGCAGAGTAAAAGTCAGATAATAGGCGCAGGGATGGGGCCTTTATGCCACCATCTGCCGCTCAAATCAATCTATCATCAGTACACTTCTCTACAAAAACATTATTCTTTTCTTTTTTATTTAGTACACTAGTTCCTAGAACTACTGGAGTGGGGAGCAGCTCATCATCCTCCTGCGAAGCCTCCAGGTCAACCTCCTAAATTGGGCTCTAGGCTCTCATCCGCAAATGCTGAGAAAGATGAAAAAGACTTATTAATTGACTTTTTAAGAGTCTGGGATAAAAGTATATCCTAGCCATATTCAATTGATAGAGGAATGCTAGAAGGATTACCTGAAATGGCTTTGACAGAGCCTTGTTCCGAGTTGACTAGGTACTCTTTAGGAATGTTGATGTTACCTTGCCCTAAGTTTTTTTATATCCAGTCTTTGAAAATAATATAGTCTTCAATCAGATGGTTGAGCATGTGATTGTTAGGACAATATTTAGGATCATCTTTACTATTTGCATCCTATGACCTTCTAGCTTCTAATAATTAGAAATCTAGCTTTTTTAGAAGGCTCGTAAAGTTCTTCTTTACCGACTCTCTTTTAAATGGGTATGGTCTTACCAACCTCTCTTTAATGTAGGCTGAGTAAGTCTCACTAAGAGTTAATGAGTTATTTGGAATTGTTTCATTTGAATTGGTGGTGGAGGAGCATTGGGCTGGCTGGTTAGTAGCTGTTTTCCTTTATCGACAGTCTAAACTGTAGCTGCTCTCTTTTTGAAGGAGCTGGCCGACTTTGGAGCTTTCTTGTAATCTATAAGATTCTTCAAGAATGACATCCGAGGAGCATCTTTCTATAGGTTTATTTCCTTATTTAGAAGCTTCTCAAAGGTTTTAATTGTGAAACCCTTCAGAATAAAAGCAATAGACCCGTCGATATTCTTTAGAAGAATCTTTACTTCATGTTGGTCTTGTAGATGGGGTTCACACTTCATCGAGAGATTTTACCACCTTAATATGTACTCAACCAAAGTCTCCCCCAGCTTTTTCTTTTTGATGATGAGATCACTCATGGTTGTGTGTTGCTGTGCTCCTAAAAATCTCTTTAAGAATATATTTTCAAGTTCATTATTTTTTTTTTGTAAAACTGTTGGACAAATCTGTGTACCACTCAAAAGATATGCCAGAAAGACTACTAATAAATTGGCAAAATAGTAGAGCATATGACCCTCAAATATTACAATAACTTGCTCAGAAGTAGGCCAGATTCTACCTCTGGTTTTCAATTTTGGTGAAAATTTTAAAAATGGTGGCACAAAGTCCTTAGGATAAGGAATAAAATCATATTCCTCGGGGTAGGGTCTAGTCTTTTGAATAAATACAGTTCTTTAAGAACCTGGTCCTAAATCAACTATTTGAGGTCTTTTTGAGCCAGTACCAGAGGTATTGAAGAGACTGTTGGTTTGAGTATTGGTTGAACTGAGGGAATTGAAAGAATTGGTTATTCGTCTTATGGGACTGTCAACACTAACGCATGGACCTTAGAACTAGATTTGTGTTTACTGTGCTGATTAGTGACTGCTTGAATGGCAGGTGGTTGTTGCTTAAACATAGGTTGTTTTGACTTGTCCAACTATTCTTACATTTCCTAGAATTGAAATAACATGTATATAAATTGTGCCTCCAAGTTTTTGATATGATGTTCCTCATCTCTAGCCATTATTAAACCATCTGAATTTGAATCAACACCTGCCGAGCCTTCCTCCTTGATAGAAAGGCATTTATTTGGCTCAATTTTTTTAACAGATCACCTAGTTTAACCATGTAGATACTACTATTGACCACATCTTCTTCCATCAACAAATCTTCAAATTTCGGATCAAATGCTTCTTCAACTTCCTTCTTCCTCAAAATATCATAAATCTACTATACTACCTCATCGATCGGCAGGTCCATTATTACTTTGGGTTCAATGGGTAGGTAGCCTTTGTAATCCATCATGTCATAGAACTCGTTATCTTGTAACTTAGAAATGATAACTTATAACTTAAGATCATCAGTCATCGAGGGTTCTGCCATTAACTACTCAATTATTTCATGTTCTTCATATTGAGTCATTCCCTCCCCTTTAGCTATTCTAGGGTCAGTAGTCAAAAGGGTGGAATCCCTGATAGGGTGAGGGACATCTACCTTAGGAGGTTATTGACCTCATTTTTGTATGAGGTCACTTGGGCCAATCTAAATTCTAGATCTATTTATACCCTAAGATCTATTCAAACCCTAGATCTATCTTGACCTTAGAATTTATTTAGAACCCAAATCTATTTAGACCCTAGGATTAATACAGATCTTAGATTAATCTATATTCAAATCAAGACCAGAATTAAAACCTATCTAGATCTAAGTTCCATCTTAAATCTTAATCTAGCCTCATATATAGCTTCAACCCTATCCAATCACTTATGTCATCCAAATAATCCAAAAATCCATATCAAATCCAAAAATTCAAACCAAAATCTAATGTTCAAAGGCTTAGGTCCTGAAAGCCTTTTTTAGTAAATTTTCAAACATTTCAAACTAAGTCAAATAACCTCTGATTCATGATCTATCAATTACATATTTATTAGGCATATACCTAAAATCTACCCTACAAATTTAAACTCAACATGAGGCCTCTAACCCTAGAAACTAAATATATTTTCAAAGGACGACCGTAAAACCTTCAATATTTATGGCCTATGCCACTTGACTTACCATCTAGTGGAATTTAACTTTAGAGCCATCTCCAAAGCTTATATGCACATCCCGACCCTTGATTATGATATTTTGAGCAGTAAACTACATTTTGGTGGACCCACTTTGACCTTCAATTAACTAGGGGTCATAATGAACAAAATGCCCCTTAAAGATAATTTTGGATTTTTCATAGGCTTCAACATGGCTTTTCAAATTAAGTTTCAAAACCTCTACCAATGCTTTCTAATCATCATTAGGAGTGTATAGGACTCAAACTCCTGGTCAAGCCTGGTTGACCAAGTCAACCTATTTTAACCAAAATACCCCTTAGAGGTTTAAACATCCATTTTGATTTAAATGGCCTCCCCATTATATGGAACCACTTTCATTCAACACAAAATATTATTTTAAATCTATTAAGCTCAAACCCAGGCCCTGAGTTAACCTGGTTGACCAAATAGCCCCTTAAGGGTTTAAATGGTCAATTTGGTCAAAATGACCATTATAACCCCTAGGACCACCTTTACGTGACCCTATTTAACATTTCAAATGTACTAAGATCAAATTTAGCCCCTAGGTCAACTTGCTTGACCTTAATAACATTTAAGGGTTTAAATGAGTTAATCCAACCCATCAACCAAACTAATTTTTTTTAAAACCCTCAAACCTACTCCAATTGATGCTTTTAGTGTTTCCAAACTTTCTTGGAGTAAAAATATGGTCGATTTGACCAAGTCAATTCATTTTGACTTGGTCAAATCCCCTCAAAATCGCATATGACTACTCAAATTTTAATCCCATGGCTTGATACTCCTACCAAGTCAGCTCAAGACCTACCCCATGCCACCTTGCATGCCACGTCATTTGGTTTGACTTGTTGACTAGTCAAACTAGTCAATAAATAGTCAAAAGAAAATTAAAAGACCAAATTACCCCTCTCATCAAAAGCTAGCATGGGCTAAACTCAACTCCATCTCCATGTATTTGAGCAGTTTAGGAGGACACTTGATTTCAATCCAAAGCCCCCTAAATCTATCCAACTCAATGGGATAAGAGATAAGAGCCAAAAATCCTTCCCAAAGAATGATCATTCACTTCTATTTCCAAAAACCCTAGCTCCAACAACTTCCAACTCTCCTAGCTCTTTCTCAAACTTCCCCAGTGATTTCTACAGCTATTCCAGGCTTTTTCCAAACTTTCCCAAGCTCAAAAACCCCTTTTAGTGAAGAGAGAGAGAGAGAGAGTGAGAGAAAGAAGATTTTATACATCAGCTTTCAATCTAATCGTAAAAAGCTTTTAGCGTCTTCGAGAAAGTTGAAGAGGTCATTTGAAGCATTCTAACAAGCCTAAGAAACAAAAAAAACTAAAAGTTGGATTGTAAGTTATTCCCATTTTTAGTTAAATTTTAGACTTAAAATTTCTCTAATCTGTAATGCATGGAGTCTCAAAACTTTATGAATTGGAAGGTTAGGAAATCATGAGCTTATGTTTCAAATTTCATCAAATTTGTATGAGTATTTTGAAAGCTATGGCTATTTAAAAATTTTAGTTCTTTATGAAGTGAATTGTTCTGGTTTAATCTAAGCCGTCTGATTAATCCTTTTGCACGATAGGATGGCTCATAGAAAGCAATGTCACCTAAATTAGAACAACACATGGCTATCAGAAGTGTGAAATGTATCACCCCTATTTTGATAAAAAAAATAAATAAAAATTCAATTTAATAACCAGAACTTTAAAAATTCATAGAAAATTTATTGTTTCACCAAATTAAGTATTCTTGAGCTCGTTAGAAAGGGCTTAAGACCTACTGAAAGTTTGTTATGGATGTTAAGCCCTTATGAACTAGCCCGAGGCTAACCAGTGGGGATGAATTGGTAATTTAAAAATCTTTGAAGCAAAAAAGAAAAATCTTTTTTAGCATTTTAGATTTTTTAAAACCAAATAAAATTATCTCTAAGTACGAAAGCAAAACAATTTTATAATAACACAAATTCAAAGTTTTTAATCTTAAATAAAATCACAACAGAGGGAAGAAATTTAAATGTGAAAATAAAAAAAAAAAAAAAAAAGAATACACCAAATTTTATAGTGGTTCGGTCAACCGACCTACGTCCACTCCCTAGAGCCTCCTCTCCAGTATTACACTAAAAGAAGTGTCTCTTTTCTTTCCCCCACAGCAAGGCGAAGAAGCCCTTACAAAATCTTTCTACCGTGCTAGTGAGGCAGAGCACATTGAATCCTTTTACTCCCTCTGGGAGTAGGCAAAGAACCATGAATTCTTTTTTCACCCTTGTGGTGATGGCAGAGAATAAAGGAATCCTTTTACTCTATCCTGGAATTGGCATATAACCCGGATCTGAGCTGATGATCATCTCCAAAGAGCAACCAAGGAACCAAGGATGAAGTTTGAAAAAGTTGATCAAATCCTAACTTGGAGCAACCTTTGTGAACTCCCTCACAAACTCTCCCTCATAAGATTCTCTCTCTCTCTCTCTCTCTCTCTCTCTCTCTCTCTCTCTCTCTCTCTCTCTCTCTCTCTCTCTCTCTCTCTCCCCCCAAACTCTCCTCCTTAGGGTTTACCACAACAAAAGATCTTATGAAGAGTCATAAGATGAGAGCTTCAATAAAAGACTTCTGAAAAAACTCTAATATTTAATTTGACATCAAATATCATCTAGGATGATCATATGATCGTCCTATATGTTTAGTACAAAATAGCCCTTTTAGCTAGTCTAATATAATCAATTCAAGTTTTTTTATATATCATCTAGGATGATTCTATGATCGTCTAGGATGATTAGTTCAACATACTTTATTGATCATCCAATATGACATGGGATGATAGCTGGCATTCTCATATCATCCTGGAAAACATTCGGGACGTCCAGAACAATCGGACTGGATGATTATAAGAAAACCATGATTTTCATCTTAGATGAAAGGAATTATCCCATAAAATATTAAATATTGTGTAGGATAATTTTACAATATTTTATATGATCTGATCAATCAATCAAACCATAATTACTCTCCTAATTATAGGATCAATTTAGGCATAATTGTCCCAAATCATCTAGGATTGACACAAATCATCTAGGATGATCAAGATCGTTCAATAAATTTTTAATTATAAAATCTTGCCTAAATTATGATTGGCAGTTGGTTTCTAGATTTAAAACAAATCGTCATGTACAATATTAAGTTCATCCAGGATCATTAGTTTAATTAATCTTATTTGAACCAAATGTCCTAATTTGGGTTTTGTGATAAACGGATCACCCAGGATGATAGAAATTGTCATATATGATTAATTTAGAAAATTTAAAATCTTCCCGACTCACTTACTCACTCCCTTGAGTGTGTATGTGCAAGGTTACATAGCTTCAAGATCAATCACATTACATTTGGCACAAAAAAGGTTAAAAAAGCATTGGAATTGAAATTACAGACTTAACTCTATCCTAGTCTATCCAGTCTTGAGCTAGCTTGTAATTGAGCTTGTAGTCCAGAAATGTTAGCTCATAACAATGAAAATAAATTTGCAATAAACTTAATTAATAAGAGATAACATGATAAGTAAAACAATAATGTTTGTTATCATCAAAACACAATGCTTGGGCTAAGATATGTAACAATCTTCCTCTTTTTGATGATGACAAATATTATTTGTTAAAAGTTTTCAAAGAGATTTTTGTTATTCCCTACTCACCCTTGCTAAGATAATCTTTTGAAAAATAGAGGAGGTGAAAAATATTATTTTGAACAAAATTACAAAAAAAAAAAAACTAAATAAGAAACAAACTTAACACTAAATAGAAAATAATATAAAATACTAAGTAGGAAAATAATATTTTACAACCAACACACTACTCCCCCTTTTTATATATCAAAAAGGAGAAATAAGAAAAATACTAAATAGAAGTAAATACATCACAAGGTACAAAATTAAATACTAGTAGAAAACATAGAAACAGAAGCACTGAACAAACTAGAAAAAACAAAGAATTTAGATCACGTTGAGGTGGTGGAAAGGAATGATTAGGAGAACTTCAAAACAAAAGTGAAAAATACAAAAACATGCAACAAAATTAAAACCAAGCTATAATAAAAAATAAAGACAAATAGAGTAAAAAAAATATATTTTTTCAAATCAATCACCTCTAATAAATGATAAATTTAACTTGTTGTTAGATTCAAAAAGCCATAAGAAATGAATTGACAACGTTGAAATCTAGAAAGTTAGAAAATTAATTTTGTAAACCCTAGCTCAGACTCATTTCAGGTTCAAATTCTTTTTAAACAAGAATCTAATTCACAAATAAAAAAGATAGAAAAAATGATCTTTTCAAACTTCTTTCCAAAAAAATATCTAATAAAAATAATATTGCAAAGTAATTAACCACATATAAGAATTTTAAATTTAGGTGTTTGAAGATATTAAGTGGCATATGAATTCTTCTAAGAGTTAAAAGATTTGAAAGAGAATGAAGCTTATTACTTGGTGGGCGCATTTTATGCCTCTTTTTTAGTTGTTTGACACACTTTGCGTATCTTTTTATTGTTGAGCTTATTTTGTGCCTTTTTTCATTTATTTGATGATCATTACACATCTTTTCAGTGTTGAGCTTATTTTGTACCTCTTTTCATTTCTTTTGTGAGCTTGCTTCATTGCAAAACCTTCAAAGACTCTTAGCTGTGAGATTACCTTCTGGATATAAGAGAAGAGAAACTCACTCTCTTCTATAAGGAAGAGTAAAACATAAAACAAAAATCATATATATATATATATATATATATATATATATATATATATATATATATATATATATATATATATATATATATATATATGATAAATGCAACAACGTGATTAAGAAAATTTGAAAGTGATTCTTTGATTTGAAACATTATTCATGTAAGATAGATTACTGTAGGAAGATAAAATTGATCTCTATTTTAAAGTCCAACTTTTAATTTTGAAATAAATTTTGATTAAAAAGAAAAATACACCACTAAAGGAGTTAAATGAAGAGAAACAATCATCAATGTTTATTCCTTTAACTCTTTTAGAGGAGTCAATCACTGTTTATAAGCTTCCAAATAAAACAAAGGCAAAAGTCTCATTTAAAAATCAAGTTTATCAGTCTAAGAATTCTCTTAATAGTAGTCTTATGTCAATGTGTTTGGTCATGGAGTGTTGAATTAGATTCTTTGAAATGTAGATGGCACTACTATTATTATATAAGATTAAAATTATTTCTACATATAATCCTAACCTAAAGGACTTAGGCCACACAATTTCCTAAGGTAGTGTATTCTACTTCAGTAGTGGACAATGTAATTGAGTTTTATTTTCTACTAGTCTAATAGACTAAAGTCTATCCTATATTTTGACATGTCCCAAAAGTTCTTTTTCTATCAACCTTACATCTTGCAAAATACGAATCAGAATACCCAATAATTTCAAAAGAAGTGCTATGCCATGGATACCAAATTTCTAAGTTTTGAATTTCTAAAAGATATCTAAGAATTCTCTTAATAGTAGTCAATTGGGACTCTTTTGGATCAGCTTGAAATATAGCACAAAGATAAACACTAAATATTATATCAGGTATGGTAGCAGTTAAGTAAAGAAGTGATCTAATTATTCATCTATATTTCTTTTGATCAACAAATTTTCCATTTGAGTCTTTATCAAATTGAACAGTAGAGCTCGTGGGAGTGTTTATTTGTTTGGCCTTATTCATTTTATTTTTTTTAAGAATGTTCTTAATATATTTAGAATGACTAAGAAATGTCCCATCATTCATCTGCTTTATGCTAAACCTCAAAAGTAAGGCAGTTCTCCTATCATACTCATCTTAAATTCCTTACTCATTATATTTAAAAATTCATCACATAATTTTTTTATCAGAGGATCCAAACAGAATATCATCAACATAGATTTGGATAATGAGTAATTCATCTCCTACCTTTTTTAAAAATAGGGTGGTGTCTAAGTTCCCCTTATCAAACTCTCTTTCTAGTAGGAATGTGCTTAGCCTTTTATACCATACTATAGGTGTTTCTTTTAGTCTATATAATGCCTTTTTTGAAAGTACGAGATGTGCCGAGAGGGGGGGCATGGGCGGATCCCAGTTATGGTAAGGGTGGGCAAATGCCCACCCTAAAAAAAAACTATAGTGGAGGGGCTATTTCAGAATTTTGCCCCCCCCCCTCCTCACAAAATTTTTTTTCCCTAAATTAAAACAGCGGGACCTGTTTGCCCAAATATTTTCTTTCCGCCTATTCCCTGTTCGGCTGTTCGCAAGCACCTCACGAAGCATTGCAGCCGCCTTGCCTTCTTGAAGAGTTCGTCGGATGCCGGACGGCCGAAGCCCTGTTTTCCGTCTGTTCCCTGTTCGCAAGGTCCTCACGAAGCCATCGCAGCCACTGGCCCGCCCGCTAGCCTCTCTTCCCAGTTCGGCAGTTCCCAGTCCGCAAATCGCTGAAGGTAAGTTTTGAAATTTCAATCAAACTTTAACGCATATGTTTTTTTTTTTTTGTGATTTTTTGTGAGATTTGCTTAGAAAGACCATTAACATCATTAACACCTTCAAAGAAAAGTGTTTAACACGTTAATTTCTACTCAAAGTTTAACACGTTTTTTTTCTTGGTTTTTTTAGACTTGTTTATTCAACAGTTTAAGGCTTCTCTGACAACAATTTTTGCTTGTTTTGGAATATTAGCTTCTCTGATCTTTGTTTGCTTGAGGTCTGAAGACATTTCTTAAATGTTCTTTTTCTAGGTGCTTGGTTTGAGCAGTGAGTACTGAGTAGATCAAAATTTCTGTAGCTTTTAATAATTTTCTGTAGCAAACAGCCAAATAGCGAAACATTATGATTTGAGTTTCTGTAACAATTTCTGAAATTTCTGTAGCTTTAACCATAGATAATTTCTTAAAGTTATGTAGTTTTAAACATAGATAAATCTTAAGTAGATTGAAATTTCTGTGACAATTTCTGAGCTTTAATCATAGAGAAATTAGGTATTAATTATTAAACAAATAAAATTGAGAAAGATTTGAGTTTGTGTCTCAATTATAATGTGAATAAATTTGTCAAATTCTAAATAGGACCTATCCTCACCATTTAGCATTAACTTTTACTTAGCATTTCTATATTAATTTTGTATTGTCTTTTTTTATTAGAGTAAGAATGTTAGCTAATTTGGATTGCTCATTGTTAGCCTTTTGAGAAATGGAAAGATTCTTGAAGCGAAAAGAACGTGTCGATTGATATTGACAATCTACATGCTGATCTTGGTCTTCGACCATCCATCTGGAGTTACGATTTAAATGATCGTGATAGAGTTCGAAGAGCTTATTTATTGAAGGGACCGCATCAACCCAAAAATTATCAATTCCCTCAAACAACAATAGGGAACATTGCACGTAGATTTAACTCAAAATGGTTTGAAGACTTTCCTGATTGGATGGAATATAGTATTCAGAAAGATGCAGTATTTTGCCTTTATTGCTATTTATTTAAACCTCAAGAGCAAGTTAATACTAGCAAAGGCGATGGAGATACATTTGTTGGTGAGGGATTTAAGAATTGGAAGAGAAAAGAGAAGCTTTTGAGTCATGTTGGAGATCACAACAGTGCACACGACAAGGCAAGACATAAATGTGAGGCTTTAATGAAGCTGGTGTTTTAATAAATGACATGGAATCTTTTGACTTTATCTTGACATTGCATTTGATGATTGACATTTTAGGGATTACAAATGAATTATCTCAAGCATTACAAAGAAATGATCAAGATATTATAAATACAATGAAATTGGTACAAGTGTCCAAATAACGATAGCAAATGATGAGGGAAAATGAATGGGTGCCTTTACTTAAAGAAGTGTCACGCTTTTGCAATATTTTTGAAATTGAAGTTTCAAATATGGATTCTAAATTCAAGGCTCGTGGACGATCTGTAAGAAAATGTGAAGAAATTACAAACTTTCATCATTATCGAGTAGATTTATTCTACGCGGTTATTGATATGCAACTTCAGGAATTGAATAACCGATTCTTAGAAAGTAGTACCGAGTTACTTCTTTGTGTGATATGTCTAAATCTGAGTAATATGTTTTCTGCTTATGATAAGAGAAAATTAATTCGTCTAGCAGAATTATATCCAGCAGATTTTTCTATGATTGATCTTGTGTCTCTTGAGCATCAACTGTCAACTTATATTATTGATATGCGTACTAGCGAGGAGTTTTCTTCTTTAAATAGCATTGCTGCTCTAGCAAAACAAATGGTAAAGGATAAAAAAATGTTGTGTATCCACTAGTTTATAAACTTATTGTTTTTGCATTGACGTTACCAGTTGCTACTGCTACGATGGAGAGAGCATTTTCTGCAATGAAGATCATTAAGCATCGACTTCATAATAAAATGGGTGATGTCTGGCTTAATGACTGTCTAGTGCCATATATTAAAAAAGAAGTATTTGATTCTGTTCCGAATGAAGTCAATATGCAACATTATCAGAAAATGCAAAGTAGAATGCAAAGTCTGTAATTTTCTTTTTAATTTAAAAAATTATGATGAAATATAATGCTTTGTTTTGAATTTTGTTAGTGAAATATAACTATATTTTTTGTATTTATATATTTATATATATCGGGTTTGCCCACCCTAAAAAAAGGGCTGGATCCTCCACTGGGGGGGTGGGGGTGAAAAGGTTTTTTAAAAATGAATCGTAAACATGAGTTTAAATTTTTTAAGGATTTTTTTAGATTATTTAAATAATGATTTAACTAGTCAAATGTGGAAGCTAATGATTCGTTCACAATTACAATAGTGGTGATAAAATTTTAAATCTCATAATGAAAAAAAATTAAAATTAGATCTTTTATCAAGCAGTTAACATAGAAAATAAATGCAAGAAAAGTAAAATAGGTAGAACAAAAAAAGCACACTAGGATTTTTTATAGTGGTTCAGTCACTTGACCTACATCAACTCTCCCGAGTCCTCCACTTTGAGAGTTGCACTATCAGAAGTTGAATCTCCTTTTGCTCCCACATCAAGGTGGAGAAGCCTTTACAAAACTCACTTTCACCTTCCCCAGTGTGACCAGACACTATGTCACCCTCATGGTGACGGTGACGATAGTAGACCCTCTCCTTTTTCTCCCTCTTAGAGAAGACAGAGAACCTCGATAACATTGACCTATAAGCCTCTCTCTAGAGAGGTTCTATAAGACTCACCAAGGCTACATGAGGAGCAAGCGTGCAGCTAGATCGGAGCAATCATGTGATCCAAATTCATACATGCCTTCCAGAGTATGAAATGGATGGGTCCCTAAACACTTAATTTTTTTTTTGTAAGTATGGATTGTACTATACGGTCACAGTTCATACTTGCATTCTAGAGTACGAAATTGTGAGGTCCTTTTTCATCCCTAATTTTTTTACAAATGAACTTGAAAATTTTTGTAATTGATCATACCGTACGATATCATCATCGTACGTACGCCGTACACGGTACAAAATTGTGGGGTTTCTCTTCGTCCCAACAAAGATGAAAAATTTTCTAATTGTTCGTATCAGACGAACATGGTTTGTACCGAACGATGATCGTGTATGAAATGGTTTCATACCGATTCACAATAGGTTTGTTTGTAACAAATTTTGAACTATTCATACGTCTGAAATCTGATCATATTGTACGATTGTATACGCTCAAAATTAAAAGTTTCATTTTTCTGGATGGTTTTTCATATCGTTAGTATAAAATATCCACTAAAACTGACGTGAAAAAGTCTTGTCTTCGTGATTTTCAAGGGCAATTGAAAGAGAGAGTGTTTGAGAGAGATTTCTTGCAAGTGGAGTGTAAAGGGTTCACAAGGTTACTCAAAGGTAAGGATCTGTTTATGATTTTTGTTTTCACTCTTCCTCTTATCTTTCTAGTTGCTCGTGTGAAGATCCTTGGAGAAGATTCGGCACTCTGCCGACACTTGGAGAGTGTGAAAGGATGACAGTTCTTTGCCGACACTTGGAGAGTTTGAAAAGATGATGGATCTCTGCCTATACTTGGAGAGTGTGAAAGGATGACGATTCTCTGCCGACAGTTGGAGAGTGTGAAAGGATGATGATTCTCTGTCAACACTTAGAGAGTGTGAAATGCTTACTATTCTTTGCCGATACTTGGAGAGTGTGAAAGGATGACGGTTTTCTGCCGCACCGAGGATTAGTGGAAAAGAGGTTTTATAAAGGCTTCTTCAACTTGCTGTGGGGGCAAAAGGAGAAACAGTATGGTAATAATGCAATACCTGAAGGGGGAGTCTTCAGGGAGTGGATGTAGGTCATTTTATTTACTGCAAGTTATATTCTAGAGTTGAATTTTTTTTAAATCTTAATTAACTTGCTAATTGGATCAAAAGTTTTCAAATTTTAAATCCAAGATAAAGTTTTAAAATTACCAATTCCCTGAAGACTCCCGGTAGAGAGAGCGGTTCACGGTTCGACCGGTTCAACCGGACCAGACAACGAACCGGTAGAGAAAGCAGTTAAAGGTTCGACCGGTCGAACCGGGGTCGAACCGGGTGACGTAATAAATAGAATTTAGATGATATAAAAAGTCATATGATAAAATAACTTTTTTATTAAAAAATCAATTGAATTCATATATTACTAATATCTTATATAAATTTAAATTTAAACATATTCAATCTTTAAATTTAATTTAAATTTAACCAAAAATTAATTTATAAGTTATAAATGAATTAATAAGTTTAATATAAATAATCCTTATTTTTATGTTATATATTTATATATAATTTATATATTAGATGCATATTATTATTTTACATTTATAAATTATTAAGATTAAATTAAATCATTTATTATAAATAATGAATAAATTAATTAATATTTATAGCACATAAAAAATTATGAATATAATTTATTAATTTATTTAATATTATTAATTTGAAATAAATATTAGTTCATCATAAAAATATTATTTAAAAAAATTTATTTTAAAATGAATTGTGTATGTTATAAACTTAAGTGTTAAGAAGAAAGAGATATGAGCTTTAGATGTTTTAGTCCCACATCACTTGAGAGACTTTCCCTTGGTGAAGCTTTTACTATATATTGGTTTTTTTTTTTTTTTGGGACATTTAGGCCAATTAAGGTAAACTCACACACACAACGCATACACATAGATTCGAATCTTGGACCTCTTAGTTGGAAGCCTAAGCTCTCAACCAATAGGCCAAGGAGAGTTGTGTTATATATTGGTTTTTGAGCTTTAAGAAGTAGTACATCATGTAAAGGGTTAAAGCTTTATGAAATGCTTGTTTTTAATTTTTTTAATTTAAAATTAAGCATTTCAAATTTGAAATTAAATTATAAATATTTTTTAATATTTTAAAAAATAAGTTATTTAAAATTTAAATATTAAAAAATACAAAAATTGAACCGGCCGGTTCAAGAAAATCGTGACCGTTTTGCCGGTTCAACAGTTGAACCGGCGGTTCTGAACAAAACCGGCCGGTTCAAAACTAAGCCGGTTTTCAGGTTGAATCGAACCGGCCTTCAGACCGGTTCACGATTGAACCGGTCAGACCGGCCGGTCCGGTCCGATTTTTAAAGCATTGGTAATTCCCTAAAATCAAACCGGGATTTATTGATCTCCCTTAGGTCCATCGATAGGATTTGCTGAGCGTACAATCCCTTTTGTCCGATTTTTAAAGCATTCATTATCCGGTACACAGCAATTCTGGGAAACTGTTAGGGAATTGCGTTTCAATCCCTTTTGGGTAGGGTTAATTTCGAGGCCGATGAATAGGAGAGGAGATTACTTGCGCGTTCGCAAGAAGAGATTGTGAGAGCTGTCCTTCAGTCTGAAACAGTCACGGTTTCGAATACGTCTGATATAAGCGCCGCTTGTTCACGATCAAGCAAAACTTTCTTTTCGCCTTCCTCGCTGCCCATCTCTCGGATTTCCATTGTGGTTTCGTGAAGAATTTGGGATCTAGGGTTTCCATCTCTTCTGCAGGGAAAGAACAAATTTTTTTTTGGGAATTCTAGTAAGTATTTTTTTTTTTTGAATTTTCATGATTGGGTCCTCTTTGGCTGAACAATTTGTCGGGGATTCTTGCAAGTATGTTTTATTTTTCCTATTAAGGTTCTATTGGTTCTTGTTGTTTTTTTATTTTATTTTTAGACTGGGTTCTTCTTTGGTTTTTTTTTTTTTGCTGGTGTGCTTTATTGTTTTTGCTTTGATTGAGGCATTGACCTGTGTCCGTGCTGCTGCGAGGTGATATATTCTAACTTGATCTGTGTCAATTTTCTCGGAAGAGTGAAGACGATGATTGCATTCTTTGTTACGGTATTTCGTTCTTTAGGATATCTGAATATAATGATTTTGTACTTCATCTCATCAAGAAGCTGGGCACCGCATTCATATTAAATTGGGTACTTTGTGATTAAAAACTATTTTAAAATTATGATGGTGTTTCCTTGTCCGATTGGTAATCATAACAAATAGATAACATTGTCACAATAGATAGGTAGATAGTGTTCTTCTTTCGCCTCCTTAGACAATGCGGGAGCTAGTTCATTATGATGGTAACCACCTTTCTCCCCTTTCATGCGCTTCTTTGGCCAAATATAATAACATTGTATAAATCCTCCGAATCATATGATGTACTAAATCTGAGATTTACCCCAAAAATGGGGAATAGAGGATTAATACCGCCGTGAGATTTTAGATGGCATTTTTTCCTATTTGGAAAGATTTATCGTAAATTTTGCTTAAAATTTGATACCAAATAGCCCCTTAGTGTTTCTCACAAATTTAATACATAAACATACTGAGTCACTTAACCTTGGTGGTTGCCCCTGAGCATGTCTTGTTTGTTTTTGCTATTTATTTCTAACCTACGCTAGGGGAGAACAAAGAATTATAATTATTTTGAAAGGAATGTCCAGCCCTCCAACCCTTCATGTGCCATTGCCACATTCACTATTTATTATGGGTGTTTTATTGATTTATAACTGGAGTCTTGTGATGGAGGCAAGGGTGAATTTATGTGGTTAATATATATTACTTACAAAATTTATAATGCCTTATTGGAAATGGACATTTTTATCATTAAATATCTCAAAATTTATCATTATTATTGATACATAATCCAAAAATTATCTTGATCTGGCACGAATCTCAAAGCAAAATCAATTTGGAAACTTCCAAAATTAAAATTAGGAGCATCTGAACTCCGATTTCAGCAAACTTACAGTTGAACTGAGCGTCTCGTAAATACGAACCCAACGACACCAAATTCGACTCAATCCGAGCCCAAATGGGTCCAAATCAAGGACTTGAAGCACTGTTGAAAGGTTCAAACCACAATTTGGATTACCAAACGGCTTCCAAACATAACAAACTTACAGTCAAATCGAGCGGCTTGATGAGACGAATCCAACGAGCCCAAGATCACTGAATTCCAGCATCACTATGACATTCAAACTTCCATCGAATGGTTCATGATCAAGGGATTCAAGATCGGCCGTCCATCCAACCACTCCCAACTTACCCTTGATCCTCCACCTATTTACGGACCATGCCATTCCCAAAATCTATAAATAGTGCTCCATCTCCTCTTGGAAAAGGACCCATAAGCCTAAGGAAAAGAGAGAGAGATCGGGGATCGCTCTTGCTTCCTTGCCTTCTCGACCACCGCCGGAGTCTCGTCGGACCACCGCCGGAGTCTTGCCGGACCACCACCGGTCCACCGCCGAAGACCCTCACCTTTGCCAGACCTTCATCTAAGGCTCGGAGTTCTGCCCAACCATCATTTAAGGCTCGAAGTCCTGCCATACCATTAGCTGACACTCGAACTTCTATTGTACAATTGTTACTTGTAATCTGATCGCCCTCAGAGGCGAGTCAGCCCATTGTAACCAACTCAAGTTCTAGTGAAATCATTTCAACTGGGCTAGGTCCCGTGGTTTTTCCCGTTTTAAGGGTTTTCCACGTAAAAAAATCTGTGTTATCTGTGTGTGAGCTGGATATCCGTGCAACGCTAAGACGTAGTATTCTAACTCTATCGCCGCGTATATTCTAGCCCGCAACAATTATTATTTTTAATATTCTCTTATGGGTTGTTTGGCAACAATAAGGATTTAAATTGATTAGGATTTTGTAAATCCTGTAAATTTCGATTTAGCAAATTCTTGATATGTTGAATCCTGAAAAATTATTTAGCAAGATAGTTGTTAAATCCCATTAAATATTGTGAAACTGCTTATCAATGTAATCCATGATTTAAGGTGATTAATTCATTTAAAAAATTAAAATTAATGTGTTTTGAATTTAATTTGTATGTTAAGTACAAATTACTTTTTAATTTCAATTTTAATTGCCACTAATAAATTATAATGATAAATAATATAATTACAAAATAGCTTGATTATCAAATAATTTAACTAATAATTTTATTACTAATTATTGTGCTATTATCAAATTACTTATTTATATGATAATTTAAAAGTATTTGATAGCTAATTATGTTAATAATTCTCTAATTAATTAATATTTTTTGAAATAACTAACAATCCTAATAATAATTTAATTAATTGTTTAAGTATTATTTATCCTATTATTTATATAGTTAATAATACTTATAATTAATTAAATATTCTATTACTAACTACTTATTTAATTATAATTTATATAGTTAATTTTCTAATTAATAAGTTAAATTTCAAACTATATTAATTAAATAAATTAGATACATTTCTCTCATTTCTCTATGCACTAAGACTTCTTCGGCCAAATCCCATAGATTTGCCCAACTCCCACATTTGTAAATCCGGAATATTAAACAACCCTTGGTGGTTCTCTATGCACTAAGGCTTTTAACTCCATTAGTTTCAAGTAAAGAGGCTTTCCAAGAATTTTTTTGTTCTTTTGTAGATGACAAACTACAACATTGAAATTGTCAGGTTTTTGGGGACCTTTATCCTTTTATGTGCTTTAGGGCGTTAGGGTTTTGTGTTGAACTTTGTCAAGAATTTCGTATGCAGAAGGATTATAGTCTGCATCGGGTCAAAAGCTGTCCTTTTTTTGTTTTGGGTTTCGCTTGAATTTTTTTTTTTACTGTTGCTTTCTTTTTGAAAAACCTAGTGGGCAATTTTTAGGTTTTTATAAGCATAGACTAGAAAGCTATATCCAAGGTTTAAAATTGCGTATTCGGGTATTGAGGCGTTTTTTCGTTCGTGAGGCGAGGCGTAAGCCTCAAGGCGATTTGAGGCGTAAGCCTCAAAATCAAAAAATTGCGTAAACATAAAATAATAAATTTTGTATATACTAATGAGTAAATAATATATAAAATATAAAAATGCACAAGATAAATAGCAATGACATTAACATATCACATAAGAAGTTAGGAACTCACTAGTCATTAGCATTATCATCACTCATCAGTCATCACTAAGGGGGTCTTCATTTGAATCATCATTATGATGAGCTGCTCTCTCATCTTCCCCCTCTCCTATAGAGTCCAATATCTTCCAATCAGCTTCTTCTTCCTCATTATTAGTTATCTTCCTCTTCCCTAAATAGTAGAAATTTTTGAACAATATCATAATGAATAATAGTGTAATACATTAATAAAAGTTTAAGAAAAGAAAACTATATTATTTATATACCTTTTTTGATTTGTTCTTGAGTTGTGGTGGATGTGGATGTTTTAAGACCATCAAAGAAATCAACATTTAAATCTTCATCTTGTAATTCAGACGGCATCACTTCAACTTCATCATCTACAAACCACTCATCATCAGATGCCACATCATCACAAAGCAAAGGATCTTCATCATCCATTAATCCTTTTTTCTTCAAATTTCTATCTCTGAGTCTCCTATTATACATAATGTACACCAGTGAGTTCATCCTCAATGTCGACAAGCGATTTCTGCTCTTTGTATGCACTTGGTTGTAGGTACTCCAATTCCTTTCACAGCCAGATGAAGAGCATGTCAAGCCCAAAACTTTCACAGCAAAACGTTGTAATTCTGGAGTCCCATCACCAAATTGAATCCACCACTCAACTGGAGATCGTTTGGCAATTGTATCTTTTGCTTGTTGTAATCCAAAAAAACCTTCTTTGTTCCTAAAAGCTACCAATTGCAAGTCAGCATTTGATCTTTCAGTTGCATCACTTATTAGACGATCCATGCAATGATATAATCCCAACTTTATTTCAGGGTTTGTAGACTTGTTCTCTGCATATTGATACTGAGGGTTTAGGTAGTAGCCAGCGGCATGCAAGTGTCGGTGAAGCTGTAGTTCCCACCTATCATCAATAATATTCCAAATTTCCCTAAAGCTTCCCTCACTGCCTCCTAAGTTGGAGGCAATCATCTCTTTGACTTCATCCATAGCATTGTAGATGAAACCCATTGCAGGCTTCTTCTCAGCATCCACCATCCTTAAAACATGAACCAAAGGTCTAGTGGTTGTAATGGCATATAAGACACTTTGCCAAAATCTGTCATTTAAAACAATCTTTCTAATCTCTTTTCCCTCAGCCTTCTTCGCCCAAGCACAACTCAACCACTGTGTAGATGTGAACATAGCCTCTAAAGGTTGTCTGGCATCCAGCATGCTCTCTAAGGTCAAGTATGCGGTGGCAAATCTTGTTGCGGCTGGCCTTAGAATTTCTTTTTTCGAAAACTTTCTCATAAGAGCTAGCCCAGTTTATTGACAAAAAAACTTCTGGACTATTTGCTATTCTTTGGATCAACCGAGGGGTTTTGAAGTTGTTTAGTTGAAAAAGTAAATTTGAAAATAAATACATGATAAACGTTCTTAACATAGTCTCCGGGGGGGTTTGCTTGTTCAACTCCATCATGTCATCCCTTATTTCCTTTGATGTAACTAAAGTATGTGCTAAGGAATGCCAGGATATTTCTTCTCCTTTATTTGGCAGACCAGTGAGAAGGGCCACTTCATCAGCAGTGAAAGGAATGGGTTGATCTTTTATAACAAAGCATTGTTTTGAAATGTCCCACCTTGAGATCAGCTCATAAATAAGAGGAACATTTTGCTCAAAACCAGGAAATTCCAAAAACTGTATCACCTTTAAATGTTTCAATTTGTCCTTGACTTCAGGAGTAATTTGCCGAGCAAAGTTATCACAGATTGTTCGAAACGAAGAAACATAGCATCTATAGGTAATTGGACGAACATATATCTGAAAATTGTAAAAAATGATAGATTAAAAATAAGTAAATGAGATACGTACAAAAAACTCACAACATACGCATAATATAAGCAACGGTCACGCACAGTGTACGCATAACATACGCATATATTACGCACATCACACGCACATTGCAGGAAACATACAGCAAATTATACGCACGCATAAAGTACGCATAGTGTAAGCACTAAGTAAGCAACGTGTACGCATTGTGTATGCACAAAAGACGCATTGAGTACGCACAGACTACGCATATTTACTCGATGGTTAAAATTTGGTTAGGTTTTATGTTTCAAATCTCAACATAAATTTATCATATAAACCTGAATACATAGAAAACACGATGGCATCACAGTATCAAACATTTAAAAAGTTTCGAGAAGCCATGCATACGCATAGAATAAGCATAAAATCGGAAGATCTTCAGACCCTTCAACGCGAACGCATAGCATAACCACAAAATACGCAATACGAAACAGAAAACATAGCATTAAGTTACCATTTTCTTTGGGGGTGACGCCATCTTAGAAGAAACTGAGTGAAGAATGCTTGAAATTCCTCCGGGTGAATGCTTGAAAGTTCGAAAGTTTACTGTAACTTGAAAATCGAAACGTCGACTCCGCCATTCGACCTTTACAAGGGTTTAAATGTTGATGCCACGTCGACATTTCAATAGCGCGCCACGTCGGCAACTGGGGGTCCGAACTGAAAAAAAATAAATTAGGTTAAATTTTAAAAAGGCGACGCCTTAAATATATGAGGCGGCGCGCCTCAGTAAACTTGAGGCGTAAGCCTCATAAACTAAACTTATTGCGTAGGCTTTGAGGCTTAATTGGTCGAAAATGCGCTGAGGCGCGCCTCAAGGCGCGCCTTTTATTGCGCAATTTTAAACGTTGGCTCTATCTTGCACAGGTAAACCCTTTTCATGGTTTCATGATATATATATATATATATATATATGCATTGACTTAAATAATTCAGTCATGATTAAAGCTTAATGCAATTTTCCAAGAACTTTGCTCAAGGCATTCTTGAATTATTATGCTTTAAGTGCATTATATGGAATATATCATATGCCTTTGAAATTTAAGCAGTAGCTTTAATCATCTTAAATTTCATCTTCATACAGGTAACATTTCATTCAAATATGGTATCAAATCGGGTTATGAATTAAAGAGATTAAACAAAATGAATTTAGTAGCTTCAATCTTTCAGAATCGTGTAGTCCAATGAACTAAGTTTTATGTTTTATTTGTTTCATAAAGCTCGAGAAAATAAGCGGATAAAAAAGGTTTAATGTTATCCTATTTTAAGGATTACAATATAGAGTCAAAACATGTAAAATCTTTTACTTACTAAAATCATTCTATTCACCCCTAAAATCACGTGTGCAACCTAATATCTGCCTTTCATGAACATCCATTTTCATTTTTATGCAGATTTTGCTTGATTTTAAACCCATTATTTTTTAATCTTCCAGAATATGTATATTATACCAATGCCTCTATTGATTCTTTTAGAAGATTTTTTTTTTTTTTTGTTTCAAAATAAATAGTAAACATAATATGTTACAATCATGACTCTCGGAGAAGCATTTTTCCTATAATTTTGCTATACCAACCACCATTGTGAAAGCGATCCAAACAATGATAGATTTCTTCATGCTTCACGCTGTTCATTTTCAACACAAAAAATGCTCAATTAGTAAGCTATTGTGCACTCTTTAAAGGGTCATGTTTTTAAATAAATGTCTTGATAACATTTGCATGCTAACTTTATCATTGTGTTGTCATTTAGGAGCCTCAGATGGTGATCTAGGCTTTTTCCCTTTTGATGATAAAGTTTTCCGCTTGTTGGATGTTCTCCTAATTTTTAAAGACCCTTTATGGAAGTCATGCCAACTAAATTTGGTAAGTTGTTTGGAAGAGAAGTTTGAACTAGCATAAAACTTACTAAAAATGTCTCACTATGCTTTTTCATGGCAGCAATCTTTTTTTTTTTTTTCAAATTATTTTGTTAGCATCCTTTTGAATTGAGCGATTTAAATCTAAGTCTTTATTTGTCATAAATGCTGGATGTAATCGTTGAGACAAGCGCAATTATATTTTGAATTTTGATGTTGTTTTAAATATTTTATTTCAAAATTTGTGGTTTTTTTTTTGTAATATGTTTATGATGTGGTGCTTATGAGAGCTGGATATCTCCTTTGGTTTTTATTCACAATCCTGGTAATTTTATTTGTTTCAAAATGCTGATATTTTTTATGAGAGCTAGATATCTCCTTGATTAGTTTGGTTTATTTCTTCGATCGTAAGTACATTTATTTAGCTTCATCGGATTCCCTAGCTCAGTTGCTTTAAATCTCTATTCAACACATGTGACTTGTTCTTTCTGTCCAACCATTCATTTGGAAGTTTATTGATTGCTATTCAATGGTGTTGTTGTTATTAGTTTTCTTCCATTGCCATTATTTACTTGTGTTTCAGGGGCTACCGTGTTAGCTTCTCTAATTAACATTGCGTAAGAGATTTGACACCTACCGTTGCCATTGTTTAGTAGTGTTACTCATGTTTCCTTGTTTCCTTCATGTTTATACTCTAAGTAGAATGTAGATCCTCTTCTTTCTTCTCTTCACGATTAAGCTATTGTAGCTAGATACATGATATCGTGTTTGCGGATATTCTATTACTTGGATGTTTGTTTAGAATTATTTCACTTGTTAAAGATCATTACCTTCCCTTCTTTAGTCTATTCAATATACCCTGACAAAAACAAAATAATCATACTTAGTTAAACATGATCTTATTGAAGACATTATAGTTTATAATTATATTATGAGGATATTTTATACATGGAAGATGATTTGTTGCTACACTATGAGGTTATATTTGATGTTAAAATCTATATTCAGACCCATATTAGAACATATTCATGAATACAAACTTCTATACTTGAAAAAGAGTAAACAATTGAGTTTGAAATCATATTGGATCTTAAACCTTTGAGTGAAATTGAATGCAATCATGAAAATGAACTTAAACTTAAAATTGTGAAAGTATTATAATTTGAATTTAAAATTGTATATGAGTATGAGATTCATTTTAAATTTAAACCTTCATCAGAAATTGAAAATGAACTTATGATTATATTTGATGCTAAACTATATTTAGAATCTGAATTTGATCTTGATTATGAATATGAGCTTATAATGAAAATTGAATCTACCTTTAAATATGTTGACATGAACTTCTAAAATGTATCGAATTTAGTTATGAATGTAAGCGTGAACAAATTATGCATGTTAAAGTTAATAAACCAATTGTAGAGTATTATTTAATTTTTAATGAAATTTTAATTAAATTGTTTCTATTCTACAAATCAAACTAAATTGTTCTATTTTGGTTATTAGTTCCTTGATGCACAAACTCATTAAAAGAATTTAATGTAGAATATCAGGTTGCATCATTATTTCAAATATTTAAATAGTTTCTAGCAGTATTTGTCTTAATAAAGCATGGAATTCAAATCTCATCTTTTTGGCTGAGGGTTGATTTGGGGTGGGTAAAATTATTTGCAAAATAATTGTGGAATTCTTGTAATAAAAGCAACCTTTTTTTGAAGCTGAATTTGGCTAATATATACAAAGTTGAACAGCTTTCTTACAGTGACTATATTTTAGCAGATATAGTTGTAAAATGTTGTTTTTCTAAATTTTTTTGAAAAACACCTAGAAAGTAAAGTCAAATAGAGTTGCATCAGTGGATTAAAAAGCAAAGTAGTGAAAAGCAGCCCAAAGTGAGCCTTAGTTTCATTCATCAGTACTGATCTTTAGTTAATTTTGGCTATTCTTTAATTATTATTATTATTTTGGTTCTGCTTCATTTTATTGATAACTTCTAATTCCTCTCCCCTCTTTTCATTAGAGGGATTGCTGCCCAGGGCTTTGTTTTTTTTCTTAATGGCCATGGAAAATATGTTTCCCTTGTTAGGGCAATTGACATGGAAATGCTCTAATCAACTTTGCTGTGTGTGATGTGAAACTATGTTGTATTTTAGCCAAATTTTGGGTTTGTGAGAAATTACAATTTCGAGTTTTCTTTGGTTATACATAAGACCCTAAAGCATATGAAAATCCATTTCATATTTAAAATAATTTCATATATCCTTTCAAAGTTGTGTTATTGTATGCGAATTTTTTGAGTGCGACATATATCTTGATGATAAATATATGAGGAAGTATATTATTGTATTGATTAAAGGCCTTAATTATCATATGATTATTTTAATTCTTTTAAAAGACTTGAGAAATCAAAATGGTCATTTAATATATTTGGGAGTCATTTTGGTCCATGAAGAATTAAAGAGCCATTTTGATCCTTTTTTTTCATTTTGATTAGGAAAATGTCATGAATGACCGATTTTAAGTGTGGAATGAATACCAATCGATCGACTAATAAATATACTTGTGCTGGCTTCATCCATCGTCTCTGTGTGAATTTTCTCTTTTTTTATTTTTGGATTCACTTTTAGGTGTTCTTGTTTTATTTCTTTTTCTTGTTTTATATACATCACACTATGCCCATATTTTGTTTTTATTGTTCTCTCAATTTTTTATTGCTAAACACTAAACTTTATAGACTGTTGCTTTATGTTAGTCACCAAAAATCAAGCAGTTCGTTGTTGTTTGCTTGCTTCATATTTGTTAATGAGTTAAGGAAAAAAACAGTTGTTAGATTTTTCTTTTAAGAAATTTATGCTGTCAGACTTAACTATCATATTTTTAACTCATCGTTACTTACTGCACATCTAAGTATGTATAAGTCAACTTTTCGTCTATTGGCAAGATTACAAAGGTGAATGAAAATGGAGTGAGTTCATTCTTAAATACATGCATGTCATTTTGTTCACAGATATGGGGGATAGTAGTTGCTCTACCCAAATAATTGATGGAGATGGTGTATATAATGTCTCTGGAATGTTTAATTTCATGAAGACTGTGGAACTTGGTGAATGTGGTCTCTCATATGTTGTAGTCTCCATAATGGGTCCTCGAAGCAGTGGTATGTTTCTTGGTTCATTCTTTAAATTAATTTTTCTATTTTTTATTTATGTTATGAAAGTAACATTTCACAATTTTCTTAGGAATCACATATTGTTGTTAATTGTATGTCTTTAGACTCTTTACTTTAATTTTAAGATTTTTCCATCAGATTATTAGCTAGAGCTAGATTTTCCTAAATTATTGCATTTAATTATAAAAAAATTTAGGATAGAGGAGTAATTACATAAACATACATTCAAGCGGTAGTGGCTTGTATAAAAGTAGCGCAAAAGTTTGGTCTTGCCTTAGTCATATTTGCTGTGTTGTTTCCATGTTGCTTTTCAAATAATGTATTGCAATTTTATTTAGTATGTCTCATAAGCATGATCATAAAGAAAGCACTTGTTGAGTTGCTTGCCAATCTAAGTGAGAGTGTTTGTTGCTTTATTTTACGTCATAGAACTCAACATGACATTTCATCCTGGTAAGCTATTTGTGACATAAATTGTCAACATAAGAAAGGGCTCCATAAATTGATACTTTATAATTAGTTGCATAAATGCTCATATTGTGCAGCCCTTGTCCTTAAAGGATGTCTTTTATTTGCGCTGCTTTTGATATGATAATCACTTTTATCTATTATCTATGATTATATATGATTTTATTTTATTAACTTATTTTCTATTTCATCACTTAGGTGCTCCTCTATTTATGAAAAGTCTCAAAATTTTAACAGTGTTGCATAAGTTTTTTTTATATGCCTGCTTAAGATACAATTTGCTTTCATAACTTTTGTGTGCATGAATATATCAAAGGTTTTTGTGAACTTGCAGGCCACAAAACACAATTATAACATACATGTTATGACAAATGAAGAGCAACACAAATAACTTCTATTGAATAGATAGTAACATATAGGTTGAAACAGTTGATTTTTGAATGGAAGCATCCTTAATCACTTGTGGTGCATTATTGATTTTGTATGATTTAGTTATAAAATATGGATGGTAGTTGCCTTCATTGTGATTTGAGTCACAAATTTGAGTCATGGAAAGTTTTTCAGCAAATATAAGGCTAAGTTTGTGCATATCAATTCCACCCAGACCTCACTTCATGGATACAACACTTAGTTACAAAACTTTATTATGGATTCTTTGGGTGCATTTATTTAATTGTCAATGCCTGTGTCATGCAATAACTTATGCTATTGTTTAACATTGTTTTTGACAAATAATACCTTGGGGCTTATTGGCATTCATAATTTTTTTAAAATTTTTACAGAAGCTTAAATTTTTAGTTTTCACTCTTTTGATAGGGAAGAGCACTCTTCTAAACCATCTTTTCCATACCAAGTTCAAAGAGATGGATGCATTAAAGGGGAGGCAAGTTCTGAGCTTCTTTTGATATTTCATAACTTGAATATATACTTATGTTATTATTATTATTTTGTACTTCAGGCCTCAAACTACTAAAGGAATTTGGCTGGCAAGGTGTGTGGATATTGAACCTTGTGCTATTATCATGGATTTAGAGGGTTCTGATGGAAGAGGGCATGGAGAGGTAGCTTTAAGATTCGACTCTTTTGAGCCTAATTTTTCTTAAGTTTTTTCAATATCATTTTTAACATTTAATTTTTGAATGCTCAATGTTCTAATTACACATTATTTAAATCTTTCTTTGTGATTTACATATTTTCATTTTTCAAATCTTCTTATCAGAATTGTTCATCATTGATATGCGAACTTCAGTTTTCCTGAAAATCAAAACAAATTGTAGCAATGAGCACTGGTGTATTTATAATTTTACAAACAAAGTAAAAAATTAGTCGATGGCAAATAATTGATAACCCTGAGAACTAAACTTATACTATGTGAATTTGTTACTTTTTTACTTGGACAAAATAAGGTACCCTATGCCACTACAAGAAAAGTTTCACATTGTTAGTTTATTTCGACCTTGAATTTATGTTGAAAAAATACCACACGTTTGTCAAATTATGCCTCACATCGTTGAAGATGTTGAATTTAATAAAAATGCAAAGCCTAAATCAAAAGCTTTGTTAGCATTATGGGCTTGGCTTCTCATGCAAGCAGTAAAACGTTGCTTTAGTATGTTTCTGATATTTGTTGTGCATGGTACATCTAAATTGCTTCCACCATTTTGCAGTTCTTTAAACGTTGAAGTTGTAACTTCAATCTATCCCTTTTTCAGGATGATACCTCATTTGGGGAGCAGAGTGCTCTTTTTGCTTTTGCAGTTTCAGATATAGTGCTGATAAATATGTAAGCCTTCTGATCTATTTATTTTATTTGATGATGCTTCAATTATTATTTGTTTATGATCATATCACAGGTGGTGTCATGATATTGGACGTGAGCATGCTGCTAACAAACCTCTTTTAAGAACTGTATTCCAAGTAAGCATTGGTTCTATCTCTGATGGAACAATATAGTATTTGCTGTACTTTTCACCTGAAGTTACATTGCTTATTTTCTTAATAGGGCATCATGCGATTATTTAGTCCTCATAAAACCACCTTACTCTTTATCATACGTGACAAGACTACAGTGAGTGATATTTAACCATTTTGGTAGTTTCTATTTCATGATATTTACTTATGCTTATTATGATATTTAGATTAAATTTTTTCTCCCTATATATCTGGAAATACTGAGCATGTTTGTCTTTACATGGGTAGACCCCTGTAGAAAACTTGGAACATATGTTGAGGGGAGATATTCAAAAGGTACGTGCTATTTGTTGCTTTTCTTATCTTTTATATATTCATTATATTATTATTGTTTAGCATGCTTTTATTTTTATTTTTATTTTTTTGCTATAGATTTGGGATTCTGTTCAAAAACCACTTGAGCATATAAATACTCCGCTTAGTGAATTTTTTAATGTAAGTTGAAACATTGATATAAAAAGTATTTTCTTTCTCCTCTGATGAATAATGTTTTTTTTATTTTTTAAATTTGGATCTATTTCAAACCATAGGTAGAAGTTGTTGCCCTTTCAAGTTTTGAAGAAAAGGAAGAACAATTCAAGGAACAGGTAAATGTCGATTTTGTTATTGCATTTTAAAGTCTCCCTTTCTTATTCATATCTTTTGTCTTGTGGAATGGAGAGCCCCAATTTGTGTGGGTCTATGAAAAAAATTATTTGCTTTACATAAGCATGTAAGTAGGGGACCACAGCGTCCAACTTGTCATATGCTTTGGAATGTAGCAAGCTGCATTTAAGTCTTACATTGTCACATACTCATGCACTTATTGTAATTCTAAATTTTTAGTCAATGCCACTACCCTTTGCTGGTAGATGCTTCTTGGTAAATGAAATGACATTGACTATTTGATTATCTAGTTTTAACATAAAAAGGGTGTGAATAGATCATGAAAATTTTAAAAGATTTTAGCATAAGAGAATTATAGAGAGTTGATTTTCAGTAGTTTGTTGGAACTTCTTGTTGACCTCTGTATAATACCCAATGAAAAAAAAATGAAATCATACCGCATACCTCGTTTGATCGAAGAAATCCCGGAAATCCCATTGATTTTCCGACACTCTGCTCTGATTCGGGATCAAATTCGTGCCAAATCCCCAATATCCTGCTGGCTGGAACCTCGGACATCTCTTCCCGCAAATCCCGCTGTAGCTCCTCGATCGTCGCCTAATTCGAGTCGTTAAATAGAAGCCGAGCTCCTCATTCGCTCCCCACTCGATCGAAGCTCTCTCCAGACGCAAATCCCTCTCGTCTTCGATCCCAACCCGAGTCGCCCCTCCTCTGTCGGAACCCCAGCGGCCACGACCTCCTCCCTGACCTACCCGTCATTGCCTCCGCTCCGATCGACCGACCCCGTCCAACTCTCCTCCTGTAGCCGAAAACTCCTTGCCCGATTCATTCGGTCTAGATCCAGAGAGAGAGAGAGAGAGAGAGAGAGAGAGAGAGAGAGAGAGAGAGAGAGAGAGAGGTCTTTCACTTACCTTGCCTTGCCGCCTCAACCTCCCGATCTCTGCCTTGCCGACCGATCCCAAGCCCTAGCCGGACCTCCCTCTCCCCTAGCCGTGAGTTTCCCTTCCATAGTCGCCTCCTCCTTCCTGTTTCGATCGGAAGTTACGGCATTTTGAGAGGAAACAACACAGGAACTTGCCGGCTGTGAAGGTAACTCTCTCCCTTCCTCGCGCTTCTTCGGCTTGTCCCCATGATACCAGAGAAGATAGGGGGAGGGAGGATTTTTTTATTTACTTATTATTATTTAATTGTAAATTAATTAAAAATAATATTAATTATAGTTAATTTAATTTAATTATAATTAATTATCCTAATATTAGTTAATTATTATTAATTATATTTAAATATAATTAATCATTTATATTTAATGACTTTAATTATAATTAATTAATAAATAGTTATAATCATTTATAATTAATTTAGTTTAATTATAAATGATTATTATATTTTATTAATTAATTATTAATTATTTATAATTAAATATAATTAGTTAAATTAATTATATATTAAATATTTTTAAACATGATTAAATAGTATTGATTATAATCAGTTATAATTAAGTTTAATTATAATTTTTTAATTACTTATTAAAATAATAAAAAATGCCTCCCCCATACTCTCCTACCTCGACATTCGTGTCGGACCGAAAAACCGCCCCAAGCACGCCTTTAGTGCGCGTGGTGGGATGGGACCCCGATGTGACACCTATGACGAGATAGGCGAGTGACCCCTCAATCCATGTGCCAACCACGACAACCCCGCGAAGGTACGAATTCTTCTAACTCAAAACTCTGTTTCAATGTTCGTGGCGGACCGGAAAACCGCTCAAGCACGCCTTTAGTGCGCGTGGTGGGATGGGACCCCGGTGCGGCACCTACGGCGAGGCGGGGTCGCTCATAAGTACCCCCGGGCGGGGGGAAATCAAAATTGCTTAAAAAAATATACTTTTTTAAAACCCCAAGCACGCCTTTAGTGCGCGTGGTGGGAGAAAAAATAAAAATACAACCGCCGCGGTGTCTCACCAACACCAACCGTGCACGTCTTTAGTGACGTGGCGGGTAGGCGGCCTCTTGGTTTTTCTCCTAAACGAGGGAGATGCCGGGAGACTGCCGAATTTTTGTCCGAAAAGGACAAGGACTTAGAACAAATATTGAACTTTATTTGGACATCAAATAAACTTAATTTGGGCATAACTTGAGACAACATTAAGCTTAAAATCAAGCTTAATCAAATGAACATCAAAGAAGTGACAGTGGAACTTGAACTCTACAAAAAGTCAAAAACAACAGAATACTTGAGTTGGACTCAAACTGAACTGCACTTGAACTTGAAAAGAACAATAACAAGAACTCAAGCTCAAATGAACTAAGTATTGTGGACATAAACTCAATTTGAACTCGAACCTGGACTCTACAAGACCACAAGAGATTTTAATTTGGACTTGAACAATAAAACAAAGAGTTTGATTCAAATTTGACTTGAGTAGTTGAACTCAAGTAAGGACTTGAAGCACATAAATATAACAAAACATGAATCATTTGCAAGAGAACTTGGTTTGAACCAAGTGAAGGGGACATAAGGCTTGAGCTCACTACTTGAACTCAAGCAAGAACTTGATTTACACAACAAGGCTTGAACTTTCAGGACCCCATGGAATTGAAATTTAGAATCAACAAATATAAGATCAAAGTGAAAGTGTTAAGATCAAAGTGATAATGTTGATCAATTATAAGCAAGCAAATACATAGAATCCTCAATGAACATTGCAAATCATCTATAAATGGTGGTAATTAGTATGCAACACTCATAATATTCATGCTGATGGAAAGGATTTGATAGTTGTAACAGGATTTTCAATATGGCATGCTCACAATCAGCATGGCAAAATCTTCAATCAACAACAAGATGCTATCATACCAACAAAGGTCCAAACTAAATACAAAAGAATACATATGAAATTTGTTGTGAAAAGGAAGACTTGCAATAACTATAGAATTTACAAACATCATTTACTCACAAATGACGACGAAGACACATGCAATTAAATGTACCCAAGCTTGCAAGCAATGAAATTGATAAGGGCATATAAGAAGATTGTTGTAGTATTTTCTACGTCCACCTAGGGACACTAATGAAGAGATATAAATAGTATAAGATAATACAACTTGTCCACTAATGAGTATAGAAGATATGCTTACAATCAAGTACATGAAGAGTGGTGAAAGAGACATCATGTCCGTAGTACATTCAAAGTACCTACCAATTGTTGTGGCAAAGACACTATAACACCTCTATGGTTGATAATTGTCCAACATCAATCAAATACACTGGCCCTGTATAAGCAAGGATAGATGATGTATGGGGAAATACAAATATCTCAGGGTTGTAGAATATTCATCATACATACTATATGTTATTTGCAAGCATAAGAGAATGAGATACGACGAGTACAAATTTCTACAAGCATCTACAATGAAGGCAAGAGATTAGTTAGTGCACTACGATCCACCTACCGAAAGTAAATAGTGCACGACAGTCTACCTGTACGAAGCAGCAAACCACTGATCCAGAAGCTGCTACGCCACACCACCGGATATGCAACCTCCGTACAAGCAGACAGAAGGCGTCTATTCCAAGAATGCCCCCGCACGTGCACAATAGTTTGTATACACATAGGCACACTAAAAGGGGTAAATGTAATCAAATACCCGCATGGGCCCCGGCGAGCGTGTTATTGGTACACACGTGACGTCTAGGGATGCTGCGTTGGTTGGCAAGTGAATTCAGGTTCGAAACCGATCCTTCTATACGGGTCAATAGAAGTCGACAGGGTTCGAACCATTAAGCAAATGTAAAGTTGCGGCGACAGGTATATTTGCTTTAAAACATTCATATTAGGCCTTCAAGGCCTACAACAATACGAATTCACTATCAAGGGCATAAAGCCTACGAAACTCGATCCTCTGTCGATAGTCCGACAGAGTTGACAAGGTTCAATCTATAAAGAGAAATGAACCCAAACACCCCGATGATGGACGTGTTGAATGCATGTCTCAACCGGAGGGGTTCACAAATATTTTTCAAATGCCATTCCAAATACTCAAAATTCCATCCAAATTCCCACAAAAATCCAAAAAATTCTCAAAAATCCCAAAAATATTTAAAATTGAAATAAATCCATCAAAAACTTAAAGCAAAATCCATCCACCTTCCACAACAGTTGTCGGGGTGGACAAATCAAAATTTACTTCAGCTCACAAGGAGCCAAATGCCTAGTTGAAAATATCACTAGGATCCATTCTTAAACAATCTCCTGCCAGTAAGGACGTGGTACGTGTCCTCTGACCGGCGGTTAGCCGCCAAATGGCACCGTAGGATAAACGGTTATGACCCGGGGCCCTCTGAACCGAGTGGTTTTGCCGCCAAATGGCATCACGAAATACCGGTTATGGCCAGAGCCAATACGTTCCTTATTGGCATCAAATCCTTGAGATATGAATCAATAGGATATAATCGATAGGGCACAAAGCTCTCTGCAAGCTAAGGTGGATTCAAATTTGTCCCCTTAGACAAACATCCAACCCAGGTCTACATGGTCCCCTTGGACGGAAGCAACCCATGGCTGCCGACAAGGATCCTTCTGTCAGGTTGGGTCGACTACCTCCTCTGACTAAGTAGACTAGGGACCACGATGGCCCGGGACGACGGAACCATGGGATCTTGATCGGGTCTATCATCCATTCCCCCACCATCCGCTTTAAGTATAGGATGGTAAAATTTTTATTTTAAATATCAAAACTTCTTAAATATCTCAATTCTCCAACATCCAAACTTTCCAAACCTTTTCCAAATATCCAAATTCAAACACAATTTCCAAATATCCAACTCATGCTGCTACTATATGCCAGATAACATGTATTCTCTATACGTATCTGATTGACGACTAGCCTTAATCGAAAGTTCTCTCTCGTGATCGAGAGGGGTAATTAACTATAGGGGCTTGCGCCTATAGGAAACCAGAACTCAGATCATAAAGTCCTCGCAAAATGAGGGCGAAATCTCTGGGTAGTGTCTTATCTACAAACCCATCTGCCTTCCAAAATTTACCCCGGAACTTATATCAGTTAAAACTCCCTCGCCGAATAAAAAGAAGAAACGCTCGGCAGGGAGGCTGGGGCCGAATTTTCGGAGCCCACACTGCTCTAAATGAGCTAATTTCTGTTGCTTTCAATAATCCATTACATTGAAAATATTTGGTGAACTATGTGCCTAGAGCTGCAAAATGTAGGCATTGTTTAACTCCTACACCCCTACCCTTCACCTTATTGCTAATGTAACCATTTTTGTTTAACATATGTATGTGTGCACCTTTTTGTGTTTCTTTATATGTTATGGTGCGAGGCATGATTGTTTTGTGTTTATTTTATTTTATTTCATTTTTTTTGGTTAGGAGTTGAGATTGATGCTTGGAAGTTTTCAATTGCCAAAAATTTTGTGAGTGATGCTGCTGTGAAGAAAAAAGAAAAGAGCATGCGTGTACTTGGAGGGAATGTGTGCGCAATGAAGAATAGGAAAAGATAATATATGAGTGACCACAATAATAAAAGATGGAAAATAGCAAGGATAAAATGAAAAGAACTAAAATGTAAAGAGGATGAAGAAATAAGATAATAGGAAATGTTTTTGTGGTTTTCTTACATTTGACACTAATCTTCTTTTCGTTAGAATTCCGTGCCTTGCATGCCAAGAATGATTAATCCTTGCTAAGATGATACTGGACCTATTAGTCTTTTTGTAGGACATAACCCTTGCTTTAAATGTAGTTGTTACAGTTTGATGGCCAAAATTGTAGTTTCTCCAACAACGCTTGAACGTTTGACATTTTCTCTCACAAGCTTAACTGAATGGTTCATTATCCACCCAAATTTTTGAATGTGTCATAATATTTTATATGTTGCAATGCCTCAAATATGCATTCTTGCTCTAGATTCAGGCATTCGTAAGGTTTTGTTATTATGTCCCTACAGGTTGCAAAGCTACGGAAAAGGTTTTTTCATTCTATTGCTCCCGGTGGGCTTGCTGGAGATAGACGAGGCGTTATTCCTGCATTAGGATTTTCTTTTACACAACAAATTTGGAAAGCTATAAAAGAGAACAAGAATATTGATTTACTCGCCCACGAGGTGATGGTTTGCTTTTTGTTTGTTTATAACTTGTGAGTTTTTTTCCTTTGATATAGCAATATCTAATTTTGTCGCTGTCCTAATGTAGGTTATGATTGCTATTGTTCGCTGTGAAGAAATTGCAAATGCAAAAATTGATTCTTTCTTGAATAATGAGGTAATTGGCTAAGTATTCCTCTCTATTTAGTTTCTAGTATATGGGGCATGTTTTTGGCGTTACTATCCATTTGAGCATTTTGACAGGAGTGGCGCCACCTTGAAGATGCGGTACAAAATGGTATTGTTCCAGATTTTGCGAAGAAACTCAGCTCTATATTGGAGAACTGCTTGATTGGGTAATAATTTTTAGTTTAATTAATGTGAAAAACAATTTTTTTTTTAATTATTGATTGTTAATAAGGTAAATTTCGTGAAAGCTATCACACTGGTTTCATTTTTCTTGATTTAGGATTTAGCTTATATTTTGGTAATTATTGGCAAATTAAAGAATAAATGTAATGATAAATGCCTTTTAAATATTTCAACGGTTAATGCTTCTAGAATGTAGGGTTGCTATTTCATAAAAGGTTGATCATCATTTTAAAAATAGATTAGATTTGAAAGCAGCCTAGTGGTTTATGCTCTTGAAAATTTAAAAAAACTTTTCGAGTTGCATCTTTATCCTGTATAAGGACGAACATGATCTTTCAGCTATATATTAATATTTTCTCTTGCTCCTTCCCCTTCTACATATGGGAATATATCTTTAAAAATTTGGGTAGTGTGCATATCTAATTTTGTGTTTATCTTGATACTTAGCTTTAGCCTATTGTTACAAAATATTGGAAAGTCTAAGGGTTTAACTAGATGTAAACATTGCATGATGGTGTTAGGACGTTAAGATTTAAAAATTATGCGGGAGCCATTAATAGTAGTTAATTTAGATGTCTTTTGAAATTCTTTATGTATTATTTAGAAATTTTGTATTTAACGATGGTTAATAAGGTATTATGATGGCTATATTTTATAGAGTTTCTTCTGAAAAGTTCAAAAACATAAATACATATGATATCATTTGGTATTGGACATTGATTTTCAAGAACGATTTATCAAGATATCTCACTCAGAACTAGTGTTATGTAATCCTTTTTGACTGAATAGTTTGACAACAAACTTTTGCCTGTTTCATTGTATAGCTAGCTTACATATTATGATTTTCATCACAATAATATCATAATTTCACTAAAAACTTGATTTGTATTACAGTTATGACAAGGAAGCTGTATATTTTGATGACAGTGTTAGAACCTTAAAGAGACAACAATTGGAATCAAAACTTTTTCAGGTATTTTCACAAAAAAATGTTTTATGAGTTGATTTCATACCAATATTTAGTTTGCATTTCAATCTTGTGAGAAAATTAGGGAATCAAAGAGCACGGTGAATATACTAAGTTTCTCATAAAAGGTCAAGCTTCTCTAGTTTCCCCAATATAATTGATCTACAGTCTTCTTTTTTCATTGTTCTAATTGTAATTTTTTTTTAGGAAATTATTGCATATACTAATTTTATTTTTAAAATGGAAATATACTGCATATTTCATCATTTTTTTTTTTAATTCTGGAATGAATGCCTCAAAATAGTTTGAATTTGTTATTTAAAAATTTGTATGGAGCTTCCATTTTATTGACACGGGAAATAATGCCTCTCATTTCTTGAAAATCTCCTACTTGGTCACTCATCATCTATTAAACCATTAATTTCACTTGGGCATTTTTTGTTTATTTTTTAATCATGGTTTTGCATCTCGAATACAATTTTTTTTAATGTAAAATTTCCTCATTTGCTTCTCTGATGTGTGGGAGGGTATCTCAGTTCATTTAGAAAGTTCACTGGAAAGTACAACATTTTTATGCCACAGAAATAATAATTGAAAAAAGGGAGGCCAATTAAATGAATTTACATGCTTACCGGCAAAAATCAAGGGAGTTGTTAGAGGGGCTTAAATTTTTTATGAACTTCGTTAAAACTATATGTAAAAAGCGAGGGATATACTTGCAAATTTTCTTATTCAAATTGTAAAACTTTTTGAGAGAAATTCATGTGCAATACAAACATCATATTGGGGAATTGTATAGTTATCGAAGCTTGATCAACATGATTGTTTTGAACCTCCCATAGAGTGTTTGCAAAAAAAGGTGGCTATAATACTATTTATTTTTTACTTAACATAGACTAAAAGTTACTCATGTTAACTTGTAACTGTATATAATTGTGCAATAATTCAGGGAATTGGATTGTGTTATAGAGCCGCATCAACTATATTGCCCACTATGAAATATGAGAATGGACATTGTGAAGCACATAATTGTGCAACAATTTAGGGAATTAGGATATGTCATGCAGTCACATCAATTATGCTGCATCATATGAAGTTCGAAAAAGGACACGATGCCGCATAGCACGGACATGATGATATGTCATAATTTCAAAACATAAAACACAACATGCTATAGGTAAATGTTATATTGGATAAATTATCAATATAAAATGTATAATTTTGAGTATTTTCTATTAAAGAAAAAATTAGGTTAAGTATATATATATATATATATATATCATGCATCTCTTAAGCATTTCCACATCTCTATTGGAAATATCATCAAGTCCAATAGCTTTTCCACACTTCATTTTCTTTAAAGCATCTCTAACTTCGATTTTACTTATACGTCGATAAAAATAAAAATCTTTACTTTTCATTTAGAGTGATAATACCTCATCTACCTTTGTTGAATATCATCTTCTAGGAAAAGTACTTTTTGATCTTCATCCTTAATACACTTCACTTGAACTAAATCCTTACTACTCATATCTCTTTGTTTTACAAACTTATACATATATCTTTCTCCTTCTTTAGTATCTAATATATTATATAAATCATTAAAAGCTAAGATCTTTGCATCGCAAATAGCTTTCTTAGATTCCTTACGAGTCTGTTTATATAGCTTTCCCAATTATCAAAATTTTTAAATCTAAATCAATTTTTATAATAAATCTTATTTTTTATCTTTTCTTGCACATTTGGATTCCACCACAAACTATTTTTACTATTAGGAGCTTTTCCCTTCAAAACTCCAAGCACATCTTTTGCAATATTCTTAATATCACAAGTCATTTTTTCCTATATAATATTGACATCCTCATGCTCAGACAGAATCTTAAGATCTAAAATTTACTCTCAAAAATACTTTTGTTAATATTCTTTAAATTCCACCATCTAATCCTAGAAATCATTTTACTTTATTTTTTTATTTTTTGCCCTTTTATCTTAAAGTCTAAAACTAATAATCGGTGTTGGGTACATAAATTTTCACTCGGAATAACTTTACAATCTTTGTAATCTAAATGATTTTATTTTCTTATAAAAAAATAATCAATCTGCTTTTTACTATATTTATTTTTATAAGTGATAAGATGCTCATATCTTATTTGTCATTTATTAATGACATTCTAAAATTAGCATTCATTAAACCTTTTATTTGTCACATATTTTGACAATATCATTATTGCTTACAAAATATTAAAAACATATAAAAAAATAAATGCCAATGCCCTCTTCAAAGTAATAATAAAATATGATTGTATGGGAATAAATGATTGGATTTTAGACACTCAATTGTATGATCATTACTAGCACTAGCATCCGTATTTGTTCAATGACACCATCTATAAAAGAAATAGTCAAAGATTACGTAGTAAGAGATATTAGCAAATTAAAATATTCTAATGTCATATATTGGGCTAAAGTATTTCCACCCAAGTCCACAATGTAGTCTCTGTTGAGTATATTCTTGGTTCCTCCAAGATCTAAAAAATGAAGATTAGTATGCACAAATACTAATTGCTACCCCGTTAAAGAGTTATATAGTTCCTTTTGATTGAATTAATAAAAGATTAGGTAATCCAATTTCTTTTGCAACTAGAAGTGAAAATTAGTGAGCTAATTAATAATTAAATTGCCATTGGAAGTCGTGGAGAACTAGCACCATAAATCATCCACCAAGCTTTTCCATCCATAGCACCTCTAGAAGCTATGAAGTCATGATGAACAAAAGCACCACTAAATTCAAAAAAATTAACAAGATCTAAATTAAACATTCATCCACCTTCAATATTTAGAAATTCTCTTCAATCATTTGTTCCTCTCATTTGATTTCTTCACATCTTTGTGTTGCAATATGGTTTGAAGCTGCAATTAGCCAAACATGGCTATAATACCTTATAAACGAGTACATCTAATAAGTAAGATTAATAATTGAACTAGCACCATAAATCATCCACCAAGCTTCCATCCATAGCACCTCTAGAAGCTATGAAGTCATGATGAACAAAAGCACCACTAAATTCAAACAAATTAACAAGATCTAAATTAAACATTCATCCACCTTCAATATTTAGAAATTCTCTTCAATCATTTGTTCCTCTCATTTGATTTCTTCACATCTTTGTGTTGCAATATGGTTTGAAGCTGCAATTAGCCAAACATGGCTATAATACCTTATAAAAGAGTACATCTAATAAGTAAGATTAATAATTGAACTAGCACCATAAATCATCCACCAAGCTTTTCCATCCATAGCACCTCTAGAAGCTATGAAGTCATGATGAACAAAAGCACCACTAAATTCAAAAAAATTAACAAGATCTAAATTAAACATTCATCCACCTTCAATATTTAGAAATTCTCTTTAATCATTTGTTTCTCTCATTTGATTTCTTCACATCCTTGTGTTGCAATATGGTTTGAAGCTGCAATTAGCCAAACATGGCTATAATACCTTATAAAAGAGTACATCTAATAAGTAAGATTAATAATTTAATTGTGTAATAGCCTATGCTAAGATTAATGAAAAATTATGATGTTACCTTTGGTTAAGAGAGTGGCTAAGCAATGAAAGTGAGAGTTTTTTTTTACTCCATCTTTGCACAAGAATGTCACACACTCCTATATAAAAGGTGGAGTCATTGTATCTTTTTCCTTCATGTCAATATATCATCCATTTTTATCTCTTATATCGTAGAATACTGTATTTCATAAATAAGATGGGAGATAAGGCTTGTTTATATTAGCCACTCTTAGCATGCTTATATTGGCTTTGCGAAAAAAAAAAAAAATGTCCCACCACATCCAATGTCTTCTCCTTCACACACGTTGGCCTTATGTAAATTTATATAATCTTATTGTTACTTGATCCACTTGTCATTAATCATTATAGTTCGTAAAGTTTTTTTTTTGTTATTATTATTTAGAATTGCTAATTTTAATGATATTTCAAGCAAACAAGTCTTTCATATAACCAATAATTTTAACTTCACATATTCTTTGCAAATTGAAAATCTTATTGAATAATTAATGAAGATTTTTTTATGAAGTTCACATATCTTGTATTGTCTCATATCTAATTAGATTTATATGTGATATTGGATTTAATTTAATTACATTCTTCATAGGTGATTTGATTACCTTCAATATTCTTTAATGCAAGATCAAATGTGAGAACAACACAATTAGTCTAAAAAGACGGCGTCTCATTAAATTTTCTTGAAGCTTTGTTAACTAGTGCATTGGTAGTGATTATTTCAACCTTGTTATGTAAACCCACCATATACTCACTTCTTTTGTTTGATTTTTAATGCAAAATTTATTTATATATATTCCTTCACAATTTTTGACCTTTATAAACATAGGCCAAGTTTTTGCAAATCCCATGAAATTTATAAGATATATTTTTTGTGCATCAATCCAACCACAAAAAATAATAGCAACTCATTTTTCATTTAAAACCTCTTTAGTTTACTCAATCATTCTTTCAACGTGGGCTCTTTGCTTTTAAATTAATGTTGTCCTCAAATGATCATAAACTAGAGGAATATAACTAAGAAGAGTACAATTGTTTGTGTATAAAAAACACTAAAATAATATAGTTTTCTTATTAAATGAAATGACGTGCTACTGAATAAAATATGCGAGCAATTTCTTCATACTAATGATTCTTAAAATTTCGAATTAAATGTTCTTTCGATAGCTATTTTTAGTCTAGGTACATCACTATTTGGGATCATTTTAGTCATACACCTAAATGAATTTCACTTCATTGTGAGGTAGAATATTGATTAGAGCAACTTTGCCCATACGAAGTAGCGAAACTTTCTTCAATGAGATATTCTTTTGCTCAACAATTGCATCCTTTTTTCAACCCCTGAAGTTTTATGAATTTTATTTCGAGGCATGATCAAATTATTGCCCCTGGTTATCTAAGCAAGTGAGTTCTCCTAATTTAATATTCACAATTTTGAATCCTATGCGTTTTTAACCGTTTTGTAACTAATTTTAAATCACAAATTAACCTTTGGTTTGATTTGGTTTGACCCTTTGTTTATTGATTCAAAAACTTCAAATATGTGTATGTGTTATAATGTTTATAGTAATCATCGGTATGATTGTATGTTTTGTTTTATTTATGGCAAGGAAAAGTTATGGCACAATTACTTTAATGGTGAAATTAATTAACATATGATTGCTAGATTTCCTTATCTTTATCAAATAATGGACATTTGTTTCTGGCATCATCTTCTATAGATAACTTTGTAAAGTATAATTTATTGCCCTACTTGGTAATTCTTTCTCTCTTAAATTTTGTTTTATTTTATTCTTTTACTTATTTTATATTTTTGCGATTTCTTCCCTTCGATACTTACATATCGAAGCATACATTTCCATATTTATTTTGTCTCAATTTTTTATTTGCTTCTCTGCTTCATACTTATGGATTGAGATTTTAGCTCTAATTTTTATATTTTGGTGTGAATATAGAACAATCTTGTTTAATAAAATTGATATGGAGTTTATGGGTGTTGTAATATAAATCAAGCCAACATTCTTAAATTTATTTTTATTATTTTATTTATGTTCGCCCTAGGCAATGCACACCCCAACAAAAATAGGCTATTCTATTTCTTTCGTCTTCCTTTATATTTTTTCTTTCTCTTCACCCTAAGGTTTTTTAATAAGTCCTAAATATTGGAGGTGTAAATACATCATGATCTTGTTTAATGAAAATGCTATGAACATTCTGGGTGTTGTGTGTAAAGCCAATTTAGTCTTATATATATATATATATATATATAGTTCTTTCATGTTCATCTGTATACTTAACTATTGGGGATTGAGTCCAATTTAACAAATGCTTATTTTGTCATGTTGTTGCACAACAATATTGTTTAAGAAAATGATGTGTAAGTTATGTATATTGTAATATGATCCAAGTTGACATTATTAATTGTTATATAATATCTTTTATGTTTTGTAATTGTAGTATGTTCAACCTGCTTACCGTTCCATGTTGAAGCATCTAGTAGCCAAATATTCAGAAGATTTTAACGTTAGATTTAATGAGGCTCGGAAAAGTGGAGGAGCTATTGCTGCTTTTAATGATTGCTCTCAGTCTGTCATGTTCGCATTTGATGAAGACTGCAAAGGTAGCTAGAAATTTAAATTAGATTTGTTGAGCTATACATTATCACAATTTTTCGCCTTGTTGAATGAATGAATACAACATATTTAATATTTTTTCTTTTTCCTCCATGCTTTTGGAAGCATTATGTTCATGATGATTTGTCTCAATGCATTCTTTGTATGGTAGGTGTGAACAAGGCAATGCTATGGTTCATAGTTGGGTAATTTTGCACGTACTTAAATTGTACAGAAAGCCTTTTATTTTTATTTTTTCATGGATATAAAGATGTTGAATTTGTCAAACATGATATTACAGTAGTGATTGACAAAATATGTATTAATATGTCTTTGAGGCTTTTTTCTATTTTCTCTTTAACAAGTAGTTATTTTATTTCCTTAGTAATCTTTTTTTAGCTTATATTGGATTGATAATTGAAGAATGCTGATGTGGATCGAACGCTAAAATACTGATGCAGGCATTCAACAAACAATTCGGGACTCTTAAAAAAGTAGGATATGCCAAAAGTGTTGCTGAATCCAAGGAAAAGGAAGAAGAAGCTGGGAGGGCCTTGATGCATATGAAGGATAGGTGATGATTGTTTACTTGAAGCCTTGTTTGTAAAAAATCTCCTTTATTTAATTTGTTTAATCAATATGCATTATGTTTACAGGTTTTCAACATTATGTAGCAATTATTCTGATTCAACAAGAAAATTGTGGATGGGAAAAGAAGACAAAAAAGTTTTACACATAGGATCAGACTTATCCCTCTTGAATCGACGCTCATCTGCAAAAGAATGAAAGATGAAATAGGAGTTACCCTCAGTGAATCTCGACCCCTTTAGGGTGGGGCTCAGGGTAAATTTTTAATGGGAAAGAGGGGTTAGCTATGATGGAAAGTGTTGCTTTTGTTTTGGATTTTTTTTTTAAAATGGAATTGTGTTCTTTAAATAGATGTTTTCTTTGCGGTTTTTTTTTTTAAATGCTTGTGTGCTGAAATTATGAATTGAGTGAAATTTGTGTATTGATTTCAAGTTTCTAAAATGATTTCTAATATATAAAAATAATTAGGTTTAGTTAAGATTTATTCATAACAATCTCAATTTTTTTTAATTTTAATTTGAGACCATGAAATTAGGTTGAATTACTTCTAAACTTTTAAGCCAATTAAATTCAACAAATATCAATCAAATTCATAGAATCATAATTCAAAAATAATTATTTATTAATAAATATATTATATTGGGTTCCTAAATTTATTAAAATTATAAATTGAAAATTAAATGTTCAAGTTGGCTTGAAAATTTCATGTTCAAGTTGACTAATCTAAAATATATGATTAATAAGTAAATAAAATTTATTTTTAATTAAAATAGGCTATCAAATTGAGTTCGAGATAAAAAATAATAATCTTTTATTAAAAAAGTCTAGTTCAGCTTGGGTTGGACACGAACAAGACTCATTGACCCATTTTGACATCCATAATATTAATATAATATCACCCATTGCACGCACACCTCGATTGGGAGGCCTCCAATTTGGTCATTGTGGTGCCTACACACCTGATGATTTGGACTCAAACTTCATGATTTGATTCACTTCCTAGTCATCTTTCACTCGACCAAGCGTGCCTCATCACTATCGTGATTATGGCTCAATCAAGTGTGCATCCCCACGATTATAATTGTCGCACGATTGTTTGTCTTGCCATGGTCGTGATCGTCACGACTAACAAATTTTTCATCAACCACAAATTAATTGTAATAAATTTGAACAATTGTTGATTGGATTAATTGTCATGCAATTGAATTTTATAGGCAATATTAAATTTGATAATTTAATATAAAAAAAATAGAAGATATATATATAAAAGGCACGTAAATAAAAAAAAAAAAATATTATAAAAATATAAATTATAGTTATTTACTTACATGAAATATTAATTGTATCAGTAAAAATAATGATAATTTATGTCAACATTGGTTCCATTATATTGAATAGAATTGAATTATTATAATAAAATAATATAGTTTGTTGACCATATGCAATTCAACAATACAAATTGGTGAATAAATGCATACAAAGTACATCTAGTAGCTCATTCAATATAAAATTCTTAAAGGAGGATTAGAGTGCCCATATAAGGTGAAAAATGTGAAATAGGTTGCCCGACGCTAACCAAGTTTTTCCCTCTGCTCGTCTTTGAAGACCAAGCTATATATATTTTAAAATGCTAAAGAAAGCTTAAAGTAAGTTTTGTGAATCCACAATAAAAGCATGTAATTAGTTAAAAGTTGGTTAGTAATATTGTTAAGTAAGTGTTTTTTAATTTTTTTTTTAAAATTACTCTTCAACTGTCTTTTGAGCTTTCCAAATTTCAGAACAAAGCAATCACTCTCTATAATTACCTAAAAAAACCACCAGCTTTCAACCATAGGTTTAGTTTGGGACGACTTTTTTATTGATTCTTAAAATAGAGTTTTAGTACAAAATTTTTAATTAGAATTTATGTTTAAAATGATTAATGTTGAGTTGAGTATCAATGTTGCGTGTCAGGCATTGAGAGGGGAGACGACAATGCTACCTGATATATCATCCAAAAATTATCTTGATCGGGCACGAATCTCGAGGAAAAATCAAGCTTGAAACTTCAAAAATTAAATTCGGGATAATTAGAACTTCGATTTCAACAAACTTATAGTCGAACTGATCGTCTTGAAAATACGAACCCAACTACATCAAATTCGTCTCAATCTGAGTCCAAATAAGTTTGAATCAAAGGCTCGAATCACATTCGGAAGGTTTAATCCATAATTTGGATTATCAGACAATTTCCAAATATGACATGCTTATATTCGAATTGAGAGGCTCGATGAGAAGAATCCAACGAGCCCAAGATCGCTGAATTCCGACATCATTAAGACCTTCAAATGTCTGACGAACGGTGCATGATCAAGGGATTCAATATCGGTCATCCATCCAGCCACTCCTTATTTACCCCTGATCTCTCAACTATTTACAAGCCATGCCACTCAAGAATATCTATAAATAGACCCCTCATTTTTCATGAGAGGGGACTAAGCAAGAGGAAGAAAAGAAGAAGAGAAGGAGAAGAGAAGAGAATGATAGGAGGGAATAACTCCTCCTCGAACACCGCCAGAGTTCTGCCCGACGACGAAGTAACGCCGGAGTTCTGCCCGACGCCAAAGTAACGCCGTATTTTTACCCGACGGCCAAGCGACGTTGGAATTCTGCCTGACTTTTGAATGACGCTGGAACTCTGTCTGACATTATATCTTGATTTCAATCCAGAAGTGATTCATTATAATCTGATCGTCCTAACTTTTATAGACGATTCAGCCTCTTGTATTTCAAGTAAATATTAGTGGAAATCTTTCAACTGGGCGTGGCCCTGTGGTTTTTCCCCTTTCAGGGTTTTCCATGTAAAAATCTTGGGGTTATTATTTCTCCTCTATTTGTGTACTGAATATCTGTGCAACGCTAAGAAGAATAGTTTCTAACTCTATCACCGCAGATATTCTATCTCACAATAGTTTGGCGTCGTTTGTAGGAAATCTTATTCCACAACTTCAATTATTGCTACGATGGTCAACAGGCGCAACACTTGTATCGTTGGAACTTCTCGCTCCAACTCCCACCAGTCCAGAAATCAGTCTATGAATCATAGACGCCCGATGTCTTCCTCTTTTTACCCTAGGGGGCAAAATGTTGCTGGAGAAGGAACCTCAGGACCTTCATTAGAAGATAGAATCCGAAAATGAAAGAATCTCATAACGATATACTTTATCTCATGCGAGAGACTCGACAGTCTACACTAGCACAACGGGAGGAAGTTCTTCTTCTTCGAGATCCACCACTGGTCGAAGATGTTCAACTTGAACATCTTCAAGCAGAGATTCCTCTTCCTCCGCCAAGGAGACATCTACCATCACATCAGAAGAACTAACTTGCTGATACAACAAGTTCTACTCATCCCTCACACGCCGGTCGACAATCTCGCATTCTTCCAGTCCCCAAAAGACTTAGCCCAACCACACGTTGTTAAGCTCCCTTACAATGCCCTATGTCATGAACTACATATATTAGTACGGGAAGAGTTCCCCGGAGGAAATGTGAGGTAAATGCTTCAATAGCGGAACTTCCATGAGTCATCACCTCTAACTGAAGTCATTCTTCAGCACCCAATTTCGGTTGGCTTCAAACTACCAAGCGTCAAGTCCTACGACGGGACGTTCGACTCGTACGAGCATATCAACCACTATAGAACCATTATGCATATCCATCGAGCATCAGAAGCACTCATTTGTCAGGTTTTTCCTGCCACCCTTAAGGGACAGGCTCAGATATGGTTCTGTTCGCTTCCTTCCGGAATGATCCCCTCATTTGTCAAACTAGCCAAAGTGTTCGTCTAACAGTTTGTGGCCAATCGAAGAATTGCTACGGATTTTTCTAACCTCTCCGAGATCCATCAAAATGAAGGAGAGTCATTGAAAGAGTATTTTCAGCAATTTTCCACTAAGGCTCGACAAATTTCAAGAGTAAATCCTGAATTATTGAGAGGTTGGAGGCTTTCGTCCTGGCCCCTTCTATTCAACACTCATGCGCGACACTGTTCATTCATATACCGATCTGATTCATCGAGTAGAGGCATAAATTTCTGCAGATGAAGCTATAAATGCCATAGAAAGCAGTTTGAGCAATTAAATTGGAAGCGCAAAGGTGCACTTGGAATGGATAATTCATCCTCACAACAGAAGAAGCAGGGGAAGAATAATCTACCTCCTAGGCCTTCATTAACGTGATAAGAACCTCAACTGGAAAAAGAATATACCCACTCAACACATCTCGAGCAAATATATTAATGGCTATTTGAGATCAATATACAGTGAAATGGACACATCCTTTAAAGTCGAACATAGGAAATCAATATCAGTACTGTCACTTTCATCGTAGATTGACCACACTATCGAGACATGTAGGCATCTCAAGTAGGAGATTAAAATACTTAATCGTCAAGGCTATCTTCGATAATTTATTCGGGATTCACCTACCCGAGAGGAAGCTCGTCCCGCTGGGGGGAAAAAATCAATAATAAAGACCACCGGTGATTAATCAAATAGTAGTTAGAGAAATTGAGACAATCGTAGGAGGCCCCTTACTATCTAATCAGGTATTTTTGGCTGTAGATGAAAACTCGATGCTAAAAAAGGCTTGTATAGATCTCTATCACCTTTGACGATTCTGATTTGGAGGGAGTAAAAATCCCTCATCAAGACCCACTTGTGATTAACATGGTGATAGGTGATCCGTGTTACAATGTCAAAAGAATTCTTATGAATAATAGAAGTTCCATAAATGTTATGTTTTACTCGATTTTTCTCAATATGGGTCTCACTAAAGAGAAGCTTCGACCTGCTCTAGGTCTACTGTATGGATTTGACAACCGACCTTATACAAGCAGAGAGGATAATCAGCCTGCCAGTTGTACTGGGGAGAATTTCCTCAACAGATTATACATTCCATTCAGTTCATTATTGTAAAGTCAGAATTAGCTTACAACGCTATCTTTGGGAGGCCACTCCAGTCAATTTTTGAGATCGTCGCCTCTATCCCTCACCTTAAGATGAAGTTTCTTACTCCGACAAGAGTCAGTATCATATCCTGAGATCAATAAATAACACAAACCTGCTATCTTAGGCAGGTTAAACCACGTCCAATAGTTACCCTGAGTATCGAGGATTTTGATCTTCGGAGCGAGGATATCCCTCAGAGAGCTTCTCCTATAGAAGACCTCACTACAGTATATATATCTGAAAAATACCCTTAAAAAATTATGCGAATTGGATCACTTCTCTCAGACAACGAGAAGAAGAAATTCATATATTTTTTACATAAAAATTAAGATGTTTTTGCATGGAGTTCGACAAATATGCCTGGAATTGACCCCGAAGTGATATTACACTCCTTCAAAGTCAATCCAACGTGCAAACCGATTATCCAGAAGAAATGAAACTTTGCACCAGATAGTCAGCAAGTGACCGAGCAAGAAGTGGATAAACTTCTGGATGCCGGATTTATACAGGAAGTTTACTATCCTACTTGGTTGGTGAATGTTGTCATGGTGTGAAAGACAAATGGATCTTGGAGAATGTGTATAAATTATACAGATCTCAGCAAAGCCAGCCCAAAAGACAGCTTTCCGCTTCCTCGTATTGACCAGTTAGTCGATACCACCTATAGATATCAGATGTTGAGTTTCATGGATGCCTACTCTAGTTATAATAAAAAAAAGATGAATCATGCTGATGAAGAAGCAACAACATTCTAAACAGACAAAGGGTTGTACTACTATCGGGTGATGCCCTTCGGGCTCAAAAATGCTTGAACAACTTATCAGTGCCTCATGAATAGGATTTTTAAAAACTTTATTGGACGTACTATGGAGGTGTACGTTGACGATATTTTGGTGAAAAGTTTTGAAAAATCTCAACATATCTATGACTTGAAACAGTGCTTCCACTTATTGAGACATTATAATATGTGGCTCAACCCCATTAAATGCGCCTTTGGAGTCGCTTTTAGAAAATTTTTGGGTTTTATGATAACCCACAGAGGGATTGAAGCTAATCCCGAAAAGATCAAGGAATTAAAGGATATGGTGCCACCAAAGAATATTTGGTGGTCCAAAGGCTAAATGGGAGAATTGTAGCACTATCTCATTTCCTAGCACGTTCTGAAGACAAATATCTATCTTTCTTCAAGATACTTAGAGGTGCTCATAGCTCTGGATTCCAATGGACCGATGAATGCCAAGAAGCCTTTGAACAGCTGTGAAAGTACTTGGCATCCCCGATACTACTTTCTAAATCGACACCAGGAGAAAAGTTGTATTTATATATGGTTGTTTCTGCCCAAGCCATCAGTTCGGTCTTGGTACGAGAAGAAAATGTTGTACAACATCCAATTTATTATGTCAGTAAAATTCTATATAAAATAGAGGGATGTTATCCTCTAGCAGATAGGACAGTCTGCAAAAAAACTATGCCCTTACTTTCAAGCCCATTCAATTGGGGTTTACATAAATTTGTCTATGAAAAGTATTATACAAAAGCCAGAAGCATCTTACAGGCTCGTTAAGTGGTATGTATAGCTGAGAGAATTTGATATCCACTACTTGCCTAGACCCGATATTAAATATCAAGCACTTACAGATTTTGTAGTTGAATGCGCCGTCCCAGTATATGATGTTTAACCAAGTGCTTCGCCTTCTCCTCCAAGTTGGATGTTATATGTCGATGGAGCATCTGGAAGTTCTAGTGCTGGGGCCAAAATTCTATTAATCTCTCCGCAGAAAGTTACCCTTGAGTATGGGCTCCGACTCAAGTTCTCAGCAACAAACAACACAACAGAATACGAGGCTATTATTACTGGATTGAGACTCGCAATTGACTGTGAGGTACAGAACTTAGTAGTCCACACTAATTCACAATTAGTCGCCTCACAGGTGGAAGGGGAGTTTGATATTCACAATCTATAACTGGCTCAGTATTGCAGCATTGTAAAGTTAGTTTTAACCCGCATAAGAGAGCATCAAATCATATATGTTCTCTGAGAGCACAATACGAGAGCAGATGCTCTTTCCAAACTTGCTACATCAACGACGAGAGATGTTTATAGAAGAAAATATATTGATGAGATTCACTTTCCAAGTATTCAAGGTCTGTGGGTCATACAATCAATCAATGAACCAATAGTGGTGTCTTGGATCGATCCTATCATGTATTTTTTATAGGATGGGGTACTACCTGAAGAGCCCAAGGATGCAGCACGACTTCAGAGACAAGCAGTAAATTTCACCATTATTGATGACGTGTTGTATAAATGTGCCTTCACTGGACCGCATCTCAAGTTTCTCCCACCTTTAGAAATTGATTATGCACTCCGAGAAGTTCATTCAGGAGTGTGTGAAGAACATATGGGAGAAAGAGTGTTGGCTTACAAGATCATGAGACAAGAATTATACTGGCCTACAATGAAACAGTACGTACTTGAGTTTACCCAAAAGTGCAAAAACTGCTAATTGCATTCCAATCTCACTCACACACCTTATATGAAGCTTGCATCACTTCAGAGCCCTTGGCCTTATGCCCAATTGGGGATTGATCTAATGGGACACTTTCCTATAGCCACTGGACAATGAAAATTTATTATCTTGGTTATATATTACTTCACCAAATGGGTGGAGGCCGAACCTTTGACAAAGATTACTGAAACGAATGACAAACAAATTTTTTGGAAGAATATAATCTGTCGCTTTGGCATTCCTACAAGAGTCATCACTGACAACGGGACACTATTTGTCTGGTGTTATGTTGTTGGTATTATTTGTCTTGTGTGATGTCCCCCCCCAAAGTGGTTGTGCTTTATATCTTTCAAGTTTTATACTAACTTTTATGTACCCCCTCGTATATTGATTATGAGAGAACTCTTTCTATGTATCCCTAAGTTTTACTAGGGAATAGTTATAATGTCTTATATAGTAATGTGATGTTCACGTTGTTATGATATTATCTTTTCTTATAAAAGATTAAAAAACTCATCAAAATCTATTTCTGTGATTCGAGAAATACACAACATACATTGTATCTCAATCACTGAAAGATCAATCCCAGTGGGATTTGATCCGATCTCTTCCATACAATTTAAAAATTATTAAGCAAATACTTTGATTAACAACCTCAGATAGGTCAAGATATCCAAGGAGGATATCTCTCGCATTCACTCAAGTTAGACAAGAACATTAAATATTTTTCATTGAAATAAAAATGAGTCAATTTCATATGTATGTCAGCAAAAAGAGAAGTATCAATAATTTTTTTATATATCACTGAACATCGAGTACATCATATGGAATCATCAACATCAAACACACATATAATCACTAGAAAAAAACAAAGTTGTACAAAACAATATCAAAGTCATCCTACAGGATCTCAATATCATCCTCGTCCTCCTCCAGGGAAAAAGCCTTATGTAACCCGCTCTCTAATTCTTCACCACCAGAGTCTGAAGAAGGATCACTAGAAGCTTAGCTAGGAGTCAACCCCTCGATCTTCGCTCTAGTCTTAAGCTACACTGCACGAACACCATTCATAAAATCTTTAATGAAGCCATCCTCCTTGCACTCTGCTTCTAAAGCCTTCACTTCCACATTATAGATGTAAAACCCCTCAGAATTTCATTTTTTTAGTGCAGTTAGTCTGTACGAACTAAACTTAGTACGGGATGAACTGAAAAAAATTATGAAAATCTAAATGGTTCGCCTATATGAACTTCCTGTACGAACTGAGTAAAGTGCAGATTCGTCCGTACGATCCTGAATTCGTCCGGGATGAAATTTTTCCCGAGAGCACGTCTAGGGATGAAAGAAATTGGAATTAATCATCGTATGTACGATCGGTGTCCGGAGAGTTTCATCCCGGGACGAATGGGAAACATCGTCTGGACGAACGAGTTCATTAAATGGATGATTTGAGATATTTTGAGATATTTTTGAAGAGAGAGCTAGAGAGAGAAAGAGAAGGAAAGAAAAGAGGAAGGCTTGGTTTCGGAGGTCACGGAGTGATTTTCATCCGTCGACGCAATTGGAAGAATTGTTTGTCTCGTTGTAATGAATTTGAATCCTATTTCTGATTTAAAAGATTTCGTGTTTTGGTATTTTTCTGCTCAGTTTTGTGTTTCCGTTACCGAAAAACGTGCATATCTTTGTATTGATGAAACTTTTATCACGTAACTTTTTATATATTGTAGAAATGATGATTGTATATGATTTGAGTATTTATTTGTAAGTTTTCATCAGGTATTTTGAATTCTATGAATTTTAATCGAATAGAAAATTATCTGGATGTTGAAAAATATTGCTTCAGTACAAGTGAAGCTTTGAAATGATGTTTTATACGAATTCTGGTAATTTAGTAATTTTCTGAAACTGTGTATTTTGACTATGTTTGGGATTTCTGTCAACTATACGATATTTTAAGGATTCTCTTCATTTGAGCTAATCGTGATTGTTGATTTTAATGCATGGTGGAGATGTATACGCTTGTGGATATATGATTGAAATACTATTATATTACTGAAAGACAAGTAAAGACTGGTTGAACCATTGGTTGGAGACTGATTGACCTGTATACGCATGTGGATATATGATTGAAATACTATTATATTACTAAAAGACAAGTAAAGACTGATTGAACTGTTGGTTGGAGACTGATTGACCTGTACAGGATGGTGGGCCGACGGGCTTTCCTTTAAAAAGGGTTTGGTGTTATCCTTTACTGATCACGTTATTACTGATGGGAGTCATAAGGAGATGATTACTATGCCAACGGGCAAGGGTGACGACTTTATTTACTGAGCTAATAGATTACTAACATACTAACCTTGAAAAATGCCTTAATAGCCAGTAATTGTACTTATTAAGTATGACTACTGTAATGGAATACATGTGTAATGTATTGTTCTTATGATTTCCTTATAGATTTACTGATTTATTGACATCGATAGATTTATTGATATTAAATTGATTTATTTCTACTGAATGGATTTACAGATGGATTTACGAGTTTACTGTCAATATATGATTTCATTGATATTTCATACTGTTTACACACTGGATTGTTATTGATACTGATTTACCGATAATACTGATTCACCGATACTACTGATTCACCGATACTACTGATTCACCGATACTACTGATTCATTGTACTGATCTTATAGCATGTGATACACCGAATACTGATTGATACATGTGATACACTGATACATGTGATACATCAAGCACGTGATATAGAATATGCTTTTACTGTATTGTTGTGATTTTAACTATTTTTTCACGATGTATTGATTTGATTATTTTATATGATTTCATACCGATTGATATTGTTGACTGAAGTTGATTTCTTTATTTAATGATCTGATTAATTCTATTGATATGATTGAGTGATGTTAATCATATTTGATTTGACGGATTTACTGGTATTGACACATTTACTGAGGATTTATCGTTACTGTACGGATTTACTGTTACTGCACGATTTAACTATTATAGCATAATCGTTCATGCAACTGGATTGTTATGATTCACTGTACTGAAATTATGCATGTGATATATTGAGCAAGTGCCTGTGATTCACTGAAACTGTGTTATAGATTATCGGATTGCGTGTGATTCACTAAGCACTGATATTGAATAACTGGAATTACAAGTGTACATTTTGATACGATTCTACTAAATTGATTTGACTGATGTTATAGATAAGACGACTACTATAGAGATTTGACGCACGTACTGGTTCATTGAGTTTTATGGGATTTTTTACTGTTCACTGATTTTATCATCGATGATTGTAAATTCATCTGTTTTGGTATTGACCACTGTTAATGTACTGATTACTATTTATGCATTGATTTATGTTTCTGTACTGATTCTTATTTCTGTATTGACTCAATGATCATGTGTAAGTGGCTGATATTGATTTATTGATTGGCATGCATATTATTTCTGTACCGTGTTTTGATTTCAGTTGTAGGTTTTGGTGACTTGCTGGGCTATTTAAGCTCATTATATGTGGTTAATTATTTCAGGTCAGGGCAAAGGAGCAGGAGTTTGAGGTTGATCATAATCTTCAGGTTTTGTTCCTTTTGTATTAGTGATTCTTTTGTACTCAGGACTGGATGGATATATGTGATTAATGTGTAGATCCTGAGTATTGTAAATGAACTTTTGAAAATGAATAGAAATGTTTACTTAATGTTTTAAAATATAGATTTTGTTTGACTGTTTATCACTTATTGACGATTATAGATAGCTCCGATAGTTGATGATTTAAATGATTAAATATAATTCTTCCAAGTTAGATCTTGGGGCATCACAATTGGTATCAAAGCATTGTTATTGGAAGAATTAATTGGACCAGAGCTGTAGGATTTGATTAAGAGTTGGGTAGAATGGGTAGTTTTAAGTGTATCATTTTACATACATAGTTGAATGCCATGTGATAGAATGAATTATATGATTTTTGACAAGTTTTGGTTTTGATTCGACTTGATTTAAGTTTTGATTCGATGGATTTATTTTATGTCGATTTTGCATTCGATCCCTTAAGGGAAATATCGGGGACGACATTTTTCTTAAGGTGGGTAGATTTTGAAACCCCTCAGAATTTCATTTTTTTTGTGCAGTTAGTCTGTACGAACTGACCTTAGTACGGGACGAACTGAAAAAAATTATGAAAATCTATATGGTTCGTCTGTACGAACTACCTGTACGAACTGAGTAAAGCGCAGGTTCGCCCGTACGAACCTGAATTCGTCCGGGACGAAATTTTTCCCGAGAGCATCATCGTCTAGGGATGAAAGAAATTGGAATTAATCATCATCTGTACAATCCGTGTCCAGAGAGTTTCGTCCCAAGATGAATGGGAAACATCGTCTGGATGAACGAGTTCATTAAATGAATGATTTGAGATATTTTGAGATATTTTTGAAGAGAGAGAAAGCTGGAGAGAGAAAGAGAAGGAAAGAGAAGAGGAAGGCTTGATTTCGGAGGTCGCGAAGCGATTTTTGTCCGTCGACGCAGTTGGAAGAATTGTTTGTCTCGCTGTAAGGAATCTGAATCCTATTTATGATTTTGAAGATTTCGTGTTTTGATATTTTTCTGCTCAATTTTGTGTTTCCGTTACCGAAAAACGTGCATATCTTTGTATTGACAAAACTTTTATCGCGTAACTTTTTATATGTTATAGAAATGATGATTGTATATGGTTTGAGTATTTATTTGTAAGTTTTCACTGGGTATTTTGAATTCTACGGAGTTTTAATCGAATAGAAAATTATTTGGATGTTGAAAAATATTGCTTTAGTATAAGTAAAGCTTTGAAATGATATTTTATATGATTTCTAGTAATTTGGTAGTTTTTTGAAACTGTGTATTTTGACTATATTTGGGATTTCTGTCGACTGTACGATATTCAAGGATTCTCTTCATTTGAGCTAATCGTGATTGTTGATTTTAATGCATGGAGGAGATGTATACGCATGTGGATATATGATTGAAATACTATTATATAACTGAAAGACAAGTAAAGACTGGTTGAACCGTTGGTTGAAGAGTGATTGACTTGTATACGCATGTGGATATATGATTGAAATACTATTATATTACTGGAAGACAAGTAAAGACTGGTTGAACAGTTGGTTGGAGACTGATTGACCTGTACATGATGGTAGGCCGATGGGCTTTCCTTTAAAAAGGGTTTGGTGTTATCTTCTACTGATCACGTGATTACTGATGGGAGTTATAAGAAGATGATTACTGTGCCAACGGGTAAGGGTGATGACTCTATTTACTGAGCTAACAGATTACTAACATACTAACATTGAAAAACGCCTTAATAGCCAGTGATTGTACTTGTTAAGTAAGGCTACTATACTATAATGCATGTGTAATGTATTATTCTTATGATTTCCTTATAGATTTACTGATTTATTGACATAGACAGATTTATTGATATTAAATTGATTTATTGCTACTGAATGGATTTACTGATGGATTTACGAGTTTACTGTCAATATACGATTTCATTTATATTTCATACTGTTTACATCACTGGATCGTTATTGATACTGATTTATCGATAATACTGATTCATCGATACTACTGATTCACCGATACTACTGATTCACCGATACTACTGATTCATTGTACTGATCTTATAACACGTGATACAACGAATACTGATTGATACATGTGATACACTGATACATGTGATACACTAATACATGTGATACATTAATACATGTGATACACTAATATATGTGATACACCGAGCACGTGATATAGAATATGCTTTTACTGTATTGCTGTGATTTCAACTATTTTTTACGATGTATTGATTTGATTGTTTTATATGATTTCATACTGATTGATATTATTGATCGAAATTGATTTCTTTATTTAATGATC